>OY720445.1:70479899-70568040 GCA_963082915.1 Dolichopus griseipennis
CCTACATTATGTACAGTATTACAATGTTTCAAAAAAATTATTAATTATTTTAATTAATCCAACTGTAAATTAAACTCAACTGTGAATTAATCTATTAAACGCATATTTGGATATAATTTTATAAAAGTTATGTTCATTTTCCTTTCCTATATGGGTTTGTATTTTTTTGGACATCACAAAGCATAAAATAAACTTTTTTTTTTTTTTTCGAAAAAACCGTTTTAAAAAAAGCATATGTATACATAATACAATATGTATTCTTATCTAAATACGTTTATTTATTATTTTTTTTTTTTGGAAAAGATAACACACTAAAAAAAAGTAAAAAAAAATGAACTTATGGTCTTCTATTTAATTTTTCTCCCCCACATTTTACCTTTGCGTAATATTTGAATTAATAACAGTGTGTGGCCACTACATATTCACTTATATTTTAGTGGATATATTTAAATATTGATAAAAACACTATTTTTTAAAAGTTCCAACAGAAGTGACAACGTTTCCCCGTTAAAAAAAAAGATATAGTTTAATCTTTTTTTAAATATAAATGTATATACTTTTTATGTTTTATATATATATATATGTACATATATGTACTTTATGTATTTATACTAAAATATTATGTACCATCATATAGTTCAACTTTTTTATGAATTTCAATATAACATATATATATATATATATATATATATATATATATACTTATTTACCTATAATAAATATACTTTACATACCCATATAAGTACTTAATCATTTTAAATACATGTATACATATATTATGTACTATTTTTAAACATTGATAAATAGTCCATAAGTATAGCATGTTTTGGTTGTTATGATGCATTCAAAATAACCAACAGATCTCCAAAAAAAAGTGTTTTTTTAATTTAACAGACACTTTTATTTAAACTATATATATTTGTTGTAATTGAATTGAATTGGGGTTTAGATACATCTGTCCCGCACATTTTTTTTTTCGTGTTGTATCAATATTTTATAATAACTGAATTCCAAATATTATATTGTGCGTGCTTATTATGTCCCCCGTTTTCTCGATATTTACTGTAAGGCTATTCAAAATATGTACATTGGTACTCGGTAGTTATAAGTAATTAAATATTGACAAAGGTTGTAGATATTTTTAATTTATATTCAATATTCAAATATTTAAATATTTATTTTACATGTATATACATATTTAACGATTAAAATTTAAATAGTTTTAATTACTTAATATATGACACCATTCCTTCCAAGTCCTGATAATCAGATCGACGAACACTTGTATTTGCTAAATGGGTTAAAATGAAATAAACATAACAGGAGAAATAAGTTTTTAAGACAAATCATTAAAACTCTCACGGCCTCTAATATTAAAACTTTAAAATCATAGAATGCAGCCCCATTTTCATCAGATTTCTTAGTCTTTACTATCAGTAGGTAAGTCCACTAAAAAAACCAAATTTACAAGAAGAACAAAAGCTTTCCAAATCATAGACTTAAGTCCAGTTTCATAATATCTCGCTAGTCTTAAATAATCAGCACTTCACAAGTCCAGCTATAAAAAAAACATATTTACAAAATTAACAATCTTTTAAAACTTAAAAATAGTACTTAAGTATATATATATAGAATTATTATTATTTTAAAAATATCTTTATCCTACGACATTTTCTTATACTAAAATTAGCACATGCGTAAGTAATTAAACTAAAAAAAAAAAATTAAAAATTAAATAAAACATACATTAATTTTTAAACAGTCGCGCAAATTAAAAAAAAAACAAAACAAGGCCTGTATTTTATTAATTTATCATTCATTTATCTTTACTTAAACCTTTATTTTTTTTTTAAATATAATTTAGCCTACATAAAAGTCACCCAACTATTAGTAAATATATGTATTTATATAAATATATATATATAAAGACTAAAGTTATTAATTAACATACATATATATGTATGTTTGTACAACTTAAAAAAAAAAAAACTCAATTCCATGGTCATGTTAAGGTCTTTACAACAAATGATACTTAAAAATTAACAAAGAAATTTTCAGTTTAATTTTTCCAAGTTAATAACAAATTTTTTTTATTTTAGTTTAAAGTAAATAATATTATCGCCCCCAATTATCCACCATTACTAATTTTTCAAATAAAAAATAAACAACATAATAGCAAAAAAAAAAAAAAACAAAAACTGTTTTTTTGGGGTTTTTATCGTGATTCATATTAAAATATTTTGAATATATGAACAAAATATGTATTATGTACAATAACGTAAAACAAGGTAAAATAAATTGCACCTTTTGTTTATTTTTGGCGGTATTTTTTTTTATTTCAAAAAATGGCCTTATTTTAAAATTTTTTTTTAGTGGAAAATTTTTCATTAAGTATATATTTTCAATTACATTTTTTTAATTAAAATCTAAGAGTTACAGTACATATTAGTACAAGTACTAAGTTTATTAATGAAACATTTAAAAGTAATCAATTAGAATAATAATAATACTATTAGTTATATTGAAATTTTAATATATAATATATACACAATAATTTAATTTGGTAATTTTAATGTATGTACTTAAAAAATGTATTCCAATTTCTAAGTCTTTCGAATCTAATTAATAAATTCCAGACTTAAAATTCAATATTCAAGCAAAGTAATCAAAGTAATCATCTACAAAGTACCCTTCAAATTCAATTCATATACTTTAAAAGTTGAATATACAATTTAAGAATGTGTTTTAAACTGTGCCAAATATTTTATTTGAATTTAAAAAATTTATTGAGTCATTGTTTAAATGTTCTTCGATTACTTTAAGTACATTTTGTAATTGATTACACAAAATACTGTATATTAGAAATATTGTAATTTTATTTTTGAATTTAATGAAAATCAAAGTTTTTTACACGCTTTTAATAACCCAGAAAATTAGAAAAAGTGAAAATAACTCTTAATATTAGTTAAGTCTCAGAAAGGACCAATATTTTTACTTCAGAAAACGAATAAAAGGGCTAAATGATTTTTATTCAATCGTAATTGCCTTTCATTCATTTGTATTCAATTCTCTTGATTATTTTTGTATGCATATTTATATATAGATATATATATATAAATATATATATATTTTATTGCCTAATTTCGATAACTCTTAAAAGAAGGAGAATTACAAAATGAATTAATTCCAATGAATTATGCATACATACATATACAAAGATACATTTATTACACTTTAGGAAAAACTAAATGTAATTTATTGAATTGATTTGTTCTATACTTACTAATTTGTAATTTTAATATTAGAAACTAATTCAACACACACACACACACACAATCATATAAGAAAAATTAACTTGAAAAAAAAATTAGTTAGAATCGCAAAACCATACTTTTATCCACTAAAAAAAAAAAACAAAAAAATTAATCGCATAAAATTATATATTTTTATCTTAAGTATATAATATTTTTATTTTGTTATTTTTGTTATTGCTTTTGTCCAATGATGATTTTTCCGAAAATTTCCAGATAAATCTGATAATTTTTCTTGTGGTTTTTCTTTTTTTTGATTTTTTTCTTACTTTTTGAATAAAAACAATCTATTAAAATGAAGTGGTGTGTGTGGTGGGGTTAGAGGGATTTACGAAATAGTGCGAGAAATTGTTTTGTGAAAATTTTTGCCTATTAAAACCAGCAAAAAATCCTTCAAGATAATTTATTTATTTATAAGGACATCATAATACAGATTTTCTTCTCTTCTTTTTCTTTTTTTTTTATATTTTGAAGTTCTAGTTAATATTTTTATTTTCTTTTTACAACTTGAATTTTTTGAATGGTTGTTAGTGTTAGTGGGGTGGTGATGTTGGATAAAATAGTATAATAGTAAATTCAAAAAAAAAAAGTATTTATAGTTAAGAAAAACATATTTTTATATTTTTTTTTCATAGTTTTCATTATCTTTTTTTTGTATAGTTTTTATTTTTAGTCTTTAATATTAATGTATTCAATTCTGTATATAATATTGTATTGGAATTTATATATATATCTATATAGTTGGTTATTATATATATATGCATATAAAATATGAAATATAGATTTTTGAAGTATAGAATCATATTTGTATCTTTAAGATAAAATATAAATAATAAAACAATTTTGTGAAGGAATAAAAGAAAAAAATAAAAAAAAAATATAAAAACGACTAAATAAAGTATTTAAGATACAATATAATAGTTTTAGTAAATTTTTTATTTTGGTTTTTATTCAATAAATCTCAGATATTTATATTTGAGTGATTTCTAATCTCACTTTTTATTTATTTCGAATAACAAATTGTATATAAAATATATCAAGTGTATTGTTTTTTTTTTTAAATGGAATACCTATGGGAAGGATAAATTTTAACTAAGATTTTTTATATAAATATAGTATCTTCTATACATGGTGTTCGTTTTAAAGATAGTATCTTATATACTTTGGTCTTCTACTAGAGGTTTTTGAATTTTACTTCATAGTTTCTTATATACAGGTACGTTTCTTAAAGATAAAATCTTATATACATTGGTCTTCTTCTAGAGGTTTTTAAATTTAACTCCTGTGTTTGTAACTGATTGATATACCATATAGTATATATGATTAAATAACAACTCTTACTCTTTATTTCAGTAATCTTTGGATAACTATGAATCTATAGATAAATCATGAAGGCATTAATAGTATTTTTTAAGCTCCATATACTAATTTAATTGTTAATTAACTTCCTTTAGATTTGTTTCTCCCTAAATATGTATAAGTTAAAATTATATTATATATACATAGATACTATAGTATCTTATCCCAATATAAATATAATCTAATCAATTTTAATTCGGTAGATACAAAAATATAATTTATATTTTAGTTATTGGATTAGATATGAGTTGAGTTTAGTTGTCATTAACTAAATTAAATAAAACGAGGAAGAGTGTAGTAGAGTAGACTGTGTCAACTCTTGGATACCCGTATGACCGTTATATAAACATTATATCATTATTATTATAAGCATTAATTACTTTTGGCAAAATTTCAAACATACCAGTTTTATCAGGTGTAGTGTAATGCTCATATAAAAGAAGGAGTTGTATGGCAGCCCCTCGAACCCTCTGCAGTAGACCAACCAAATTTTGCAGTAACTTTGGCCATTACACTAAACTATTTTTGGCAAAATTTCAGACACCCAGCTTCAATATGTATAGAGTAATGCTCATATAAAATAAAAAGTTGTATGGCAGCTACGTGAACCCTCTGCAGTAGACCAACCAAATTTTGCAGAAACTTTGGCCATTACACTAAACTATTTTTAGCAAAATTTCAAACACCCAGCTTCAATAGGTATAAAGTAATGCTCATATAAAATAAGAAGTTGTATGGCAGCTACTCGAACCCACTGCAGTAGAGCAACCAAATTTTGCAGAAACTTTGGCCATAAAACTAAACTACTTTTGGTAGAATTTCAGACACGCAGCTATAATAGGTACAGAGAAATCCTCATATAAAAAAAGAAGTTGTATGGTAGCTACCCGAACCCATGGACCGAAACGGCTGGATTTAAATAGCGATGACGGCTATTGCAAAAAAAACGGATTTGCGAAAATTTCAAGATCCTAGCTCCTTTAGTTTTTGAGTTATCGTGGTGACGGACGGACAGACGGACGGACGGACATACATAGCTAAATCGATTTATTTTTCGATTCTGATCCGATCCATACACTTGAGTCTATATCTACCCCCCCCTCCTTCTCTGCGTCACAAACGTAATGGCAAATTTATTATACCCTTTGACTATATAGTCATACGGGTATAAAGAAGTAAATTAAATATTAAAAATTATATTAAATAAATGTTGAATTAAGTCAACGTCCTAGTTTTAGTGAGATATTTTGATTCTATAACTTAAAGGGGCATTTACATTTTTATTTCAATGAAAAATTCTTTAGAGAATTGAATAATATCACAATCAATCCCTTCTTCTCCAAGTTTTTAAGGGTTAAAAAATTTCTTACAGAATTGATTCAAAATATATCTTACATGTGCCTTATTTAGAAATATCTTTTACATTTATCTTAAGATGTTTTATTACAAACTTACCTATATATACTAATTAACCATGGACAGTTATACTAAAATTTATGAACTGTTAAACACTTTCAAGGATGGCAAACAATTTGCCTTAATTCACCTTGAACATTTGAAACCAAACAATATTTAGTATTCGAATATAGAATGGCGTCATAATTAGCATCCAGATACAAAATAAAATACAATATGTCCAATTATTTAATTTTTAATACAATTTATAATTAAAATTTTTTTTTTTAATTAATTTTATATTTATAGAAAATGATCTAAATTGATTGATTAGCTAATTAATATAATTGAAAAGAAAATTACTAAATAATATATATATTCCTATAACATTAGTAATTAAAATTTTATTTGAATAGATACTCTCTTTTTCTGAATGTATGTATTTTCTAATTAGCCATACAATTTAATTAAAAATTAATATTGTATACATTTTTAAAATGTTATTATTATATTATTTTATATATTTTTTTTTTTTTTTTTAATATTTGACTTAATTAAGGTTTTAACAAAATTAAACGAAAATTACCAAATATTTTATTTTAATTTGTATCTTTTATTGTTTTTTTTTTTTTTTATTTGTTTGTTTTTTTTTTTACCACCATCAGACACTTAATTTTCGGCCTTAACAATATGTAGAATATATATATATATATATGTAGATGTTTGTATGGAATAAAGTAAATATACTTATTTGTGTATCCACAAGATATATGTATAGTATAGATACTCAATATTGAAAATTTTGAATTAAACAATAGCTTATGCTATCCAATAAAGTTCTGTTCAATCAAAAAACAACGGAACAACATTATATATATATAATATATATATACATATATATATACCAGAAAATTTAAATAATTATCTGGTTTTTTTTTTTAATTTTCAATTAAGGTTAAAAAAAAATTTAAATAAATAAAAATTAACAAATAAAAAATAACACCAAATGTTTCTTATATATATATATACATATATATATATATATTTAATGAAGAGTTCTATTGAAAAAATAAAAAATAAAAATTAGTAAATTTTGTTTTTTAGACCGTTAAAAATAAGTAAATAAATATTTAGTTTCATATATATAAAAGTATCTTAAGATATATCTATTAATTTTTTCTTTCCTATTTTAACTATCTTTTTTTTATATCTTATTATTTACGTATACTAGAAAAAAAAACTGTTTATATATTATATGTATATATATGTATATATATATATATAGATATGTATATAAATATTATACATCAAATAATTAATTTATTTTGTCAAATATCAAGAAAAAATAAACTTTTAACAGATATTTGTATAATAATTTTTTTAATCCGTACTTTAACTTTTATTAATCTAACAGATACTTTTTTTTTGTTTTTTTTTTGTATCTTAAGTACATGTATTAATTTGTTTTTTGAAACGGAATATACGCATACGCACTTGAAGGTTATTTATTTTGGACACAAGTAAAATAATTAATAAACATTTAAATTGTTAAATTTATTTATTAAAAAAAAAAAAATTATTAAAATTAAAAAAAAAAAAAAAAAAACAAAAGGTGTTTTTAAAATTTTATATTATAGTTTTTTGGATATTCCTTTATTCTCAGTTATAAAGTTAATGTACTTGATTGATTTTATAGTTTCCTTTACGGTGTAGCTTTGCTTTTGTGTAATGTATTGGGAATTATTATATTGAGTATTTGTTATTTTAGAGCTTAGATAATGATAATTTGTCAAACCTTTCGACTTTTTCAATTATATTCTTTGATAACCCAGTGGTATTTATTGGTTTATTTATTTATGAACGGTCCCCTATCATATACAATGTTATAAGTGAGTGAATCTGCCCAGGTGTGGCAGTTAGATATTATAGAATAAAATATTACAATATCAAATATAAATTATATTTTTTTATTATATAGGATCTGACCAGGATTTGAACGCTACTCTAATCACTGATGACTGAGCTATCAGTCAGATCCAGTTGTATTTGTTGATTAATTTTAAAATTGAAACGACAGATTTCTATATATATATATATATTTATACATTATTCTACGTATCCTTTAAAATTTTTTTTTAAAGTATCTATAACCACATCAGCGTATTATAGAACATGTGTTGATTCGTATCTTAAGTTTTATAGTCATGTAAAAGTGAAGTACTGAGATAGATCTTTGAGTACCACTTATTTTTTTGTTAAAGCCTCGGATATGCCGCAAAAAATCAAGCGAGCCATGTTTATAAAAAATTTAAATGGCCACATATAGAAAAGCGAAAAGTTAGCGCATAATAAATCGCTCGTTATTCACGGGTTCGAATCCTTAAGATTGGATTCAAGTAAAATAATTCATATAATTTAAGAAGTGCCTTAGTCGATTTTAATATTAATATTGTATAACTAAAGTTAATTAAAAAATTATTAAAATATGATGAAACTATTATATAGTAACTTAGCATTTTAACTTATTATTCCAGACCCTTATTATAAATTGAATAATGTTATTATAATTTTTAATATTATTTCCATTAAATAACTTAATTACGCTAAAATAAATATAGTTGTTATTTTTAAAAATTAGTCCGCCAAAAATAAAACCTTAGCCTGGCGGCGACATTAGGTAAATATCCTAATTTGTTTTTTACCATGTGGATATTAACAAAAATAAAAAACAACCAAACTAATCAAATATTTAGTATCTCAACTTATATTTAATTAATTAACTTTTGTATAGAGTTCGAACTTTTAGATTAAGTTTAATAATGGCATACAATTGTTTAATTTTTGTTTTCAAGTTTTAAAAAAACATCTCTGTTCTAAAAAAAAAAATGTCGCGCTATATTTGTAAAAACGGTTTTATTATACTAAGTTTAAATAATAAACATTTTATTTTTTAATTAAAATCTATTTTTATTAAAATTTTTTAATTTTAAAGTAGCTGCCATTTTAATTTTAATATCTATTCAAACACATTTGGTTTTAAATTTCTTAAAATTGCCCAATATATAAATTCCTTCATTTTAAATTTTAAAATTTTACAGTTACAAAATAATTTTAAAAAACCAATACATTGTAACAACCATGTGTTAATTCCTTTTCAAAATTCCTACCAATAATTCAATTTATACATTCTTTTGTATTATTTTGGAAGTCCTTTGTAAACATACTTATTACTAATATTCAATTAATATATTTTGAAAACTTGTCGAACTAGTTTTAAGTTAGCCCCAGTCAAAAATTCCTTTTCGTTTTTGGTCAATAGAAGTAAAGGACAATACCAAAAAAAAAAAAAACAAGAAAAGAACACAATACAAAATTACAATACAAAGGACATAAAGAAAAAAGGCGGCATAATATAGAAAGAACAAAACAAAATAAGAAAAAGGATACAATAATTTAATTTTAACTACGATTGACCATTGGTTAACTATTAGAATGGTCATAAACATCATATATAGGATACACTTTATAGTATATATATAGTATAGAAATTGACCTAAATTGATGCGCATGTATGCACGTATGGATATAAATTTTGTATTTTTCTGTATAATAATACAAGGATATAAAAATAAAATTCCTTAACATCAAAATACAATATATGTGCCTTTTGGCACAGCAAGGATACAAATACAAATACTTTGAAAAAATAAAAATAAAATAAATACAAAAAAAAAGAATATAAAATGACCACAAAAAGTACAAAAAAGAAAAAGGACCTTCGAAAAATACTAGTAATTCAAATTTATAACATGTACATATGTATGTTTTTATACTTATCAAGGATATTTGGGTATGACTATTCAAGGATATTTGGGTATGACTGTTGAAAAGGACTCAAATAAATAAAAACCAGTAGCAAAAGCATATGGTGATAATCTACCAACATATACATTATACTTTATATGGACATAGTTTAATATATATATATTGACTTATATGGGTGTCCTTTTTCATTGTTTTTTTTTTAAATTTTTAAAGGGTTTTTTTTTTAAAATGTATTTTATTTATAGATTTTTAAAATGTTCGATTTTTGGGGCGGTAACCATTATAAGTTATTTTAAATGTATTTTTATTTGATATATTATATATTTTTGACATAGTATTTTAGAAAAAAAAGGACATTTGAGTTTTTAAAAATAAAACTGTTTTTCAAGTAAATTTATTATCAAATTAATTATGATTCAAAAGTTTTTAAACAAACATTAAGTATTAAAACAAAGAACCTTTGGTCTATTGGGAATAAGGATTAAAATAAATATTCAATATATTTTATATGGATGGGATACATTTATATAACTTGACATATATTACAATATAACTGTTGTCTATTTAACTTTCATCAAAAAAAAAAAAAAAATAGAAAAAAAAAAACCAAGAATTATTCGGCAGAAAAATGTGTTCTAATCAACTGTTTATTTGTTCATAGTTCATTTGTTAGTTTTTATTTTCTATTCAATGACAAACAAACCCTTTAGGCTATTTTAACTTGTGATAACAGATGACGCAACAAAATCGAAGAACACACTAACTCTATTAAGATAAGGAAATTATCAAACTACATATGTATATATATACAAAAGGGATTAAAAAGGGTAACTAATAAATATTATATCACCTTAAAATTTTTTTTCAATAAGGACGAATTTTTTTTCGATAATTTCTTTTTGGCAATGAAAATGTCTTTTTGTATTTTTTTTTTGTTTTATTGTTTATGACGTCAGTCACAATATATTTTAATAATATAAATAATAAAATATAGTGTGGTGGATGATAATATATTATTTAATATACTATGTATATTATTAAATTTTAAGGATATTTGTATTAAGGATAATAAATAAATTGATGAAAATTTTTTGGTTTGAAATCATGAAATATTTAATATATATATTTTATAATATATATTATATATATATTTTATAATATATATTATTTATATATATATACATATATAATCAAAAATAGTATGTGGTCACATATGTTTTTGAACCAATTCTTAACTATTATTTAGCCGTATCACCTGCTATGTTATCCTTTATCAAAAAAAAAAAATATTGTATTAAAATAAAAAAGGATTCGTATATTGATAAGCAATACCATCATTATCATCCTCCTCCTCATCCTATTTAATGTCAATTATTATGAAAAGCATCTCTTTAATATATAGTTGAAACTTTTTTTATAAAAAAATGTCATCACATGGGTGTCACATTTTTCAATTGTTATTTAACCCTTTTCTGTATTACTTCGAAATTTGTTCACTTACTTACTTTTTAGTTACTTACATTAAATATCCTTTTTGTTGTTGTTTTTTTTTTTTTGGATTTTTTTGATTTAAAACCCTTTACTTTTGGATGACAGATAAAATAAGAAAAAAACAACAACAACAAAATACACTCAGGGAAAAGTAAGTTAAATTTCAAAAATTTGATATAAAGTTGACAATCATATCGATTTGTTTGTTTGTTTATTATAACTTTTAGATATCTCTATTATTAAATGTATATATATATATATAAACTGGTGATGATTGTGATTTTCAGGATTTTTAATACCAATTTTTTGTTTTTGTATTTTTCAATAAATCCATAAAATCGGTTTGACATTTCATAAATCAGTTTTATTTATAGAAAATATATAATTACATATATATGTATATAATGTAAGTAAATTGAAGTTAATATGTCTAATATGTGTTAATAGAAAAAAAATCCTTTTTGTCCTTGATTTTTATATAGATATATACATATTGTGAATATGACGTATCTATTGTGAATTATAAATTTCATACAAAAGTATAATAGCTTCATTCAAAAATCTGCATCTAGAGAATGGCTAAAAGTAATGGACAGAACCGTGTCATTGTATAAATATATATGAACATATGAACGCATCCTTTTTAAATCAATTGAATATCCTTTATTAATTCTTTACTATTATCCTTAACAATTCTAGAATTAAAATTAGTTTTCATTCTAGAATTATATATTTAACAAAGTTAATACTTGTATAAAAGTTTTAATATTAATGAACGTCCATTTAATATAAATATACTAGATTTATATATATATGTATGTATGTACAATATATACCATAACAAATTAATAACTCTCTGTTTTAAGTAAGAGTTATACGAATTCATTAGCATATTATTCAGATATATAATATTTTATAAAAGATTTATATTTATTAGACAACATTTGAGAATTAGTTAAATAAAAAAACAACAAAGTTGTATAATAAGTTAGAAAATATTTATTATTTTTTTTTTTTGTATTTTTTTTTTGTTTTTATTGCCATGAGCAATTTTCCTCCACCACTTTTCTTTTTAACAGTTTGTTTATTATTTATTAGTTAGAAATTTTTTTTTTGAAAACAGGACTAATTATATTGGATTTTTTCTTTTTTTTTTATATAAATGTGTTCTGAACGTGAATATATTTTAAGTAAATAGTTTAAGAATAGTCTAAAATAGTGTAGAAAAATAGAAGGGAGTTGAAAATTGTATATTCTATAAGTAATTAAATATAGGGGTATTAATTTTATACTGGATATACTTAATGTTGATTTATATTTCCAGTATTTTTTTAATTTAATTCAGTAAATTTGATTCCTCAATTAAATTTATGATTAAATAGACCTGATGATCTATAGATAGTGCAATGCTTTTTTTAAAGGACGAAGAAAGGACGAACGGACTATATAACTCACAAAAAATTTGTAAAGATATATTTTACAATCTAACATTAATTTTTTTATTATTTAATTTGTACTGACAAATTGAACTTTTTTCCTAATAACTTCTTCTACAATTTATATATATACTTGCATAACTAATTTATTCATCTTGGGCCCCCTGTTTAATTTATCTTAACCAGTATTACATACATTTTTAATTCAATTTTTTTTTACCAAAACTAATCCAACATCAATTAATTTATATCCCTGATATAAAAATTTGACTTCTGAACTATACCTACTATTTTTGCATATATAAACCTACTACTAAAAAATATAAATATACTATATATATATATATATGTACTTCCTTAGATGTAATCATATTTAACAAAGTTATTTCAAAATAAAATTTAACATTTAATTCCTAATATCCGTATTTAATACCATATATTTGATACAAAAAAATACAAACTAGTAATATCCTGTTTAATTTAACACTATTCTATATTTATTCCAATTATATTTATACATAAAAAGTCCTTAAATACATATATATATATATATATATATATATATATATATATATATATATATATATATATATATATATATATGTATTTATATAAATGCTTAAGGTTTATAATATAGGAAGTGTAAAATAAATAAATAAAATTACCACAAAGCAGCAAAAAACGCATAAAAACCACATATGATCAATATTTTATTGAATATTATGTGGGGGAGTGATCGCCTCAATATTCTTCTGAATATCCCTTAAAGGACCAAAAATTAACATTGTTATAATTTTCAATAATAAAAAAATACAAAAATATTAACCATGTCCTTCTAAAATCCATATACAATAAAAAAAAAAAAATTACAAAAAAAAAACAGGACTAGAAGGAAAATATATATTTTCATCTATTATCCTGACGACCACAATGTATATATTGGATATTATGAGTTTATTTATTTTTTTATTATTTGTTTGTTAGTTTTTTTTTTTTATCTCATGAATAAAAAAGTAACTGTTTTTTTTTTCTTGTATAAAGATATTTTTGGCTTTAACAAGTCCTGTTTTTTTAATATTTTGTTTTTTATTCATTATCCAAGGACCAAGGGGATGTATGTATACATATAAAATGAATATAAATATAGTATGAACTGTGTATACATTATTAATCCTGGGCAATTTTAATGATGATGTTGATATGGTGTCAATTTCCTCCAATAAATGTAAATAACTATGTATACAATACAATAAAAAAAAAAAAAAAAACAAAAAAAATTATACCATATATCCTTTGGTTATTCTGGCAATTACATAAATTAATAAAAAAAAAAAAAAATAAATACAACCAAATAAAAAAGTGTGATGTGAACCAAAATAATTTGATTAGAGATAGAAAAATAATAAAATAAAAAGTAAAAAATAACAATAAAAAAACGTTAGAGATTGACGTAGAGAAAAAAGAAGAAAAACAGAAAATAAGAAAAACAAAAAAACGACAAAATTATGTTATCCTTTCCTAATACTGTGAATAATTCGATTTTAGTTGTTTGTATAAAAAAACGAAAACACATTTGGTCTAAAAATTAGTGTAAACATCAACTAGAGGCAAATTAACAAATGTATGACGTAAAAGATGAGAAAAATTTACAGAAGAATGAAATATTAAAGACCACAAAAAGGCAGGGTCATCTCATATTATATGGTGGAACCAATAAGGATTGTAATGTAAATTGATTTAGCAGACAAGGATTTGGTTTTAAGAACTATAGGAGACTAATCACTTCTAGTGGTTAAAATCGGGTCGGTTAGAATATAAACAGATTGTGGGTCAGATAGCAAGTCTTCTTGATCTTTCACGGATATTGATTGTAACACACATAGGAGTAAACGGTTGTAAGCAAGCTACCATGGTTTTCGCGAAGGATTATAAAACAATTTGAATTAAATGAACAGGATATTAGACCTTTAATATGAATTTAAGCATTTTATTACTCAGAATTTAATATTTAATATAAACAATCAATTGGTAACCCTCATGTAACAATATTATTGGAAACAGACTATACTATGATCTTGGTTAGAATTATAAAATGTTTTGAATTAGATGGACAGAATATTAAATCTTTAATAAGAATTGTAGCACTTTTTTATTCAGAATTTATTATTTAATTTTATACGATCATCTGGTAATCCTGAAAATTGCATGCGACAATATTTTTAAAAAAAAGCTACCGTGTCCTTGGTTAGGATTATAAAATAGTTTAAATTAATTAGACCCTTTATTAGAATTTTAGCATTAAATCACTCTCAGAATTTAATAAATCCCATCGTCTGGTAATCCTAAAAATTACATATCACAATATTATAAATTTATAATTATTTAACAGTTTGGATTAAACAAAGGATTTATTTTGCCAAAATTATGAATCCTTTTTTTTAAAGTACATTATTAATTTTTAAAATTTCAAAACAGTGTCTGATTTTTTAAAATAAATCTGAAGATAAATATATATAAATATTTATTATATTATTGCAATTTGGCACTATAGCAATAATAGAGTTGTATTAAATAACCTTGAGGGTTAAATATTTTTTCACTTTTGATTCATAATTTTCAATTTTGTGGTAGGACCTCTCTATTTTGATTTATAATTTTTTAAAATAAAACCATGTTTTTATAAAATAAGTAGCATAGTTACTACATATATATACTATATAATATATTATTAAATATTTATTATTATTCAACTGTAATTGTTAATATATTGTACAATGACAATCAAATGTAACAAATTTATCCGAGGCGATTTTTTTTTCCAATTTCAATATATTCAAGTGTATTGTGGAAAATTTAATAAAAAATTTTATTTTGTTGTTTTTGTTTTTTTTTTATTTTTTGTTTTTTTTTTATATATGAATTGATAAACTGTGATAATGTTGCGGTCATATTCAGTTCATAAAAGATGTGTTTTTTTTTTATTTTTTTTTAGTAAATATCTGATAGATTTTTTTTTATTACTTGTGGCTAATATTATAGAACACTGTCAGTAGTCAGTAGCTATGAGGGGTAATAATAATTTAACAGACACAATAAAAATGTGAAAGAAAAAAAAAAATTGAAATAAATTTACAGGGATGTTCACATTTATATATATATATGATTATGGGGTGAACAACTGCTAACATATAAAAAAAAACCTCAATATGTACAAAATATATCAATTGTTTTTTTTTTTTTTTAATATTTTGGTTTTTTAAGCTCTATATCAATTGCTGATTGCTGGGGTGTGAGAATTCCTTCTATAGTTATATATATATATATTTTTTCTAAATTTTCTGGTGGTTATTTTTTTATTTTGGAATTTTTTGAGGTTTGATTCTGGGTGAAAAAACGTTGTACCAAATAGTTAATAGTTAGTTGCTAATAAAAAATTAATATATATATATACTATTTAGCCTGAAACATGTTATTGTTAGCAAATAGAATTTTTTATTATCACATTGTTGATCAAAAATAAGGACAATATCATAAATATGTAATATATACGTATATTTAATGTATATATGGATAAAAAGATATGCCTAGTTAAGTTATTGGACATAACTGACTTTTTTATTTGTCATATTAAGGATAATAGTTTTTTATTATTATTTTTTATTGTATATATATATTATATACATAGTATAATATTACATTAACAATATGTTATATATAGTTATACTATACTTCCTTTGGAATTAATGTAACTTATGTATGTACAATGGTTTTTTTAAGGATAAGGATATATATATATAAACATATTTATAAATAACATTTGTATTAAAATAAATTATATATATATTTCCATTTAAAGTCTGAATTTTATACAATTTATACATAAGATATAGTAATACATATATTTATAATAATTATTTATTATAATAATATCAGCCTTGTTAAATCGCAGTTAAAAAATATAACATACTTATTTATGGTTTATTATTTTTTTATTAAAAAAAAAACAAAAAGGACGAAAGGACGAAGACAAAAAAATAAAATTAAAAAAGTACACAGGGGGAGTATGTGTAGGGTAATATGGAAAGAATAATTTAATTGTCCTTCTTTTTTTTATGCAATATATATATATACATTTTCATTAGTTACTATAAAATAATTAGTTTTATCCTGTTTTTCGAATTAATTTTTTTTTATCTACAAGATGATGAGTTGATTTTTTAAAATATCCAAAAATGTTTTATTTTGGAGGTTTAAAAAAAAAAATGCAACATAGGAATTGGTTTTATAAAAAAAAAGTTGGTTTTTAATTTGAATATGTAATTAGTAAAATAGTATTAAATAATTTAATTGGTACAAAAATATAATAAAAAAGTTAATATAATATTAATTATAATGCAAATATAATGTATCTATAGATACAAAAATATAAAACTCAGTATATAAATATATATATATAAATTATATATGTAACTCAAAATTTTTAAAAACTTAATTGAAAATTTCAAAGGAAAAAAATGCTACTACAGTGTAGTGTATATTGTGATGACTGAATATATAATTGTGTGTATATATATAATGTGATTTGTAGTTTTTAACTATTTTAACTATAAAAAAGTTTTAAAATTTTTTTAGTATAGTTAAGTACTTTTAAAAAATCAAATAGTAGTTAAATAATAATAAGTATCTGGTATATCTGCATTATTTAATAATTAAATTACCATTGATAGTAGACAGTTGTTTGATATAAATTATAGTTTAATACCTAATTAAAAAAATAATTTAAATCCTCTTTAATCCTTTTTTTAAATTTATCAGATATTTGATAAAAATATTTTTGTTTGAATTACTTTAAAAAACAATTTAGCTTGACCGCTTTTTAATATTCAAAATGCGAGTTGTAATAATGTACCTACTTGAATAACATTTTACTTAATCCCTTATTATTTGTAACACTTTAAAAACAAAAAAAAAAAAAATTATAAACTACAGATTTTACGGAAATATTCAAAAGTTCAAAAGAATTTTGCCGATTTCTAAAGTGAAATTCATAAATGCAACTTAAAATTAAAAAAATATTATAACACTTTTTCAAAATGTCCTTGTATTATTTTTATAAAAATTTATAAATATTTTCAGTCAAAAACAATTAAAAAAAAAAAAACAAAAAAACTTTGTAATAAAATTAATAATTATAAGGACATTTAAGGACATTACTGATACTATGGTCTACATATTACATGTTATAATCTTTTACAATGTAAAAATAACAAATGCAATAAATTCGTTTACTTTTAATACTAATATATTTTAAGGACATTAAAAATATTTATGAATTAATATACATATATATAAATATGCATATACTATTATAATAATTTCATTTTTCTTGTTTTAGCTTATTTACAAAAAAAAAAAGCCAAAATTTAAAAACTATTGTTATATTTAATATAATACTTTAACAAGGATAATTATAAGTAGAGCAGTTGGTTACTTTTAAAATAACGCAATTGGTTTTTATGTTTTTTTATATTTTTTTTTTATTAAAATCCACGACAACGTACTTACAGATTTTTATATAACAATTGTGTGGTTTTTTTTTTTTAATAACTTGACACAGTTATTGTGTTAAAAAATTATTATTGCATAAAATCAAAGGACATTAATAACTTTGTTTTCCATTTTTTGTTTATTTTTTTTTTTTGGATAAAAATATAATAAATCCTTTGATGTTAACCGCGATATTTTTACATCCTTTTTTAACATCCTTACAAAAAAAACAATGTCCAAAAGATTGTTGAATATTTAAAAAAAAAATCTTTATACAATTTACAATTTTTTTTTTTTTATATTAAAAAATATAGTTTAAAATATTTCTTTAAAATAAATGTATTTGCAGTTACTATTTTTTCATTTAATCTATATCTATAGATACTTTATTAAATAACTACTTACTACGTTATATACTTCAAATTAATATTTTATATTAAAAAAAAAATTGGCAATATTTCAATATTTTAATTACAATCAAATAAAAAATATCTTAAGATTGAAATGAATAAATTTTTTTTTTGTAATTTTTTGGATATTAAATCAAGGATTAAAAAAAAAAGTAGTAATAGATATTAATTAAAAAATTTAACTGCTTACCCATCTTTTATTTATAAGTATAAGTATTGATGACTAAAACATTTTATATTATCGCTCATATACTATTTAATTTCTTTTGAATTTAATTTAATTGAGTTTATTAATGTGTGTATATATATAATGTATATTATTTTTTATTTTATTATAGCTATCCTTGCAATACTTATACTTCTACTTATATATAAAATTGAAAAAAAACCAATTAAATGACTTCCAATTTAATATTTATTACATTGTATATATATAAAGATCTATTTAATATGTATATATTATATAAATCTATAAATTTATATTAAATATCGAAAGTATATAGTATAAAAGAAAATTACTATTAAATTTATTGGTCAATAATTTATGAAAATAATTGTTATTTTTTTTTACTCTCCTTATTTTTAGTGTTATCCTTTAATTTTCTTTTTTGTTATCCTTAAAACTAGTTTTTATATATTTTTTTTTTAATGTATACTTGTATATATATAAATTTATTATTTTACCAATTTCCAATTACAATCAATTCGAAATTGTCTTAATAAATAAATATATATATACATATAAGTATATTTATATAAAAAAAAAATCAGTATACAATAAAAAGTTTTCTTATAATTATAGCCATACTATAATAATAAGAAAGAGACAGAAATAAAATTAAATTAGAAAAGGAAAATAAAATATCAGCAGAATTTTTTCCAATCTATTTTTACAAATTTTTATTTATTTTCTATATATATATATATACAAAATATATATTTATTTGTTATATAAATGTATATAAATATTTTTAATGTATATTTTGTCTATTACAATAATAAATATTTATATATATATATAAATTGAAACCCAATTATTCCAACTTGAATAATACCAGTTAAATATTGTTACTTGGTAGTCATTATTATGTCTCTATACAATAAAAGTAAAATTAGAATTGTATAATGGTCTCAATTTTCATTTTGAATAATTTTTCGAGATAGTAATTTAAGATATTATCTAAAGATAATTTATAAAATGTATATAGTATATAAAGTATATATATATTGCATAAAGTATAATTTGTATATAACATTTATAAACTATACAAAAGAGTTTATTAGAGGGGGTCTATGTACTTACTGAATTTTTTCACCTAGTTTAGTTATATTTAGTACTGAGGGTCCCAAATTATAAGATAGGGGTTCTTGATATAAATTTTTCGGTTTTTAGGACTCTTCAATGTTTTTAATTCAATTTGGTGCAATTTATTAATTAATTTCATAATACCAAAGCCATCCTAAGTGTTTATATGTATGCTAAATGGTAGGAAAACCTCCTGAAATTAATTTATCTCAATTTCTTCATAGGGATTTTGTTTTTAAAAATGCGCAAGCTACCTTAGTTTGTGAACCTCTAGACGGCTTAGTACAAACCCCTATCTCATTTAAGATATCCTTACTTGGTCATAGTAGTAATTAATAGGATATTCTGTAGTCTGGTATACCAAAGTATTTATTAACTTTAACTTTACCTTACAGGTACATAATTTTTCAAAAATTTATAATGGTAAAAATCAATCATCTATTTACTTTTTATATTCTGTTATGTATATATATATTTATATATATATATGATATATATATATACATTCATCTTTTATTATAAACTTTTTTTTAAAGAATAAGTCCTAAAGGAAAAAAGAGATTTGATTTTTCCATATATTAGTACATGTATGGTACATACAATTTATTTTTATGTTATTCCATTTTTAATGATTAATATATATACATTTTGTATATATGTATATATATTATACATATGTTTTTATCAAATTAATGTTTAACATCAGATT
This sequence comes from Dolichopus griseipennis, assembly GCA_963082915.1. Taxonomy (NCBI): domain Eukaryota; kingdom Metazoa; phylum Arthropoda; class Insecta; order Diptera; family Dolichopodidae; genus Dolichopus; species Dolichopus griseipennis. The sequence goes on from OY720445.1 coordinate 70,500,689, forward strand.
GGAAATAAACTTGAATGGAATCATATAAACAACATTTTAATTTGTTTTGTTTTATTTTTATTTATATAGAAAATTTTTATATATATAATGTATATATAATATAATTTGTATATAAGATATATATTAAAAAAAAAAAAATAAAAGACAGAAAACTTTTCCTATTTTTTTTTTTGTATGATACCATTTTTATTCTCAGGAGTAAAACTATTTAAACTATAAGTATACATACATGTACATATCTAACTCCCAGTTTGATAGGGAATCCATTGGAAATTTCTATGTACTATATTACATTTTTATGTACATTATGTAGGTTGGGTACATATAAAAAAAATAGTTTGAAAAGCGAAAATAAACAACTGATATAACTATTGATTTATTTATATATATGTTTATTCTGTTTTATATACTTACTTAAGGTAAAATGTATATATATATACATATTTATTTTAAGAATGTTACTTTAAAAGTTAATCTTATGTATACTGAGTTATATATGTATTATTTACTTTTACCCAATTCTGAAATAAATTCAAAAAAATTATTAATAAAACTTACTTTTTGTATATTAATATTAATTTATTATTTTTCTTTTTTTTTCATTAAATAGCGGATTCCGATACAGCTGAACCGGACGCTGCATCACAAGATATATTAACATGTGGTACATGCCAAAAAGCATTTGCCCTATCGGACATTGTTAGATTCATACAACATAAAGTGTTACAATGCAATAAAGAAAATTATGGACAATGTTATTCGCAAGGTAAGTTTTACATTATCTTACAGTTATACTTTAATCCTATATTTTTTGCTTTTTCTAACGTATCCGACTGCTTATCCAACTAATACTCCTACTAACTTTCCGATTGTTTATTTTTTAAAGTAATTAATACCTTATGTTTAATCCAAGAAAAAGTTAAGTAGTGTTTATAGTTTATTAAAATTTAAAAAATTTGAGTGCTTTTTTGTTTATTACATCCCTCTTTATCCAATATTTCAAAAAAAATAAAATATATAAAATAAATTGCATATATTATGGCGTCAAATTTAATTTTTGAGTAAGTATATTTATTTTTTTTTTAAATTTTTTTTTAAATAATCAAAAAATAGCTCCAACAAATGATCGAGATGGTGATGATGGACGGCCACTTAGTTTAGTTAATCGTAGACCATCAATATCAGCACCAATAACAAGTCGTAAATCATCTGGTTCACGTGTACATACACCACCACCCAGTCCAGTTGAATTATTAGCTGATGGTGCATCAAGTACACCAAAACGTTTAGTTGATGGTGAGTATTTTAAATTATCTTATATTCTTAATAATAATGGCATTTCCTAATAATAACGGTATTTCCTTATAATAACGATATTTCCTAATAATAACGGTAAATCCTTTTTTTTTTTTAAAAAAAAAACAGAAAATGATAATACAACAACACAAAATGATACAATACAAGTTGAATCATCCGATGCAGCAAAAAAATCTTCAATTTCCTCCTCTGTAAATAATAATAATAATAATAGAAATACACCATCACCACATAATCAAACTGTTAAACCAATATCACCAACATCACAAAAATCTATACATGATGATGATCATAATAATCATATTGGTGATAATGAAAATACAAATGATATTGATGATAATAATATTAAAAATAATATTAATAATAAAACAAAATTACAACATAATAATGATAGAAGATCACCATCATCAACATCAGATAAAAATAAAACAACTAAAAATAATTTAACAGATGATGATAGTGAATATAATAATAGTGAAAAAAATAATAATAATATTAATAAAAAATCTAATAAACCAAATAGTGAAATTGATAATCAACATAATAATAATAATAACAATAATAATAATAATAAAACAATTAATAATAATAATAAAAATTTAAATAGTAAACAAATTAAACAAGAACGTATGGATATTATAGATGATGATGATGATAATGATTGTATACAAAATTTAACGTCCAATAATAATAATAATAGTAATAATAAAAATAATAATAATATTAGTAATAATAATAAACATAATAATAATGATGATAATAATGATGATATTAAATCTGGTGAACCATTATTAAAAAGACCTAAAATTGAAGTTGTTGATGCTGAATCAAATACAATGCATAGCGGTAAGTCGGCAAATTTTTTACTAATATTTTTTTTTAAATATTTTATAATTAAAATTATTTAATTCCGAGAATATTATCAAATTTTATCTAACACTAATACATTTAAATATTATGTGCTTTATAATTTATTTTAACAATTTAACTTCAAATATCATTCAAAAATTTTGTAATTGTTTTAATAAACACTTCCTTTAATATTTAAAAAAATGTCAAAAGTAAACGGTGAATGACTACCCTTCCAAAATATTATAAATTTGCATAATATAACTCCTTCAACATTCTTTGCATATTTTGCAAAATCCTTTCTACTTATTTTAATTGTATTAATCTTTGACCATCTCTGTAAATTTGCAAATTTTATTTATACTGACAAAAACAATCATTTAAATATCCTGGCCTGGATTTTATTTTTATTTTAACTTCTCAATGACCTCAATACAATACAACAATATACAAAAAAATGTTGCAAAATCATAAAATAACCGTTAAAGGATATTTCATTTAAAATTCCAAAAAAAAAAAAAGGATTCTTTAACAATTACAACAACAAAACATGAGCAGAAACATCAGCGATAAACATTTTTTAAACACTACAATGCATTGCCATTGCCCTTCTATTTATTTTAAATTTTTTTTGTAAAATTCTGTAATTCTGTACTGGTTTGATATGAAAATATTTTATAAAAATGTTTTTGATGTCCTGTTTTTTTATCTTTTAGTTTTTGATTTTTGTGAAATCGTGTTTTTTTTTTTTTTTTTTTTGTTTTATGTATTGATCAATGTCATAAATATGATGCACAAATTTGTTGTGTTGTTTGTTAATCTTTTTGACGCTTCGCTTATATATTTCACCTTTGGTTATAATCAAAAGGACGAATTGAAACAAATTTTTTTTGAAAGGACGAGTTACAAATATTTATGGAAAAATTGAATTAATAAATTATTACAAGGATATGGGGTTACAGATTTCTTTTGTTTAATTAAATTAAAGTATCATAGTGGTGATATAAGTTTTTTTTTATGTTTTGTTTTTTCAATGTCCTTTTAATTTTGAATTTTTTGATGTCCTTTGAATATACCACGAGAGTTCAACGGAAAAATTTTAAAAATTTAATGTATAAACTTTTTTAAAAAAGAATCCTTTTGATGTTGGACATATTGGATTGAGAGGTTATTTTGCAAATCCTTGTCGATAAGTCCTTTTTGTAGTTGGGTTTCAAGGATTTAAATTTCATAAATTTTCATATTTTTGGTTTATAAATGGTTATTTATACCATACCATATTAATTTTCAACTCTGTAGTAACTTGTGATAATAGAAAATAGTTATTAATGAAAATTTGCAATATATTTCACTTTCATTTTTTTTTGACATATAATACACAAGCAATTCATTCACAATTCTATATTAATGTTTCATAGTCTTTTATCATATCTCTTATCATCTAAAGTATAGAGTTGACTTGCATCTATATTCTATAGACAATGAATATAAACAAAACACACTACCACTAAAACAAATCGGCAATTGAAAAGGATTCATAATATGTAGTACATAGGAGTTATATTGCAACAAGATTTCCTTATTTTTTTTTTCTTATCCTTTTTTTTCTTCAAAGTTTCCCTATTTTTTTTTTTTTTTTAAATATTATCTCTTTAACTTTTCTATAATTTCTTTTTTTTTTCTATCTTTTCTTCCCTCTCACTCTCTCACACTTCTTCTTTATTTTTTTTTCTCTCTGTACATAAACTCTTATTGTGTTTACAAGTTGTTTTTGACTCGTGCCATGTCGGTCTTTTCTTTTTATCTTTATGCTTCAAAGGATTCATAAAGTGAATATCTAATTCCTATGACTTTTCAAAAAGGTTTAACGAAACAAAAACTAAAAAAAAAACAAAAAAAACAACAAAAAAATAAAAAACAAACAATTCAAAAATGTCAAAGTAAAAATTTTGAATAGAGAAAAAAAAATGGACAATGTCCAAAGTTTTTATAAACAATTTAACATAAATAGTATACCTAATGAATATATGTGTTATGAATCACAATATAAAAGAAGAAGAACCGACATATAAAGGACTTTTTTTTTGTTGTTTACCGTTATTCCTGTTTTTTTCTACTTGTTTTATTTGTTGTAACTAAAAAAGTGTGTACTTTTTCTTTGAAGCTTTGAGGAGATTCTCTTTTTTAAATATTCTTCTTTTTTGATTATTTTTTTTTTAATATGTACAGTGAGGTTTAGATAAATGGAACTCATATTAATTTTGGGTTTACATATATTGTACACTTAGTACTTTTGATGATAAGTCTCAGTAATTAAAAACTAAGCATGTTTGCACTATTTAAGGATAAAAAACAAGAGCTTTACAATATGCCAGAGCTTTCAAATATAAAAATATTCTGGGGGTTTCTTACCTAAATTTTAAGATATATTCGACATTTTGAAGTAGATGTCAAACATTTTTCTTATTTTTAAAAAAATTTCAACTTTGTATTACAATATTTTTTAAAAACGGTAACACCAATCGTCATCAAATAAACTTTAAAATATCCTTCAATCCGTTACCTTAACTATTAGCAATTAAATATATATTTATATACCTAATAGATCACCAAATATAACGGTTTATATACGAAGAGACCAAAAAAAAAAAGGATGCTTTTAAATGTAATTTTCGTCCTTAAAGGATAATATTCGAGGTCACATATTTATTTTAAAGCTGACAATATCTATCTATCTTTGAGATATACTTATTTGGTTCTATAAATTAAATAATTTTTGTTATTATTTTTTCAAGTTCCATTTATCAACCATTCACTGTTTTTAAATAAAAATTTCGGATCCTTTTATAATATCTATATATTTTCTTGTTAGTGCATTGGAAAGTATATCGGATTTTGAGGAGTTTTTTGGTCAAAGAGAATTTATTATCAAATAAAAATAAAAAATACACATATACACATATCCTTATAAAAAAACAACTTTTAAATCAAAGTCGGTAATTTGAGTTGCAAAAAAAGGGTTAAACATGCACCTAATAATAACTTTTTTTTAAATATTATATAACGTGTATATATTCTATTTATAGGGACACACTTTCACTTGTGCCCTTTTTTTTTTTTTTTTTAAAAAAACAGGACTTACTGATTTTTTAAAATTTTTAACTTGACAACTTTTACAAAAGGTGGAAATTTTTATTTACTTTTACCTTTTTTTTTTTAATTTATTTGACATTGTGAGTTTTTTAAAGCACTTAAACGGTCAATCAGTTTAATCAAATGGACACAAGCTAAAAGCAATGTGATCTTTTAACCCTTATTTTGTTTTTTTTTTGCAAATTGGTAAACACTAGCGAACAGGAGGTTAAAAAAGGGGTTAAATGTTAATGGTCAGTTCAATTTAGTTGTTTTTTTGTCTTTTTTTATTAAATTGAAATTTAATGTTAAAAATTAATTAACATGGATTTCTTTTTTACCTTTATTATATTTTTTGGATGTGTTTTTGTTTTTGTGTTGTTTTTTATATTGTTGTAAATAGATAGGATCATGTCAAAGTATAGTGTCATACATACATTATGTTATTTTTTTGTAACTTGAAAAGGTCATATTAATTTTCATAGGTCAAAACAAAATTAGAAAGGGGTCATCTGTGAATGGTCAAGCAATCAAATTATATATTCAAGTTTTTAAAAGCAATTACTCTAAGAAAAACAGGATTATAATTAAAAAACAGGATTTTAAATAAATTTGACCTGACCTGAATATATGTTAAAAAACACGATAACACCACATATCAATGTTATATAATCTAGGATTAATGAATAAATAAAGATTTCCAATTTCAAGAAACCTTATATGTATCTAGATAGTGACTTCGTTATATTTTTTTTATTTGAAATGCAATACGAAATAAAACGAAAGGATAAAATAAAAATACGTAAGGATATTTAATGTAATTTTTATTAAATACTGAAGAATTGTGTTATACATGTGCCTAAATTCATGCCAGGATATTTTAAAAATAATTAGGATCAAATTTAAATATGGAATCTGGACAGTATTGCATACCAATCACTTATCATAATCAAATAATCATTTTTTGATAAGTGAGTGTTTTTTTACTAATCAAACGTTAAATATGGTTTTGGTGTAACAAAAATTTATCAATGATTATTTGATTAGGTAGTGATAAGTTGTTGGTGCAAAAGAGCTCTGATTTATTAAGAATGTTATACAATAGAAGGTCTCAAGATTTTTACAACCTTAAGAAAAAATCTAGTAGTAAAAATAATAAAGAAATATTTAATTAAATTTGAAATATTTAAAAGGTAATGTAAATTGTAAATGTATCTACTATTGAAAGTTTTGGAAATTAAGAAAACTTATTAAGGACGATATTCAGCGTCAAATTCTCTCAATTTTTTTTTTTGAGAATATTATTACGTAATGTTTAAAAGACGTAATTCATAATCTCATGACGTATTACTTTTCACCTTAATTTAAATCTTTACAGAATTGAAGAAACAGCATTCAAATTTTTTTACCCTACAGGTAATTTTCATGAAAATTTTCACTACTTATGAATTAATCTAAATATTCAATATACGTAAAGAAATCTTTAATCAAGAAAAATGTATTTAACCCCTTTTCCTCTAACCCATTCTAATATTGATATAGTGGTTTTTATATATAGTAGTTAGATATATGTATGTATATCCTATAAATCTCCCTATTATTTTATAAGAATATAATAAACTTAAAGTTGGACATTTATTTTTGTTATACTTTTTTTTTATATTTATTTTTTTTTTTTAAAGATTTCTCATTTCAAAAATCTTTTATTCAGCCTTATTCGACCATAGTACATACTACAAATTCCATAACATTTTTCAACTATTTAAATATTTAAATTCATTTAAAAAAAAAAAGAAAAGCAAAAAAAAAAATAAGAGCAAAAATGAAAAGAAATTATATAATGTCCTGGACAGGATACTTCGTATCATATATAGTATACTTATAGTTATATATAAAATTCTATACATATAGAATAAATAACATTGAAGAAAAATCATAAGTAAAATAAGTATAAAACAAAAAATATCTAAAAAATTTTTTTTTTTTTGTATTACGTTAAACATAAATATTTTTTTAAAACTGTAAATTATAATCTCAATCTCAATCCCTTTCCTTAAAAAAATTCTAAATGTTTATTTCAGTAAGCAATTATAATACAAAAAAAAAAAAAAAAAAAAAACAAAATAATAAGAGTAGTATCCAGGGTCAAAATTTTACATATATTGTATTATTAAGGAAGTCCATTCAAGAAGTCACAAAGAAGCAAACAAATATGTAATTTTTTTTTATGTATATTCATATATTTTATATATGTATAAATCTATTTATACAAAGTATGCATATATATATGTATATGAGAATCTATTGTTTTCCTTAGAGTAAAAAATTGTAATAAATAAAAAAAAAATATATTATAATTACACATTCATAAGATATTCATCATCAAGAGATCTCTAGATGTAGTATTCTAAAAAACAAAAAAAAAAAAACATTTTAACGGCCATTACTTCAATATATACTTAAGATGATAAAATTTAATAACCCTTATTTTTTTTTTATTTTACATATGTATATGTATTGTGTATATATATATATATATACATATACATGCTAGTATTACTTAAAAAAATAAAATAAATGAATAAATGGACAGTTGTCATCTGAGTTGTTAATTTTAAAAATTAAAATATAAAGCTTACAATGATGTTGATCGTAAAAAAAGGATGCTCTGTATAAAGGACATTCTGAACATTCATTCTTATTATAAATATTCTACTTTTTTAATTTCTAAGTAGTTTAATAATCCAACAATCGACTTAAATACATGGGCTTTTTGGAAATTTCAAAGTAATTATTTAACTGGCGCAGACTTTTTCCAAGATATACACAAACTTTTTTGATTTTAAGTAATGAGTAATCCAACAATCGACTTAAATACTTGCGCTAATTGTAAATTTTAGAAGTAAATATTTAACCGGCGCAGGCTTTTTCCAAGATAAATTCCAAGTTCTATGAATTTTTGGTAACAAGTATTTCTAAAGTTCCGTATAGAGTAACTCTTTTAACTTTAATAGTATAATATTCATTATAATGCCGTTAGAATTAACCGTAATTAGCTGCCAAAAAATCTTTAAGTCCACAATATATTATTAAATTATCAAAGTTCCATTCATCAATTGTAGTACTAGTTTCAGTCACTGTTTCACACAAACTTCATTGAATTTATAGACCGCAGGACTTCTTACATAATGTAAAGACTTCTAATGTAATGATAGAGAATTAGATTTCCGAAACTGAATAACCCCTGTGCCCAGTTTTTTGCAACATATAATACTATACATATATAATATAATATATGTATACATTTGACCTAATCATTTAATTCCTGACGTCCATTTTCATATTCATTTATTTAATAACTAATTTTTTAGAATTAAAAAGATAAACAAAAGAAGTATATACATATATATATAAATTGATTTTTAAAAAAATAGAATACTATTAGATACTATATACATACATACATACATATATTATAAATTTTCTAAATTCAATTCAACAAAATAATAAAAACAATAAATATATATATATATATATATACCAAAACATTTCACCCGTGGAGATAACTCCTTAAGATTAAATATCATGGACAGAAAACTAGTGTAATTTTTACATACATACAAATATATATATATATATATAGTTTTTCAAAAAAAAAAATAAATGTCATCATGTTGTATTACAGTATTATACTATTCAATGAATAGTACTTTTATATATTTATAATAAATAAATCTATATCTATATGAAATATGTATATATGTATATCATAGATATTATATTTTCATTACATTTTTTTATCCTTGTTAATATTGCTGTTGTTGTTGTTGTTTTTGTAGCTGTTGGAACAATTGAAAAACAAAACAAAAAAAAAAATAAAAAAAATGTGACATCAACCGTTCATTACCTTTGCATGACTGACCTTCAATTAGACAATGAACAGATTTAAAAAAAAACATTTTTATTTTTATTTCTATCTCTTTCTCCCTCTCCCTGTCTTTCGATTTATTATCCTTTCACTCCCCTCTTCTAACCAACCTCTTACACTCTTTTCATATACAAGAAGATAAGATATTATATATATATAATATATATAGATATGTGTGTATCTTGATGTATTTGTTTTTTTTTTTGACTAAACAATTCAATTCACAGTTATTTTACAGTTTTATATTATATATTATATTTGTTTTTTACCGTTTGTTTACATTCACCTCATCCTTTTTTTTAATTCATAAATAAAAAATAATAATAAAAAAAAATTAGAAAGTAAAAAATAAAAAAACACTGATATCCTTTTTGCTGTTCTTTTATTTTGTTTTTTTTTTTTTATTTTTCCCATTTTCCTTCTCATTTTTTGTTGTTTTTGTTTTTATTATTTTTTTTGTTTTTAAGAACAGTTAAATATTTTTCGATGACAACAACAATATTGATAATGATTATTGATATTGATTCATCATATTCTAATATCATCACACAGTAATAGCAATAATAATAATAATGATGTTGATGAATTTTTATAAATTCACCCCCTCAAAATATGCAAAAAAAAAAAATAAAAAAATTGTTTGAAAAAATACATAATAAAAAAAAAAACAACAAAAACAAGGCGATAGAACAAAACCCTTTTTTTTTACTTTTACTTTGGTTTGATTTGGTTGTTATCCTGTGTGCGGTTTAAAATGATTATTTTTTCTTTTGTTTTGTGGAAAAGGACGAAAATGATCACAAACTGTGCTATGTTAACCATTTAAAAAAAATTTATTTTCAAATATAGTTTTTTTTTTTTCCATTTTTGGACTTTTCAATGTTTTTCCTAATCCTTTCGTCCTTGTTTAAAAAAAAAAAAAAAAAATTGTAACGGTAATTTTAACAATGTTTTTTCAACAAATAAATAAATAAATAAAAAACAAAATGAAAAATAAGTAGAAATGCAAAAACAAAAAAAAACCAAAAATAATTTAAACAAAGATAATAGGTTTTTGGTATATAGTCAAATTAAAAAAAAAAAAATAGATAATTAGGTATGATTTACTTGAGATAAGCATGTTATTATTATTATTGTTTTTTTTTTTTTTTTTTTTTCTTTTTAATTTTTAATTTTATTTTTAGGTTAAAGGTTGAAGAGTAATAGATATAATATATAGATTAGTAAATTGTTCTATTGTAATATAAAAGGATTTATATATAAATATTGTAATAAAAGGATATATGTTTATATATAATTTAATATTATACGAGTGTATGTACATAATGTTTTACTTCGACTTTTGGAACGATTATGTACGTCAAATATTCGAAAGATTTTTTTTATTAATTATTACAGTTGAAACCTTTGTTTATATATGTGTAAGTATTCAATATTACATATACAGAGTCCTGATTAAAATACCTTAATTTTTTACATATATCCTTTTTGAAATATCTACCTTTATTCTTAGAATAATTAATTATACAAATGTAATTAGTATAATTTCAATGTTCTTGTATATTAAAAAATTTGTCCAAGTTTTTTAAAAGAAGACTTGAGAAGTTTGTTTATTTATTTTTAAATTTGAGTTTTCCATTTTTTTTGGGTATTGGAAAATTTTATTAAAAAGAATTCTTTGGAAAATTTTTTTAAAATAAAAAAAAACACAAAATTCCGAATGCAATAAAATTTTATGGTTGCATGAATTAAGGTCGAAAAACATTAAAGTCGAAAACGGTAAATGAATTAAAGTCGAAAAAAAATTGAAATTTTTTTTCGACTTTAATTCATTTTACATTTTTCGATTTTATTTCATATGCACTAAAGTCGAAAAAAAAAAAATGAATTAAAATAGAAAAAATAATTTTCGACTTTAATTCATTTTTAATATTTTCGATTTTAATTCATATGAATTAACGTAGAAAATTTTCGACTTTAATTCATTTTTAATATTTTCGATTTTAATTCATATGAATTAATGTAGAAAATTTTCGACTTTAATTCATTTTTAATATTTTCGTTTTTAATTCATATGAATTAATGTAGAAAATTTTCGACTTTAATTCATTTTTTTACAAAATTACAAAAACAACAAAAAAAAATTAAGTTTACAGGTATATTTGATAACTTTTTATTGCGGTTTGAATATTAGAATGTTACCCACACAATTGTGTGGGAAGGGTCTGAAATACTTGAAAATGGTCATAATGTCCATGATTGAATTGGTCATAATGTCCATTGACATTATGACCATTTGAAAAAAATTTATAATGGACATAAAATCAACATTTCGTAAAACATATACACATATATAAATATTCTGGAAAAAGCGTAAAACTCTGCTTTTGAATCCAACTTTAAAATCCCTCCAAATTCAGAATCCCACATATACACATATATAAATATTCTGGAAAAAGCGGCAATCCTGATTTGAATCCAACTCTAAAATCCTTCCTAATTCAGAATCTTGCATATACATAATAAATATTCTGGAAAAAGCGGCAATCCTGATTTTGAATCCAACTCTAAAATCCCTCGTAATTCGGAATCCCACATTTTAGAGTTTGATTCAAAAGCAGGGTTTTACGCTTTTTCCAGAATATTTAAGTATGTGTATATGTGGTATTCTGAATTAGGAGGGATTTTAAAGTTGGATTCAAAATCAGGATTGCCGCTTTTTCCAGAATATTTATTATGTATATGCAAGATTCTGAATTAGGAAGGATTTTAGAGTTGGATTCAAATCAGGATTGCCGCTTTTTCCAGAATATATGTAAATATGTAAGTTATTTAGCTATATCAAATGATTAAAAATAATAAAACAAATAACAAATTTTCGACTTTAATTCATTTTTAATATTTTCGGTTTTAGTTCATATGAATTAAAGTAGAAAATTTTCGACTTTAATTCATTTTTAATATTTTCGGTTTTAGTTCATATGAATTAAAGTAGAAAATTTTCGACTTTAATTCATTTTTAATATTTTCGGTTTTAGTTCATATGAATTAAAGTAGAAAATTTTCGACTTTAATTCATTTTTCAAACATAAAAAAAATTTTTCGATTTTATTTCATTTTTAAATTTTTTTAAATTTTACCATTTTCGACTTTAATTCATTTTAATTTTTCGACATTAATTCATATGAATTAAAGTAGAATTTTTTTCGACTTTAATTCATTTACCGTTTCGACTTTAATGTTTTTCGACCTTAATTCATGCAACCAAATTTTATTATAAAAGTCTTTGTGTTTTTGTCCTTTGCTTTTGCATCTTGAAGATATTTTTTAAAAATTTTAAACAAATATTAGATTCTTGACTGACTATATCTTAATCTTATATATATACATATATATATTTATATATAAATATTGCGTATGTCATACATATTGAATATAAAAATTTAGTAACTTGAACTTCCGTTTCCGTTTAAAGTTAAAAAAAAAAACAGAATAAATCAAGAACAGAATACCAATCGTTTATTTGGGTACTTTCTTTTTATATTTTTTTTTGGTCTATCTTAAGATACATTCTAAGAAATATTTTTTTGATGTGTAAATGTTAAAATTTTAAAAGAATTTCTTTTTTTTTTATTTAATTTAATCGTTATTATTGTTTTCCTGTGCATATTCTTTTCAATTTAATAGAAATAGTTATGTTCCAGGACATTACTTGTTTTCATATTTGTATTATATCCTTTTATGTTAGTTACACATATGCATATGTAAAAAAAATAATAACCCTGAAAGTATCTTCTATATTTTCTTATTTTCTTCCTCAATAAAAATAAAACCAAAACAATTATTATGGTTTTTTTTTGTTTTTAATGTCCTTAAAGGATATTCATGCGGTTGAATTAGTAGTTGGCTTTTTCAAAAAATAATACAAAAAATACTCATTTTTATAAAAGAATAGATATACATTCTTTAAATTTAATCAATACTTTCATAAAAAAAAGAGTTAGTTGTAAATCATATATATATATATTTCAACAGTATATAATTTTTAAATGATATCCTTGGTTAAACACATTTATCACATATTGTTTATTTTTATTATCCTATTAAAGTTGAACCACAATTTTGCAACACTTTATAATAGTGTAAAAATATCAATTTATACATTGTATCAATATATGTAGGAAAGGAAAGTGTTTGGTTTAAAAAGGATTTAAAAAAAAATGATTTAAATAGCCCCAAAAAATAAAATACATGTTTGTAATATTATATATATGTTAATATATAATTTTAAAATAGAAATAACCCTTGTGTCCATTATTAACATATAGAATTGAAAAATCAATCTACCATTAATACCATCTCATGTTAATATAGTTCAGGACCTTCATACATAAGGATTTAAATAATTTGAATAGAAAAAATGATTTAACTTTATCTGAAATTTATTTACATGTATCCAATGTCCTGCCCTTTTCTTGCTCCCAATAAAAAAAAAAAACAAAATCATCCTTTTTATTTTTTTTTAATATAAAATTACCTTAGTGTCCTTTGATTATAAGCAATAAATAGACAAATAAATCTTTTTAAAAGTTTTAAAATAAATACAAAAAAAGGTCAAATGTATAATACTGGATATAGATTTAAGATTTCATCCTTTATATCCTTTAATAATGAACCATTTAAAGAAAAGTCCATAATATTATATAGGTAGATTCTTTTTTTTATATACTGGAACTTTCACAATCACCATTGATGATAATGATGTTCATCCCAATTTTTTAAAAAGTTCTGAAAAGAAATTCCCATATATAAGGATCATTAAAGGTCCTTAAATTTTCAAAAAAAAAAATCAAAAAAAATAAATTGGTCAAATATTTGCATAAAAGTCCTTTTTTTTTAAATAAACTTTATATTGATCAAATATTGGGGAAAAAGGATATTCAATCAAAAAAAAAAAAACAAAAAAAAAAGGATTTTTTTAAAGGATATTAAATTACATACTTAATATTTATTGAATAAACCAATGATTTATTTAAATTAAACTGGACTCGTTATGTGTTTAGATTGTTTGATGATTCAATGCTTTGAAAGTTTAAATAGTTTTTTAATACACATTAATCCTTTGTCCTGAAGATTTATTCAACATGTGCTGAGTTCTTATTTTTGCCATGCACGAGCTTTATACATAAAGGATTTTAATTAGGCAATTTTAAGGACATTTTTAAAAAAGTCTGCTTTGTAAAATATTTTATTAAATAATCTACTAATTATTTAAATAAACTGGACTTGTCATTTGTTATAATGTTTGATTTAAAAATTTCTAAGTTTAAATAATTTTTCACTATATACAGTTAATCCTTTATCCTAAAGATTTCAAATTAATTATTTAATTCAATCATAAGTTCTGTTCTACTAGTTATTGAATATGAAAACCTTCTATAGTATATTTTAATTGAGTAATTAAGTCCTTTAAGGATATTTTTTTAAAAAATTATGCGACGGCTTTCTAAAATATTGTAAAACATTTATTTATCCGATATTTTTGAAATTCCTTAATTTTTTGTATTTTTGATATCGTTAGAATTGGAACCAGTTGACTTGTAATTCAATAACCTTCAATCTTCAAAAAAAAACCTAATAGGAAACCCTTTTATATTTTGATATCCGGAACTAATAAATTATTAGGTATTTTATTTGTTTAAAAAAAAAAAAACAAAAAAAAAGTGTTAAATATTGAGGTAAATTTGACATTATTTTTATATTTATTAGATACAAAATATAAAAATTGAAACAATCCATTATATTATATAGATGATCAAATCCTTCTAACCATCTGCCATTTTTTTATTTTTTTGTGAATCTAAACATGAGCTAAGCATGAGCCGAAAAAATTTAAATTCAAATTTGTCTTCCAGTCACAACCCAATAAAATACTAAAAAGGGAACCTATTAAAAAAAAAAAACCCATAAGTTGAATAAAATATTAAAACTTTTTTTGAAAAAAAAAAAAACCCAAAAACGGATATTCTCAATCAATTTAAAAAAAAACGATTTTTTTATTTCAAAAATTAGTTAAAAAAAAAAAAATTCCAAAAAAAACGCTGCAATAAAAAAAAAACCAAAAAATTTTTCATTTGCTTGTTATTGTTTTGGGTACACACTGTTTTTTTTTAAATAAATGGCTCTTGTCAAACGCGATCTTAACTCGTGTTATAATAATGCCAGTCACAAATTAACCATCTTGAAATTATATTTAATATATATACAAAAAAAAAAGACAAAAAAGGATATATTATATATATGTATATATATAAACAAATCATTTGACTACTATCCTTTATCTAACCCTTATTTTTATCAATTCAACGTTTTTTTTTTTTTTGAACTACAGCGTGTACAGCTCTCGTATCATATTCATATCTGATCTATAAATATAATGAATATAAGAGTGGTTATCTATAGATATATTATGATAGGGTATGTTGGTTTGTTTTTTATTTTTTATCTTAAAATATCATTAAACTCTTAACCAGCGGATAACAGTAGCTAGCGGATGATGTTAGGTTTTTTTTTTTTTTTTGTTTCAAATAAACGTTCCGGAAAAAAACCAACCGAATTATTTTATTTCTAAAGGAAATCTATAGTTTTGTTTTTTTGTTTTTAATGAATTTGAATTTTAAAGATACTTGAAATAATAAATTTTAGAATATTAGAAGTAAAAAAGGGTTGTACGATTATAATATTCTCTTGTATCTGATTGGTATTTAGAAATATAAAAAAAAAAAATTTAAAAAAAAAAAGATACAGCATCTTTGAAAAACGCAATCATAGCACACTCCTTAACTTAAGTATATTAAAATGCATAATTTGAAACAACGTATGTTTAATCGTTAGGTTCAGTTAAAAATGTGTTTATTTTTTTTTTTATAACTCTGTTTAGATACAAAAAAAAAAAATTGGGAACAGAGCAGATTTCGGGAAGTAAGTAATATAATCGGGGAAAATCGGGTAACCAATTGTGTTTTTTTAGGAGTATTGCTTTAGAAAGCGGAGGAATATTTTTTATATTTCTATAAAATGTAAAATAATTTTTTTTTAAAAAAGTTATGGATTTGTTTTTTTTTTTTAAATATGTTGAATAAGTTACCGGGGTATTTATGTAAATTAACTTTTATATTTGTTTAGTTTTTTAAGTAAATAGCCATTTTATTTTTTTAATTATTCATTAGATTAATAAACGTATTGTCTATTACCTAAGAGCACGAGTTCTTATTTAATATGTAACAATATTGAATGTTTTATTTTTTGGAATGAAAAGGGCTGAAGAGTACTAGGAATCTCATATTAAACTATTAATAGGACGGGTTCTTATTTAATATGTAAAAATATTGTATGTTTATTTTGGAATAAAAGAGGGCTTTATAGTACTGATGTTTCCTTAAAAAAGTGATTTTGAACCATATTTTTATAATAATATTAGAAATTGTTATTACAGTGTGATAAATGTTTATTCTGTGATAATTTTTTAACTGGCGCTACAATTTATTCGGATTTGTAAACGGCTTGAGCTAATATAAAAGTTGGGAAAAGTACCCTCATAAATTTTACTAGACTATAGGAGCCTTCTTTTAGTAATTTTGACAGTCAATATGCTGATTAAATTAAAAAGAAAGTGACGCCAGCATTTTATAATTATTAAATTTCATATTTAAAATGTAAAGTTAGAACCGTTCGCCCTTACGTATTACATTTTTTAGAGTCTTTTATCATCTTGGTTATTTTTGATTTTAAATTTAAACAATTTTCTTAAGAATCCTTTGTCAGTGGATTTAAATTTTATATATATATGTGTATTGTATATATATTTTTGAACATAATGTCCGCCATAAAATTAAACCACAAGTAATATAACTATATATATATATTAAATATATTATACTATCTATATTAATACTATATATGTATATATAAAAGAAAGACCGTAATGCAGTGGCTATTTATTATTCGATTTTTCATAACGGTTTTTTTATCTATATATATATATATATATGTAAGTTTTGAAAAACAAGAAAATCTTTTTCATTTTCTTCTCATTACTATTATTATTTTTTTATTTTTCAATATTACTAAAGTTTTAGTTTTTTTTTTATATTTGTATTTCACAGCAGGATATTTCAGTCAAAAATCTGCATTGAAAATATACTGAAAATGAAAATTTTTATTTAAAAAAAAAACCAAAAACAAAAGAAAAAACTAAATTGAATCTTGTATATTGAGATTAAGTGATGGTCTAGCTATCATTGCCAAAAATATGTAAAGCCAAAAAATATGGAAAATTAAATTATTAAACCACAAAAATTATATCTATAAGATTGTTTTTGTTTTTTTTTTTGTTTTTGTATATCTTAAGATATTAAAGGAATTTAACAGACACTTCTTTTATGAAAAAAAAACATTTAAAATATTTGAACTTGGTTTTCTTTTTGTTAAATTAATTAATTTGTATGTAGAGTTTCTTCTTTTTAAACTAGGAAGACTGAAAAAAGGAAAAGAAGGTAAACATTAGGTAGGCATTAGTCATCATAACCAATCTATTGTTAAATTCAAAATCTACTTCCTAACCCAATAAAAATTCAAATTGAAATGAATGTATATTTCACTAATCTATATTTTCCTTAACCCTAATAATCCAAATTTGAATGAATTGGACAATCTCTATGTGTAATTCAGTTTGTATAATTCAATTGTCTCGAAGCATCATCTTATATTGAACTATAAGTTTAATTTATACTTAAGTGCAATCAAATTCAATTGACTCCAAAATTTGCCAAAAGAATGTAAATAATGGAAATAATTCAAAATTTATGTCAAAATTTATTTGAATTGTGTGTTTTTTTTTTAATTAAAGATACAAAATATATCTAATAGATATTTATAATCATATATCATGCATATATAAATTTAGACAATTTCATCATAATTATTTGAATCCTCAAAATTTGAATTTATTATTAAAGATAAAAACAATAATATAATTTATAATTTTGAATAATTATAAATATAAATTATATTTAATACCAATATATACATATATATATATATAAGAATATCTATTATTTAATAAATCATTTCTAAATATATCTATTCAGATATCCATATATCTATTATCAATCTATATTTGATATTTAAATTTATTTGATTATCGATATTAACCCTTAACTCTATATATGTATATATACGTGTATATTTTGGGGGATACTCAATAGTATGGGGTACACCATTAACATTAAAAAAACACAGGTATAAGTTGATTGAAAAACACAAAAAAAAATCATTTAATATATGGATATACTCAGTAATACAATATTAAATCCATTCAATATATCCCTAAATACTTAATATATATATATATATGTTATATATATTATAGGGTATATCGGTTGATGTGTCGTATCCGAAAGTAATTTTAATTAAAAAATTTTCACTGAAAAATCTATAGATAAAAATTTTATCATTTTCCTATACTATACTTATAGGTATTTTAATATAATTTTATATAGAAAAGTTTTATCTTTTATAATGCTAAAAAAAGATTGTATTTTTTTTGTTTTTTTTTTTTTTATAACGATTTTATTTGTAACGCTTTTTTGACTTCTGATTTTTTTTTTTTTATACTTTCGCATTTATTCAGGATTATAACGGAAAAATTATAATGTGTGGACAATTCAATATAATATGTTCCTGAATTGTGAATTGTGATATCTATATATATATATATATATATATAGATACATAAAAATTATCCATATACGTAAATAGATTTCCTTTGAAAATTACCTATAAAAATTATAATATACATATATTTATATTTGTATATATATATTTATATATATATATATATATTCAAAAATATTTTATATGACATATTATATATTTGAAAATTGACATTGTTGGATCACTTTCAGGAAAATTAATTAAGGCTAATGCAACATATTTTTATTTTTTTTTATTTTTTTTATTATTATTTTATAACTTTTGTATTCAGTGGATACATTTTGGGTTTTTTGATTTTTTTTGTGTTTAAAAAGATTTGATTTTTGAAAAATTAATTGAAATAATAATTTTCGCAAAATATCAAATATATATATATATATATATGTACTAATTTATATATATATATATATATATATATTGCAATGTACATATATTAATAATATGATAATTGGCAAAATATCAGTTTCGCAAAATATCATATATATATATATATATATATATTATATGTATATATTAATATTATCATAATTGCTAATGTAAAAAATTTATATACCACATATAATAATTTTTAAATTAAAAAATAAAATAGATAGTAGGTATCTAGTTAGATACTTTTGTATCCAATAAGTTTTTTATGTTTTTTTTTTTTTAATAAATTGAAAAATTTTTATGTGCATTAAAAATTGAAAATATTTTTAAGCTTTAATTTGAAAATGAAAATATAAAGTGAATACAAATATTTGAGAAATACATTTTATATATATATGTATATATATTTATATATTAAATAATTTTCTAAATATTGTTTTTTTCATTAAAAGAGTTTTGGATATTTTTTATGCAATATTTTTTAATAATAACGTTATTATCTATAGGATATTCTTTAATATATTTATTTAGATATGCAATTTTATATATCTAAATATCTATAGATATTTGTATAAGTCATTCCATCTATGTATACGTTTTATTCATTTAAAACTAGTGTTTTATAAATCATATTTTTGAGGTTAGTTTATGAAATATTCATTTTTTAGTCTAAATTTAATATTAAGAATCGCTTTGGCTCAGGAAATTTTTCTAATTTTGTTGTTATACAATTATCCTGTAGATACTTTTGAGATATTCTCATTCAAGGTCATTGGAAATTAAGTTGTTCTTATTTGTAAAACATTTCTAGAAAAACTGAGATTGATTAAATTCGAATCTGATAATCGTTTAATTCATTTATCGGTTTATATCTTAGAAAATTCGGAATTTGATTTAAGATTATGAAATTTATCTCAAAAATTACAATTTGTTGTACCCAATATACCAATGATATTATATACTTGTATACTAACTAATACCTAATCATACATTTAAATCACAATTCCTTTCTTTCGTATCCTAAATCCGCTTTCTAATATTCAAAATCAATTCAACTATTCCTATCTATTCTACAATTCCTATGTATTCCATCTTATCTACTGAAAATTTACTAATCATAAAAAACATAAGTTAATATTACACACTTCCTTATAATAATAATATATCATACGCAATCAATTTTTCTTTTTACTACTTATATTTGCGAATTGCGTCCAGTAAAATTTTTTAAAATTTTCTAAAATCGCCTTTAGCAATATAGCTTAAAGCAAATTGTTAAAATTGGGTCTTATTCAACATATTAAAGGGGGGAAACTTAGTTTCAAATTGTTTAAAATAAAACTTATCAGTTGTAATACAAAAAATTTAAGAAATTCTAGTATTGAATATAAAATTCCAATTTAAACTTTAAAAAAGTTTTATATTATCAGAATATACATATAATTAAAAAGCGTTTTTTCAAAAGATATGCGTTTTTTTCAAAGATTTTCAATATAAAAAATATATTTTTAGAGATTACAAAAACTCTCTTACGTGACCATAATTTAAAACCAATTTTTTTTTCAACTGTCGTGATTATATTTAATATATATATATATATATATATTGACTGTCCACAGAATTGGTTTTTCCATACTATGAATTAAACTTTTTAAAAAAATATAAATTAAATCTAATCGATTTTTCATCATAGATTACATAATATTAATTTTTACATTAAAATAAACACTAACTATAGTTAGTTTAGTAAGTAGGTAGTATTGAAATATTATTTGAAATAATATTGTATAAATAAAAATAAACAAATACTTAAAATTGTCACTATTAATTATCATTTAATAGAGTTACTTAATTTTTTAACACCTTAGTATTTCATTTTCAATTCACAATAATTTTCTTAATGTCCAAGTTAAAGTTTCTATATATACAGGCTGTATACAGTCTGATCGTCTAGCACCACCAAAACAAAAAACAAATTAGATTTTAAATTAAGATAAAAAACTCGCGAACTCGCGAATTCAATTCAAAAAAACGTAATCGCGTAACGCCAACAGAAAAAATTGCAAAAAAAATCGAAATAAAATCGCAACAAAAATCGCCCAAAAGAAAATCAACTCTTTTTTTTTGTAATAAATATTATTGACTTAAAGCATACATATAGAACTGATAGTGTAGGATTCTTTAAACTTAAATAAAACTATAGATACGTAGTCAGCTTAATTCTTTTAATCACATTCAGATTTGTATTTTTTTTTAATTTACTTGCAATTGCTAAGTTAGACAAAAAATAGACTTTAAAAAAAAAAAGAAATAACTATCACGCAACCAATAATTGTGTTTTTATTATTTTATACGTTCATTATCACTTTATGGCTATTTTATACAATTTTTTTTTTTTAAAAATATTCATGTGGGCTTAAAAAATTGTATTTTATTACTTTGAATATATCATGCATTTTATAAATGTTTTTTTACTTCTATTCTCATCTCTTTGGATTTATATACTTACATATATATATATATATATATATAATTAATGAGTCTCATATCTCTTGCACATATTTGATTTTTTAATTTTTTTATATTCTAATAGTTGAAAATATTGTGCAATTTTTTGAATAATCAGATTTAAGTCAGATTTAATTATAAATTTTTTATTAGAGTATCTAATAAATATATCATATAGTTTAAAATTTAATTTAAAGTTAATTTATATACTATAAAGTATCTTACGATACTTATATAAATCAAAAAAAGAAGATATTTCATGTTTGTAAAAAAAGTATCTTAAGATGCATATTTTGTTTAATGTTAATATATTGTAAAGAATCTTAAGATATATATTTAATTTAGAGTTAATAGTTAATATATAAAGTATCTTAAGATACACATTTTTTAATTTTAAGTTAATATATTGTTAAGTATCTTAAGATACATACTTAATTTAAGGTTAATATATAAAATATCTTAGATACATTTTTAATTTTAAGTTTATATATAAAGTATCTTAAGATACATGTTACTCAGAAGGAAGATATTTCACATTATATAATTAAATAAATCAAACTCCAGACATTATAATGAAAACTAGTTGAGAATATTTAATTCTAGATATACGTATTTTTAAGTTTTGAAGGTTTAAACTTAAGTGAAGGTCTTAAAATATATTTTCATATAGATTCAAGGGCAGTGTTTTGAGGAGATTAAACAAAATTTAAGCATTCTATAGATTCAAATGTAATATAATTGGCATCTTATTTAAATTTGGCAAAAAGTACGAATTAACTTCTATTTTACTCGAATACAAAGAATTTTTTAGATTATTGAAACTTTTTTTTGTCATTTTATGTACTTATAAATGGATTCTACTGTATATATAAGAAAGAAATTTATTTTAAAACTATTCTGCATAGTTTATATTGTATAATTTAAATTATAAATAAAAAACAATTTTTCTACTCTACACAATTCACTCGAGTTTTAAAACTTAATTCGAGTTTTGTTTGATTCACGCCTTTATTTAAAAAAAAAAAAAAAAAATAGAAAAAAAATTCAAAAAGAATGTAATGGGCTGGGCAAACATAGTTTATCATTTTTTTTATTTCTTTTTTTTTTTAATTTATCCAATACTCAAACCAATTACATAAAAATAATAATAATAATTTTTGTTCGTTCGTTCGTTTAGTTTTTTTTAGAATTTAAAATATTTTTTTTAAAATTCATGCACAAATAATTTAAATTTTGAGTCCATTTAATGCAACAATGGAATTTTTTTATAAAATAAAAAAAATAAAACTGAAAAAAAAATTTAAAAAATCAAATTAAATTTAATTAAAATAAAATGAAAAATAAAAGTAAGAATAGGTATACCTATATATAAAGTATAAAAGAGTGTTAATGAATTTTTTAAATTGTTATGTTTTTCAGCATATTTTAAATTTTATAGCATTTTTTCTTTTGAATAAAATTTAAATTTTAAATTTGGTTTAAAATTTTTTACAAATTGCAATTTAAAACAAGATTAATTTAATTTATTAAATAATAGTAAAAAAACACTATAGTTATGTTTAAAATTCTATTCTTTATGTTAGTCACAAAATTGGATTTAATAAAATATGCATTCAAAATTAAATTTACAAAAATTTTAACAATGTTGCAACTCTTTATTAAGAGAAGAAATTTTGGCAATATAACA
Source organism: Dolichopus griseipennis (assembly GCA_963082915.1). Classification (NCBI taxonomy): domain Eukaryota; kingdom Metazoa; phylum Arthropoda; class Insecta; order Diptera; family Dolichopodidae; genus Dolichopus; species Dolichopus griseipennis. The sequence continues at coordinate 70,524,253 of OY720445.1, forward strand.
TTTTATTCACAAACCTTTGAAAAGGCACTCAAACACTGAGGGCCTTCCTTTAAAACTATACAGCAGAACTACTTTTTTCTATTTTAAACAATGTGCTTTATTAAATGTCTTTGCACTGGAAATGGTCGTGAGAGTCTGAAAAATTCCTTAGTAGAATTTTCAACTTTTTATGCAAAATGTAGGCCATACTTAACCTACGACATAAGTTTTTCTTTGATATGTTTAAGTTTTTAAGCTCTTCACATAATTTTTTCGTCAATATTAGATATTAACCTTTATAAAATTTAGGGATCACTTAAACTCTGATTATTTAAAAACTATTATAATCAAACAAATATCTTCAAAATACTTTGAAATTAGAATTATATTGTCAAAATAATTTTTAAACACTTGGTTACTTACTCTTTAACAAAATAGTTTTAGCATTATTGTGCTAAAAAAATGCTAAAAGACTTTTAATTAATATAAAAAAAATTAATATATAAAAATTAAATATAGCATAAATATACTATGCGTTAAATTTAGAACAAAAGTGACATTTTCTGATCATTATGTTTATTTATAAAATTAAAATATTGATAATAACTAAATATATATATTTATAAATATTGAAAATATATATATATTTTCTAATTTTTACTATAAAGTCTTTTAAAAAGCACAATGTTCTTTTGTCAATTTAGAATTGCAAATGTATAACTGTAAAAAAGGATCCCATATATAAACGCCATCATATAAATATGAATCATTCATTTGCTTCAATTTATTGTCTTTATCATTCATTTGGGTATAGGCGGGAAATCGATTCTAACTTGTAACTAATACTTACTGCTACCCAAAAATGGGGTTGAAAATGGAGTCAGAATGAAAATGGGGTTGCAAAAATTTTCTAAATTATAAAACGGAAAGAAAAAAAAAATCGTTTGCACCCAAAAAAATTAACCCTATAATAATATTAGAATCAAAATAATAAAACAAAAACTCTGCACAACTGTTACTTATTTTTTTTTTTAAATTACAGTTATCTTTTGGCTTTTTTTTTAAATTGCAAACATTTCATATGGCTTTTTTCAAAATAAAGTATCTCATAGTTTTTTAGCACATCAAATGATAAAATTTCAAAAAAAAATACATATATACATTTGTTTCATAACATGCTTCTAAATGGTCCTTTTACCCCCCACCTACCTCTTACTTTTAAAATTATAACAAAAAATGCAAAAGAAAAATATCAATCTACTCGTTTTACAGAATCTGTTTTAAACTTTTTCTACTATACAATATATACACTATCCAACAAACCAACCAGCAGCCCCAACTATATTTTGTTATAAAAAAAAAAAAAAAAAAATAACGGTATATTAGACTAATGTTATTTTCTGTCTTTTTTTTTTATTTTTCTTGTTTATTATGCTGATGTCCTGAATACAAATGACCGGTTTTTCATATTAAGTTTTTTTTTTTTTATAAATTTTACAATTTTTTTTAACCACCAACCATTGGCAAGTGTTGGTTATTTTTCTGGGCTATCATACATATTTTTTTTTTTATTATTATTTGGTTTTTGTTTTTCTGCACTTTCTGTCTCTTTCTATCATTAAACATTTAAACTGTTCTAACTTAAAGCTGTATAACATTCATTCTATATTATATGAAGTATATATGGAATGGGTCTTTGAGGTTCTTTGGTTCTTTATGATATGAAAGGACTTGTATGTACCTTATATGTGCGTATGTATCGTATATGTGTGTAGGATGTGTAGTAAAACTTCTATATATGGAATTGAACTAAATTGACACTCAGCATAGTCCTGAGATGTGATGGTGGTATACTATACCCTGTATACGAGTCTTATTTCTATTCCATTTTTTTGTTTTAAAGTTCATGTTTCATATCGATTTTTTTATATTCGGAAAAAAAAAAACAAAAACAAGAATAAAGGACATTTAATAAAAAAAATAGAAGGTGATATCTTTACTATAACCATTTTGTGTTAAAAAAAAAAACAAAAACGAAAAAAAAAACAGAATTATGAAAATTTTTTATTTTATAAAACAAAAGAAAATATGCGTAGCGTAACATTTTTTTTTTTTATATACATATATACACAACATAACTGTATATTCTATAACCATCTTAAAAAAAAAGGACATATCAGGACTATGTTTTTGTTATTACATATTTTCATTTTTTACTTATTTTAATATGTTTATATATATACCTTTTTTCTGTCATTCACCACCACCATCATCATCATCACCCCCACCACTGACATTATATTAGAAAAAAAAATTTTGAGAGTAGCGGCCTCTTTACATATATATGGCCAAGAACTCATTTGCATATTTGAATCATATTTGAGTGTTTTTTAGTATATTTTGTTTTTTTTTTTTTTTTTGAAAAAAAGGACATTTGTAGTAAAATGTAATAAAGTTTGTATATATATATATATATATCATATATGCGGATATTTATATATATATAATATAAATATATAAATTTGAAACAAAAAAAGACCATCATAATGGAATATGATACACTTCAACTACTTGTATATACATATATATAATATCCTTTTTGTTGTTATTATTATTGTTGTTGTTTTTTTTTATATTATTACTTATGCTATGGTTACTATAAATTGCTGAAAATTTAAACAAAAATTTATTTAAAAAAAAAACAATAAAACAATAACTGTGGTATGGTAACAGATGGTATATATGTACATATTGCATATATATATAGTAAATGATGAAAATGTTTACAATGATAATGATGATTTAAATTTAAAAAAATAAAAAAACTAAATTGTATATTTCCTTAATATTTCAACTCTCTTTCATACATAGTTTAGTTTTAAATTTAAAATAAAATAAAAAAAAAAACTTTAAAATACAAAAGGACATTATTTTATCATATATGTTCATTTTATTATCCTTCTGACAAATATTAGTATTGTCTTTTGATTTGCAAAATACACATGAAAAGTTTAAAATTATAAAAAAAAATGTGTTTTCAATATATTTTAAAATTTTTAATAAAAATTTAGTTTAATTCAAAACTTTAATCAAGATTCAAGATGTATACTGGGAATTGGGAACATATACTTAGATTTAATTTAGGATTTCAGTTTTTATACACTTTTCCTTCATAGTTTTATACACTTTTCCTTTAGAGGAAAATATTCTAAATTTAAATTAGTCATCCCTTTTACTTATTCTCAACAAAGAATTAGGGCATTGGTCTTAACAAATAAAACAATTTAAATTTTTAAATAGATTTAAGTCTCATTTTGCTCCCATACTAGAATATCCTTTTTTTTTAAATTAAGTTGATTTATGATCTTAAATCTTTTAATAGTTAAATATAATTTATAGATACAATATTTACTGTAGTATTAAAGTATCTGAAGGATTTAAATTTTGTTAATTATAAGAATATTACAATTTAAAATTTTAAATTATATAAACTCCGATGGTGTAGTAGCAGTAAGCATTTGACTTATTAACCTAGAAAGTGCGAGTCACAGTTATTGGATCCTTTTGCTTTAGGATATAGACTATAAAATTATAAGAATCTCATACTAATTATATTAGGTATATCAAAATAATTAAGTCCTAAATCTTCTGATAAAATTTGGTATTAGAATGAGGCCATGCTTACTGTAATTCCTGAATTAATATACAGTGAGTACTAGCAGTTGAAATTTTTTAATTGCAACAAAAACTCAATGTAATATTTCTAAATTAAAAAAATATATCTAATAGATATTTTCTGAAAAAAAAAATCCACCTTTCAACAGGACATTGAAAACAATTTGTCAATTTATTCTATTCCCTTTTTTTTGTGTAACGTTTCCTTCACAACCAAAAAAAAATTGGTTGCAAAAAACAAAAGTTGCACTTATTTAGATAATGATCCGTTTTTTTGTTTATTGCTTTTTTGTTGTACTTTGGGTATAAAGACCTCAACCCAATCAATTTTTCAATAAAACATCATTAAGAGAAGATTTTTAAAAAATAAAAAACCAAAAATTTGTCACACTTTAAAAAAAAAAAACTTCAAATCAATTTTTTTTTTATAATTTTTTTATTCCTTTATTGTTTTGTCCTCGGTGTATTTTTGGTCCTGTAGAATTTAAAATTTGGAAAATTTAAAAAAAATAAAAAGTTGTGGAAGAATAAAAAAAAAATTGAAAAATTTTACAATAAAAGATAAATGAAAATTTATACTAACTATAATATAAATAATAATGTTGGTTATTGTACAAGGGCGTTAATAGCCTTATATGTGATATGTATCTTGGAAATTGTTTAAATTTAAAAAAAGATACAATAATGACAAAATTGACAAAAAAAAAAAAACAACTGAATCAATATATATATATAGGGAAAAAGAAACAATATGCGACCACAACAATATTATGTACAATCTGTTAAATTTAATTTTTCATTTATTATTTGATGTTTTTCTAGTTTTGTTTTTCACGACTCCTTCTTCTTCTTCTAATATGTGGTACTCTTGTACTTTTCTTTTTGGATATTTTGTTTTTAGGTTTTTAATGTTATTTTATATTTTAAATTGAAAACGTGATGGCCATGTTAAAATATTATATATTATATTGTACAATTTTTTTTTTTTAATTTCAATTTAGATAAAAAAAATAGGAATGCCAAAACTTGTACTTAAAAAAAATTTAAACCAATTTGGGGTTTAAAGTAAAAATAAGTATAAAAATTAAAAAACGCCACCAGAAGTAGATAGATAGTCCGAAAGTATTAGAGGGATTTATAAGAGATATGGTATACTCTTAGACAAATTTATCTATGAATTGTGTTTCAACTGTTGATCGATCGGGGATTTTGAAGGCATTGCCTTCGTTAATAATTATTATCTTAACACATTCGCCTTTACTTAACTTTTAGCAAGTCGCCTAAAAAAATCACCCAATTTTTCCATACATTTACAAATCCATAAAAATCATGACGGAAATCGCCCCAATTATTCTTTTAGTCGAAACATGAAGGGTGGGAATTCCCGCAATTAAGCCGATTTAAATATCTTATAAAGTATTAATTAATTCTAAACCAATCCATAAGACTGACAATAATTCAAACATATTTAGTTATATTCCATCTATTAATATCTGTTTAAGATGCCGTGGAATTTCAAGTGAAATGTCTGGGGTTTAAATCCTGATCAGATCATTTCTTATAAACAAATATTGTAAAATTGTATAATAATATCGTAATATAAAATAAGATTTAATTAAAATGTATATATAATATTAACTCTTGTGTAAGATAATATATGGCGCGTAAAATTAAAAAAACTTGCTGCAGTTGCATTATAAATTAAATTACTAGATTCTCTAAATTTGGCAAATACTTTAGTTTTCTTATCTAGATCTTTTGGCTTTAAAAATAGCTTTACTAAATTTAAAAATTAATAATATTATTAAATGTACCAAAACTTGTAATTAATTACAATTTTTTTAAATGTTCTTCAATTATTAACAATTTCATTACTTAAAAAAGCAATAGGTTTTATTTTTAATCCATTAACTACTAAGATAATATCTAAATTCCTTATACAACCGCATTATTCCATTTATAATTATAAAATTCATCTCAATTCTAAAAATAAAATTAACATCATCTAAATATACTTATTAGTTACTAGCTATTATACTAACTGAACTCTCTTTTTTATTAAAAATAACTCTTCAACTACATTTCAACTCTTTTTTAAACCTAATTACTAAGCGATATATTTTCTAAGTGTATAAAATAATTTCATTGTTTTTCCGTTTCATTTCAATTGATCTTCACTCGATCACAATTTAAAATGAACTGACTGTTAAAAATAAAATAACGGAGAAAAAAAAAAACAACAACAAGAGAAGAACAATAATAATAAATTTTTAATTAGATTTGATTAGTTAACTTGTATACGTATAAAGCTAAGTTTATTAGTTTGGTTTGAAAAATAGGTGTTAAAAATAGGCGTGGTGTATATTATAAAAGTAAAAGCTTTGATTTGTTAGTTGTAGTCTGTAGATATTTCGTTTCTTTTTTTATTTTCTTTTGTTTTGTTTTTTCTCTTAAATATTTTAACGATTTTATGAAATCAGTTAAGAAACACGAAAACAAAAGCGCAATCAAAGTTCATTACAGATAATTTTAGTTAATAAAATAATTAAATTACAGTAAAACTTTTTTATTTTATAATTAAAACAATCATTTGAATTGATAGTCTTTTCAATTGTAGGTATATAGAGATAGTTTTATTGAGCCATGAGTTTTTCTTTTGATATTGAAAAAGTTCTTTATTCAGAGACTGTACTGTAGTACTTCAGAGTTTTAAAATTATGTATCCAAATGTGAAAGTTATAGCTTGTATAGGTACGCTTTGGATATTTTTTAATGAACTTTTAATACTCAACGTATTTTTACTTCATATTGAGAAAGTTCATTATTCAGAGACTGTACTGTAATAATTCAATTAAATATTCAATACACACAGTTATCATTCGTATAAGTTTTGAAACATTTTTAAGTACATTTTAATCTTTTACATGTCTGGTTTTTTATTAATACTACAGAAGTTCATTATATCGAAGTTTTACTGTGATCATATTTCTTTTATATGGGGTTGAGGAATTTATTTAAATTTTAAAGTCAATAAAAGATTTTAAAATATTTATTTTAGTTAAATAATGTAGTTGTAATTAAATTTGTTTAGAATAACGGTTAATGAACTTTTTAACGGTGTTTTTTTCAAAAGGGAACGGAAAAATAAAGCATAGATATCCTATAAGATACTTTTTAAATTCTATTTTCTGTTATAAATTTATTTAAAAAAATCAAATATAGAAAAATTAAAGTTTTAAAGTAATGTGTAATATTTTTTCAACTTTTACTTTATTATTAAATATTATAAAATATTTTAATTATATATATTTATACATATATGAATTTCCTTTATTTTAAATATAATAATTATCCTAGAAATAACAAAAGGCAAAAACTTTTAAATTATTTATTACACCATAAACTTATTTAAAAAAAAATGAACACAAAAAAACGTTCTTCCATTTTTTTGTTAGGTTAAATTAAATATTTTTTTATATTCTCGGAATAAAATATTTTAATATATAAAATATTTTTAGTAATTAATTATAATATTTTTTTTTAAACTCTCACTGCTTTTTTTTATATTACAAAAGCAAAAAAAAAAATAAAAATAAAAATAAAAATAAATTACTTTATATATATATACATTTATAATTTTAACTAATTTAAAAACTTTTCCTTTGTTTTATTTTTTTATAATTATAGAGCCCAGTAATTATACATGTTCAACATGCAAAACTCGTTTATATTCAGCATGGAGATTAATTCAGCACGTCCAAAATTCACATGGTGTTAAAATTTATATTGAACCAAATTCATCACAATCTCAATTGTTATCATCAACAACGAAAACAACAACAGTTGTACCAACATCATCATCCGCATCATCAATATCATCAAATCATTCAATTGATATGTCGGTTGGTAGTGGTATTGGTGGTGGTGGTTTAGGTTCAATTTCAGCAGTATCATCAAATCATTCATTTAATAATTTATTACAACAATCAAGTCATCAGAAATTGATTGCATCACATCATAATAATATTAGTAATTCATTGATTGGTGTAAAAGATTTAAGTTCAAGTTCATCAAATTGTTCATCATCGAGTGAGATAAATTTAGTAAACTCTAATAATAATCATCATAATCATAATAATAGTAATAATAGTAATCGACTTGGTAATAATAGCAACAATAATAATAATAACAATAATAGTAATAACAGTACAACTAGTCAAAACAGCAATATTAGCCATTCTTCACAGCAACAACAACAACAACAGCAGCAACAACAACAACAACAACAGCAAACTGCTGCAGCAGCACAACATTTACATGCAATGCAAAATGCACAAAATTTGGCAGCTGCTGCTGCACAAAGTATGCGTCATCATCCATTATTACCACCGCCAGATATGCATTCAAATCCATTTAATTTATTAAGAATGCCATTACCACCACTTGCACAAGGTCCAGTAGTTCCTCCACAAGTTGCTCCATTATTTTCACGACCGCATCCAGATCATTTCCGTATGGAACAATTAGTTTCAGAGCAATTTCGTCATCATGGCCTTAATTTAGCTGCAGCTGCTGTTGCCGCAGCAAATTCTTTAAATCCACATAATCAATCATTTTCAGCAGCGGCTGCAGCTGCAGCTGCCGCAGCAGCAGTTAATCAAAATAATTCAGTTAAACAAGAACGTCCATCATCAAATAGTAGTAGAGGTGCACTGACACCAGCCCTTGGATCACAACCAAGTAATTTGTCAACAAATAATTCTGTATCCGGTGGAAATGTTTCAAACAGTTTGAATGTATTAGATCAACCACAAATGGATTTCTATTCACAAAGATTAAGACAATTAGCTGGTACAACAAGTCCGGGTGTTTTAAATGCTGGCACAAGTTCACCAAGTCCACGTAAACAACAACAATCACCATCATTTGCCAGTCCATCACCATCACAATTACCACCGACACCATTAACAAATACAAATTCAAGACCACAAAGTCTTACACCACCTGAAAAAAATAATGATATGCTGATATCAGCTAATAATCATGAAAATAGTAATAACGCATTAACAACAACACCTAGATCTACATCAACACCACCATCAAAAAATAACGCACAAGATGCAGTGTATTCATGTGAATATTGTGAAAAGAAATTCAGATTTGAAACGAATTTAATTGTACATCGTCGCATTCATACCGGTGAAAAAATTTACAAATGTACATCATGTGAATTTGAATGTACACATATTGGTAAACTGAAAAAACACATGAGAGTTCATCGTACACCAGAAGATCGTACAAGTAATGCTGGATCATTAGAAACATTAGATGGAGAAGATTCTCCTGAAGAAGAAATTGATGATGAAGAACAAATGGATGAAGATGAAATCGATGAAGAAGATATTGAAGAAAATGAAGAAAACGTTAAATATGAAGCTGAAGATTTGACAGTAAATGCAAGAACTGATTATAAGAAAATGTTGGGACATAATTCCGGTTCATTAGTTGGTGAATTAATGGATAAATTTGGTTTATCAAATATTGCTCAATACTCGGAGGCATATAAACAAGCATTACAAGAATCTGGTAATGCATTAAAAATGCATTTAACAAATAAAGATCATGACAATAATAATAGTAATTCAATGCAACCACTAAATGATAAATTAAATGGTTTACCAGCTGCATTAAGATTACGTGAAGAATTTGCTAAAAATATGTTACATCAATCACAACAAGCTGCAGTTGCAGCAGCTCAACAACATGCAGCACAACAACAAGTTCCTTTATTCAATCCGTTCGAAAATCCATTCGAAACATCAAAACGTATGAAATTAGATGGTGCACCAGATTGGTGGAATTTACCCGGTTTACATCGTAATGATTTATTATTTGAAAATTTAAAATTAAAACCAATGTTATCAAATACAAATAACCAGCCAACAATGCATCATACACCTGGTTTAAGAAAAGACGGTTCAAAACGTAACGATACTTGTGAATATTGTGGTAAAGTTTTCAAAAATTGTTCCAATTTAACGGTACATCGACGTAGTCATACTGGAGAAAAACCATATAAATGTGAATTATGTTCATATGCATGTGCTCAAAGTTCAAAATTAACACGTCATATGAAAACTCATGGACGTACCGGCAAAGATGTATATCGTTGTCGTTTTTGTGATATGCCATTTAGTGTCCCATCAACATTAGAAAAACATATGCGTAAATGTGTTGTTAATCAAAGTAAGGTAGCAGCTAGTGCTGCAGCAGCAGCAGCCGCAGCCGCTGCCAGTTTAACTGGTTCAAATAATGTTAGCGGACAACAATTATCAACATCACATTTACCACAATTACCATTAATAACAAGTACTGGGAGCGGTTTAACTGGTTTAAGTGCTGGTACTGTTAGTGGGGGTGATGATTCAAATATTAGTAAGGATACTGCATGACTTTATCAAAATTGGGTTGGTTTTCCACCGCCATTACCAACAAGACAACAACAACATAACACATTGTTACAATTACAACAGCAACAATTACATCACCAATCCAATTCTGCAATAAATCAACAGCAACAGCAACAACAACAACAACAGCATTTACAATCGCAACAATCACCATCACCATTGGTTTGAACACATCAATTATCATCTTCAGCACGTTTAATGTCTAGAATATTTTAAAAAATTTTAAATTTAAAAAAAACAAAAACACACTAATACAATTAATTAATTAATTAAAAATTAATAAATTAAATAAATAAATATAATTTAAAATTATAAATTGACAGGATGTAAAGGTCAGTAATTAAATTTAATAAGAATTGTCAGTAAATAAATAAGAATTAAGTAAGATTATATATATAGAAATTTAATGAACAGATACAATAAAATACCATTTAATAAATCTTTAAATAAAATAAAAAAAGAAAACTGTAATTTGAAACAAGAAGAAATTAAATAATTAATTAATAATTAGAATGTATACTAAGAAAAAAAAATGAAATTTCTTCTTTAAATTTAATTAATATAATTAAATAATTTTTTTGTAAATATAATTGAAACTTAGCCAGTAACTTTTTGTACAGTGAAAAATAAAAGCGAATTATAATTATAATAATAAAATTTTTTTTTTTATGTAACATATAAATATAAAATATATTACATAATAAATAAGTATGTATTTAAATTCTCACTAATTAAAAAAATTGTATAAAAATAATCAACTTGAAGTTGTAAATTAAATTAATTTTAATTTTTTTAAGTTTAAACAATATAATTAAAACTCAATTTTATATATTTTTAATTTAAATTAATAAAAAAAATTAATCATTTTTTTAATTAAAAGCAAAAAATTAATAAATATTATTTAATTGCAAAACAAACAAACAGACATTTAAAAAAAACAAATTTAATTTATTAAAAATAACGAGAGGCATTTAATACCAAAGTAAATATTTAAGTTTGAATAGAAAATATACATGCAACAGACAGGCATTATTTAATAAAAAAAATTTCTCATTCAAACAAAAAATCCTTAATTATATTATAATATATTCGTTTTATATATGTACACATATGTGCATGTATTTATAAAATTTCTTATGTAAATTTATTTTTTAATTTTTCAACACACATATAAAAAAAAGTAAAAGTTTTTGAACAAAAAGAGAGAAATGGAGTAAATTTACTACACTTAACTACACTATATATACTTTAAATATAGGTAAGTCTTTCGAAAAGTTCTTTTAAAACTAATAGATATCAAGGACACTTAAGCATTTGTTAATTTTGGATACACTTTTAAACTGATAAATTGTATTTTGACTCGAAAGATCTAACGTATGTAACCTTTTTGTTTACACTTCGTCACTGTTCATGATGGATATAAAGAAAATGTTTCCTTGGAAACGATAAAAAAACGTAAATCGAAATTAAAAATTGATTATTATTAATGAGTTCTATTTAATTAAAAATTTCATCATTTCAGTTACAAAAAATCGTTTTATAGTAACAAAACAATTGAAGAAATGGAATTACAATTTAATAAAAAGAGAAAAAACAATGACATTTTGAAAAAAAACGACGTAAATCGAAAATACTTCAAAAAATTAAATTTAATATGGTGAATATCGGAGTATATAGGAGTATATATATTTATCATAATTTTCTGTTCAGAAATCGTTTTTTAACTACTTGTATATATGAATGTTTTTACCTTCAGTTGTATATCTCTTTTTTTAATTTTATAATATTAAATTACAGTGATGAACAAAATTATATGAACATATATTTGAAATTCGTAATTTATATTCAATTTCATTAATTAATATTTTTGTATTGATAGTATAACAACCAACATTCTCTTTGTAATTTTGTTTTTTTTAAAACAACTTTTGCGTTTCCATTTTTGTTCATTACTGTATTTCATTTCTACCCTGTGTTTATATATAAATATTTTTTACAAATTTTCTTTATATTAATTTTAATTTAAAAATTTAAGCCTTAATAAAATTTAAAACCTATTTTTTTTTAATTAAAAGTTATAATTATATATTTAAATATTATAGTTAATATTTATAGAATTTTTTTTTTTTTTTTTGTAAATTAATTTAAAATTTTTTTGTACATTTATTTTCATATATTATTAATTTTTTATATTGTTATGTTATGTATAATTAATAGTTTTTAATTTAGTTGCATTTAAAAAAAAAAAAATAATAATAAGGTTTCGTTAAAAGCGTTTTTTCTTATTGTTCAATTAAAATTCAAATGTTTTGTTTTTTAATTTTTTTTAATTATTTTAATTAAAAATTTATATTTCGATACGATTATTTTTAAAAAAAAAATTTAATTTCATAAGTGTACTTTTCTAAATTTTATTAAAAAAAAAGACAACATCTTAATTAAAGACTTTAAAATTTTATAAGAAAATGAAAGAAAAAGACAAATAAAATTAAAAAAAAAAAATTGGTCTAAATTTATATATTTTATATTAATAATATTATTAATTCGTGTTAGATTTGTTAAGTTCAATTTTTTTCGTTAATTCTTGGTTTTGGTAATTTGATAATTATGAATTTATTTTTTTTATTTAAATAACTGCCATTGAAATTTAAGAAATTTGATTTTAATTAATTACACATTAATTGACTAAATAAATACTATTATTAATACTATTAATAGGTATCAATTTTTATTTTTTATAAAACATACATTTTATCCGTTAATTAAAACTTTTTTTTAACATTTTTTTATAAATTTTTAACTTTGTTTTTCTTTGATCCTTGGACCCATTTCGAAAATTAAAATCATTTTAGAAATTAATAGTATATTAATACTTATTTTGTACTATAATACTTTCTTTAAAATATTTGAATATAAATTTTAAAAATATTAGTTCATTTCAATCAATTTGTATGATCAGTCGAAATCCAAATTGAACTGGATACATGAAATAAATCCCAAAAAAAAATTAAGTCAAAAAAGATCCATAGTTATACCTTTTAATTATATTAAAAAAAAATGTTAAAAATAAGTTTTATATTAATACTACTTTTTTTTATAAATTAAAATTTCAATTTGATTAATAAAAATTAATATTTAAATAGTAAAATATAAAATCTACGTATAAAATCATAACACATATTATATACTAACTATTATATATTTGGTATAATATACATTTTTATTAAATATTTATTTTATATAATTCAATTTCGAATAATATTTAATTAATATTTATTTTTAAATGTTCTTCCGGCTATGATTTTATACCTTTAGATTTTAATTTTAAAAGTAATTAATTAAAAAAAAAAACTATTAAAAAACTTACAAACTATTAAAATAAAAATGGCCTAATTTATAAAATATAATTGAATTCTTTTTTAATTAATTAGTATATATACTAAAATAAAGACACAAAGAAATAAACATACGATTGTGTTCAAAAAATTTAATTTAAATTAAATGAAAAAGAAAATTAATACTAAATTATTGATTCTAATTAATAATTAAATAAATTTAATTTAAAAAAATTAATTAATAACTAAATAGAAAATGACTTTATTAAACAGAATATTTAAAATCTTATTTTTTAAATACATATTTTTTAATTTTCTAAATTTTTAATTGTAAAAAATTAAACGAATTTAAAAATTAAATATATATATACTAAATGTAAAAAAATTTCGAAAAATAAATTATTTAAATTACAAATTACAAAAAAAAAAAAAACTAATAAATATTAAAAAAAAAAAAATAAGAAAACCGAAAACAGGAACAACAAAAATACAAATTATATAATAAAATATATATATTAATATAAATAATTAAATTAATTTAATACAGATTCTTTAAAATTCAAAAATACAAAAAAAAAACAAATGTTACATATATATTTATTTAAAAATAAAAAAAAAAATTAAAAATTAAAAAAAAAAAAAAATTTAATAAATTTATTAAATATTTTTAGATAATAAAATTAATAAGTAATAATAGTTTTTTTTTTTTTTTTTTTATTGAAAAATGTATCTTTAAGAATTTTTGAAACAAATAAATTGAAAAAAATCATAGTACATCAGAATTAGTTTATAAGAAAATTCAATAAAATAAAAAAAAAAAAAATTTCCAAAATTATATTTAAAAAAAAAACATACACATTTATAATTTTAAAATTAATTATCAAATAATTAATACCACATTAAATATATATATAAAACAAAGAAATATATATATATATTATTTAATTTAATTCATAATATACATATTATAGAAATTTTTTTAGTAAATTAAATTAAATATTATATGGTAGCTTAATTAAAAAAAAAAATAATAATAAAAACATTTAAATATAAGAAAAAAATTAAAAAAAAAAAAAAAAAAAAAACAAAAACCACAAAATTATAAATAAAAACAAAAAAAAAACAAAACCTTTAATATTAATAACATCAAATTTTATTGATTGTCTGTGTTATATAAGTAAACTATGTATTATTAATTAATTATATTATATACTTAACTATTATTAATATAATCATAATTAAAAAAAAAAAAAAATAAAACAAGATGTAAAATACAAAAAAAAAAAAAAATATTTGAAAAATAACTAAAAACAAATAAAATAAAATAAAAATTATTATTAATAAAAATTAATATACGATGGAAAACTTAAAATTACACAAAAATTAAAAAACAAAAAAATTAAAAAAAAAAAAAAAGAAATAAACCAAAATATACAAAAACTAAAAATATTAAATAAAAAAAAAAAATGTTTAAAAAATGTAAAATACTATTTTTTTATTTTTATTTTATTTTATTAATAATATATTTCAGATAATTTCAAGAGTATTTTACTTTATTTAAAAGTTTAAATGCTAAATATGCATTTTATCTCACGCAACTTTGAGATTCAAACGTGGAGGGAGGCATATTCTATGCCTTTACTTATAAATAAATATTGTAAGTTTTTTTACGAGGGTCCGCCCAGAATCACTGTACGGGATTCCTTTGGGTAGTATCGGACTTTAACCAAATAAAACAACCCCCCTTTTTTAAAATCAAACTTAAAATGAATCTTAAATGCATATATGTATTGTTTAGTTTTTTAGATTAAGAAATTGGGGTAAGGATTTGGGAATTGGGAAGGAGATTATATACGTTTATATAAAATTGTTTCAGTTTATTTAAATTTCCATAAATTCGAAGTGAACATTTTATTTTATGTACAAACATCGTCCTAATGTAAAGTGTAGGATACTTAAAAGCAAATTTAAGTCGGAGTCTAATAAAATCTGAGTAAGAAGAATCTTTTTAAATCTCTTAGATAGATGTTTTAAAAATTGCAGATTTATTTACAAAAAAATTTAGTATTATTGTATTATAGTATATAAGGTAATATATATACCTATATATAAGGTATTAAATTGCACATGAATAATAACCTATTGAGTATATTTAAAGAAAATTAACATATTTCAAAACTAAAGAGAGATGGGAACTGTTCAATTAATATATTAAATGTGATTGAAACAATAAAACCCATCCAAACTAGCCAATCTCTTATTATAGAGATCTAGTGAGTTATGATACATATTTTCTGAAATATTCGGTGCCATTTCTAATTTAATTTATATTCGGTTGTAATTTACACTGTAGTAAATTTTAACACCAGATCTTTAATTAGTTTAATTCCTTATATGTATCTATAAATAAAGTGTTTAAGTTGTTATATAAAATGTTTGCAATTCATCATTCATTCATTCAAATTTAAAATTCCAATGAATATAATCCTTATTTTTTAAATAGCATAATTATAGGAGTTGTTTATTTATAATTCTGTTCATTAATTTTTCTATAAACTATAAGTAATAAATAAATATAGGGGTTATGTTTTAATACCTGACTTTTTCTAATGAACAATAGGTGACACTTTTATTTTAAAAACTAATTTAAAAAAAGTGCGTAAGAATATCTAATTAGAAAGTGCGTTATTTTCAAATTAGAAATAAAAAAGTTGTATGATGATATAAAAAGTTTTTGAATTTAAACTTAATGATCCTTTTAAAAATATTACTGTATATATAATTTTAAATCATTAGTTACTTTAAAAAAAAAACAATGTTTGTCCTTGTATTCTTATATGATTATTTTTAAAGGACGCACAACAAATATTTATTATGTTGAAGTAAGACAAGGTATGAGTTAAGGTATACCTAATCTTTAGTGCTCACTTTATTTTAAAATACGACCTAGTAAGTTACAGTATAGTCAACGAAATAAATTTATATTCACTCTATTAAATTTTAGGTTTTTAGAGATACAACGTTTTAACCCATTGTGTCCTTAGATCATCAAGCTTTTATTGAAAACCAAAAGTACAATTAGTAATCAACAGTATTTTAAGGATTTTTAAACTAATTTTTATTCCAACTAGTCTTATAATTTGGGAAACGGGATATAAAACAATTAGTTAGATATTTTAATACATTTGACATTAAGGGTTGTTTGTCTATGATTAAATATAATATTAAAGTAGATATGTATATTAGCAATCAAGAAGTCCAATCCAAAGCCTAAACTGTGTATAAAGGTTGTATAATATTCTTGCATTAAATTTATTTACATAGGTACATAGGATTACGAATTTTATTTAAAAAATATTTCAAAATCATATAATATACTTAAAATTATCTAATCATAGCAAGATTTACATCATTCCATTTATATTAATTAAAATTGTATAACTATAATCATCTTCTATATTTTTTTTAAACAATTAATTGAGGGAAAGAGATAAAAAGTATAAGAATTAATTAAGAAAAAAAAGATAGTTAAATAAAAATATTAGTTACTAGATTCTATATTTATTTTTTTTATATAAGATAAAATATTGCAACAGTATTTTAAATACCCTCTCTTCGTATCTATTAAATTTTCTGTAAAAGTCCAAATATTACATATATGTTTAAATATATGTGCTTATATTTTATAGATACCTTTAAAGAAAGGTATCATCTTATTTACATTTACGTATATCTAGTTTTCTAAAGGTAAAAGTTTATTACTCATCCATTTCTATTAACGTTTAATATCTTATAAAATTTTCAGAGTATTTTCCACTCACCTTACTATTCACCCACCCTACTTTTATCATATATTCTACAATTTAAATTTTTTACATACATATGAATTTCTTTTATGTACACATTAAACTTTTTAATAAAAAAAAAAAAAAAAAGAAAAAAAAAAATCTCTTATATCTTACTAAACGAAATCTTTTTAAAAATACGCAATGAAAAAAAAAGAAAATCTTAAGCTTATTTTTTTTTTCTCCCAATGTATCCAATTATTTTTTTTATTATTGTTTTTTTCTTTTTTCCCTGTGATACATTCCACCTAATATAAATTCTGTGTTAAAATCTGTATCTAACAGATACAATCTACTCGTATACTACATTTATACATTATATAAGCTATATCTATATAACTACATATAAGCTTCATACGAGTTAAAAAAAAACTTTTTTATAATCTTTCAAAAATAAAAATTGACCAATCCAATGATATGTTAACTCCCCAAATAAGTAGCCAACACTACTACCATTAAGTCCAGTTAAAAGGAATCGTATTCGTCAATATATTATATTCAATTTTAGTAAAAATAAATATATATAGTGTTGTTTTTTTTATTTATTTTTATACAATTATAATCAAGAGAAAATAAAATATCACATATGATGAGAATATACTTTTAATACTTATCATAATCATCAACATCGTCATGATCATCATCATCCCCTTTAATCATATGTAGTGAAGTATAAAATAAAATCACTTTTATATGGATACATAAGAAATTCTCTGAATTAATCTCAAAATTTTTTTTTTATATAAAATAATATTAAAATATAAAAACTGGACGAAACATATATTTATATATATACTGACAAATTATATATAACTGACATACAAACAAAAAATTCATTATTTTGTTTTTGTATAAATGACCAAATACCGTACTTATATATAGATATCTTTAGATACAAACATAAATATATTAAATCCAAAATTAACTAACATGCATTCATATGTGTTATCCAATTTATGTGTGTATCTTCTAGTATACATAAAAATGGTCAAACAAAAGTGTTTCTACACTATTTTACTGGCCAATACAAACAAAAAATGAATAAAGATTTTTATAAATAAAAAAAAAATGTTAAATAATATGTATCTACACATGTATGTACATAAAAAATCACATATATGTGATGTGATTAAGAAAAATCACTCATATGAGTAAAAAATTTTATCTTTTATAAATGGTATACAAATAAAGTGAGTTTTTCCTTTGAAAATGAAAGCAATTCAGAAAAAAAAGAGAACTCTCCAAAAAATCTCCAAAAACTAAAAACCATTAAAAACCATTATTTAAATATACATTTATCCATATATGAATACTTAAATCCAAACAGAATAAATATGAGTTAAAAAAAAAACAGTTTATACATACATGAGTTGTATCAGATTGAGTATAAAATTTCTTGATTAAAATTTTATAAACTAACATACATTCATGTAAATAAATGAGCTGTTGAGTACCTAGTTAAGAAGTAAATAAAAAAAAAATTGAATTGGATTTTAAAAAAAAAATTGGTGAAATTCTCATTTGAAATAAATTGAGTAATAGTTGGGTAATAATTGTTGAAAAATGAAATCAAATATTGAAATATTGTTGAAAAATTAAATAATCAACAATCAGTTAATTTTTGAAAATATATTGTATGAATAATGCACGTATTAAAACTTTATAACATGACATGAGTATATTTTATATGTTAAATATTTTTTTAAATAGAAAATGCAAAGATGCAATGCAAGCAATGTTAAATTTAAATAATGAGGATTATTTATTTTAAATCTCTTTCTGCTGTTGTTTTTGTTTTTTGTCAATTTTATTTCTGTTATTTTTATTGTTGTTTTTTTAATAGCGCAATTGAATTGAGCTTGAGTAGAAATTGAATCTGTTAATATAATTCCATTAATTCATATTAGACAAATTAAAGAGAATTTATTAATATGTAATTATTTACGTTACAGGTTATTTTAAAGAATTATAATAACAGATAATTGATATTATGATATCTGTCAAATAATGAAAAAGGATTGTATGCAATTTCATTAATTTTTAATTAATTCATAATTAATTTATAATTTTCATTTTTTAAATTTTAATATTATTCAGAAATAGAAAATGTTATTATGTAAAAAGGTACTAGGTTAGATAATATAAATTTATTTTTTATAGGTATATAATTATATAATTTATTGTTGGGATTTTGGATGTGCTGGATTAGGTAATATATAGGTAAGATATGGTTATAGTATAATATTTCAAAAGAAAAGTCTTAGAGGGATATATATTTCTAATCTGTACCATATCATTTTTTCCCATCATTTTGTCATTTCTTTTTTCAAAAATTTTGTATTTAGGACTTGGTTATTATAAAAAAACCCAAAATTTTACAGGAATACTAGACTATTTGAACATGAGGTAAATTATAAGTAGGTATATAGTATAGATAGAATAATCAGACAAATTGAAATGTACGGAAATATCGAATATTAGGTACCACATAATCTTTCTTTATTCACCGGGGTTTTGTAATTTTTTAACTAGAGTTGACTGAAAGTTGACAGTTATGAGGAAAAATGAGTAAAGCGTATGGAAGATTACGATTGTAACTTAACTATAAAACCAATTTATGAGTATTAAACGAGTTATTTAGATTAAAGGACTCTTTTTAAAACATAGGATTATGTTAGGGCTCTTTTTATTAGATTATTTAATTTACGTGTGTTATTTGTAGCCCTGGGTTAGTTTCTAAAAAGATGTTGCATCATTACAAGTATAATAGGTCTTATTCAAAATTCCATAAACGTTTTCTACAAACTGATTTTATGAATTAAATTAAAAAAAACACACACGAAATTGAAGTATCCATTCAGTTTTAGTAATTTATATTTTACGGTTTAGCAACAAAGGATATTTTAAAAAACGTATGATCTTTTAATCAAAGGATATCAGGTTGAAATAGTGGTCAGATTAGATACCTATAATGCGAATAAAAAAATATACATAATATATATCATAATAGTTTATTGCATACGAAGTCCAAATGCCGAATAGGCATAGAAATATTATAATATCAGGCATTATTCACTATTGTCTGATACAATTAATAAATAAAAACATAAATAACATTTTTACACAAAAACTTTTAAAGCTTCTTCTTATTAATGAAATTGGTAATGAACCTTAACTGGGCTACTATTCTATTTTAAAACTACTTTTCAATAAATAAATTATTAGAGAAAATTAATTTAACTTTATCAAAAATTAAAACTGAACTCAACAAAAAAATATCTAGTAAAGTCCTTTCGTATTTGCCTTGGAAACTCATATACACTTATAAATGTATAGAAAGGATAATTTTCTAATTCACATCACGTAGTCCAGAGTTGGTATATGCAATGACATTTAAATAATGTCTTTGAAAACAAGATCAATTTTTTTTCCTCCTGAAATTATGCAAATATTTTTTTATTAAAAATGGAAATAAATTTAAAGGATAATATTTAATAATAAAAGTCCAATAATAATTAAAAAAAAAATAACTATCGAAATTTTTTGAAAAAATACTAACATAATATATTATACTTTTATTATTAATTTCTTTTTAAAAGTAATTCATAATAAATTATGTGTTTTACAAACACTATAACCTATAAGTTAATTAAAAAGCATGCATTATTTAATTAGAAAGTATGAAGGATAACCTGATAAACTTTTATTATATTTTAAATTGATATAAATTGAAATTATAGGAATACATATATACTTTACGTAATCCTTGAATTAGATGAAAGTTCTGAATGTCATTTTATTATCACATATGTTTTTCGTATATATTTACGAAATATATATATTAAGAAAATTAAGGTCCTTTCTAAATTACCAGGATTGTCAAATTGTTCCTTGTAAAATGTTGATCGAAATAATATTTTAGTACAGACAAAGGGTACATTTTTTACATTATGTCAAATTCATATGTCAAGTCTTTCGAGTTTTTTATTTTTTTTTTCAAGGGTTCAAGGGTAAACGCATTTTTGTAGAGATAAAATATTAATGGATCTTTAATTTTTCATCAAAATTGCGATGGACATTTAAATTCAAATCCATATCATAAATTTTAAAAAATCCCACGATATTTGTTATTTATTTAATTTATCTTTAAAGTTAGGCATCTTAGAGTAGAAAACATTCAGGTAAAACATAGGATATATCAAAATATTTGCTTTATAAATACATTTTGGTACCAAGCTATTCTTTTAAAGTTATGTTCAGAGAAGGATTCTAAAATGGAATACTTTGAAATAAGAAAATGTTATTCGGACATTGTTCAGTATTTGTATATTTTAATTTAACTTAAGGCCAATATAACTTCAATGTCTACTAATACTGTCTTTTATAGCTATCTGCAGAATCTTGAATAAATTTCTCAAACTGTTCAATTTTTTAAACATAGAATCTGATGTTGATAAAAACATAGAAGCTGATGCAGATGCTGAACTTACAAAACATAGAACATAGATTTTTATAATCCGAGTCATGTTTTGAATATTCATATATTTTATTTGCTATTTTTATTTTATATGTCATTTATTTCATTAAATTTATTATTTAAAAATTGTTAATTAATTTTCATTATAATTTTGCTTTAATTTGTTTACTAATTTATATTAAATAAAATTTTTCAGATCATTAAACTTAACATTAATCATTTTTTTAATTTTCATTTTTCAGTTAAATGTAAATATCAACAGATTTTTGAAAATGTCAAGAAACAAAAATCTCTTCTTGAATAATGAGAAAAAAATAATTACTCACATAATTTGGTTCTCAATTGTTAAAATGATCAAACTTGTCAATGTAACCTGTTCATTGAAAATCAATATTATAATATTGACAGATAATTTCTCGATCAATTGTTACTGAAATCCAGTACACAAACCTGTCATACATTACATTTATCATCCCACTCTTACACAACATAATAGAATGAAATGTTAGAAGACTGCTGAGTATAAATAAAACCAAGCTTCAATAGAAAAGATCTTTCAGTTTTTAATTGGATTTTTACCGGTTCGTTTCGTTATTGGTGGTAAGTGTGTTTTTAAATTTTAATATTTTATTATTTTATAAAAAGTGCTTTTAATATTTAAAATTTTTTTCTCAATAAAATATTTTAAATAAATTTAATTAGTTTATAACTAGTAATTAATTAAAATGTGTATTAAATTAGTGTTTTTATATTTTTTAAATTAATAAAATTTCTTAAAATCGATTAAATACGGTTCGAAACTTTGTTTTTGGAATAAGAATAATTTGTATGAAATCAAACACAAATTGGATTGGATTGGATGAATGAAAAGCAAAAAAATTTTAAAATGGATTCATTTAAGGTTAGTTATATTTTTCTTTAAATTATATTTATTTAAATTTTATTAATTAAATTTGCGTGTTAAATTTTTTTTTTAAATATATATTTTATTTAATATTAAGAGTTTATTTAGGATTTTTATTAAGAAAATATTAAAATAATATTAAGCTTGGAGTACAATTTTGTAGTGCTTCAATTATAGCTCATGTGATATTTAATTGTTAATCTTTAGGTTAAATTGGATGGAATTTATATGTAAGCAGTTTTATAATTTAATTAAATTTTATTATATAATTATATAATTTAATTAATTGAATATTTTAAATAAAATTTGAAAAAGTGAATTTAAATGCAGTATAAAAAATATTTCTTCAAATTAAAGTTAATACAGTTTAATAGCATTTATATTATTTATATATAAATTTATATATACATATGAAGATCACGTCATAATTATATAATTACCAGCTAAAAAATTTTTCATCAAGATTCAACATTCAACAATAGCAGTTATAAGAATTTTATTTTGTGAAATTATTTGGAAAGGATTCGCATAAGGTTAGTTATATTTTTCAATAATTATATTTAAGTTTTTAACACGCAAATTTATTTTTTTTTTTATAAATATTGACTATATAAATATCAAATACAGTATTCTCCTAAATAAATCATATTGAATTCTTGACTTTTTCTAAGTTGCTACACACATCGTTGGGAGCAGCCCGTAATCCTGCTTTAACAAATCCCATCTTTCCCAAAATTCCACTTTTTTAATATCCCGCCTTTTCAAAATCCCGCTTTCCCGCTAAATCGAAAGCTTTTTTTAAATTTTTTATTACATACTGTGTCCTATATCTAAAAAGTAAATATTTTTAATTTATAAATAGTTATATATATAGTTATGACTTATGTGGGATTCTGAATTTGGAATGATTTTTGAGTTGGTTCCGAAACAGGGTTCCAATAATTTGTTTAGTGGGACCCATTTTATTAAATGCTTTGTTGTTGACTTATCATTTATATAAAATAAAGTTTGGATGAATTTCAGAGTTGGATACAAAATCAATATATTCTAGAATATTTACCATATATGTGGATTCCTGGATTAGGAATTTGGCGGGATTTCGAAAACGCTCGATTTCAAAATCCAAACCAACATCCTTTAGTTATATTGAAATGAAATCAATATAATTATTAGGCTTGATATTAAAAAAATATCTGTTTTTATTTATTAACATCTTAAAATATATATTTTAATAAATGTTAAAAAAAAACTTAATTTTTAATTAAAGTCAGACTAGTTTCTAATAAATACTCTGTTTATTAAGGGTTAATTAATTATTTTTAATGCTTTAATGGAATTACTTAAATTATTGTAAGATTTACTCAATATTATTCAAATTTATTAATTATTTAGACCTACTCCTATATCATGTAACAATTTAAAATCCAATTAGATTAAAGTACTAAGCATGCCACACATTTTCCACAGATACTAACCTTAAACCAAGTTTAATAATTTAAAATCAAAGCCACAAACCTTTTGAATAAATTTTTATCCTCTAAATTTTTATATAACAAGGATATCTTATCCTTCAAAAAATGATCATTTTGAATCGCCTAAATTTATGCAATTATTTTAATTAAAACGATCAATAAGAAATATTTTTTTTTAATTGTAATTTTGATTTTTAAATTCATTTTTAATTAATTTCGGAACGGATTTAATTAAAAAGGAAATTTACATTGAAATTCCTTTATATTTCTTGTAAAATTCTATGAATAAATCAATGCATTCATTTTCATATGAAATCTTTAAGAAAGAAATCCTTTATTGAAACTATTCTGCTAATAATTAAAACAAAAGATTAATTTCCAATACCATACCTTGCAACTAACAGTAGTTTAAAATAATTAGTCCGTTTTATATAAAAAATATTTACGAGGCATTACGAGTCATTTAACCAGGCTGTAGTCGTTTTGTACAACAATAAATAAAAGCTGTGAAAGTAAAAACAAACTATTAAAAAACCCCCATACCTCTAATTATATAATTTCTAATTCCTTTGTTTTATTTTTCATACCTTTACAAATTTTTTTTTTTTGTATTTTCATTTTTTATCCCCACCCACTTATTTATATTTTTTTCAAAAATTTTGACTTTCGTTGTCATATCATGCGTTTTAAAAAACTGAAAACAAAGAAATCCAAAAAAAAAGGGATTTATTACGCAAAAAAAAAACAACAAACAAATAAAAAACGTGAAAATCATTGTACTCCTTTTTGAAAGTATCATTGCCATTTTCTTAATAATATAATGATTGTACGTGACATTTTAAAAAAAAATTAAATGACATTAACTGAAGAATGCGGATTTAATTTATATATATATATGTTTTATACATATATATATCTTAAAAAAACAAAGAAAAAATTCTGACAAGCATTATAAAAGGTTAAATACCAGACGTCGCCTGAATATCGTATATCTGAGTGTACATTCAAATTTGTAAACCATTTATACCATTTATACTTATTAGTTTATTTAACATACATGCATACTTAATACATAGATATAAGTTTCCTTTTTTTTAATACTTAGTTTTATTTTAACATTATTTCTTTAGCCCTCTTTGGCATCTTTTAGCCTCAGTGTCTCTAGATCTCTTTTTTTCATTCCATAATAAAATTTGGCTTTTTTTAATATAAAAAAGCCAAAATTATAAACCACTAAAAAAATAGAAATTAAAAATAAAAAAAACAAAAAAAAAATCATAAAAAAAATTATGAAAGGTCCTTAAAAAAATTTTAGAAATAAAAAACACATTATAATAGAAACCATTAAACACACATTAAAAGCATTTATAATATCTTTTCATATATTCATATTATATGTTAAAAAAATTAAAATAAAACTCATGTTATATTATATACATGATATATATATTATATATATATATATATCATGTATATTCCTATATTATGTACATAAGTAGTAAACGCACGATTAAACATTAAGGATTTACCAAAAAAAAAATAAAAATAAAAATAAATTTTAAAATCTTAATATCAAACCACCAGGCATCAGGCAAACAAGCAAAAAAAACAAAACAGGACATTTTAACCAAAAAAAAAAAAAGGATAATAAAAAAATAATATTTAATGAAAGGATAAATAACGGAAAATAAAACTTTTTATTATTATTTTTCTTAAAATTTTAAAAACATTCCTAAAAAAAACAAAAACTTGAAATAAAAACATTATTATCAATTTATTTTCTGATTGTTTTATTTCACCCACCTTTTACCATTCCTCCTAATCTTTGAGCATCTTCTTCTTACTAAATTTTTACTATATATACTGGTACCGTGGATATTTTCCACCTACTATTTTTTTTAACTAATGC
The DNA here is from genome assembly GCA_963082915.1 of Dolichopus griseipennis. Lineage (NCBI taxonomy): Eukaryota > Metazoa > Arthropoda > Insecta > Diptera > Dolichopodidae > Dolichopus > Dolichopus griseipennis. The sequence continues at coordinate 70,550,319 of OY720445.1, forward strand.
TTTTATATCCATACCAGCTCTGATCTGATCTACTCTTAAAAACTAATTCTCAGCATGTAATGTGAATTTTTTTTTATAGTTTGTTTTTTATAAAATAAAAAAAATTAAAAGAGATTATATTGTACATTATATATTTAGAGTATATTCCATATGACTTTTACGTAGCATCAACTCAAACAGCTAAATATAAATATTCAAATTAGTTAAAGGAGTCTTCCTTTAAGGAGGGGTGCTCCTTACTAAAAATATTTATTTTTTTATTTTTAAAAACCTTGCTGAGCAGTAAACCGTAAAAAAGTAAATGGAAACAATTGAAATATAACACATCCGAAATGTATGCAATATATTTGAGCTTAACAAGAAACAAGATCATTTGTCTTCTCCTAAACATATGCAATAAATATGCCAAAAACGATCGCGGCGAATTTAAAGAATTTTGTTGTACAATTTGGATAAAATAATATTAGATTTGGAAAACATTTCAATATCTGTGGTAATGTCTTTGGTTTGTAACGAATATAGGTAAATGTTTAAAAAAAAGGGCCATTGATGGTTGGAAAATACTCTTAATTACCACTAAATACTTGATACAAAGTGTTTTAATTAGGTTAAGTATTTTAAGTTAGGTTAAGTTTGTGATTGTTTGGAATTTTTAATATCTCAATATTTTTACTAAAATCAAATGTTAATAAAATAGTAAAATTATATAATTTCAATGATATTTTAAATACTAAGATAAAATATGAATATTAACATTTTTTTTTTTTTTTTTTTACGAGGGAATGGAACGCTCGAAAGCCACCCATTGAAACTTTGCGGTATTTCGTTGGGTAGTGTGCGATTTTAACGCACCAAAACCACACCCTTTTTGAACCAAACTTTAGGAAGGAACCTGTGATACAAATGTACAGTTTGGTTACAGGGATGGGATATGAAAGGATTTTAGGATTGTCGGAGGATATTTGGGAATTTTGGATTATGGTGGATGGGGAAAATTTGGAGGTATATTTAGGAGAAAGATGTTAATATTCTTCTTAAATTTATTTAAGTCGTACACATACGAATTACCAACTTTAGGGAACACATTGGACGGAATGTGGTTCCATAATCTCGACATGCGCATAACAAACGAATTTCCATAAGCCGTGTTTCGCCATCTTAACAATTCGACGCAGTAGGGATGAGCATCTGTTGCACTCCTTGTTTCACGTTGGAAAACTTTGAGTGGAGGCATTAATTGTTTTATTTCTTTAGAACAGGTGTTCGTCCCCACTAGGTATCTATAAAACAGGGTAAGTGACCAGACTGTGCGCCGATGGCTAAGTGGAGTGAGCGTTGAGGTAACACTGGGATCATTTATAAGACGAATAGCTCTGTTTTGCACTTTATCAAGATATCCCAGCGCTGATTGGGGTGCACCAGCCCAGATATGTGCATTATACTCCATTTTTGGTCTAATATATGTTTTATAGATATTGAGGAGATCTAATGGAGAGAAGAAAGTTTTACAGCGATACAAAAAACCCAAACACTTAGCTGCATCTTTAGCTATACCAAAAATGTGATTCGACCAAGTCAATTTCTGGTTTAACTCGATGCCCAAAATATTTAAATCTGTTGAGTGCTGCAAAACTTCTCCCTGAAAAATCAAGTTGGGAATGGAAGTTGCTATTTTTCGCGAGATGAGACAGCATTGGGTTTTCTTCGTGTTGAATTGAACACGATTATTTTCACCCCATTTGTGAATTTTTGCTAAATCGTTATTTAGCTCACTGACAGTGAAATTTTTTGCTGTTGTATTAACCTGATGATTAATGTTACAGCGGCTATGGAATTCATAGGAAGCTACAAGGGTGCTGTCATCTGCGAAACTGTGAATTGGATTGGAAGTTAAAGATAGAAGATCATTAATGAATATTAAGAAGAGGGTGGGAGAAAGAACAGAACCTTGAGGGACACCAGCGTTCAGTTCAAATTTGTCAGATGATAAACCATCGACCAGAACTCGAATCGTACGATTCGAAAGGAAATCTCCAATCCATTTGAGAAAGACTCTACCTAACCCTATAGCTCTGCATTTTGCTAACAAAGCAGCATGCCATACACGGTCGAAAGCTTTAGAAATATCCAGCGCTACCACATCAGATTCACCAGAGTGGTGAAGACTGATATTGAGCTTTTCACAAAGATAAGTCATGAGATCACCTGTTGAACGACGGGCTCTGAACCCGTATTGTCGATCATGAAGCAAACCTTTATGATCCAGATATTTCAAAAGCTTTTGGTTTATAATTTTTTCCATTACTTTGGAAAGGACCGAAGTTATAGCTATAGGGCGGTAGTTAGAGGGATCGCTTTTGTTACCTTTTTTTGGAATTGGAAAAACGTGCGCAATCTTCCATTGGGCAGGATGAATACCCGAAGTAAAGGATAAATAGAAGAGGTTGCGTAGAGGTTTTGAAATGGTAGAGTAGGTTTTTTTAAGAACCATCGTTGTGATTCCATCGGGACCGGCTGATTTGTTCGTATCTAGATTCTTCAAGATTTTCATCACTGCTCGCGTCCTAAAGTAAATTCTACCAAAGGAGCAGCCAACTTCTGGAATATTTGGTGGTCTTTGAGTTGACTGTGGCAGTGTTGAGTTAAAGGAAAATTGTTTGCCAAACAAGTTTGCCTTTTCTTTTGAATCTGACACAATTGAGTTGTTTTTATCAATAAGCGGAGGGAAGGAGGACCCACTAGTGTCCTCCTTTAGATTTTTTGCAAACGTCCAAAACGATTTGCTATTCTTAGGCATATGTAGGAATTTTCGTTTCAACCCTCGGTTGAATAAGAATTTTTGCTTATTGATAACTCTCTTGCATCTGTTTCGAACCACGATATAGTTGGCCCTGTCGGACTCCAACCCGCTGTTCCGGTATTGCTTAAAAGCCTCCACTTTTTTACGAATGGCTTCTTTGCAAGTGCGATTAAACCATGATTTGGGCTCTCGTTTAATACTTTTCATGGAGTGAGGAATATACAACCTCATTCCAAGTAAAATTGTTTCACTAATCGCATTTGCAGCGAAGTTGACATTTTTACCGCGGAAGCACAATGACCAGTCGAATGCTTTGAAAAAATTGTTTAATCCCTCCCAGTTAGCACGACTATATTGCCATACTAATTTTTTGGGAGGAATCCTTCGGCTGGCTAATGTGCTTACCGGGAAGCTTGTGGTTACCAGGCAGTGGTCAGAGCCCCCCAGGGGACAACCAACTGAAACTACATATTTTTCAGGGTGAGTGGTTAAAAACAGATCCAAGATGTGACCCTCTTGATCAGCTCGGTCGGGGACCCTAGTGGGATTTTGGACAAGTTGAGAAAGATGGAACAGTGTGGAAAATAATTCAACTTGTTTCCCAATTGAGTTTTGACTCAAAGAAGAGTTACTTGAAAAATGAAGCCAGTCTTTGTTGTGTACGTTGAAATCCCCTGCCAGAACAATTTCGGTTTGTGGACATGATTCCAAAATTTCATTGATCTGGTTTGAAAGATTGTCAATTTCCACAGCAGTTTCTGGTTCATTTGAGTTGGGTGATCTGTATAAAAAACAGAAATGTATTACATGCTTTTCAACGATAATTTTAACCCAAATATAATGGAAGGTTGGGCTGGAAGGTGTATATTTATCTAGGGTGTTGAAAGCAATGTCATTTTTAATGTAAATCGCGATTCCTCTTTTGGGTACGAAGTGTGAAACAAGTGAGTAGCCAATAATATTAAAATTATCATTCTGTCCACTGACTTGTGTTTCACCAAGGGCTAAAATTGCTGGTTTTGTGGAGTTTAGGAACATAAAAATTATATTACATAATAGATTAAAGGCTATGTTAGTTTTAAGAAGTAAAAGGTTAAATAAAGTTTCATTTCAATAAACTTTACTTTATCGGCATAACAAATTATTATTTTTGAGCCGACTCCAAAGCCTTCCTCCATCTTGCACAGCTTCTTTCCAATTTCAAACAATATTCAGCATTCTTACGTCTGACTGAACACCGTCTTTCCATCGAAAATGTGGTCGACGTCTTCTGCGTCTATCCTACGGATCGGAGTCAAAAACCGCTCTTGCTGGAGCATTATCGTCCATCTTTACTAAGTGATCTAACCATCGTTGGATTTTGATCCAAGTTAAATAATTCATTTACTGAAATATTTAAGTATTACAAATACGCTAAATTTCATTAATTCTGATTAAACTTCTAATTTTTATCAGTTTCTTGTTTTGTGTCTCTAAACTTTAAAACTTTAAAATATTCTTGTTATCATAATCATTTTATTATAAAAAAAACTCTCCACCACCTTACATGAAAAATTTATATTTTTTAAGATTTCAATACTTCGCTTTTTCTCTTTCTTACACAAAATTACAAAAATAAAAAAAAAAATCACAAAAATATGAAAATTTAGTTTTTCTGTTTCTAATGATATGAAAATGAAAATCATTTCTTATGTATAATATTATAATGATGCAAATTATATCATTATTATTATACACTTTATTGTATACACATTTTGACATAATATAATAATTATATATGTAAATGTGTGACTGTGTATATAAAACAAAAAACAGTTATGCGACATTTCTATTCTGTTGCGGACACACATTATAAAATCATCCATTTTCAATTCTGTTTTATTTGTTGTTTTTTTTTTTGTTCTTAATTTTCTTTTTCAACATCCAACACCCAAAAAAACCCCTTCCACCAAAAAAAAAAAAAAAAACAAACAAAAAAAAAACAACAATAACAAAAAGGAAACACAGAAACAGTTGTATACCATATATAAAAATTTTTTAAAAACTCATACCAAATTTTTTTTGTAATATTTAACATAAATACAATATACACATGAGTGAAATCCTCTTTTATTTACATGACCATGTTATGTATGTATATATATATTTAAAAATTGGCATAAATAAAAACAAAAACAACAAAAATAAAAGTAAATTTTAAAAATCATAAAACATCATTATCAGAATTTTTGTAAGGTTCCGGTATTGTACTGTGTATGATTTTACGTTACAGGATCATTAGTAATTTTTTGGACTAAAATTACTTACATGTTTTTATATTCATGCATATATTATATGTATGTTAACATGTATATATGTAAAAATTAAAATTCTTTTTAGTACATGATAATAATGAAAAAAATTAAATTTGAAAACAATTTTTTAATTTTTTTTATTCTTTTTTTAATGTTAAATATCAAAAACTAAAAAAAGTTAAAAGGAGTAAAACGCATTGTATTAGAAGGGAATGTCTCAAAATCTCAAATCACAAAATCCTAAATCTGATAATTGTAAATTTCAAAATCAGAAAATTAGAAAATTCCAAATCACATAATCCTGAATTTCAAAATCTCAAAATTACAAAATCCCAAATCACATAATTCTAAATTTCAAAATTTCAAAGTAACAAAACCGCATAATTTCAAAATCTCAAACTTAAAAAATCGCAAATCACATAATCCTAAATTTCAAAATCCCAAAATTATAAAATTCCAAACACAAAATAACAAAATTAGAAATTACAATATTATTAGAAATATTAGAAATTGATTTTCTTCATTTAAAAATATCAAAATTCTCCAAAATCAGTCCCAAAACTTTTTTCATTTTTGCCTAAATCCCAAAGTTTCAAATTTGAGGACTTTTTTCCATTATTACCTTTGACGAACATTTTATTGGAATTTAAATAAGAAGTCAATCGACACTTAGCATTTTTGAGAAAATAAGAATATGTATGAGTGAGATCCTGTACTTGGAGAGATTTTAGAATAGAACTAAAAATTAGGGTTTCCCCTTTTTCCAAAAAAAAAAGGCGTGGGGACCTTTTATTTAAAGCTTTGATGAAATATTATTTATATTAGGGAAGATTTAAGATGTGAATATAAAGTTCGGGTTCCAATAGTTTGTTTAGCGGAGGTTTTGAGACGGCAGCCCTCATTTTATTAAATGCCTGTTTCTGACTTATTAATTATTAAAATATGTTAGGAGAGATTTTGATTTGAATACAAAATCCGGATTGCTTGATTTTCAAGAGTGGTAAAAGGGGTTTTAAAGTTTGATTCTAAACCAAAGTTATTATAAATAAGTGGAAGTTTTTTATGGAATTTCGTATCCAACCCGTGTAAGATTTGGAAATTTGGGATTTTGTATATTTGTAATAAATTAAATATTTTTTTGGGGTTTTGTGATTGGAATTTTGCGATTTGGGCTTCCGTACCCAACCTGTGTAAGATTTCGCAATTTGGGATCTTGTAATTTGGGATTTTGTTAAAAATTTTTTAGGATTCTGTGATTTGTGATTTTGTGCTTGGAATTTTGTGATTAGAATTTTGTGTTTTGAGATTTCGTACCCAACCCGTTAGAGAGAGAGAGAGAGAAAGAAAAAAATAAATAAAATAAGATAAAAATAAAATTTTTTAAGAAAATAAAAGAAAAAAGGTTAAAAAACAATAACATACATAAATAAACATACACGTCTGATTTATACACTTCCCGCCCCCGTCTCAACAATTTTATCTAAAAACAAAAGTAAAGAAAAAATTGAAATTTGTTTAAAAAATCTTTTTAACCCTTAATTCTTAGTTTTATTATTTTCTTTTATATGTATATTTCTCCATTTACTTTGTAATTATAGAAATATAACGGTATAATCGCGTATTATCTGCGACCTCACATATGAGAAATCGGTTGCAAAAAAAAGACAAATGGAAATGAAAAAAAGACGAAGAATAAGAATTAGAAAAAAAAAAGAAAATTTTTTTGGTAAAAAACAAAGAAAATCTGAGCAAAAACAAAAAAATGAAACAAAAAACTTTTGTTGTCTCTTTTCTTATATTTTTGGTTTTTGTTTAGAAAAACATGGCAGCTTAAAATGTTATATATGTGATTATTTTAATATATATATGTATATATATAATACAAGTCCATATAATTATTAGTACTTAAATATGTACATTTGGTTTTATTATATATATATATATATATATATATATATGTACATTTATATGTACATATTAAATACATATATGTACAAGATAATATCATAAGATATCCTGGTGAGTATTAAAGGGCTATATTCATATATTTAACCCTTTCCTGCTCGGAAATAAAACTGACTTTTTCTTATTAATGATAAATAAAGTTTCTTTACAAATAACATACATACGTACATACATACATGTATCGAGTTTTTTTTATTTGGTTTAGGTTTTTTTTATAAATTTTGGTATAATTGTAGTTCACACTTCAAGCAATTGCTTAAATGCTTATCAAATATCTATTGGGAAATATTTTAAATAATAAAATGTATGTAAATATAATTGTATGTGAATTCAAGTGCAATATTAAATTGAATATAAAATTTAAAGCATAAATATAAAAATTATATATAAATGTTTGGCAGGAATATGGAATCCGTCCATTCAGAGATTTTTCAAAGGTACTTGATGCATAAAATTATATGATGCATAAAAGAGTCCTTCAAGATACTGTACGATGGTTTCGATATATTATTATACTATATATATTTACTTTTCTACGATGCTAATTTTATATATAGAGTTCTTCAAGATACTGCATGAAGGTCACGATATCTTATTATACCCTACGTCAAATATAGGTACAGGGATATATTAATTTTTCAAAGGTGCTACTGACAACAGTAAGAAAAATGGGCGGGATTAAATCGGATTATTGAAGCTTCCAATCAAATCAAGGACAATCGAGCATACCTCCACGCATCTCCCAAGATCTAATAAAGAATTTTTTTTTAAACTAAAAGAGACAGAAACTTAAAATTTGGTATACGATTGTTCTGCCATAGGATCAATTAGAATTCTTGTACCTACCACACATGTTTCAAAATCTGACAAGTGTACCGGAATTATTAAAGTTAGAAAATAGAAACCTTTTGCAAGATAGTACTCAGTAATCCTGTAGATAGTAATCCTGTTTGATTAATGAATTCCAGTCCCTAAATCTAACACGAATTGAAGTAGGGGTTCGTATAATTGTCAATTGATTGCATCGACTTACTGCTGCTTCATTAATTACAGATAGAATGTTAAGTATTAACAGCTTCTAGATTTTAGATTTCGAAATATATAATATATATATATATATATTAAAATATTTTGTATTACTCATGGTGTTGAAAGTTTTATAACGTAAATTTAGAAATTAATCTTCATGTGTTTAATAAAATGCACATAAATTGTTTTCCAAAAATTGGCTTCTTTGGTTGAATTATTAATGTTCGGAACCCAAAACGTGATTTATTATTGATATTTCATTTATTTTAATGGTCCAAGTCTCTGGGTTAATGCAATTCTACTAATCAAATATTAAATATTTTATATTTATGCTCAGAATTTAATAATTAATTTGATAAAAATTATTAAAAAAATTTGAAATATGATATGAATTGTGTTTCTTAAACGCAAGAAAACGCTTTTATCTATAAAATCAAAATATGTGTTAATTATCAGTTTCTTTTAATCCAAGCCCATTTTCTACAGTAATTATATACTGATTTTGAATATGATTCGTTCCAAATTCACACATGAATATCCTCCAAATATTCGCACCCAAATTACAATTATTAAAAATAATATAAATTTTTTTTCATTTCTATTTTTATATAAAAGATATATATATATATATACATATATATTGAAAAAATTGTCATCATCTAATTTTATAATGCATATAACAAACAAATAAATGTCCTTTGACAAAATATAAAGTTACCCTTTAATTTTTTTTAATATCCCATAATTATTTTTCAAAAGACAATTTTTTTTTTGTATTTTTCTTATTATTTTCAACACTTCATATATGCATATATATATAGTTTTATATATAAGTATGTATATATATACATATATTCCTTGTAAGTTACAGACTAATTTGTTTTATGCTATATAAATATACATTGTCTTGGATAGTCAAAAAAGAAAAAAATATGTCCTTACTGCATATGAAATGAAAGGCAGTCAGGCACCCCATCGCCATTTGAACCCTTTTGTTTTTTATTTTATTTTTTTTTTAATTATCATTTCAAAATAATCATAACCTTTGATTTTCAAAAAATTTTTTTTTAAATATTCACATGTATGGTCGTACTTTTGTCTTATTTTTACATATGGTTTTTGAAAAAGCTAAATTTTTAAGATGGTCGTCACTCGTCCTTTTTCCTTTTAAATCTTGATTAAAAAAACAAACGAAAAGGACGAACAGGACGAAAAAGGATATTAGGAAAAAATTTTTATATAAAATCTTGTAAAAATAGATCAAATCCCTTCTTTAATATGTACTACAGAATATTGTTTTAATTTCTTAAAATGTTGAAAAAAAAAGTCCTTTTAATGTTTATTTTATTTTTTGTCTCTTTCGTACATGTAATTTTCTATCTTCAAATATGGAAATTTCAAAATGGTCATTCTTTATATATATATGTATATATAAATATACATTTTGTGATAAGAAATCTTTAGTTTTATTCTGTGTGTCTGTGTTGTATTACTGGACCCCTTACCATATATGTATATATATATGGATAATAATTTTATTTTATTGTTATGTTAGATGTTATTGTCACTTCATGTAATTTTTGATGAAAAAAAAACTGTACAATGTAATAAGGATATTATAACCCTTTTTTCCTTAATGATTATTTTTCTATTACTGTATAGATTTTCTTATTTTATATTTTTTGTATATATATATATGATGAAATAATATATAATGACTTCTGAATAATGATTTCATCCTTCAAATATATATATATATATATATATATATATATATATATATAATTTTTGATATTTTTTTAATAGGACAGAAGCAGAGCTATTTATTTAATGTATTGCATATAATATGGACATATATATTTATATTATTTTTAACAAAAGATGCTGTACAGTATGAAATTTATATATATATATATATATGTAGAGGTAAAAACACAAAATGACTTTGTAAAAAATGACTTTAGTCGTGTATTATTTTAATATTTTGTTTAGAATTACAAAAATTTGGTAAGAGTATCATTATAAATGTTTTTAATTGAGGAAATGAATAGAAATTTGATTAAAATAAAATGAATGTATAGATTTAAAGGTTGGTTTTTTAAATGAATTAAAATACAAAAGTTTTGAGACATTCAGGAAATAATGTATAGCTATGTTAATTAATATTATTATTATAATTATTATTTTGTTAATGCCTTGTATTAAAATAAGACATTCAATTTTTGAGGCGGTTGTATGAGAAGCATGGGACCAGCTTGAAGAAAATTTGGTTTTTACCTAATTAACAAAATTTTACATAATTCTTACTTAAACCTATTTATATTACTAAATTACTTGGATATTACTTTTATTACATCTTTCCATATCCATATTCTAGTGTTAAAGCAGTTGCACTACTTTATTTAGAAACTTTCAATTGAAACCGGAAAGTTGGCAACTCTCATTTGGCAACCGGATAGTAAGCCAAAAGACATTGGCAAAAGAGACTCTTAACAACAGGATATTTAACAAATGGTTGTTAAAAGGACATTTAACAACTGGGTACCTTGCAACTGGGATACTTAATAACTTTTTTTAGAAGGGGACATTTCACAGTCAGACTAATGAGAATGTTATAGAATGTATATCAGAATGTATCAGATTGTTTATTTGGGGGGGGTGAAATAAAGTCGAACGAAATAAAGTCGATTCGACTTTATTACCAAAAAGTAACGAAAATGAAAATGAAATACCAATTCTATCTTATTTCCAAAAAAAATCGCGATTCTATCTTATTTCGGTAATAAAGTCGAATCGACTTTATTACCAAAAATAATAGAAATACCGTCGAATTAGTCATTCTATCTTATTTCCAAAAAAATTTTTGAAAAAATAAAGTCGAAAGAAAAAAAAGGAAATAAAGTCGATTCGACTTTATTACCAAAAGCAATGAAAATAAAATCGAATTAGCAATTCTATCTTATTTCCAAAAAAATGTCCAAAAAATAAAATAAATGAAATAAAGTAGAATCGACTTTATTACCAAAAACAGTGGAAATAAAGTCGAATTAGCAATTCTATTTTATTAAATTGAATCCAACGAAAATAAATGAAACTAAGTCGAACTAACTTTAATACTTATAAATTTGAAAACATTTAATTATAGTTTTTATTACATATGCAAACATTAATATCATAGTAATGCGTCATAACTTCTGCAGCAATAAGTTAAATGAAAGTGGGTCTGAAGTTATAAGCAAACAAATCAACAAATTTTCTTCTTTATAAGAGAAGATATTATGTACTTGCCAAATTCGGAGTTGGTAGGGTTTTACAGTTGGTTACAAAAGCAGAGTTGCTCCCTTTTCCGGAATACCTATATAACCTTAGTTTTGCTTGATTCAGCCGGCGGCTTTTTCATCATATATATGTACGTAATATAAAAAAGTAATTGAGAGGGATTTTAGTGTCGGATAAAAAATTAAGATTATATTTTATTAAAAAATATTTAATATAATCAAAATTTTGCTAAAATATTTATTATTAGTTACTTCCAAAATAATTACATAAAAAGTAATCAATTTATTGCAAATTAGTTTTAATTCACTTTTATAACTTAAAAAAAAATGTATAAAACTGGTTTTTATATTTTCAATTTCAATTATTAATTTTTAATAGCAGGTACTTCTTTCATTATTTGATTAGCATTGTTATTGTTTTATTATCACTTGTGATTGATATTATAAGAAATATATTTATTTTGCAAAATTAAAAGGTTGCCAACGCGTACACAATTTAGTTTTACATTTTTACTTTTTAAAATTAAATTGTGAGTTTCCCTTTAAGATGAATTCATATATCCAAAATATTATTAAAAAAAACCGAACAGATGCAATGAGAAAAGTCCTAAATAAAATGGACGTCACAGATTTCACTAAAGTACCAGAGCATATTGTGGAAGCTTTTTTTGGAAAAGCAAACTATAAATCAAGAATGCTAGTCGCGGTTTTTTCTTTTGTTAATGGCATAAGTTTACATCAGTTATTTCCAAAAACAAAAATTATTAATCTATTTAACGGACTTAGAGATCCAGCTTTTGGTTATAAATATTATAGCTATAATGTTGAAAGAGGTCTATTGATTTTTTGTAATGGCAATATTCGAAAATATGGTAAAAGAAAATTTTCATGAAAAGAAGGTTTACAAATACATATTTCGGAAAAGGAGGCAACCCTAATTTTGAAACCAACTATGTTTTTGTTCTTGTGTATTTAAAATAATCCAATTTCTAATTTTAAATATAGAAAAAAAAACCAGTTTCAATTGGTTATCAATAGAATAAAATATTTTTAAATGCAACAATTGCATTTAGTACATTTTTGTGTTTACAATAGTGAACTTACACAATAGTGAATATTAATAGTTGTTTTAGAAAGAAAGTAAAAAAAAGCACGTGTTTTTTTAATTATCATATATTTATTTAATTAAAATAAAAAAAATTTAAATGGAACATAACACAATTTTTCAATACGAAATAATTTCGGGGTTCAGGAAAAATAGTAATTTGCTATATATTCCGGAGCAAAATCAAATTTTTAAATTTAATTCAATATTGATTCCTCCAAATTCAATATTGCTTGAAATTTCTGGAGATGGTTTTTTGCATTCTTCATCGAAATTTTTAGTTAGCTTTTTACTAATAATTTTAGGAGATCTTATACTTCTTATATAAACTATTAAACTATTTTTTTTATAACTACTATTATTTGAATTGAGTCAATTTTTTTGTAATTAAATTAAAACTAGATAATGTATTACATTACATTAATTCTTTGTTTTAAAAAGTTATTACACCATCTAAAACAATGTTTAAATTTTCTAATTTTGGAAACTAAATTTTTGTTAATTTTATTGAAATAAATTTGATTTTACAGATTATTTGACTTTATTTCATTTAAACTACTTTTTGAACATTTTTTTAGAAAATAAAATAGAATTGCTTATTCGACTTTATTACTACAACTAAATGGAAATAAAGTCGATTCTACTTTATTTCATTTATTTTATTTTTTGGACATTTTTTTGGAAATAAGATAGAATTGTTAATTCGATTTTATTTCCATTGTTTTTGGTAATAAAGTCGATTCGACTTTATTACCAAAATTAGATAGAATCGCAATTTTTTTTGGAAATAAGATAGAATTGGTATTTTTGTTAATTTTTGGTAATAAAGTCGAGTCGGCTTTATTTCTTTTTTCGTTCGACTTTATTTCGTTCGACTTTAATTTTTCAAAATTTTTTTTGGAAATAAGATAGAACAGCCAATTCGATTCTATTTCCACAATTTTTGGTAATAAAGTCGAATCGACTTTATTTCGTTCGACTTTATTTCACCCCCCCGTTTATTTGGTGGGATTTAAGAGTTGGATTCAAAAGCAGGGCCGCCGATTTTTTCAGACAATTTTTTTTATTAGAGTATTAATATGTGAGATGCCAAATGTTAGGTGACCTGATCTGTTGCTAAATGTTCTTTTGTTAACAGTCCATTTTTCTAAATTTCTTTTTGTTAAGCTTCTCTTTTGTGAAATGTTTCCTGATCAATATTTAGTTGCTAAGTGTAAGTTGTCAAGTATAAGTTTTAAGTGTACCGTACCCTAATTATTTGTTTTTATATCTTCTGTTGGATTACAGTTTTACAACCTTATAGTCAAATATACTTGTATTCGGACTATTTCCTTAAAATGTCGGGTAAAATGTCGGCATTTAGGGCTCTAATTCTCCTACTCTTATTATGGAGAACTTCATTATATTCTCGCTGTTTCCCTTTTTTATTAGATGCATCTGGATCAAATATTTTTCTAATGGAATTTGGCGAACTCCAAATTTGTTGATTTGGCTTTTAATCTGATAATGGAACTTTATAATTTCGGGTAAAGTAAGGCCATTGGTGGTCTGTTAGTAGTTTTTGACACTGATTGAGATTAATTATTTTACATTTTATTCGTTTTCTCGTTTTTTCTATATAACTCTCTAAAACTCTTTGTTATAAAATTGAATTGGTCTCTACGCAAGATCACGCCTGTTTACGGAGTACGGGGAACAATTTTTTAAACATATTTTTAAAATATCTTGGTCTTCGAAATTTCGTTATTAAAAAAATCTACTGATCATTGCCGAAAAATTCTACCTACGTAGCTGCTTCTATATCACATCTAAGCTTCTATATGACATATTCAACTTATACTATTATGTATTATATAATTTTGTTTACTTCCTCCCCCCGATTTCTCTGGTTAATATTAATTTCGAAACATATCAATTGTCCCATGATTTTACTAAGTTCCTTAATCTATTTTTTTTCTTTCATTTGTACTGTAATTATGATTACTTTTCTTTAAAACAATTCTTTTGATTTAAATCATTAATTATTTAAAATTGACAGCTGAATTTGAACAAGGTTAAACCAATTATATATGGAAGTATTTAAAGTCTACAGTACAATTTGTAAGGGGAAATTTTTTAACTAAAATTATTAAACAATTAATCATTTTATGCAGTTTTTAAAACTATGAGTTTTAGAAGTATCTATTGTGCATAATTTTAAATAAAAAAAAACATTATTTTCAAATGTTAAATTAATGACAAAGACCTCAAATTTTGGTTTTAATTTTAAATAAGGGTATTAATTACCATTGGACCTCAAATTTAAGTTTGAAAAGAAGATATTATTTACTATTAATTTAGGTTTTGGGAATTCAAAAAACTATGAATTAACATTTTCTTATTAGACCTAACTTTAAAAATGAAAGATTTAAAATGATTCATAATTTGTATTCAATCTACCAAGCACAATTACAGTACTTAATACTTGTTAAGTACAAAGTATCTTATTTTAGAATTAAAACTATTAATTGCAAATACAACACTTTTCTCAATTTTCAAATTTAGTATACTTCAAAATTAATTTTAAATTTTGGAACGATGTCCTATATCATCGTCATAGATATTTGATGAGGGTTCTACTACGAGACCTGGTTTTACCGAAAATCAGTTAAATCAAAATCTAGCTTTTTAATACTCACCAATTTTAAGTCAAGTTTTTAAAATTTAACTTTTTTAAATCCTGTTTTTTAAAATCCAGTTTTTTGAAATTCAGTTTTTTTAATCCGGTTTTTTAAAATCTAGTTTTTTTAAATCCTGTATTTTAATATGCGGTTTGTCTTCTATATTTATTATTTTGTTTATGTCTTTTTAATATTATATCAAAATCCAAATCACAATTTTCGTCTGTTTTTACGAAATTTTTAATATAATGGACACTGTCGGCCCCAAACTTCGCTTAACAAATTGTTTAAGTTCTGATTTTGTAATTAACTCGCGTGTAGATTTATGAAAAATTTGGGAATGGAACAGGGGAATACCCTTATTTTGCATTCAGCTCTAATACTCCTCTCAATCCCAAATCTTGCTTATATATATATATATATATAAATCTTCTTAATAAGACGAATAATCAATTTTAAAACCAATTCTAAATTCCTTCGAATCTTAAAAAATCGGATTTTAAAAAGCGCATGATTTTAAAAAATCGGATTTTGATAAAACAAACACATAAACCTGAGCTTAAACTTTAATTACGCTTTTTGACAATTTGAAAATTTTCGACTAATATACAATTAGACAACCTTCAGGTGAAAAATTGTAAAACTGAAACTGAAACTGAATCAAAGTTTAGTGTAATCAGGAGCTTATTAAAATATACTAAAGAGTACTTGAATATTAAATTACAAAAAAAACTTTATTATTTAATAAAATATTTTATTTATTTTAAAATTTTATTATAAAATAAAAACTCATACAAATACTTTGGAAGTAGCATTTAAATCATTTTCGAGAAAAGTTTTCTTGGAAAACTTATCTTATATGAATAACCAATCGCATTAATTACCATCAAAATCTTAATAATCTAGTATTATAATATTTATGAAAAAAAATATATATATATTTTCATATTCCATGTAATTTTTAAGACAAAATCTTTATTCCAATTCTAAAATTAAAAAAAAAAAAAAAACTAGTATGTATTTTCTTTATCTGTATCTTAAGATACTTTTGAAAAAGAAAAGAAAACAAACGGTAAAGCAGAGAAAAAGACATTGAAAATGTTAAAAAAAAAAACACAAAATCAAATAAAATCATTTTTAATCCCAAAGGGCTTTTAACTTCCGTTATTTGGAACGCATTTTCATTGTTTTCAAGTTAAATACAGAGCCAAATAATAAAAAAATAAAAAAAAAAAAACACATTAAATACACACGTTCTTTTTCAATACATTTTCATGATAATGAGAACATACATGTCTTACATACAACATGTACATTTATATATTGAATATATTATATATATGGTTGTTATTATGTTCAAAAAATGTTTATATTATAAATCTATTTTTTTTTTGTTTTTTTTTTTTTTTATTCTTTCAACTGATAATTTTTCCTAAATGGTAATTTAATCGTGTATAAATATAATATAAAATTAATTTGATTTAAAGGAGTAAAATATATAAAAAACTTTTTTCTTATTTAGTAAAGGATAAATTCATATATTTGTGTGTGTAAAGGACATCACGTCTTAAACAAACATTTTCATAATAAAAATCAAATACAAAACCAAAAAAATAAAAAAAAATATTCTTAATTTATTCTTTTTCAATTTTTTTTTACTTAAAAGTTTTGCAAACTAAAGCAAATGATTTTGTGCTTTGTCTGTTCGTCCTGTTTTAAGATTTTGTACTTAAAAAATAAAATAAGTTTAATAAGAACACAAATACATTAAACTGAATCCTTCTATTTGATTTAATAAGAAACACATAAACAGAACTGTAAAATTCAAGTACCAGTCCACTACATAGAATCGTTACTTTCTAGTTATTGCCCAATTACCAGTGAAAAGAATCAAGTATTTACTTAATAATTCCTAGAAAATAATTAAATTTGGGTTTTAATTACTTTTGTAATTATTTTTGATACTTAAATTACTTTTGCAATTGATTTTGCTAATTAATCACCTTAAAATAATTATATACCAAAAAATTACCAAATAATCATATAGGAATTACAAGTATCTTTGAAATATTAAATATAAATTATATTGATTGATTTAATTTTATTTATAATTGCTTAATTTTTCAAAAATATTTATAATTCTTATGAAAATTTAGTATTTATCAAAAAAAATTACAAAAGTATGAAAATTCAGTATTTATCAAAAACAATTACAAAAGTATGAAATTTTAGTATTTATCAAAAACAATTACAAAAGTAATGAAATTTCAAAAATGAATAAATTTCAAAAATAGTTACAAAAGTAATAAAATTTCAAAAATGATTACAAGAATAATTAAATTTGAAAAATAATTATAAAAGTAAATAAATTTCAAAAATGATTAAAAAAGTAATTAAATTTTAAAAATTATTACAAAACTAATTGAAATTAAAATTTAATAACTTTCTAGGAATTATTGAGCAAATATTTTTACTGGTAATTGAATTTATCATTACAAAAACGCTTTAGTGGTATTTCGAAAGTAATGATTATCAAGTGGTTATGAAAAAAAGCGTGTTAACTCTCTAGAACATCTGACTCTACAACCTTT
>OY720445.1:70568240-70714625 GCA_963082915.1 Dolichopus griseipennis
CCTAACCTAGTACATAACTGTAAATGTTACATGACACAATGCATATTAAAGGTTTTAAAATATAAATCTCATTTAGTTGTATACATAATTAATAATTAATTAATTAATGGAGATGCAATGATGGGGAATAAGTAAATTTGTCGATAGTATCTTAAGTTAGTTTTTAGAAAGCTTTTATTTTTATTAGATAATATTATAAAAAATTTTAATGGCCTTTTTTCTCTCAGATCTGGGCCAGAAGTTAGTTTTTATATTCTTATAGAGTTTTATTTTGAAACCCTTGGTACACTTTAATCTTGGTACACTTTAATAAGCTGTACTATGAGCTGCTGTACGCTCTAATCAAATATTGTTTTTAATTTTAAGTTTAAAAGTATTACTAAAGTTTTTTATCTTTTTACCTCCTATAAAGTACGAGTCGGTCGATAATATATGTCTACATAGTTTTATTAAAAAATAATACTCCTTGAAATTTAGTTAATATATATATTAGTCAAACTCGCATTTCATAAATGACGAACTTGTATTTAATTTGTATTTGAAAACATTTACAAAATTAATCAAATGACAGTTAAAGTTTAAAAAGCTGGAGAAAGTAAATTTACTAATACATAGTTATACAAATGTCACATTTTAGTTTTAATTTTGAACTTCAAATTCTCGGTTGCTTTAATATTCACTAGAATAAGCGATAAATATTTTTTAAATTAAATTTTTAATATCAAAAAGTTCTGATCATGTTTTACATTTCATTAATACTTAAAATTAAATATATAATATATCATTATTTCATATTTTTTTAATTTAAAAATAATTAAATCGTATATTATATAAAAGTTAAAATTAATTTATTTTCAAAAGAAAAGTTTATTTTTAAAAATTCTAAAAAGAAGTTATGGTATTTTTTCGTAAATATGTTTAAGTGTTCTGAAAATTCTCAAAGCTTAAAGTCATATAGAAAAAAAACCAAACCTCTTTGAAAATTGTTGTTGTAATAAAGTGTATAAAATGATTATAAAGTGTATAAATGCGCCAAATTAAACTTGAAGGTGTAGAAATATATAGTTATTCAATTTTAGTTTTAATATTCAACTTGTAATTGTCGGAAGTTTTAAAATTAGTTAATATACGCGATTAATTATAATTAAAATATTATTTTTAGATAATAAAAAGTGCTGATCATGTTTTAATTATCATTGTAAAATTATTAGAAGTTTAAAATAATTAAATCATGTATAAAAATTAAAAGTAACTTCATTTTAAACAAAAATTTTTATTATAAAGAAAAAGGTAAAAAAAGTTGTGCCTGTTTTTATAGAAGTGTAAAAAAGTGTTTTCATAATTCTCAAACTAAAAAATAAACTGAGAAATAAACTTTTCTCAAAGTTAAGAAAAATCTATTAAAAAGTGTTGTTGTAGTAATGAAGACCATATATTGTAAAATGTGTTAAATGCGTAGCCATTGAAATGAATAGTGAGATAAAATTAATTTATTTTGAAATTTATAGAAGGAGATTTTGGCGCCAAAATCTAAATAATGTAAATAAAATAATATTTTTTTCTATTTTTATTAAATTTGTTTTTGTTTTAGTTTTTGTTGTTGTCTTGTTATTTATAAATGAATGAAAGTGTAAATTGCATTAAAAGTAAAAGTCAATATTAAAATAAAAAGGAAATTATAAAAAAAGAGGATTACAATATTATTAATGGAAAATTAGGAGTTTAACAAAGCATTCGTAAAGGTTTGCACAAGTTTTTTTTTTATATTATGTATTACATAGTTAATGGATGGTCAATGGTCATTTGCGTAAGAGAACGACCAGTTTTAAGTGAAATAAATTCGCATGTCCTTAAAAACTATTTAAACTTGTGCGACGAAGTTTTATTATGTTATAACTCTTATAACTCTGTGATAAGTTCTTGCTGCAATTTAGAACGGGCTACGTAAGTTTCAGCATCCTTCCCCGTTTTCTTCAATAACTTAATTTTTGTATTAAATATCTCATGATGAAGTTAAATTTAACAAAGGTTGTGGTTTTGGTTTATTCAAGATGGCAAAAGTGGTGTTTATAAAAGTGGTATGAAAGTGGTTTTAAAATACATCAGCGATTAATAAAGTTTTCTATTTCCATTGTAATAACAATTGTATTATGAACAAAAAACGAAATTAATAATATCCATTCAATTATTTTTTAATTTGTTTATACAATTTTGTATACAATTTTACTTCCAAATATTAGTCAATTGACCTTAATTCATTTTAGACTACAGTGTACACACATGACCACATATACCTATATCGTAATAATGCAATTTATAATTAAAACTTTATACTTCTATTTATATATGATAAATAGAAAGTAGCCTATTTTTTAATATAAAGCTGAGAACCTTAGCCAACAATCCTTTCAAGTGTTGCATTAACACTAAAATCAATTTTATTTTAAAGTTATTTTTTACTTAAAAAACAATTCTAAATTATTTTATCAAACTGAAAGGTTTAATTATCCTTGCAAATAATTAAAAGAATATGTCAGTTAATGTGTGGATATTCTTCGTCCTTTTTGATTGCATTCTTTTTTTGATTCTATATAATTAACTGCATTTCTTGACATATGTAAGTAATTTAATATTCTCTTTGATTTTTTAAATAGTATCTTAATAATTCAAAAGTATTTATAGATACATATATTTGCTTCGATTACTTTTAGTGGCAAAAGTGATTTTGAATTGTAATTATATGAATTATAAGTGAATATATTTTAATAATTATTTGTTGGTAAGTTTGTATCTAGAGGGGAAAACTAAATAATTAATTAGTAAAAGTAAGTATATTAAAATATATAGAATAATTTCAAAAACAGCTTAAGTACTAATTACACATTTTCAAAAAATTTAAATGAAGATACCAAGTACATTTTAGAGGGAGGTGAAATAAAATCGAATCGACTTTACTACCAAAAACAATGGAAATAAAGTCGAATTAGCAATTCTACTTTATTTCGAAAAAAAATGTTCAAAAAAAAAGCCGAATGCAAAAAAAGAAATAAGGTCGAATTCTATTTAAAACAAAATAGTTTAAAAATAAAGTAAAAAGGGCAACTGATTTTAAATCTAACTCTTATATCCCTTCTATTTACAAATCTGGTATTAATATTCTGGAAAAAAAAGAATACCCTAATTTGAGTTCAGAGACTTTAAGATTCCTCCTAATTTACAATAGCAGAAAAACAGGTAGGGATATAAATATTCTGTAAGAGGGAAATAAAATGACTTTGTTACTAGCTCTGAAAAATTTTAGAAAAGAATTTTTGGAAAACTTTTTTCACAATATTTATAAGCTAGATTTTATACTTGGTTATTAAATTTGGGTTACACCCTTTTCCGTAATATTAACATATTTATATATGAAATATTGTTAATACATAAGGATTGAATCCAAAAACAAAATTTAAGAAATTGATTAATAAAAGTTTGGAAACTGTATCCACTGTGTATCAAATGGATTTGTAAAAGGATTTTATCGTTATTTCCAAAATTAAAGTTTCAATATTTTGTTTAGTGGGGACTTTAGGGTGACAGTATTTGAAAACTTTCTTGAGAATATTTTCTATGTACGAAGCAAACCATTAGTTTAATTAGGAAGGGTTTTGGGACTGCGATCCCAAAAAATCACGGCGGTATTCCCTTTTTCCGGAATATTTCTATATTTCTATACCCAAGAGAATAATTTAAAATGGGTGATTATTGATTATTCAGTTTTTTGGATTAGATTTTTTTTGATGATAAAATCTAATCGACTTTATTTTATTTTTTTGAAAAATTTTTTTTGGAAGTTAGATAAAATGGCTAATCCGACTCTATTTCCGACTATTATTTTTGGTAATAATATCGATTCGACTTTATTTCATTTATTTTGTTTTTTGTAAACTTTTTTTGGAAATAAGAATTACTAATTCGACTTTATTTCGCTTTTTTTTGGTATTAATGCCGCTTCGACTTTATTTCACCTCCCCATTTTATATTCAAAATAATTGCTGTTGACAGGATGTATTTAACCAATATTAAATAACTTTACTTTAATATAAATTTTAAAATTTCTTAAAAATTATTTCAGTTATAGTTCTCAGCTCATCTAATTCGAATTATTCGAAATTCTTTAAAACTTCAAAATGGAAATTGAATCTAAACAAATTTTTAATAAATTTATATTTTTTAAAATTATTGGAGTTTTATCAATTGAATCAAATCGTTTTCAAACCATTTGCAATTTAATAGAATTTGTAACAATGTTACCATTTTATTTTATGCTGAGCTTGGAAATTTTTTTAAATTCTGGACCTCTTAAAGAAATAACTTTACAATATCTTATTGTTATATTAATATTTATTGAAGAATGTCAACGTGGTTTAATGTGGATTGTTTTATATTTGAATAAATCAAAATTTGAAAATATTCATTCAGAATACGCAAATTTTAAATTAATATTTAATAATTCGAATTTATATACAAATTCGATTCAAAAAACAATTCAACAATGTCATTTAATTATAAAAATTTATTTTGTATTATTTTTTTTAATTCTTTTATTTAAAGAATTTACATTTCAATTTGGTTTAGATGGTGATTTCTATTTTCCAATTTGGTGTCCATTTGAAATATTGAAAAGAAATGCAGTACTAAAGTTTTTATTAAATATTTATTTAAGATGTTGTACATATTTTATTACAATAATATCTTTGGCAGTTTATACCCTATTGCCAGTCTTTTTCAACTTTTTAATTGGTAATTTACAAATTCTGCGAAAAAAGATTGAATCAATTGGAAAACTTAAAAATGAATCTAAAGATAGTAATAAAAATCTGGAAGATTTAGTAAATTGTATTAAATTGTATCAAATTCTTGAAAAGTGAGTTTAATAATTTATTTTGTATTTTAATTAAAAATTTTTTAAGTTTTGACATTTTTTAGAATTTTTGCAATTTTGAAGATAATTGGGGAAAAGACCCTTTTAATACAATATTGTAGTACTGTTATTACATATGCTCTCGTTTTATCAATTATAAATATATTAAATTTAACATTATTTGAAACAATGTTTTTTGGTGCTGCTGGATTAGCTTTAACACTGAAATTATTTTTACCATCTCAGAATGCTGAACGAATTCAAGATGAAACTAAAAAAATTACAAATTCAATATTTTCATGTGAATGGTATACCCAAGATCGTAAATTTCGTAAAACAATTTTATTATTTATGCAAAGATCACAAATAATATTTAAAATTAAAGTTACATGGGTAACAGTTGGATTGGAAAGTTTTGCTCAGGTGAATATGTATTGATATTTTTTTTTTTCAATTATAATAAGATGTTAATTTTGTTTTTTTGAATCTTTCAGATATTAAATTTTATATATTCACTTTATTTGATGTTAATTTGTTTAAAAGAATAGGTTTTTAATAAACATTGTGGCAAAAACTTTGGGAACGCAAGTTCAGAAGATCAAATTATCGAGTTAATTATTGCACCAAAATTGCACCAAAACAGGACTTATCTGTTGAAGGATTTATACACCTCTGAAGTACAAAAATGTTATTTAATTAATAATTTTATTTAATTTTATTATAAAAAGATTATAAATTTAATATATATCTTAATATTTATAAAATATTATATATTTTAATAAAAATTATAAAACTAATGGTCTATTCATTTATAGCAACAAGATTTTGTAAGTTATCTGACTGATAGCTTAGTGGTTAAAGTGGCGATTTTTCAATCGAAAGTCTCGGGTTCTAATGTTTTTTAGTACATAATTTGTCATCAATCTATCCATTCGTTCGTCTGTACGCACAACGTTTGGGTTTTACACTTTTTTCAAAATATTCTTATACTTATAAAAAATATATATATATATAAGTAAAATTCTGAATTACAAATATTTTAGATTTAGACTTAGAAATTAGGGTTTTTTCTTTTTCTAGAACATTTATCGCTTGTTGTAGTTTTTATACTAGAAAAACAAGTGAAAAGCGGGATTTGGTAAAGCCGGATTTCGGGCCACACCCTAAATTTTACCATATAACTTTAAAAATGGATCATTTCACTGATATTACGTTACAAGTTTTAAAGTAGTACAAATTGCATATTTTTAGGCTATATCTTAATAATATTCGAAAGAAAACAAACTTCATTTCAATAAAAAGATAAGGATTTGAAATAATCTTAAAGTCGATTATTAAACAATTTAATCAATTTTTAAATTGTTTTTAATTTTTTTTTAAAAATAGAACTCGCAGTAGTACAATTTTGTACACTATTTAGACATTTTAAATTTATTAGACAAATTCTTTTCAAATATTCATCCCATAAACATAAATTAACTAAATAATATATTATTTTAATATTATAGTATTTGATTGTATGTGAGTACGAAATATATTAAAAAAAATGGTACTTGAAAATTATTTTGAATATTATTATTATATGTTATCCTATTAAAAATCCATCGTTGAGTACATTTTTAATCTTACATACATTTATGTTTTTAAAAGATGAATTCTTCAATATATCAATGGATCTTTTGTACGTGTATGCATTTTAAAAAAAATAAAATTTAATAGTTAATGAAAAGAATACAAATTTTTAATATTTTACATTAGATACCCATCATATATTTTTATTGCATATCCACAACAAATGAATAGGAATTCGTAAAACAATTAAATTTAAAAATGAATGAATTTTACTAAAAAAATAGAAACCAAATAAAAATGGTATCCAACCCTTCATCCTTTACAATACGAATAATTAAAAATAATAAGAAAAAATAACATTAAGGAAAAGGACATGGTTTATATAGAAAAATTTTTATCAGTAATAAATAAATTTTTGAAAAAAGTGGAACTCACGGATTAGAATTTTTGGAAACGTAGGACACGAAAGTAAATATATTATCTTAATTCTACAATATATAATTTTAAAAGATACATTTTTATAGTTTTTATCCCAATTTTTTTAAACTTAAAGTTGGGATTTAAGCTTTTGTCTAATTATGCCCACCTACATTTTCAAATTTTATGCAATTCGATAAAGAAGTATATACTGAATACTTGTTGGATCTCGTGTCTTTACGAGGAATCGGAATACAATATAGTTTATAATTTGTAATTATTATCAAGACCTAGAGTTTAATTTTTTTTTTAAAGTCTTTAATCATTAATTTTGTTTTTGTTTCAGCTCCAGTTAAAAGCTTTATTTGCATAAGTTACTTTATTTTGTTAATAATACACTAAAGCAGACGTGCACATTTCAAGTACTAGTACAAGTACCAGTACCATTATCTAAAACTCATTACTTTGTCAAGTACCAGTACTAACTTAGATTTCGTTACTTACAAAATTTAAGTAAAACTAAAAGAATCACGTAATTCGTAGAAAATACATGTAATTCCTAGAAAGTAATTACATTTTTAATTTAATTACTTTTGTAATTATTTTTTTATACTCGGGTATTTTTGAGTAATTAAGTACCAAGAAATACTTAAGTATCAAGAATTTAATTATTTTTTAAGTATTCAAGTACTTTGCAAATATTTTTATTCAACTCTACTTTTAAGTACAATTTTACTCACAATTAAACAGGTCTGCACTAAAGTATTTCTAAGGCTCCTACATAATTGATGTAACTATAACAATTCAATCCAATTCACATACAACTTGCATCCTCCAGCATTCTCACCAATCAAACTGTAACTTTGCTTTTGTAACAAAGGTCTCATGCAAAAATTATTAACACAAGGCATTATAAACTTAAAATTACATTTAAAATATCCTTTATACTATTTTCCAAATTAGTATTAGTATAAAATTTTAATTCCGGCTCCCCGAATAATAGTCTGCAGACAATTAAACTTAATTCATTTTAGACTGAACAGTACACACACATAACTACATATACCTAGTACAAATACATTTAATAAATATAATTTTATACGTCTGAATATATAATATATACCTAGTAGGTATATAATTTTTTTAATAGATATCTTCATAACAATTATGTTTTGTTTTCATTTCCATTTCTCCCCTCAAACTCGTCCTTTAACCCTTTGATTTTCCGTTATATAAATGTAGGTATATATATGAATACGTATAATATTAAACTAAAATTTTTGGAATGAACTTGTGTGTTTCAATGATATAGAACTGAAAAAAAAAAACAATTATCCCGTTATATTTGGTAATTTAAACATATATATTTATACCCTGGCATTTTTATTTGTTTTTTAGTTTAGTTAGAAAGGACAATAGAATGCATTTCTTTTTTTTTATATATATATATGTATGTATTTATATATTATTATATAATATATTTAATAGTAATGAAATTTTTCATTTCAGTTTTTTATATTTATTGTTTTTGTTTTGTTTTTTTTTTAATTCTGTTCATAAAATCTTAAAAAATTTTTTGAAATTTGAAAATAAAATCTTTTTTTATTTTTTTTTTTTCTTTTTTTTTTTAAAAACTCCCACATACAATTTCTAAGTTAGCTATTCAATTTATATTTAATATATCATCTTATAAAAGATTTATCTATATGTGAAAATATTTTTTTTTTATTTACATAAGTATATGTGCATTTTAAATATATGTATGTAGTTACATGCATGTAGATAAAACTAATTCATTTTATATTCAGATGTATGTATATAAAAATATTATGATGATGGCGCTTTCGACTATTTTAGCGGTTTAACAATTTTTTTAAGTTTATTTGTTTTTTTAATAAATAAAAACAAAAGGATAACGAATATTTTACTTTTTACATTTTTTTTTTGAATTCTAAAGAAAATTTCATCTAATAAAATTTACGAGACATACCAAAGTTATGACGTAACATAAATTGCCAATAATGTAATATCAAAAGATTTTAGTGTATATGTCCATATGAAGCCATGAGATTTATTAAAATTTTAAATATTTTGTCATGTGTTCGAATATCCTTTTTTTTTAATGTTAGATATTGTTATGAGCCGGTTATGGACTTTCCAAATTTGGGGATTCTAGTTTACTTGCAGAATTATAAAGAGCTTTTAAAATCAAGGTTTAGTTCAAGTTTAAGGCATTTTTAAATTTTAAATATATTTACGCATGTTTGAATATCCTTTTTTTTAGTAGGTATTTTATATTGTAACTATCGGCTGGCTGTGTGGTTACCAAATTAAGGATTTCTAGCTTACTCTTTAGATATATGAATAGCTTTTAGAATTGGTGACCAATACAAGCTTAGGGAATTATTAAATTTTAAATATATTAACATGTGTTAGAATATCCTTTTTTTTTAATATTCCATTTTTTGTTATAATGAGCTAGATTTATAAGGGAATTTAAGTTTAAACATATTCTTTGTAGATATATGAAAAGATTTATGAGTTGTTGTCTATTTAAAGCTATGAATTTTATAAAAATTTAATTATATTGGCTAGTCTTAGAGTATACTTTTTTTTCAATATTTTATTCTCTTGTTATAAGCTGAATATGAAGTCATCAGACTAGGAGATTCGAATTTAATTTTATTCTTTGCGGGAATATGATGGAATTGTGGAATTGATGACCGGTTTTTTGTTCTAATCCGCATATGAACTTGCCAGATTAGAGAATTTGAGTTTAATTTCATACTTTGCAGGAATATGAATGAGTTGTGGAATTGATGACCAGTTCAAGAAAATTATTAAATTTTATGTTAATTTACATGCGTAGGAATTTTTTTTTTTTTTGAATCTTTACTCATTTTCTGTTTACCCTTTTTTTGCTCATCCATTTTGCTCTGTTTAACGATTATTTTGGAAATCTTAAAGCTTTGGAGATGTTTTTCTATAATAATCAAATTAATGTTTCAATTCTGATATCCAATCATTATCCTTTGCATTCGCCAAAACTCTATTTTTCTATACTTCGTCCTTAAATGGATAATTACTTAATTAAGACTAGTTTTATAAATCTAGTGCCTTATTAAGTTTTATAAATCTATGTTAATAACATTGATTTAAAAGATTGTTCGTTGATTGCGTTTCAAAAATCTATGTAAGGCTTATTTTTAATTATTTCGATTTTCAAGAAAGTCCTTGAAAGATTTATTTTTGAGACTAATTCAGACTAGTATATAACTTGAAAATATATAACATTAGATATCTATTAAAGGGACTCCCTAATTAAAAAAAATATATTTACAACCTTAAAATATTTAGTATGTCTAACTACCTTAGTAACATCTACTTGTAAGTGATTTAAAAGTGCGAAGGAGACAATACAAACAAGTCTGATAGAATAACATAAAATAATATTTAACATTATAATATATTTAAAATATTTATTAAATTATTTTATTCCACAACTATTAGATACTTGTTTTGCCCATATAATATGATATTCTACAAAGATTATAAAAAAATAAGAGTTATTTTAAAAATGTGATATAATAAAAATAACGTTTATATTATTTCTGTTATTTCAAAAAAAAAAGAAAATGAAAAATTGTAAAAAAGTCCATATAAGGTTATTCTTATTCTTTATTTCAAATATAATTTTTATAACTCTATGAATTCATCAAATATAATATAAATAGCATCAAACATCAAAAATATATGTATATATATATATATATATATATATAATAAAAAATTTAAAGGCTATGAATGATTAAATTAAAGATACAAATATATCTCTCATATATGTGTATGTGTAGACATTATAATAAATATTAAAAGTTTTTAAAATCATTTTGTCCTGATTTTCTATTCAGAAAATGAAAAAGGATGAATAAAATTGAATTATTTAATTTTTTAAATTACTAATTTTTCAAAATAAAAAAAAATAATAAAAAAAAAAAAAACCTTAAAAATCCAATTTAATTTTTAGTATACTTACATACACTTTTATTCATTCATGTTTATATATACTTAAGTATTTGTGAGTTTTTCATTATTTCCTTGACAAAAAAGAAAATCATTTTTATTAAATAAATATATTATATAAGATCATAAAAACTAAAATACATAATTTTTATTATATATATATATATATAAACTTTTTTTTCAAATATTTGATTGTTTTAGAATTTATTATGAAAATCTAAATTCATTAAATATTTTCATAACTATAATAGGAACTCTCTCATCTTTATGTAAATATTTATATAATCAAAATGTTAATATGAACATAAATTTTTTTTAGTATTTAAAGATCCTTTTTACATTACAAAGGATTTTTTAAGTTCGAATTGATTTAATCGTAAACAAGTCAATTGACATTTTTTGGAGTTTTTCTTATTAATCTATGAAAAGTAGCTAATAACACAATATTTCCTCCTTCGATTCGTGGAAATTAATAGGTTAAAACCCATAATTAGAAACTGGAGTGGTGTTCTATGCAAGGATTTTAATTGCCTGTATTATTTGAATGTTCTCCGATTGATTGACTATTGCATTGTTTTCCAAATGTTTAACTTTAGAAGTAGCATTTTAACGTTGTATGGCTACGTAAATTGGGCTTAGGAGGTAAATGAAATTGAGTTAAAGGATATGGCACCCTTCTAGTTTCAAATTGAAAATCTCTTAATATATTTAATTCTTATAATTTGACGTTTGATTCAATAAATTTAATTAATTAAATATTCATTTTATTGAATAAACCAGTACAATTTATGCCCAAATATTACAGGTAATTTATTTCGAAATATAAATCATGCTCTTACTATACCAACTATGCGTTCTTTTGTTGAAATTTAGTTTTTTTAAGGTGATAGTTTTTATACCCGTATGAATGTGCGTAATACATTCATTGTTATGCAGTGAATAAGAAGGGGTAGATGTACATTGAAGGTATATTCTAAAGAATCTATCTATGTCCTTTTCGTTTTCGTCCCCGTCCGCACAATAATTCAAAAATTAAATGAGCTAGGATTCTGTAAATTTTACTAAATTTATTTTTATGCAAGAATCATCAAGCGCAATTGAAATGAAATTTTGTATTGTTGGTAGTAGAAGCTTGAATAGCTAACGAGTATCAGTCAAAAGTATTTAACCGTCATACGGTTATTCCTGAATTAGAATTAACAGTTTTTTAGAATATAGTTAATTTTATTACTGTACTTATTTCTTAATACATTTCTCCATAAATATAACAAATATGGAGAGTTTTCACCAAAACTGGGCTTCAAAAATTAAAAAAAGCTCCAAGTTTTGATCTTTAAGAATTTTAAAATGAAAATATATTTAATGCCTTTTTTAATTATAATTCTAATTTATATTTTGTTTTCTAGTGCAATTTAATTCTTCTAGTAACTTTTAGTGTATTATAAATTGTCTTAAGCAGTTAGATCTCCATTGCAGGATCAAGAATTTTATTCGAAATTAGAGTTAGTTTTGACTGTATTAAAAAGAATTTCGATAATTCAATAACTAAATATTTATGTTTTAAAATAAATAAACTAATATAAAAAAATAAATGGAGTATATGTATATATTTTTAAAAATATTCCTTAGCTATAATTAATTATTTCGCAAAACTGCAAATGTAATTTTAAAAATTATATAGTTTTAAAAAAGGACGAAACCCTTTAATGGCATAAAATTATTAATTTACCATTTATCAAACAAAAACTTATACAACATTTTAAAAAAATTTTCCCCTCAATAAGTAAAAACCTTAACAAAAAGTTTCTAATATGTATACAATCATATATTTTTTAATCTTAAATAGAACATGCCACAAGCTGTGTTCTTATATTTACCCAACAAATGTTCTATTTTTGGCGAACCTATATAGAATTTATTTCTGAAAAGGTTACCATTCTTAGGTAACCTTTAAATATTTTTTTTTTTAAACCAAAGTATCCTGAATCCATGTTAATTGTAATTATTTCATATTTCAAAAAAATATAAAAAAGTCCTTTTTTTTATTTTTTTAATGTCCTGTAAATTTAACGATTTTTATTAATACTTTTATTCAATATTATTTAATATAAAAGTACATAAATGGCGTGATGACAAACTGGAATCTCTTATTACATTTCGAATTTATAATTATTAATAAAAATATATATATATATATATGTATAAATATATAAAGGATTTTATTCAATTGAAAACTATATTATACATAATATAGGGACATATAAAACAGGTTAAAGAAGTTTTTTTTCTTTTTAATTCTATTCAATTTTATCCTGCAAAAAGGATATTTTTTCAACAAATTGTTACCTTTAATATATATGTGTATATATAACACGTATTACAATTCATAGCCAATACTATTCTTAATATTATGTTGTTACATACTTACATACAATCATATAATAAATAATATACAAGCATACTTTTACTTTAAATAAATCTGCATTAATTTAAAGGGTTAAAGGATCAAAAAAAAAAAGGAAACTGATGCATGTGCAGCTGAGCTCAACTGACCAATGGGTAGATACGTATATATACATTTATAATGATTATTAGTATAAAATAGAAGCACTTTGATATAAAAACTATTAAAATAATTAATAAAATTTGTTTAGTCATAAAAATTTTGTAAAAAAAAGGAATAAAACTAAATTGTTTTTGAAAAGATCATAAGGTTTTTGAATTTGTATATGATTTTTTGTTTTTTTTAAGGATATTTAATGTGGATAAATATTTTGGGTTTGTACAAGTTTTGAAAAAATATATTATGCAAAATATTAAATTAATAGTTTAGAATTTTTTTTTAAGAAAATTTATGCAGTTAAAATTAGACTTAGTTTTTCAAGTTGTTCCATATGTCCAACCTTTATATAAAACATGTAAAGTATGCCGGGTTGGCTATGAAATCTCGCGTTTTAAAATCTTGTGCTTTAAAATCTCGCGTATCAAAATTTCGTATCTTTAAACCTCGTGCTTTAAAACCTCTCGTTTTACATCCAAATAATTTTTTTTAAAATTAAGTAAGATACAAAACTCTAAAAATATATAAATCTAATTCAGAATCTCTCATATTATAGACTGGTATATATACTCATATTCTGTAAAAGACACAATCCTGATTTTAAAGCGAACTATAAATTCTTCCTAAATTTTTTCCATACTTAAAGCGTCAGCAACAAAGCATTTAGTATAATGAAAACTGCTACCCACAAATCCCCGCTGAACAACTCTGACTCCTATTTTGTATCCAATTCTAAGAACCTCCATAATTGGTTTATCATATAATATGTCTACAATTAAGCATTTAAATTATTTTTCATATTTTTCGCGATATTTTTAAAAAATATCGCGTAGAGGCAAGATTTTGAGACATAAGATTTAATACACAAGATTTTAATACACTAGAATTTGACACGTGAGATTTTAAAACGCGATTTTTTGACAAGCGAGACTTGGAAACACGCGATTTTAAAAAACTAGATTTTTAAAAGTACGAGTTTCAGTTCGCGAGATTTCAATACGCTCTCAAATATTCCGATGTACAAGCCTTCGTTTCATATTTAGGATTATATATTTAAATTTTATATATTTAAATATATTTAAGCTATGTAAATATTTGTGTTATATTTTAAGATCCAGATCCTTAAAAAGTTTTATTGAATATGTATTTAATGTATTCAAGAATAAAAGTTGGGTTAAAATAGAAATGACCATTTTCTACGGTATTCATATTGACAGTTTTATTTTTTTTTAAATCATTGAAGAAGCACTGCTTATATAAGCTAGGTTTCAAGGTATGAAGAAACAGGATGCTTTATAGTATGTTTCTTCATTGATATACAAAAGCAGGATAAAGTCCAAGTTTTAAGAAGAAATTTGATACTTTCCCTCCAATCAGTATAAAATTAATATTTAGTTGTATATAATATAAAATAAATAAGAATTTACCTTTTTTAACGCAGAGTTTTTATTAAATATGTTATTTAATAAAGTACAGCTTAAACATATGAGAGATTTCACAGCTTAGGCTTATTGCAACAGAAACTTTTTACTAATCAAACAATCAAATTATCACATTTTTGTGAGATAAAAGTTTGTACCAATATAAACTCAAACCTTGAGTCCGACTTGAGTCCGAAAGCATTTGTATTCTAATTAATAATGATATAAGCAAGTAAATCATAAGAATAGACAATTTTTTAATAAAATTGATTACAACTCATTATGATAGAATACAAAACAATCCAGAAAATGGTTTGATATCACATGTATTTTACCACAATGAGAAGTACATTGAAAAGATTTTGCTCACTGGGCATTTTATATTTCTAGACAAAAATAAATATATTGAAGACCATAATCATGTCCCCCTTGCTTCAATAGACGGGCTGCATGAAAAGTCATAAAATATAATTCGGGCAGTATAAATAGAGAAATCTGTCTGTATTTGGCATAGATAAATTGCTAATAAGAGACCATTGGTGGTTGAAAAATATCTTTAATTAGCATTAAGTAACATATACAAATTGTTTTAACTAGATTAAGTAATTTAAGTAAGGCTAAGTTAGTGTAGCTTTTTATTTTATAAAAAATGAGGAAGAGTGTAGTAGAGTAGACTGTGTCAACTCTGGGATACCCGTATGACCGTAACATATACATTATATCATCCGGTTAATTACTTTTGGCTTTATTAAGTGTAGTGGAATACTCATATAAAATAAAGAGTTGTATGGCTGCTACTCGAACCCTCTGTCGTAGACCAACCAAATTTTGCAGAAACTATGGCCATTACACTAAACAATTTTTGGCAAAAATTCAGACATCCAGCTTCATTAGGTGGAGAGAAATGCTCATATAAAATAAGGAGTTGTATGGCAGCTACTCGAACCCTCTGCAGCAGACCAACCAAATTTTGCAGAAACTTTGGCCATTACACTAAACAATTGTTGGCAAAAATTCAGACACGCAGCTGTAATAGGTACAGAATAATGCTCATATAAAAAAAGAAGTTGTCTGGCAGCTACCCGAACCCATGGACCGAAATGGCTAGATTTAAATAGCGATGACGGTTATTGCAAAAAAACGAATTTGCGAAAATTTCAAGATCCTAGCTCCTTTAGTTTTTGAGTTATCGTGCGGACGGACAGACGGACGGACGGACATACATAGCTAAATCGATTTATTTTTCGATTCTGATCCGATCCATACACTTGAGTCTATATCTACCCCCCCTCCCTTTGACTATATAGTCATACGGGTATAAAAATCAGGGACGGTTTGGTTTTTTAATTTCAAACTTTTTTACCAAATCCAAATCTGGTATTAAAGAAATGGTTATTTGATTAGTGAATAGAGATTGGTGTTATAGGACGCTGGATTTATTTTTAAGATTTTGAGAATCTCTTTTTAATGTGTATGTAATTTGTTATAAATTCTTTAGTATAATTCTTTAGGAGCTAGTTATACTTATTTATATTATAACTATTTTGATTACTTTAATTTTTATTATTTTCCCCATATTTTTAATGTAATTGTACTTTAACCCTTACCTTAAGCTTTCTAAGCTAAAATCTTCTAATATAATAAAATTTTTAAAAATTATATTTTTATCTAGAAAGTTTTTAAAATAAATTAAAATTTTTTCCAGGACCTTTAATATCCTTTTTCAAAAATATTACATGTGTATACATTATACAGATAAAAAAAATATTAATTTACTATTTTTATTTATAGGACTTATACCGTCCTCTATCTATATCTCGACAATCTATTCAATATTTGTATATTAAATTCGAAAAAATTATCATTGTTGAACGAGGGTCTTCTATATATACAAAAATATAAACAATGATATTTTAACCAATTTTAGTCCTTTAAGCTTTTTTTTTTTTTTTTAATTTTAAAAAAAGTTTATATAACATCTATATACATATATCCAATTATATAGATTAAAAATATAGTTATATTGTATTAACGAAGTACAAAAAAAAAGGACACCATATTGAATATTAAATTAAGGCTAATATTATGTTTTTAGGACATATTATGAAAATTTTTGCCAAAAATCAGATAAAACTGTTATTTTTTTTGTTTTTTTTTTTTTTTTGTATTTTATGTGTCCTCGGATAGGTCCTTTTTTTGATAAAATAAAAAAAACAAATTGAACGTACGCACTATAAATGAACATTGAAATTCATATAAACTTCCAAACATATGTTTGAAAAAAAACGTATTCTATGGGTCATGCATGATAAAATATTTTGTACATATATGGATATATATATCTTTATACGTGTATACATATAAGGTTAACTAAAAACGTGTCTAGTTATTTATTTACAAATGTATATATTTTTATATATATATATATATACCAATTTTTTGGGGTAGAGACAAACAAAAAAAAGGACCAGAAGGACATAAACAAAAAATTTTGAAAGGACCTTTTTTTTTATCAAAACAAAACAAAAAACGGATTTATTTAATTTATATAAGTAAAAAAAAAGAAAACAAAAAACAACCAAAAATAGAAAAAAATAGACTTATTTTTTTTAGTTACAAATAAGTGAGACCTGGTTAATATTAAATGTATGTACATATATATATATATACATTTATACATATGTTCTATATAGTAAAACTCCCCATATTTGTAAAGTCCTTTTTCTTTTTTTTTAATATTATCTACCTAATGGTTCATTTATAAATATATATAAATATATATATATATATATACATATATAATATATTTATCCTTAAATACTGTACATATCCTATGCACGTATATTAGTGGGTAAAAAATTTATTGGTTCAGTTTAAGAAAAAAAGAAAAGAAAATAAACTTTTCTTTCCTTTTTGTATTAGTTTTTTTTTTTTATTTTTTGTTTTTGGTCCTTTTTATTTAAGTTTTATTTTTAATAATTCGTCCTTTTTTTTAAAGTTTTATAATTTTTATGTTATTTAGTTTGATATTATGTATGTATATACTGAATGTATATTATATTAAATACAGTTTAATAATTAAACACATTCTCCAAGATCAATTTTATCAATATATATAATTTAATTTTAAAGTCATTTTACATTAATTTTTAAATACAACTGATCCTTAAGAGAATCCTTAAGAGAAATAAGCTAATAATCAATGCATATGCTTTAAGTGACATTTTTGAAATTATTGTTATTCTATTTGGCTTTATTTATTCTCCGTCCCTTTAGACTTCTTCCGGTTTTGGAATCATTATTTTCAATAAGTCGCTGTTTATAGTAGAGCTGTCAGTAATTGATGTGATACTGTGCAATAAAAATTACAAACTACTAACATATATTGCTTTTATTAGCTCTAATTGTTAGTATTTTAAATATTTCATAAAATGATATAAATTTTTAGGAATTAAAACTTATTGAATATGACCTATGACCTGACCGGCGTTTGAATCCAGAATCGCTCAAATGAAGGACGAGTATCTCACTAAAACACAATTAGTCCTTTTTTCCTAATAATCATGCACAATTTGAAAACTATATTTACTAAGAGTCCAAAGTCGTATACAATAGAAGCGAGGACTAGATTTATAAACATCTGGGTCAAAAGGATTGGAACTTTATTTAAAAATTTTCTAAAAACAAGATTTTCTAATACGAGATTTTTAAAAAAACGCGAGGTTTTCCAAAAATAATATTTTAAAAAAGCATTTACTAAACCAGGGTTATGTGATACTCTTCATTTTGAATAGTGGGATTCTCTTGTTCTACACTACTCTTTTAAATTTTAACTTATTTATGAATAGTTTCAAGAAAATTACTCTTTAATTTGAAGCATCTTTGTGTACTGGGGCGAAGCATCTTATTTCTTACAAATCAACCTAATGAAATTTTAATAACATATGTATAATAAGTTTAGTTACTGTTAAGTTTTTATAGCCCTTCCCAGCCCCTATTGTATAGGACGTACTCCTTGTATATGGTATTCACTAACTCATTTATACTATAGGCTTCAATTTCTTTAACCGTTGTATACACTATAACTTTGGTAAGGGTATTATAAGATTATGAATATACTTAATTTTAATAATAAATTAATAATTAGATATATGATCTGACCGGGATTTGCATTTGAACTCGAGAGCTTGCACTGTAGTAGTCGGGGATTTAACTACTACACTATTGGTCGGATACTGAAATTATTTAGAATGAAGTGGCAATGGTGGTGTGATTTATTTATTTATAGTACCAGACACTAGTAAATATTGACTAATATAATAATAGTCCTTTGCCTACTTGGCATTTAAACTTCTTATTAAACTATTTTAATATACACTATATTTTTTAATTAGATATGATCCGATCAGGGTTTGAACCCAAGACCCTTCGATTGAAAGGCTGACCACTAACACATCGGTCAGATAATTTTTACTCATAAATCACTGATTTTGGAGATACCATAATTTCCAAGCTTCACAGTTTCAGAATCAGAGTTCTCTAAGTTGGAAACAGAATTATATGAGTATTGTAGTGTTAACCTCTCCATTATTTATCATACATTTTGCTGCTAACACTTACAATTTTATACATTTCACTTAAAACAACTTCTACACTACAGTTTGTGTAATATAATATCAGTGTTTTTCTTTTAAAAGTATGGGCATTATGCCAAATGCCATTAAATTACTCATACATAAAACTTTAAAACCTTTAAAATGAAGTTTTTTTTTTTGACCGCTGGAATAAATTTATTAGAATTATATTTTTAACCCTTTCAGATATTAATACAAACATATGATAAGTATCTTATATGTATATATAATAAATACACATATATTCATATTACAAACACTATAAATAAATATGTTATAAGTATATATATAAACATACTCGTATATATATAAGTAAGTAAAAGAAGTAAGCATTTATATCTACTTGTCGTTTTATTATTATTTTGGTCTAGGAATAAAACAATATGGAAAATCTTTCTTTAGTCCTGGAAAATGGTTTATCTTAACTTCTTTACATCCTTTTTTTAATTTTTTTTTTTTGGGACTTTTTTTAATTTATTTTTCTATTCCAATTTTTTTTTTTTATATTTTTTAAAATTAAAAAAAGGAAGTAAAGGATACATGTATAAAATCTGAAAGAATTTTTATATATCCTTTTTTTTTGTACTTAAATTACTGTACTTTTTAATTTATTTATGCAAGGATTTAATTAATTTTTTTTTTTTCATTTTCTTTATGGCTTTTAGTGCCTCTTGTAATGTGACTTCTGTCCAATATGTAGATGTGGTAAATATAAATTAAAAAATGGAATTAATTTAAAAAGTAAAAGGACTAAACTTACTTTAAAACGAAGTAAAAGCAGGTACTAATAGCCCATTGAGTAATTCTTTTTTTTTTAACTTTAATCTTCTGAAATTACAATGAAAAAATGTACAAGTACCAGTTAATTGAAATAGTCCTGTGAAAGCTATGATATTAAGAAAATAAAAACTAATTACAAAATCTGATACGTGTATTTGAATAGTAGTAAGAAGAATAAAGAAAAGTTTATCTGAAGATTTAAATTTAATTAAAAAACAAATTATTTGGAAAAAAAAGTGCTTAGTTAGAAATGTGTGGAACAATTTGGTCCTTAAATTCGAAGAAATGTTTAATTTTTCTATAATAAGGACGTCTATTCTTTATTTTGTATAAAAAGGACAAGAAAGCAAATGATGTTTGTAGTATTTACTGAGCTATATTAAATACTAACTTGAATTGAGTTTAAATCCAGGAATTTTTAGAAAGCCTGTTTAAATTAAGAATAGATCTCTTGACGTGTTTATTTTATATGATCGACTTTTTAATGGACAATTTAGGCACAAGGATTGTGAAACCTTAATCTTTTTTTATTCTAAATTTTCTCAAAAATTTTTCTTTCAAATGATCTTTATTTCTGTGAATGTAATTACGAATCCTTTGAACCTTTCAGGTCTATTTTGCGCTTTATCTAAAAGCCCTCTTAACTTTTAAATTCGCTTCCTCTAAACGATCCTTATTTCTGTAAACCTTATTATAATTTAAATCCTTTGAGCCCATCACATCAATTTAGCTCTATATCTAAAAACCTGTACATTTTTAAATTCTTTTACCTCTAAACAATCCTTAATTCTATGAACCAATTCACAGTCTGAATCCTTTGAGCCATTCACTTCTACTTTGCACTTTATCTAGTACCCCTGTTCACTTTTAAATTCTTTTACCTCTAAACGATCCTTATTTCTGTGAACCTAATTACAGTCTGAAACCTTGAACCCTTTCAATGCTGTTTTACTCTTTATTTAGAAACCCTCTACATTTTTAACTTCTTTTCTCTAAACTATTCTTATTTCTGTGAACTTCTGTATAGGACACCAACACTAACTTAGCTCATCCTCTTGTAGTGCATGCTGCTTAAACAAAATAAACTGTTCAATTGAATAATTTTTCAAATTTAAAACTTTAACTTAGTTCATTAAGAAAGGGTTCACTGTATTTTAATATTAATTTTTAAAACACACACATTAAGTTAAAGAAAGGACAAAACATGAATGTGATACATAGATATTTTTTAACTTGTATAAAAACGTGAGAATATCCTTTCCATCTTAATATTTTAACTAAATTGTTAGTTGTCTTGTTTATGATTCGACCGTTATTTTTCGTGAATTTTGTGAAAGTTTTAATAAAAGAAATTAACATGTCTTTAATTTACTACTTTCTGTGATTATAATTTTTATTATAATTATATAAACTTTAATTGTGTTGGAATTTTGCTATTTTGTATTTTTTATTTTTTTTATTTTGAGAAACTGGACAAAATGGAACTTGTGATAATGAGAATCTTGAGTAATTTTAATTAAAAAGTTAATTTATAAAATACTTGCTGTTATAAATAAATAAATAACTAAGTTCGTTTCAAGTTTATAATGCATGAAGTTTTTAAGATTAATTTTGATTTGCTTTTATTTGTAGAAGTTTTTTTAATAAGCTAGGCTTCGAAGTTCCTTCACGGTTTTTGTAGTTTCTATTATCATTTAAATCTCTTTAAACCAAGTTTTCCAATAATTCCCCAAAAACAAAGGAAATAATGTATTAAAAAAAAGGAATAATTGATTAATCAAATCCATAATAAAATATATGAAAAAAAAGGGAAATAACACCAACAGTTTAAAGGGAAATGCCCATGTTCTTTTAGGATGCTATCTACAGTGAAAACGTAAGGAACTTACCATAAACATATATCAATCTGCATATTTGGCCATAAAGTATATCGGATAATTTGGTCTTATATAAATTAATTTGAGAGCGAAAATCGTTCGGACTTTGAGCACTTCGCAACACTAGTTTTTGATGCAAAATCTGGCTTTAATAAATAAATTCGCGCGAATTTGCGGCTGCCCCTAAACTTAAGACCTAGATATTTTTTAACCATTTCTATATCATTTTAAAGTCTGGTTCAAATCAAGAGCCTTCCAGTTTCAAATTTTTTAAAAAAATAATTAATTTTGATATAGGGGGGGGGGGGGTGCTGCTCTCGAAACCCCGCCAATTAATAGAAGTGAAGTAAACCCCTAAAAAAAATTAAATTTTTACATATTTTTGTTTTTAGAAATGGAGGATTATTTTTCATACAAATATTTGGGGTGTTAATTTTGAGGAGATTACTATTTGCGGGGCTGTTTCAGTGATCCATAATTTCAAAGCAATTTGCTCTATTTGCGAGTTTTATCTGCTTATTATAATGAGATCTCAAGTATTAGTTTTTAACATTTGAACCTGCCTTGATTTATCTGTTAATTTAAACAAAAAACCCTTTTTAAAATGAAACTTAAAAATCACCATTTGATCACCATTAACTTTTTTTTAAAATAAATATTTAAATTGGTCATTATATCCCTATTAGTTAACACAATGATGCTCCTTAACCTCTTCATTCAACTTTCAATGCTAAATAATAACGATTACCCATTTTACTTACCAATCAGCATCCGTTATCTAATTTTCTACCATGGACCACGAAAAAATCTACCCTTTAATTAAAATTTAAAACTGAATAAAGATCATCTGAAAAATAGGAGCAAAAACTAGTTATACCCTTACCCTATATAGCAAATATTATTTTGTGATTTGATCTTTTAAATCTTTTTGACCTGTTAAATATTAGAGTATATGAATCTGTAATTTTAATGGACCAGTTCTGTGTTTTGTAGAATTGTCGTAAATTAATTTAGAAACAAGTTTTAAATTTAAATAATCTAACGATTTGTTAATAGATCATTTAATATCTGGTTTTATGCTTAAATCTTCTATTAAGAGGAGGGTTGCAAAAAGGGATGCTGTATGGAATTTTTTTAAAGTTTATAGTTCTTTTGAAAGTTCAAAAGTTAGTATTGTTGTAGTTTAAATAAATTTAATTCTGAAAATAGGTGTAACATTGTAATTGGTCTATAGTTGACCTGGACATTTTAATCTTTAGTTATTTAAGTAGATGTTAACTTGTTTTATTATATTGCTTATAATTTAATTGTAAAATATATTTTTAAGCAAAATAGGGTAACATGTAAAAATTGTAATAATTTACATTTTGTTCTACATTAGTCATACTAGGTTTATTAACCGTTTAAAATTAAGACTTAGTATCAAAAAGCTCAACCAAATGTAGGTATTTATTGGATTATTTAATTTTTAGTAAAATGTCATCTTGATCCCTTTCCAGCATTGCTGTATATCTTGGGTTGGGTTTGAAATTTCGGTTTAGTAAATCCCCTTTTTAACAAAATCTCTTTTTAGAACATCTCGTTTTTAGAAAATCTTGCTTTTAGAAAATCCCTTTTTTTATATTCTGGAAAAAGCTGATAATTTTGGTTTTGTATCCAACTCAAAAATCCTTTAAAACCTGATTTTTCAATTAAAAAAGAGATTTTCTTAAAAGCTAGATTTTTCAATAAACACGAGAAATAAAAAAAAGATTTACTAAACCGAGATTATGGAACGCTCCCGTATATTTTATTTTTCCAATACTTTTGAGATCTAATCCCTTTTAACTATTATAAGTTATAAACTATTATACATTACTTTCCTATAAATGCTTGGATCTTTTAAACAATTGAAGGGGCGGTACGATATCTCAGCTTTTAAAATCATAGTATTTAAAATCTTTAAAGTTCGCTACAAACTCAGAATTGTATGCTTTTTACAGATGTGTGTGTGTATATGCAAGATTCTTACATAAGATTTTAGAGTTGTGGTGTGAGCGTTTGGGGTGCAGCAGCACCTTTCACAAAAATTTAACGACTATAAAAAAAAGTAGAGATTTATTTTCGAGACCTTCATTGAGTCCTTCAAGAAAATTTCTTTACATTTTAATAAATTTTTAATTTAATAATCTTTATTGATGTTGGGCGTACGTAGATAAGTTCCTAGATAAGTCAAAAATTTTAAATTTAAACCTAAAAATCACATATATACGAGCATCCCACATATTTGTTTACTTTTTTAACACCAAATTTTGTTCTTCCCTCTGTTCTTCTATAAAATTTTTAAATATTACATAACTCTACTAAATACGTTGTAAGTCTAAGGATCTATGGAACGTAATGAACATAGAACTCCTTGTAAAGCAAATAACCAGAAGAAGGTGGAGTTAAACCAGACACAAATTGAGAAAAGATAAAAGTACCTTAACTACAGTTTCACTATATTTAAACCTAGAAGGAGGTTCTAGAGCAAAATACAGATCCAGATTTCCATGAAAGCGCACTCTTCTAGTGGAAATAAGTAGATGCGGTCTGTCCTGAAACATAATCCAAGGGAAAGTATTAAACAGAGAAGATTGCAGACTTTGTAAGACCTACGCTTCCAGCAAAACAAATGGAACTCGATTAAAGCTATTGTCATAAGAATACCTACTTTAATTTGTACTTTGACTTTAAAATCTCATTCCTCTTCACTACACTATAGTCTAAAGTAATCTCCCCTATAGTTTTAATTTTAAATTAACATCATTCGTTAAAAAATTTTAATTCAATTTCAACCCACTAATTTTTC
The DNA here is from genome assembly GCA_963082915.1 of Dolichopus griseipennis. Taxonomy (NCBI): domain Eukaryota; kingdom Metazoa; phylum Arthropoda; class Insecta; order Diptera; family Dolichopodidae; genus Dolichopus; species Dolichopus griseipennis. The sequence continues at coordinate 70,593,261 of OY720445.1, forward strand.
TTTCGCCATTATTTCTACAACAATTCCTTACATTGCAAAAAAAAAAAACAAACAAAAATAAAAAAAAAAAATTAAATTCTTAACAGTCGTTTAACAATAGGCAAGGAAAGAGCTAACTATTATATATTTTATTATTTGTTAGGTTTTGTTCTTAAATCCTTTCAATAAATTTTGAAAAAACAAAATATCCTTACATTTTTCTTTTTAACTAAAACCAAGGTCTAAGACTTACCAAACTACACATTCATATATACACACATATAATATATATGTAATCTGAAAAAAAAATTAAAATAATTCCATCTTATATAGTTCTACACCAATCCTTACCCCATAAAATAGACAAAGTCAGTTTTTTATCCTTAAATAGTAAATTTATTGAATTTTCATATATGTTTTTTAAATATATATATATATTCTTATATTGTATTACATATGTATAGATATGTTCAATGCGGTGACCAAATAAATTAATTAATCCTTGTGCTAATGAATGGGGTTCTGATTAAGTGCTTTCTTTCTATACTCTTTTTTTTAAACCATTTCTTTATATATTACCTATAGAAATTTCCCTCATTCCAATATTATCATTTGAAAGGATGATAAATTTTTTTTTTTGTTTTATTTTTATTTTTAGTTTTAGTCAAATATTTATACATACTTGTATAAAACATTCCTTTAAATATATTTGAATATAATAAAATGTATAAGAAAATAAAGGATGGATAAAAATATTTTAATTTTTTTTATAAAGAAAAAGAAAATCCTGAAATCTATTTGGTTAACGTTTTTTTTTGTTTTTTTTTATTTTTTAATGTTTTTGTAGTTGTGTAAAAAATAGCGTATAGTTTTCTAGAATTATTGGTTTTAGATCACATATGTGATTTTAATTGTAGAGGTTAAAGCTTTAATTTAAAAAAATGAAAAAAAAACCAAAAAAATATAAAAGGTCCTTTTTGTTTGAATTTTGTAAAAATTTTTTTTTTTGGTTGAATTTGGGGGAAAGGCTTGTGGTTTCTAGAAATATGTTCTTTTTTTTTTTAAAAATCTTTTTAATCAGGAACAAAAGGTCAAATTTTATATTTGACAATTTAAGGAGAACTTAGAGCTATGGAAGGTTTTCAGATTCTTAAAAGTTGTTTTTTTAGAATTGTTCTTCGCGACTTTACAGTTTTTGACTTGAATAGGAAGCAAAATGGACGCTATGTTATGAAATCTTCCTAGCTATAACTTCTTGGTCTATGAACTATTGAACGTTAGACCTACTGTTTAGGTTTTCCACATGAACTCCTTTTTAATAATTATTTATGCTTTCCTAAAAAGCTTTAGAATGTCAAAATCACATTCGGAGTAGTTGATTGCTTTTAGAAGTTTTTGGGGCCTTCTCACTACTACATATCTTTTGATTTATAACATTCTTTTGTATTTTGTTCTTATTTTAGATATTCGAGTAATGCTTACCTACTTACCTAGGTTTGGTACTTCTTATTTTACATTTTGTTTAGTAAAAGGGGAGCAATTAGCAAATATGCCATTACCCTTCTTAAAATATTGTGAGAAGTAGTTAAGTCCTTCTAGAATACTTAAATTTTTTAGTGTGGAATTGTTAAATATACTCTTTTCACATCCATTTGGTCTTTTTTTTCACGTGAAATTTGGTCTATTTTCAATTCAATTTGGTCGTTTTTCAAATTAATTTGATCAAAAGTTTTCTAAGGAAATTGGTCCTTTTTTTAAAAATGCCTGTAATTTGGGATTCCGAAATGTAAATGACCTAATTTGAAAAATCTAGTAATTCTGTAGTAAAAGCTGGAAAAGAAAAAAAGGAACTAAGTCATATAAACCTGGAATTTTGTTCGACTATTAATTCTATGAGTACCCTTTCCAATATGCTAATCCTATTGCTGGATCCTAAGAAACGGAGCCGCTTAATAAAAGACCTTTTAAATTTTAAAATTTAGTACTATTGATATTTGAAAAAAAGTCCAAATTCATTTAAAAATAGACAAATTCCATCTGAAAAAGGACCAAGTTCACATGGAAAAGGTATAAATTATTTAATGTAATTAAAAATGTGTCAAATGATTGTTTAGAAATATTCGAAAAAATGTAATAGAAGAAAGTCCTTTATTAATATAAATAAATTTTTAAAACTGCATATCCTTAATTTTATCTGTGTGTGTACTAAAAAAAAAAAACCAAAAAAAAAATTCTAACCTTCTCCTACACTTTTTCTTTTTTTTTTTGTTTTTAAAAAAATAATGGGTACAAACATATATATGTTCAATATATCAAAAAAAGGACTCGCATACTTGTATACACATATGTACATTACTCTTCAACAATAGTATAAATCATTTTAGGGATACTTTATATTAGCTGTCCTTTTAGTTTCCATCAAAACACATACAATTAATATTTTTATATACATTTAATAATATCCTTTTTTTTCTTGAAAAACTAAATAAGATTTTTAATATATATATGTATCTATATATATATAAATTGTATACTATACAACCCACCATTTACAAAGATTAAAAATGATTTTTTGCTTTGTTAAGTGTAACGAAAAACAGGATTATGATTTTCTTTTTTTTTTATCTTAGCTTGTATTTCTTGTCGATACTATTTTGGCTAGTGGGGGTTGGGGTGACACTATCCTTTCTTTAAGATTGAACTTTAAAAATTACCAAATATACCAAAAAAAAAAAAACAAAACAAAAAATGAATTAAAACTATACATTTTTAATATAAGGACTTTTTTCGAGGTTTTTTAACTAATGTATGTGGTTGAAATGAGGACTTTGAATTTCATATATGCAAAAGGATCCTTAGATTTTTTCTTGTTTTATTTAGTTTTTTTCTTATATATAAATTTGTGGTTACTATTTTCTTTTTTTTTTTTTCCATAAAAAGGATATCATTTATCTTGAGATAAATAAGCTTTCCAAAAAAAAGGTTGTTGTTACCATTCACTTTAAGGTTTTCATTTTGTTTTATTGTTTTTAAAAAGAATAGTGCATGATTTTTGGTTTAATGATAAATTGAATCTTAAAATAAAACTATAGCTGTGGTAGAGGACGGCAATATACGTACATATGTAAGTCTAAAAAGGATATTCGCATTAAATCTTAAAAATATTGTGTTAATTGATTGAAAGAATTTAAATATAAAAGTATAGTTTTTAAATTTAATTTAAATTTTTAATCTAAAGTATCCAGTTTAATTGATATATCCTTTTTCAAGTAAGTTTTTAATTTTCTTCAATTAAATTTGTATCAATGTCTTTTCTTGCCATTATTTTTAATAACTCCTTGAATGTCCTGGAGTATTAACCATTGGTCAGTTAGCAAAGTTTAAAAGATTGGAACCTTCAATGAATTGCCTTTATTATACAAATCCGTATGTTTAATTTTTTTTCTTGAAATCCTTTTAGTCCTTGATCCACCAGAATTTTTCCAAATATCTTTTCAGCTTAATTTTACCATATCCAGACCCCATTCGATTTCTAAAACATTTGTATAATAAATTCCATCAACTATTTGTACAAATCTTTTAATATTATAATTGATCATTATTGTATACGAAAATATGCAAAGCTTTGTATTAAAGTGTAAAACAATTATTAAACATTTAAAAGAACCCATATGTAAGGCTACATTATGGATATAAGGATATTTACACATATTATCAAAAAGGACGTCATTCAATTATCTCACAGTTTTATATTTAAAAAAGTTTCTTATATGTCCCTTATATTTTGAAAATTTAAATATTATATAAATAATAATATATTCGGTTTTTAACAAAAAGGACCAAATGATACCACAATCAGGACATAACCAGTAATTATCATTGAACATATATATACATATTGATTGGCATATTAAAAAAGGTGTTAGCAATTAAGTTTGTTTAGGACAATTATTTTATCCCTTAAACACATGTGCAAATATCTATATGTATATCTTTACAAATATCCTTATTTTAAAATCTTCTTAAAAAGTTTTTTGAGAGTTGTTTAAGAATTTTATTCTAATTTACATAAAGTTAAATAATGCTAGGATGTCATTTTATAAAGATTGAAGAAAAAACTTTAAGGATATTTTATTAAATTTAAATACATATATGAAATATACATATACATGTAGAAATGAAATGTCCTGCTTCTATCTTTATCTAGATAAAAAGAAAAAAAAAAGAAACTTTTCAATATGTTACCATCATTATTTGATTATAATAGTATATATATTGAATATATTTTATACATATACCTTCTATATATTGTATCTTATGAACATATATATATATATATTAAATAAATATTAAATAAAATTTAAACTTTCACATAGAAAAACTGAAGAAAATTTAAAAAAGGATCAAAATAAAAAAAAAAACTAAAAAACAAACAAATTCATGCGTTGATTGAAAATTAATGAAAAATATTAAATAATGAGTTTTTCATTTAATAAAATTTTTTAAACCTTATTTTAATTTTTTGTTTTTAGAACTTAAAACCTCTTGAATTGTTAACAAATACACTTTAAAATAGTTATCCTTTTTTTAAGTATTTTGCATTGAAAATCATTTTTCCAGGAATTCAACAAAATATAACTATATATTCTCTTATAACAATTATTTACATTTTTCTATTATTAGAAATCCTTAATGGTTCTTTAGTCCTGTTTTTAATCCTGTTAAACTAATTACAATCTAGACCTTATAACTAAAGTATATATACAATATATGTAAGTTTAGTAAAGTTTTAGTTTTCCATTTTATTGTTTCTATTATCCTTGTATACTTATACTTTGTTCTATATGCATATGTATGAATCCTTAAGCTTCCTACTTTTATAGCAGCTAATCTCTCTCACTGTTCAGATTTTGGTCTAGAACAATAAAAATAAATAAAAAATTGAAAAAAAACAAAAAAATAAGAAAGAAAAAGTTAAAAAAATAGTAAAAAAATAAAATTTTAACTCACCACATAAATTATTTGTTTAGTCCTTTCAAATACGGATTCCTGGGACCCAAAAAGTTAACCTCGCTAATATTTTGCTCCAGTTGGTTTTTACATGTATTTTTACAAAAACTCTTTCTACAAAATAAAAAAAAAAAATTTATAAAACTTTTTTATTTTTTTTTTTTGTTTTTTTATTTTTTGTTGTTTTTTTTTTTATTTTTAATTTTTCATAGATTTTTCTTCAAACAAAACATTTTTCGGTAGAAAAGGTCGTTAATCATGGTCACCCCACTTGTTTTATATATATATATAAAAAATACATATACATATATGTATATATTTTAAATTTCTTTAAATACATATATTTTTCATATATGTACACATATTAATGAATGCATATTAATAGTTACATATATAATTTAAAATAAAAAATGAATAGTAAAATGGATTCGTTTTTTATTTTTTTGTTGTATTTTTGTTATTTTTTTTTTTTTTATTTTAACGAAAAAAAACATAGAAAAAATATATATGAATTCACCTTCAACTGTGATAATTTTTCTTCTCTAGTTTTTCTTCTCATATGTTTTGCTACTTTTTTTTTTGTTTTATTTACAAAAAAAAAAGGATTCAAAAGGACCTCTAAAACTTTCTAAAAATTTTTATTTTTTATTTCAAATAAATGATGGTATGGTATAGTATATTTTACTTTTAGTAACTTAGTTAGTTAAATATTAGTACTTACTTTGTAAAATTTATATATACATACATGTAGTCATTATATATATATATAGGCAAAATGTTGAATGAATCAAAAGGCTCATATGGCTGAATCAGTTACCAATTGGGATACAAAAATTAAAACAAAAAATATGAGAGTTGGAAATTTTAAAACTTCGGTAAACAAAAGGACAATGGAAGTTGAAAATATAGCATATATAAGTATGTATTTGGTTTGTATGCCTAGATTTACGTTTGTTTTTATTTTCTTTTTAAATAGAAACTTTATTTTGAAAAGTACGGGATTTAAACTGTATTCAAAGTTTAGTTTTTAATTTTTACTAGGTGTAATTTAAAATTTGTAAAATCTTAAGGTTTAAATATTAGGTTTTAATAATTAATTTTATACATTTAAGTTTAGGGACCGCTACAAAAAAAAAAGATTTAAAAAAAGCGAGATTTTAAAAGACGACATTAAAAATGTTGAGATTTCGTATTAGACCCCTAAGTTTATTATATATATTTAATGCTTAAAGTTGTAATGGAATTGTCGTGACAGTTAGAATGGAGGTCACAAGAAGTCGAACTTGAAAAGGACATGTGCGTATTCGGCAATACCTTAATAATCTTTGACTGGAAGAGGATTAAAAGCTTTTGATGTAAATTAATGGAGTTGATCAATTGATTTTGAACTCTTATTAAATTTTAATTAATTTTTACCATATTCATCTCTTGTCATCTTGGAAATATTACTTATAATAATTGCTGATTGCTATCATATAAGAGCTTTCTTATTATAATCATAATAGGCTTACTATAGGCTTACTATAATTTGCCTGTATTTTGTAAAAGCGGGATTATACGCCTTTTATATATATATATGTATATATCAGATACTGAGTTAGTAGAAATTTTAGAGTTAGTAACAAAATCAGGGTTTCAATAAATTGTTTAGCTGGGGTTTTGGGGCTGTAGCCTCTAATATTGGAAGTTCCTTATTATTTAAAATATGTATTAATATAAAAGAAATTTTATAGTAGGTTAATCCTCAATGTTGATTTAATTTTTAGTAAATAATGTTCCATTAAATAAACACTTGTTATCCTTACATATCCTTTACATTAATAGTGAAAATACTACTCCTAAATTGTAATTATAATATATAAATGAATTATTAGATATTGTAATACTGTCTAAAAAGTTTAATTTCAATTCTGTAGTTAATGCAGTCCCTACAACCTACCAGTGTCAAATTTTGTACCAACAAAGGATCTCTTAGTTCCTGTAAGTAAATACTTTTAAATTTAATATATTGTAAGTGCTTTTTAATTTTCAAAAAAATAATTTAAATAAACCTCGTATATAAATAAAAGTCCACTAACTTTTTAGTCCCTTATACACATACATACATATTCAAAAACTATAAATATGTATATGTAAAAAAAACAATTGAAATATAACATTTTAAAAGGATATCTTCTTTTTATTATGAAAAATAATACAAAACTATACACCAACGTACCTTTGCTTTTCTTTCAAAAAAAATTGCAACCATTAACTAACTTTTGTTTCTTATTTTTATTTCATTTTCAAATATTTTATTATTTTTTTTTTATTTTTTGAATTTTTAGTGTTTTTAATTTATTCTACAAAAAGAAAACAAAATAAAAAATTTAAGGATACCAAAAATAAAAAAAGGACACACTTCTATACTGTCTTAACTCAATGCTCTGCTGGTACAATAATCATAATATCAAATAACAAATAACTAAAAATCTGTTAAAATATTTAAAAACCGTTACATATATGTATACATATGTATAAATTATTCATATATACCATATATGAATATACATATATAAAAATAAAAATATATTCTACGCGAACATATTTATTTAAGTTTTAAGGATATACAAATATACAGTTTGTTTTTTATATTAAAGAAATTATGTGAAAAGGACATTATAATTTTTATCTTTTTTTTTCTTCTTATTTATTTTTTTTATTTTTTTTTTTTACTCCAACTTTTGCTTGCCTTTTTCTTCATTTAATTTGTTATTCTGCTACCGATTTAATTCTGTTATTCTCAATACTGGGTTCCAAAAAAAAAAAGACCCATCTTAAAATTTTATCTATTAAGAACAGAATTTCTAATTTAAGGACACGAGATATGTATATACAATTATACAAATATATATACATATATGAATATCCATATGTAAAATAGATTTCTCATGTATCCTTTTTTTCTAGATTTTGAAAATGTTAAAAGAAGTTAAATCTATGATATAAATTTATTATTATTTCTACATTTGTAAATATGTATAAATGTATGTATATATTTAATAGCGATAAATGTACATTAAAATATCTGGGAGTTCAATATGTATATATATATATACCTTTATATAACCATATATATATCGCAATCTAAAAAATGAATACAGTTTCAAAAAAAAAAAAAAATTACTTTATGGTTTAGTTTGGTTTTTGGTTTGGTTTGGTCCTATTTTTAACTGTACTTTTTTTCTTATTTACAATCCCATATTAATGTCCTAATATACATACAAATATATATGTAGTAAAGATTTTTCAAATAGAATATCTATATATATGTATATGCAAAATTATGTATTTCAAAATTGTACCAAGAAAAAGAAATGGCGAATTTCACATTTTATGACCAACACGTTAAAAAACCAAATGTGAGGGACTGAAGTTTTGTTTTTTTGTTTTATTTTGCTGTTTTTGTTTTTTTTTATCCTTTTATCACCCAAATTTTCTTAACATGTGATTATGAGGATCCTGACGGAATCTATACGAAAAAAAGGATCCTGACATACATAAATATATAGAATTGTAAAATAGAAAATGAAATATTTTTTTATATCCTGGCCAGGATTATATTTGCAAGTGAAAATTATATATATACATATGTATATATATATATATATATATATATATTATATACATTTTTTAACTCTATAGGACTGGAAAGTATAATTTTTACTTGTATCCTTTTACATTTTTTTTCTTTTTTCTTTCTTGTATTTTAAGTTTTTAGTATTGGTGATGTCCTTTTTTTCTATTTTTTAAGGACGAGTATGGGTTGACGTGAAGTGGATACATTTTATGTTTTAAAATGATAATATTTATATAGATACAGTTAAAAAATATAAATTCATTTTATATGAAAGGTCCAGATCTATAAATTTGTATATATGTATTTATGTATGTTTATTACTTTTTAACATGTACATTGTACAATATACGTATATATATTGTTACCGCCCTAAACTTTTTAGGGAAAAAGTTTTGAAAAAAAAAAAAACTAAAATAAAAATTAAAAAAGGACAAACGAATTTTATTAGAAAGATTTGATCCAAATTTAAAGTTTGTTTAAAGAAGTTTTTTTTGGATATATATATATATATATAGATATTGTTTATATATATATTTTAAAACTTAGTTTTTATTTAGAATGTATATGTATATATTTATATTTATATGTATATCTATATATATATAAATGTTATTTGAATAAGTTAAAACATGTAGGCAATATGAATAACAAAATTTACGTATCTCCTATGTAGAACTAGAGTATCCTTTTTTCTTAAACCTATATATATGTATTGCTTATAGTTTTATCCTTTTATTATACATGTGTAAATGGTTTAAAAGAAAATAAAAGTTTAATTTTTTCCAATAAAATCTTAAAATTTAAATTTATTATATAAAAAAAATTTAAACTTATATATATTTAGTTGGCAATAGAAACTGTAAAATCTTAAATTGTGGTCAAAATTTTATTTTTATTTTTCTTTCCTTTTTTTTATTTTTTTTTTTTTAGTAAAATTTTATTTTAATAAAATTTATGAGTTTGTTTTTGTATGTATGCATTTTATATATGTATATATTTAACTGTTTCTAAGGATGTGCAATGAAATAAATATTAAAAAAGATAGAAAAATGAATATTGAATTTAAATTTAAATGAATACCACGAAAATTTTTATAGCAGCATGGATTATAAAATAAGTTTCGTTATAAATATATGAAAATATATGTATATTGTATACATTCACAATATATATATATATATATATTTTGTAAATTTAAACTTAATTTTCAATAAATATTGGAGTAAAACTTAAAGAAAATTTAAAGTATTTCAACATTCTATTTTAAAATAAGTTTTTTGATAAGTTTTATGATAAGTAAATTAAATTGTTATCAACAAAGTATGTATGCCAACTATTCTTTTGCTTGAATAAATTAATATTAATTAAAATACCAATACCAGATACCAGATTTGAAAATTTAAACAAAAATTGTGTAGAAACAAGGGCCTAATACCCAAACTGTAAACAAAGTAAGGTAATTGGAAGTTACTTCAAATACTAACTAAAGTTTATCAATAAAGCTGATTTGCAAGTTATTGTCATAACATACCGTTCTATTTTAGATTAATGTCACAATATACATACATATGTAGCTAAAGCATGATTGTTCCATTACCTTGGTTTAGTAAATCTTTTTTTTTAAATCTGCTTTTTAGAAAATCTTACTTTTTTAAAAAAAACCTCGTATTAGAAAATCTGGTTTTTTATTAAAAATCTTGTTTTTATTGAAAAATCTAGTTTATAAGAATTTTTGAGTTGGATAAAAAATTAGAGCTATCAGGCTTTCGAAATATAAAAAAATAGATTTTCTTAAACTAGATTTTAAAAAACTAGATTTTCTAATATCGAGATTTTCTATACGAAATTTTATGAAAAAGGGACCCCAACCCAACTAATGAAAATAATGGACAAATATTTGAATTGATATTGGAAATTTACATAAAAATTGACAATACTAAAATACAATAGATCTTAATTAAAGAAATTAACATTATATAACTTAGGTAAGTCCACCATACCCGATAAGTCTTTTTAATTATGTTCTATAATTTACCTCTTAATCCTCGTTTTTACTAATTTAGTATCTTTAAATGAATTTAATTTATATTATGTAAGGGCTATTTATTTCAAGAATAAAAAATCTAAATATTTAGTATGTATTTTTAACGATCTTTATTTTTAATTTCAAATTTAATTAATTAAAAAATATTATAATTTCTTTTTAGTTTTTCAATTCAATTTCAAACTTATCTTTTACTCATACAATTACATTTTTTTTATAATTTAATATGCATTTATACTATATGTGATTTACAAATCCTTTTTATTTTACATTTTATAGCGATGCCAACTCTAAGGACCCAAAATTCGTTTAAAAATATCATACAAATTTTAGTCAAATTTTGTATTATAGATGTGGGATTGGGTACGAATGTAAATGAATCGTATCTCATAATCTCGTTTTTAAAATATTGTTTCTTAAAATCTAGTTTTACTTCTTTTATCCAAATTTAGTTTTTTTAAATCTCTTGTATTAAAAATATTTTCAAAAATTTTTATAAAACGAGATTTTGAGAGACAAGCGTTCGGTGCATCACCTTAAAACTGATGATACAAAATAAAATAAAATTGGTACATTAATAAATATGTAAAAATTACAGTTATTAAAAAAACAGTGAAAAATTTCAATATGTTTTAGATTAAAGTCCCTGTTGCTCTTCAGCTATTAAAGACAATCTTCAGATTTTATTATGAAAACCCAGTTCCTCAACTAGCTATCGACACTTATACGAATCTTCAATTATACGAATTTGAACAGTTGTGAAAATTTCGTAATTTCTTTTAAAAATTGTCAAAATTACTTTGAAGACTGTTATCTTGGAATCCGTTAGAAATAGACTCCCTCTCCGCAAATTTTTTGTTCGATAGTAACTTCTCTGTCATCCCCACTCTTCGTAACCTCCGAATTCCAGACATAATTTTTATAATTATGCGATAATCATTTGAAATTCAAACTTACATTACAAACGAAAATTCAAAATATAAATACCAATATAAATATGTACACTTAATCTTAGACACATATTATTTACAAAGTAACCACTTAGAAAAAATAGAATTCATATAGAAAACCAACAATAAGACAACTTTTTTAGTAGCAATAGAAATAATATTCATCACTAATTTACATATAAAACCGTTACTTTAGTTCCTTGATGCTTTATTTCATTTACAAATATATATATATATGCATATATATAATGACATTAAATGCAATCATGACTCCAATTTAGAAAAAATAAACCTATAGATATATGTATATTTACATATGTTTGTATAAATATATATATATATCTATAGGTTTATTTTATAATTTATACATTTACATACTCTCCATATTCTCCTTTACTAATTTTTTTTTTTCACTTTAGAATAAAAGAATGATGACGACGACAAGTGACGCCATGTCTCTAATATCTATGTCCTTTTTATGTTACTTTTACTTTTATTTTATTTTTATATTAATTTTTTGTTTTTACATAAGTATACAAACACTCAAACGTACATAATACTTTAAATGTTGCTGTGCATCCACTACAAAATGATGGGTACTCAACATAAATTGTTTCTGAAATATATAAAAACAATACTAATGTTATATATATACATACTTTAATACTTATTAAACTACAATATATTTTATTTGTATGATACCATAGCAATCAACATCAAAAATCAACATTTCAACCACCACCACCAACATCATCATCATCATCAACATTTTTAAAATTAAAAAAAAAAAATGCATAAAAACCATTTTGCAAAACAAAAAAAAAAACCACACGGAAAGCAATTGAAAAAAAAAAAATAATAAAAAAAAAAAATAAAAAGAGATTCTAAAAATCCTTCAAAACTTTATGAAATTGTTGAATTATATACCTAAAGCTTTCAATGTACACACACACACACATTATATTGATGCATGCATATATTTAAATGTAAAAACTGTATAATGGTTTGTGTACTTTTTTTCAAAATAGCCACTACCTTTTAGTTTGTTTTTCGTTTTTTTTTTCTTCTTTTATGATTTGTATCCTTTTTTATTTTTTTATAATATTGCAACATTACATTTTCTTTATAAACCGTTATAATCATCTTCAAAGAAAGTATTCTCCAAGATCTTCAAAAAGAAAATTATGAAAATTTTGTTCTTGTCGTTGTTAAAATAATGGAAAGAAATGGTTTCTTAGTAGAAAATTTAAATGTTGCGAAAATATTGCATATTTCTAGGATATGTTTTTTTATTTTAAATTTATAAACTTGGAGGGCGCATTTACTATTATTTAATTGGATCAAATTAAAAAAGATTGCTCGTTTATTTGATTCATCTAATTATATCATATTATAAATGATTCTCAACCATCGTCGTAAAGTTGGGTCACTGACTTTATTTTATAGATATCTTATTAGAAATAACACCTGTTCTAAGGAGATAAAACAAATATGGAGTGCAGTCATACTCAAGATTTTGCAACAGGAAATAAGGATGGTAAAAGGGGCTTATCTCTACATAGTTGAAATATCCAGGTGATGCAACACTAGCTTATGAAAATTTGTTTTTCATACAATCATCTAGTATATTGAACCAGATCCTATCAAATTTGTTGCCTAAAGTTCGTAATGCGTATGTGTACGTTTTAGGAAAGTTTAAGAAAAACATTAGCATCTTTCTTCTAAATATCCCATTCAATTCCTAATAATCCAAGATTTCTATATTTACCAAACCCAATTCTGAATAAACCTTTCACATCCTTATCCTCTGAATCAAGCTGTTTATTTGTATCACAGATTCCATCCTAAAGTTGGGTTCAAAATGGGTTGTGCTTTTGATGTGTTAAAGTTTTATGGCATCTGTAGGAACTACGCATAGCCCTAATAGGCGTTTTTCGAAGCTTTCTATGTATTTCGTATACAACAACTACGATTCGAGTGTGTGTTTTTGATTTCAACATACATAGTTTCATATTATTACTTGGCAAGTTTTCCTAGGCTCCTATTGATTCACTTGACACTGGATCTATTTGTATCTCTTTCAAAGTGCATCATCTCTCTGATATCTTATATTTTAAAACTTTTGGAACACTTAGTAAAACGGGTACGTTCCATAATTTTATTTTAGTAAATATTTTTTTGAAATCTCGTTTTTTTTTTTAAAAAACTTGTTTTCAAGGATTTTAGACTTGTATATCAAATCAGACTTATGAACTTTAACCAGCATATAAAAAAAGAGATTTCCGACCCAATTCCTTCATGTGTGATATTTTCCATAATACATTTGTGAATCTACACTCATATCTGCTTCTAAGGACATCATCACATGTATTAGTTAAACTCGTAAAATTTCTTATATTTCTAAACCATGCCTATTCCACTGTATACCATGGATACCTCTTTCTTAACGGTTTTCCGCTGAACTATTAACTTGATCAATACCCATGATCAATTTCCAGTACGCTCCCGATATGAGGAAATTTTTTTTCAGCAATTTAAATACCTTTGATATTAATTTATTGCCTTAGTATTTTTTCAAAAAATTTAGCATATCTCCAAATTTATTTTAAAACATCACCACTCTTCAAATATTAATTTTTATTTTGATTCCCGGAAAAATACAATACCTAGAGTATATATTTATGTATATATATATATAAATTATTAGTAAATAAAAAAATAAGTTGAAAAAATCATTTAATCAAAAAACAATATTAAATATAACGTAAAATTCTCATTGCAATTTACAATCATATGCACTTTTCTACTCATATAAACATTCTTGTATGTATGAGTATATGTATAAAAATAATATATCCATTACTTTTTTCGTATTCAAAAAAAATTATGACTTAAATTTCAATCTCTTCTATTGAAAAGTAAAAGACCCATCATGTAAATAAACAATGTGTGTATAGTTATGTGCACTTATACATAAAACATATTCTTCTACCATTTTACAGTTGAAAGCTTTCATTAAAAAAAAAAAAACAAAAACAATTCAACAACAACTAAAACAAAAAAATAAATGCACAGGACAGTAAACATTTTATATGATGATTGTACTCTCCAATTTTTTTTGTTTTTTTACTTTTTTCTTTTTTCCATTTACTGTTAGAAGAACCGAAAAACAAGAGTTCTTAATTTTCCTTTTCTTTCTATACACGCTATTCTCAAAATATATGCATATAACAAATCAAAAAGTAAAAACAACAACAACAAAACCCAAAGTGCATTGAAGAACAAAACATTAAAAAAAAACAAATTTTAACGAGAGATGTAGGCATGTATGCTAAGATTTGTACATACATAACATATATATGTATGTATATAATAGGAGAAATGCATGTAATTTTAGCGTTAAAATGTACATATATACAATTCGCAGAATAACATTCATGGCGGTCCAAGCTAAATAAATGCAATTCTAGTAAAATCATATGATTTGAACATATAAGGGGAGGCATCCCAGTTTTTCTTAAATCCAATTTGTACAAAAGACATTTTGCCTAATAATGTTATTTTCCAAAAAAGTTCTTATTGTAAAAACTTCTTTTAACACAAAGCTTAAAAAGACTTTCAACATAAAGCTTATTAGAAATATATGAGTCAGGGTATTAATGTCGATTCCCAAAATGTCTAAATTTTGTCAAACGTCTTTTTCTGAAATGTCTCTTTCTTAAAAAACCCTTTTGCAAGGTATCCAGATTTTAAAATAATGATTACTTTAATTCAATACTTGAAAATAAGAATTACTTAATAATCGTAATCAAAAGTCTTATTATTATCATACCATAGTAATCGTACTTAAATTTTGTTGATCACGATTATTTGTAATCCTTATTTTCAAGTACTGCATTACAAAGTAATCATTATTTTAAAGTTTGGATACCTCGCTCGCAAAAGGTTTTTTTTTTTTAATATTTTGTATTAGTTAAAAATAATCGAAATGGAATTCAGATTACCTCCAGATTACTTTTTTCCCCCCAAATTATTAGTAATGCAGATTATTCTTAGATTATTTTTAGATAATCAATAGTAAAGTAATCAATAGTCGAAAAGGAATGTGGAAATCATTTGAATTACTTTTATTTTATTTTTAAGTAATCTAAGATATTATAACAATCTAGTTAGAATAATAAATTATTTTCTGATTACTGATAATCGTATTCAAAAAATTTCGACTCCGATTATTATAGTATCAAAACTTTTGATTACGATTATTAAGTAATCGTAATTAAAATTTATAAGCCTGCAAGTATCCCGCTTGTTAAAAAATAATCCTTTTTGTGAAAGTTCAATTTTACAATAAGTTTTTTTTTTATCAAATCGCATTAGGTGAAATGTTTTTTTGTGAAATAAATTTCGGCCAACTATCATAGACCCTTTTTATATATCAATGATTACATTGAATATTTGAATGTAATATGATTTAAGTAAGCATTAATGAATATACTTACTTTAATTTTTTTATGTAGTTTTAGTTATTAACAGGACCTTTGTAGTTTTTTTTTTTTTTTTGAAAAATAATTTTAGTTTGTGTGTGTGTGTAGGTACATTATATTTTTCAACATTTTTTTTCTTAGTTTTATTCTTTTTAACTTGGTTTTTCATCCTATTATTTATTTTTTGTTTTTTTTTTAAGCTCTTTGATATTAATAGGATTCCCCGCTTAGAACTCCCTTATATAGGACTTGGCATTGCTTTAAATATACTTTAGAAATGCTTTTTTTTTAAAAAATTTAATAATAAATTTTCTTTTAAGTTCTACATATGAACTTAAGTTTTGCATTTGAATTAAAGAGCTCAATACTGAGTATAATGTGGGGAAGTTTGTATTATTTTGAATACCTTGCATATAAATTTCTGAAATTTTTATTGAGATTACAAGTTATTATTGTAACTATAAGATTTTCTTTTCAAGTACAAGGGTTTTTTTTTTAACAGCAGGTTTTTATTTCGTTTTTCAGTGTTTTTAATGTCTTCTGTAAAAAATAGGCAATTCTTGAAACCAAGGAGTCGTATACCACTATAATTAAAATAAAAAAAAATTCCTGATCTGTAATTATAACCTTAAAAATGGAGATAAACAATTAATAAAAATGATAAAAAGTGATACCTTAATTTTCCAAAGTAATTTGTTTTGGAGCTTGAATAAGGATTGGTTGGTTCTTCAATTTTTCGGGACTAATTTTCTAATCTGGCTTTTAATATTCCAATTTCGTATCCCTTTTATCATAGTTAAATAATATCCAAATCGGTGAGGGAGTTTTTGTTACTGTATCTGTTTAATTTTGTTTCCTGCCCCTTTTGCTTCCCAAGACACAGAATCTTTCTTTTTCAGATGTCCTTAAAAATAAAAACTTGGGAAAAAAGAAAAATCAAAACCTTGCGTTCTTGCCTTTGTTTAGTTTTTAATTCCCATTAACAATTTCCAATCTATGTCCTTTTTAAATACAAAATACTGCTTGAACATTATAGTTTCCTTAGTTTTATTTTTTGTTCTCTAAAAATTGTATTTATAATTTGAAACCTTGCCTAATAATTATTCCGCCATTTTAAATTTTTGAAAACTAGCCAGATTTGGTTAACACACTCAAACACCAAATTCAAACATCTGTAATTTGATATTTGTATATTGAAATTTTCTCCAGAATTTTGCTAAAAAAAAGAACAAGATCACAACAACAACAACAACAAAACAAGTCCTTTATTTCTTTTATTAAATTTGAAATATAAGAATTGCATCAAAAAAGTTGCATCCAAAACAACAAAAAGCATTTTAATTTAGTAATTTTATACTGTTTTTAATTGAATCCTCTTTTAATTACACACAAAAAAAAAAAAACAAAATTATGTCCTTTTATGATTTTATTTCATACATTTCCCTCTTTTCTTACATATTTACCGTTATACAAAAAACAAAAACAAAAAGTACTCCACAGATTCATTTTCATCAAAGAAAGAAACAAAAAAAAACAAATAAAATAAAAAAAATGTCCTTTTTAATGTACACAAGTATATATTGTACAATTGTGTTTATGATATAAAAAATTGCATATGCATTATCCAAAAAAGCACTCATCAAAATGCAACTCGCCATCTCATATATATATATATTTATATAAAGACTAGAGACTCCTTTGAATTCTTTATAATTTATATATATATATATATATTTGAAAATTGCATGACGCATCATCTGCATCATCAGATAAAAACTTCTTATTAGGAGGTATATATATATATAAATGAGTATGAATATACACATATAATATCAAAAAAAGTAGTAGTACTAGTAGTATAAACAGCAGGAAGGATGCATTAATTTATAATTTTAAAAAATCATCAGACATCCCTTTTGAGATGCATAAAGATAAAAAAAAGTTTTTTATTTATTTTTTTGTTTTTGTTATTTTTTTTTTGCAACAATCAAACAAAAGTGAATCTCTTTTATCTTTTTTTAATTTTTTTTTTTGTTTTTTTTTTATTCTTTTCCTATAGGATTTATTTTTAGAATGCAATGAAATATTTGCATTTTTAATATGCATTTTTTGTTTTTTTGTATGAATGTCTTAGTTAAAATACAAAATTTGTTTGCTATTTTTTTTTTTATTTAATTGAATCCTCCTAAATAAAAAAAAACTTAACATTTTGAAGTGATATTCTAGGAAACTTTTTTTAACTTTATTTGTAAAAAGGATTGTGGGTTTCCTTTGTACTGGATGAACAGTTAAAAGTTAACGAAATGCTGAATGCATTTTTGACAGAAATAAAAATGCATTTCTACTCTTCATTTGTTTCAAAATTTTCTTGAGTTGATTTGTTAACTTGCTGTAGGCTTTATTAAAAGGATAAATTTGAGTTTTTGTTTTTTTGATAGGATACAGGATACTTTTTAAAATTTCTTTCAACTTTTGGATTATTTTTGAAATTTAAATTAAATTTTGAATTTCTTTTGATCCTATGATTGATTTATGCGTTTTTTACGCAATGAAACTCGAAAAAATAGCTTAAAGGTATTCTAATTTGAATTATATTAAAATGATTGTCGGTTTTAAGGAATTAAAATCTGACAAGTTAAAGGACGACGACATTTTAGAAAGAAGGTTGTAGAAGGATACTCTTTCTTAAATTTTCTAATAATTATAATCTTCACAAACCAAAAAGAGTTCTGCCGCTTTTTGAGTTTGTTAAATTGCTATCAAATGTGGATTTCTTATGATTTAGATGGTTGCACGAAAATGTTAATTATAACACCAAATATATAAGAATATAAGAATAAGAATAAACAGGACAAGCTAAGTACCACTACTCATACACAATACCAAAATAGAGGAGAGGTATCAGAATTTGAATACTTGGAAATTGTAATAACGATAAATGATGGTGCAAATATAGAACCAAAAATAGCAAAAGCTAGAAGGGCATTCAGAAGACTGTGGGCAGTATAGAAGTTAACACACATAGCACCCGGAACGAAAATTTGAATCTTCGAAGCATGTATCAAGTCAATATTGCTATATGGAAGCGAAACATGGCTTGTATCAAGAAATAATATACCAAGTTACAAGTCTTTGTGAATCAATGCTTTAAATTAATATGTCACATATTTTGGCTAAGATGGCGTTATGAATAAGGAGCTTTGGGTGATAACGAAGCAAGAGACGATATGGGTCCAAATAAAAAGAAAGAAGTGGAAGTGGATTGGTCACATTCTAAGGAGACTAATAACATCAGTGGCACGCTATAAGCGCTGGAGTGGAACCCACAAAGTAGGAGAAATGTGGGAAGGCCAAAAGCAATTTGGAGGAGAGCAATCTAGAGAGAAAGTAACTTATCTGAAAAAATATGGTCAGAGGTTACCATTAATAAAAACTAATAATTTTAGGATTAAGTTCATATAGAAAGCCGGGAATTTCCTCTATTCCCAAAAATCACATCGTGTTATCCTTTTTAAAAATGGCTTCTAATATAAAATTTCAAGAATTAATAAATATACACGAAAAAAAAAGTATACACGAATTCATAAATAATTCTGAAATAGGGCAACTTTGATTATATATCCAACTTTAATATCTTCTTTGGCCAAATATATAATACCTAATATACTTATTTTTTAACACTTTTTATTTAACTTGTATATTTCGGCATTTTCCGAATTTCCAAAATTTTTGTTAAAATAAAAGTAAATTCGACCTTGATTGTTTTTCAATTTTAGCTTTAATTCTTTTCCAAACACAATTCAATACCTATAATTGGTTTACATGTTTGAAAACATAATAGAGGGATATGTCTCATATTTATGAAACTTATGACCAATCACTCCTGATTCATAATTTAATAAACACCCCTGGGACTTTTGATTTTTTTTTTGAGTAATCAATCCTCAGTTGACTTTTGATAATTTTTTTTCTTCTCCGTCAATACAAAAAGTAGCCCGAACATCTTTATAATTAACATTTAAATTATAATTAATTTCTATATATATATATACTAATCGGCCTTTTCTCTTTTTTTTATATTCTTTATTTTGTCAA
Source organism: Dolichopus griseipennis (assembly GCA_963082915.1). Lineage (NCBI taxonomy): Eukaryota > Metazoa > Arthropoda > Insecta > Diptera > Dolichopodidae > Dolichopus > Dolichopus griseipennis. Next base: position 70,613,442 of record OY720445.1, read on the forward strand.
TTTTTTTTTTTTTTTAATTAAAATACTTAATTCAATATTTACACCGCTAAAAGTGTGACTTTAGTCTCTTTTTTTTATTTTCTTTGTTATAAATTTCACTTTTCCAGGACGATAACGATAAAAAGACAAAATAATTTTTATTTTTCTTGTTTTTTAATTTTTTTTTGAAAATTTTGTTTACAATTTGCCTATTACTATAAAAATTGTCTAAGGATATTCATCAAAACAAAAGGAAAAACCCCTTAATACTAACATTAACCCAAAAAAAACAAAAAAAAAAAAAAAAAAAAACAAAAAAAAATTCTATACTATAAATATAAAATCCTTATAAAAAGGCGAAAAAAATCGCGCAATGTTACCCTAGTCCCATCATAACAAGAAAAAAAATAATAAGATTTTTTTCTTTAAAATTCATTTTTTTTATTTTTTATATTTTTTATTTTATTTTTTGTTTTTGTTGTTTTTTTGCTGTTAAATAGCACATGGCTGTGTATAAAAATTCACGACATTTTTTTTTTATCATAATTTTTTTTCGCTTTCACTAAAATCTAACCTTTAAGTTCAAAGGACTTTGAAAACAAACGAAAACAAAACAATGAGAAAAATAAAAACAACAACAACAAAAATAAGAAGAAAATTACCGAAGAGAGAGTAAAAAAAAAAATTTACAAGAGAAGAAAGACCAAAACAAAAATAATAAAGAATAAAAATATCAAAATCAAAAAAAAAGCAACGAGGATAAGTCTAGAGTAGATTCCGTCAACTGTAGGATACCTGCATGACTCTGAACTATGTTTAAAAGTTATAAGGCAGCTATTCGAACCTCTTACAAAACATCGACTATATTTTGTGCAGATCTTTAGTATTCTTAATTACTTTTAATAAAATTTCAAATACCCAACATTATTAATTTCTAATAAAGGTACTTTGATAATGGAGCCAAAATAAGTGATAAGAGCATCAATGAGAGCATAACGTATAAAATTATATATTATTTGTTGTTAATTAAAGTGATACTCCAATATAAACAACTCTATTAAAATCATATATATAAATCTTCAACGTATGCTCTTATGGATTTTCTTTTCAATTATCGCAGCTCCAATATAAATGCACCCTTAGAGATACAAAAAATTGTAAAGGAGCAGCTACTTGAACCCTTTGCGTTACCTGGCGGAATTTTTATATCGATAAAGGCTCTTGTTTAAAAAATTTTAAACACAAAGCTTATTAGCCTCTTAGTTATGTATAAAAGAAAATATAAGTTGCATGGCAGCTATTTAAACCTCTTGTAAACCCTAAATTGTGCAGAAGTTCGCCATTATATGATAAGTTATTCTCAATGACGTTCTATGGCAGCTATTCGAACCCATACTGCATTATCCAAACCAAATTATCTAATTATCTAATTGCTTACTTTATGATTCTGATCCAATTCATACATTTCCATCTTTAACTTCGTCACAATCGTAATGTCAAATTTAGTATACCCTTTGAATATACTTTGATACGGCTATAAAAATACGACGTAAAGTAAACTGTAAAATATGAAAAATTTTTTTAAGAAAATGAGAGGCAAAATAAGAAAAATAAAAAAAAATACAAATTTAAAAAAAAAATAATAAGAATAAAAAAAAGTTCGTCGTCTTCATTGTCGTCGCGAAAGCAACAGACTTTAAAAAATTTCACGCGCGAAAATATAAATTGTTTTTTTTTAATTTTTCTCCTTTTTTGTTTTTATATAGTTTTCTTATGAAACAAAAATTCTAACTTGAAGAATTCCAGAGAGAGGGGTGAAATAAAGTCCAACGAAATAAAGTTGATTTGAGTTTATTACCAAAAACAATGGAAATAAAGTCAAATTATCAATTCTATCTTATTTTCAAAAAATATTTTGAAAAATTAACTTAACCAGGAAAAGGATCAACTGATTTTGAATCTAACCTTTTTATATTTCTGTTATTTGCAAATCTCTTATAAATATTTTGTAGGAGGGATTTTTGTATTTAGTTATTCAATTTTGGGTAGCCTCCTTTTCTTAAATATAAAAATTAAATTTAAAATTAGAATTTTATTAATTGACTTAACAAAAGTTTTGGGACGGTAGCCCTATTAATTTAAATCTTTTGTAATTTAAAATTGTATTTCAAAAGAATCAGTTGAAGGATTTTATCATTGCTTACAAAAATTAAAGTGTCAATATTTTGCTTAAATGGGGCTTTAGGGAAGCAGCTAATATTAAATTAAACCCTAAGGAAGAAATTTGAGGTTATTTAAAAAATTGAGGTATTTATAGGATTAGATTATAAATTAGGATAGAATTGCTAATTTGACTATATTTCCATTTTTTTTGATAATTTTTTCAAAAAAAGCCTGTCTATACCATAGGTACAATGTTGAACAGGGGATCATGAAATTCATATATTATTTGAACATGAAGACCTAGTGCTAGTCTTATAACATGTAGAAACGTCTTAGATTTTCTATATATGCAACTCTATTTTGTTTATATTGTAATAATTTAGTATTTGAGTTATATGGTATTTTATATCTGTGAGTTATATTATTAAATTAAATTATTTGTTTCTAGTTTTATATTAATGTAATATTTTTTGGTATTAAAATCAATTCGACTTTTTTTCATCCCTCCATTTTACAAAATAAAGAAGTACAGTTATAAAATGGGACGATAGCGACGGGGAGAGATGGTATATAGCAGCGATAATAAATATTTTGCAGTCTTATATATTTTTTATCTTTTTTTTAAACTCACATTGTTGTTGTTTCTTTTAATATTTTTCTTATTTTTTGTTGTTTTTTTTTTTTTAAATATTTTTCTCTTTTGCTCTTGACTTCTCTTTCACACGTATTTGAATTCTGGAATCTGATATTCAAAGTATTGTGGTGGTTATTTTACGCGACGACCATTATAATATTTTATTTTTTTTTTTGATTTTTTTTTTTTTTTGTTTTTCTTCTTGCAAGAAAGTGACGGAATATTTTTTATTGTTTTTCTTTTGAAAACTTATTGCTTTCGTCATCATTTTCTTTTCGCGTTTTTTTATTTTTTAAATTTCTTGCACCTTTAAAATAATTTTCATCTTATATTTTATGTTTAAGTCCTTTTTAATATTTATATATATATATTTATATATTTGTATCCTTGTCAATGTTTTTTTTTTCACTTTTTTTTTTTTAACTTTTTTAATAAATTTAAAAAAAATAAAAATGCGTTTAACATTTTACTTCGTCTCTTTATAACCCTTCCGTTTTTCGCTTAATACTATTAAAATTTATTTGTTCCTTAATTTTTTTTCAGATTTTTTTTTTTTTTTATTTTTTATTTTTTGTTACCTATTTCTTGATTTAAATTAGGTCAAAGATACAATATGTACTATGTAACTTTGTATATTATATAAAGGTGCGAAATTTGTAAAATAAAAAGAATAAAGGAAGTTAAAAAAAAAATGTATAAAAAAATAGTTCAAGGACTTGTTTTTTTATATAAGATAAAGATAAATAAAAACAAAAATAAAATAATATAGTGATTTTTAAGTTGAATATCCTTTTAAACTGTTTTGAATTTTTTTAAAAAAATTAAACTTTTAATACTAATATTAGCTTGTAAATTTATTGTTAGTATATTATTAGTATTTAATAAAATGCTTATTATAACAATAGATGGCATCACTATTTTAAAATTAAGTAAATAGATAACTTTAGAATTTATACTAGTTGTTACAATAAATGGTATCAGTATTCTAAGATTAAAATTATGTCAACTTCATATTTATATCTCTATTAAATCTTAAAAAGTACTTAACACTAATGTTAGTATATACTAATACTAAGAATTTATAGCATCAGAATATTATTATTAAAAAATTGATAGCGTTAGAATTCTGTCTAAAGTACAACTTAAAAATGTTAGTCTTATTAATGCCAATACTAATATTAGATTTAAAAATTTATTATTAGTATATAATTAGTACCGATATTATTGGCACTCGGAAATATATGGATAGATTGATAGCATTAGGATTCTAATATTTAGGAAAAAGATAGTTTCAAAAATTGTATCACTTTGTGTTTGTAGCATAAAAACTTTCAATACTAATGTTAGCTCTTAAAACTATAATTAGTATATTGAAACTTTTTAATAGAACACTAATAAGCCAACAATAGTAGGCATTAAAATTCTAAGATTAAGATATAACAGTAGCTTCAAAATTTTCTATTTCTATCCTAAAAATTTTTTAATACTAATATTGGCTTATAAAATGTATTATTAGTATATTGGCTTATAAAACTTATTATTAGTATATTATTTATTATCATTTATTAATATAAGAAAACAGATAACCTGTATCCTGCATAAATTGTATCTTTTTTAGATTCAAAAGATATTTTATTAATATATTATTATTAAAGATATTTTTATGAATCCTTCTCAATGATGAATTAAAATGTAAAATATTCTGAATCTTAGGTAACTGATTGAAACAAACTTGGCACACACATTTTTAAATATATATTTTTATGAATTTTGGAAGATTATTTTCAAATTTCAATATATGTTTCAGAATTTTTAGAAGAATGATAATTAATGTTTTTATCAATCCTTGTCATATTATTATTGGTAAGGATTGGTAATTGATTAAATGGATAGTTAGAGTCTTAGAATATTTTTGTTTAAGGACATTCTCAAACACCTTTATTGGTTTTAATTTTTAATTATAATAATACCAGTCTATCTATAACTGAACTCAGATATAAGTTCTTATTGAAATGTTAATTCTTATACAAATGGTAATAAAATTACATATTATAAGAATGTTTAGGTATGTAACAATGGTAAGTATGGTAGTACGATAACAACAAATTTTTTGTGTAAGGACTTTTTAAACTCAATTATTGTTTTATACAAAATTCTTAAATCAAAACTTTAATTTATGTTTATAATAGCTCCGTACCATCTTCAACTGAGTTTAAATTCAGAATTTAACCATTAAGTTAATTAATAATCCAACAATTTCTTCTTAACCAAAATGGGTTTGGGCCGTTCTATAGAATGAAAATCATATCTAACCTAGTGATAGGTAAAAATGTCTAACAAGTTTCTATCTCACTAGGACATTAGGCAGGGTATTTTTTTTTAAAGAAGAAACAACATAAAGTATCTATGTTGTTTACAAAGGGACCCAAAAACGGCCCAATCAAAACAAATAATTCAAAATAAAATTTTTTTGTTAATTTCTATTTACTTTTATTTATTTCTGTAAATCTATTTCTTACCCGATTTATACATATACATATTCATTTGTTTCTTTTAATTGGCATTGTTAACTATAAGAAGTTTTTTTTTAAGGTCCCTTTTCCTTTTTTGTTTTCTTAATTGTTTACGAAAAGGATTTTTATTTATCCCTACATTCTTTTTTTTTTTTGTATTCCAAATAAAATTCCTAAAGAGTTCAAAATGTTAATCTGTAGATAAAATATTCGCGATGTCAAAATTTTTTTATCATGTCATACGCGTTTTTTATATTTTGATGATTTTTTACTTTTTTTATAAAAAAAATGATTTATGGTTTTTAAAAGTGTCCTGTTTTTTAATTTTAAATACAATTAATAATTCGAATAATTTTAAATTGAAACAAGTTTAACGCAATAAAAGCCAGAATTTTATAAATTTTGTTTAATACATAACAAATAACTAAAATGAATTGTAAGGGCCCCTTAAACTTTGGTATAAATATAGGTTTGAACTTTGAAATACGCAAAATTATTTTTAAGGATTTTTATAATAAGAACGAGTAAATGTGTTTTATATTCAGATTTATTATTCAGGGACTTGAAAGTACCTTCAAAGAAAGTAATTTAAGTTAAAGAAATCACAATTAGTAATTAATTATTAATTTTTGTGAATTTTCTTCTAAAAGAAATGAATTTAGTAGATTTTTCAAATTTTTTTCAAAAAATGAAATCTGACATTAATTGGAAATTTAAAGAAATTTTTAAATATATTAATAAAAATAATCTTAAATTTAGTATTAAAACTTAATTTGAATATTTAATCACGTATATTTAAATAGTTACTAACTTTAAAGGTCTAGTCTCGGTTTAGTAAATCTTTTTTTTTTAAATCGCGTTTTAAGAAAATCTCGTTTTTAGAAACTTCGTTTAGAAAATCTCGTTTTTTATTGAAAAATCTCGCCTTTTAAGAAAATCTAGTTTTTTAAATGAAAAATCTGGTGTTCAAGGATCTTTTAGTTGGATACAAAACCAGAATTATCAGCTTTTTCCATAATATAAAAAAAGGATTTTCTAAAAACAAGATTTTCTAAAACTAGATTTTCTAAAAACAAGATTTTCTAAAACGAGACTTTCTAAAAACGAGATTTCAAACCCAACCCAATTAAAATTAAAAATATAAAAGGATTTGTTGATCAAAAAAATCAACACTCTTATTTTATATTTTTGTGTGAAACATTTACTAGTTAGTTAGTTGTCTCTTAAATCTTGAAAAAAAGGATTTTTTGACGAAATTTCTCCATTGCTTAACCTAACATTTTAATTTATTGTCAAAGATATCGGACACGCAAACAGCGAGCGATTTTTAAGATAAAACGTCAAACGTATTCATTTAGGTGGCCATATAGAAGGGCGACAAGTGAGCGACCAATTATTTGGCCATTTTCTCGAAAATTGATCACTTGCTTTCTATATATTCGAGGCCTGATACATCATTAGTACAATCTTTAGAACACAAAGCACATATTTATTAAATTATTGATAAAAAAATTCACAAATTTTAATTACGATTAAATTATTTCAGATTAAATGATTTTTTTAATAACATATGAAAATAGGACTGGGATTAAAACATAGTACCAGACTTATTCATAATGCATTAATATACTATTTAAATATTGCTTATCATTGCTGTAAAATAAAATCTTTATTAATAATTAAATATTAATTAAAAGACTTATTTTAATAATTAAAAATTGTTTTATCGTTTCTTAAAAACACCTGAAGGTAACAAGGTAATATTACATTACCTCGAAAACTATATCATTGAACTCTCCAGAACCATCCTCCCCCCAAAAACTCAATTCTCTAAGTACAGACTTTATAAAATCAATTATATTTTATCAAATTATTCCACATCCTTATTTTTAATTTTTTTTTTTTGTCTCTGACTTTTATCTTACAAATCTTAATTCTCTAATTCTCAGATAAAAAAAATGTCCTTTAATTTATTATGATATGCTTTCATTAAATTTATTTACATATATACATTTACCATTTAATTTGAAACAGTATCCAAAAAAAACAAAAAAAAAACATTATCCTAAAGAAATGTCCTTTTTATAATAACACCATATCTAAATATACCAAATATTCTATAATATGTTAAAACATCACATATGCAATTAGATACAATGTGATATATATAATTTTTTATACATGGTGTATAATTACTTAATCCAAAATGGCCGACCAAATAGTCCTTTTATTTTTTTTTTTTTTAATTTCAATAAAAGAATAAAATAATTAGAAAAAGATGATCATTGAATGATTTTTTGTTTTTTTTTTTTTTATATTTTTCTTATTGTTGATACCAACAAATAATAAATATAAAAAAAAAACCGTTATGTCTCTAAGCTAAAAGGATTTTTTTTTTTTATTTTAAATATTAAGGACAATTATTCAAAAAGTCCTACGAAAAGAACTTTTTATTTTAATTCTATTATATTCCTTTTTTGTTTTTGCTACTGAATGAAAAACCTTTCATTTTATTTAAAAAACAAAAAAAAATCATCCACTTCCTTTTTCATGAGATTTCTTCTATTTTTCAAAATACTAAAGTACATATATTATATTCATATTCCATATACACATAAATGTGTGTAGGATAAAACAAAAAAAAACAAAAGGACCTTTTAAAAACAGAAAAAAAAAACTTATAATAAATGAAAAGAAAAAAAAAATTCTGTAGTCCTTTTACAATCCTTTTTAGAATTCATGTAGCCTTAACACCATCATAACACACATATGAGCATATATTTAACATCGGTAATGGTCGTCATTTGTGGTGTTTGATGATTGTAGTAGTAAAAGATAGGGTGGTTAAAAAATGGTAGTGGTGGTGGTAGTAGGTAGTAGGTAGTAGTAGGCAGTAGTAGTACTGACGACGGTAGCTGTTATTTTTATTTAAAACAAAAAATAAAAACAAAATATCCTTTTTTATATTTTTATCAGTATAATTTTGTCCTGCTATAATTTCACCACCATGTTCATTCATTCATTCATTTATTTCTATATCTATAAAAATTTTAACATTATATATATATGCATACATATATATTTATATGGCGAGTCCTTTTTGTTTTTGGATATTTTTTTTTTTTTACAAAAGGACATTAGAAGAAACATAATATTACATATATATATAACATTAAAGAACTGAATGTAAAGAGTTAAAAAAAGCCGCATACAATATATAAAACATATTCATTCATACATACATACATATACTAGACTTTAATACAAGTTGATTGTACCCACTGTTGTTTATTATGTTGTTTTTTTGTTTAAGGACTTTTGTGTACTACAAAAAAAAAAAAAACACGATATATGATAACTTTAACATATATGTGTGTATATATATATCATAGGTATGTATATATATGTATATAAAAGAAAAGCATAGAAAATTTGTTTTTTGTTTTTGTTGTTGTTGTTTTTTTTGTCAAGTATTAGTAGGTGGTGTTCTTTCGTATATTAACATTAACCCTTTTTTGTACATCATAAGGATACAAGAGTTTTTCTTTGTTTTTGTATTACTTTTATTTAATGTATAAATTTAATATATATATATATATGTACTTTATAATATGTATATATACAATTTTTTTTTTCTTAGTCCTTTTTCATCTATAAGAACTTTTGAATATTTAAAAGTTGAAAGGACCAAGTATCCCTTTCATTTGCAATCAGTAATGGCCTGTACATGGTACTACTGGATCCATAATGAAAAAAAGCAAAAACAAAAATAAAAAATTGTTTTAAAATAAAAGAAAAAAAGAGAAAATGAGAAAATTAGAATGAATAAGAATGAGATGAAAAATTTTACAAAAAAGGACAGGACAGGAAAGGAAAAGGGTTTTGTGTTTTTTTGTTTTTTTATTTTTTAGATGCTGTCGTTGACATAAGTTGAAAATGTTGTATGTGATAAATATACAATATATTGTATACTTATACTCTGATGTACTTTAATAATGTCCTTATATTAGTCCTTTTTTTTTTGTTTTGTCTTATTCTATGTTACTTTTTTTCTTTTTTGTTTTTTTTTAAGTAATATCATAAGATAAGTATGTGTTGGTTCTTTGACCAGTTGAGTGGAATTAAATTTTGTTGTTGTTGTTGCTTATGTGCCTTAAAGGATATATATATATATATGAGTCTCATTTACAGTGTATTTTTCTTTGGTATAGAATTTCGTTTTTTGTTTTTTTTTTTTTTAGAAATATAGAATTGGTATACAAAAAATTATAATTTTAATATATGTATGTATGTATGTTTCTTTTTTGTACTTTTATCATAAATATATATATGTCATGTTTTAATTTAGGTATTTTTTTGAGTTATTTTTTGCCCTTAAGGATTTGCAAAAAAAAAATGGACACTTGAATATTTTATCAATTAAAAATTTAATTGAAAGTAGAAAATGTTGAATATATATATTTATGTTATATATAGATATGTATATATATTTTGAATATTTTAATAATAATTATAAAATAACTGGTATATTATTAAACCGTTAATAATTTATTAGTTAAATTAGTATTTGTTTTTGTCTGGGTATTTGATGTTTTATTTGAAATTAAAATTTTTTTTTGAAATTTAATATTTCTAAATTTGTTTTTGAACACCTTGAAATGTTTTAAATTGAAGGATTTTTTAAATGATTTAAATATTTGTGGTATTTTGAAAAATTGAAGGTTTTATTTATACAATTTCAATTTTTCCATTTTGAATTTGTTAAAATCCTTCAAAGTAAACCATATTTGATTACACATACTTTGCGTTTTAAGTCGAATGGTTTTGTGGTGGTCGAATGTCCTTTTTTTGTATTAATCAAATAATGACCTTGCCACCTTTACAAAGTAAACCAGATTTGATCCCAAAAATTTTTGCGTTTTCAGTCGAATTCAGTTGTGGTCGTCTAATATCCTTTTTTAATTATTACTCAAATAATCGCCCTTTTCCACCTTTACAAACTTCCAGTTGATTTTTCAATAATGCACTCTTGTATGAAAATTCAAAAAATTTTCAAATATTTAAATTTTTAATTAATTTATTGCAACGTATGTTTCCAAATAACTTTGAATCTTTCATCATTAGTTTCAATAGTTGATTGAATTTTGTATTTCAAAATAAGTTCAAATCTTTTATAACTTTAACTTTATGTATTCAACTTTCCCCTTAAAATTTGTAAAAGTCCTTTTTTTTTTTCATACCAAGCATATGAAGGTATGATTTGTTATAGGATATGCTATGTCATAGAATTGTACCGACATTTGCATCACTGTGATTTAATCTAAGCTTTTGTTATACTTTCATATTGTTATTTATACTAAACTGGTGTTTTCCAAAGTGTTTCCCATTGTCTACTGAATTATATAGGCCCTTGATAAAATTGAACTTGTTAGATATATTATAAAGTGAACTTAAAAACTGATTCTTTTTTTAATTACAATGCAAAAAACGGGTTGGATTTGAAATTTTGATTTAGTAAATTCCTTTTTCAGAAAATCTTGTTTTTTAAAAATCTCGTTTTTGAAAATCTCTTTCGAAAATTTCTTTTTTTTATATTTAAGAAAAAATACGAGATTTTTTTTTAAAAAATCGAGATATTCTCAAAAAGAGATGTAAGAAAATAAGTTAAAAAAAAATCTAAATACTAATTCGGTTTATGGAACGCTCCCGCAGAAAACACTATAAGTTCTTGATGATTTATATTTAACCTTCTTTAATTCAAAACTGGGGTTAATTTATTATTTCTATACTTACCGGTTGTCTTATTTGAATCCTTTTTTCAGCATAAGAAATAAAATTTTAAAAATATATTAATACTTTTGGACTACTTTGGTCAATATATAACTTCTCCAACTTCTAAAGATAAATTACCCTTTAATGTAGTGTACTGAATTTTCTTACCTTTTCTGTAAGTCCACATCCTTAAAAATTAACAAGTATTTTTCAATACAAAAAAAAAAAACCAACCCTTATTTTAAAAATTTTACAAAATTTAAAATTAAATTATAAGAAAATCAGAATATACAAATATAAAATCCAATTGCCCTGAAGGCGTTTTTTAATTTCCAAGACCAAAAATTTAATTTTTAATATTTCCTTATTTCAAAATAAAAATGACAATCTATTTGCACATATGTAAGTATTAATAAAAAATTTACAATTTAAAAATTATATATCTATATATGTAATATGTTTATATATTTATAAATATTTTTCTAATATTTCGATATCCGCTTCACTTTGATTTGATTTGATTAATATCCAGATAGTGTTGTACATTTTTGGTCATACATGTAAAGATGTATTCAATAATTTTCTAATAAAAATTTAAATTGCATATATGCAAATTTTCTCAATTTTCAGGACGTTTTATTCATCCTGTCATCCTGTAATTTAAATATATATACATATGCAATTAGAAAACTTTAAAATTAGCTTCAGTTCCTCTCTGAATTATATAATTTGATTTTAAGTTTTATTAGTAAATATTTTTGAGAAATACTGTAAATCCTTCTTTTTTAACCAGGATAAAACGGTAAAGGATACAAAATGTTCAAATTCAATGTATATAATGTAAAAGTATTCAGTTGCATCCTGTCATATCTAAACGTTTTTACAATATTAAATTACAAGGAACTTATAAGCGTTTTTATATGAATTCATATATGCATTAATTAATTTACATGTTTTATTGCTAACTAAATTAAAAGAGGTGTTGATTTTTATATAGTCCATATATTTATTTCCTCCTGATTTTACAACACATAATTTTGTAGGTTGTTATTATGTTTTTTGAATTTTTAATTTCCTTTATAATTTTAACAGTTTACCTTGGCTATTAGTAAAATTTAATATACATGTAAAAAACCTAACAGATTTCCAAAGTTGTAACGGTTTATATATGCAAAAAGATCAACGAGGATACTCCTTTTCATCCTTAAAGGATATCTTTATGAGCCATTTAAGTATATTTATTTTTTAAAGCCTACGAATACCAGCAATCTTTGATACATAGTCGTCTGGCCCTAAGTGGGTATAACAAAAGCTTCAGAAAAGCTGCGAGGTGGAGTTGGGTCTGAAATTTCGGCTTAGTTTATCTCGTTTTCACAAAATCTCGTTTTAGAAAATCTCGTTTAGAAAATCTGGTTTTTAGAAAATCATGTTTTTTAAAAATCTCTTTTTTTATATACTGGAATAATTCTGGTTTTTTATACAACTCAAAAATCCTTAAAAACCAGATTTTTCAATAAAAAAAGAGATTTTCTAAAACGAAATTTTTTAAAAACGAGACTTAAAAAAAAGGATTTACTAAACCGAGATTATGGAACGCTTCCCTTTTCCATTTTTTTGTAATTACGATACGTAAATGAAACCTTGAAGCTTTAGATCTCTGTAAAGGTTAATTCTTTATTTAGGCTTTAATCTATTAAATATCAACTCAAATGATATTTTGGAAAAATTTTGATATCCTTGTAATTTATATTGACCAAAATTTCAATAGTCTAAATCTCAAAATATTTTGTTGTTAAATTGAATTATTAGCTCCTTTAAATCTCGTATATTAATTAACTTTGTTCTTATTCAATAAAACTACAATTAGTTTAGATTTTAATTTAATTTTATTTATTTTATTTATTTAAAAAAATTTAATACAAATAAATTGGTAACATTTTTTATTTATTAACATGATACTTACATATATCCTTAGTATTACAATTTGTAAGCCTCCTCAACTTCTGTATCTCCTTACTTTGTATTTAATTTTCTAAAACTTTTTTTGTGAATATAATTTACATAAATATACCGGAAACATGAGTTGTACTCGTATAGCATCTTTCATTCTTTCTTAATTCTCTAGTTTTAGACTTGATCCTGATAAAAATCTATAAAAAATACAAAAATTTTAAAATAACAAATTTTAATATTTGAACAATTTTATTAAGAACAAACAATTTATAACAAACAAAATTTAATAAAAACTAAAACATTTATCATACAATTGAAAACCCCTCTTACCTAGTGACATCTATGAATTGTTAGAAAAAACAATAAATTTCCTCTCTTTGTAATAGAATAATTATTACAATTTATAAATACTCAAAAAATTGTAACAGTTAACATGCTCTTCTCTTAAATTTCATTTTCATCATCCCTTCTAGAGTAATGTTATGTAATGTTATATGTAATGTAATAATTCTAAAATATAAAGAGAATAAAACAAATAATGTATATTGTAATGTTAAAATTGATGAAAATTATTGTCCTTATATTTTTAAAGGATATATATGATTATATATGATTATATATATAATATATATTTATATACATAAAATTGTAATAACATTTATAGATTACATATGGAATGGCTAAGAACAAAAAAAAAAAACAAAAAAAAAAAAAAATAAAAGAAAAAATGATAATGAAACAAAATGGAATTTTTGTCTCAAGGATTTTACAGAGTTTTTTTGATTGTACTGAAAAAAAAAAAAAAAAATTAAAAATTTGTGAGAATAATAAAATGTAAACTGTGATGAGAAAATCAAGAAATATGAAATCATGTGCTAAAATTATTTAAGGAATTATTATAGAAGTTCAAGTGCGCTGTGAAGACAGTGTTTACAAATATATAAAAAATTGTAAAAGTTATTTTAGAATATTTAATTTGAACAAACTTTCCACTTCTTGTTAGAATTAAATTCCGTCGGTTAATGACTTTATTTATTATTATTATAAAATTGGAAATTTTAACTTAATTATAAGGTATATATATGTATATAATAAAATGTTAATTTTTAAAAAGAATCTAAAGATTATAATAGTTTAATTTTTTTACCTAATTTAATATTAAAATCCATTTTGTAATGTCAAAATTGGCGCGCTTTTTTAATAATTTTTTAATTTACAACCTGTTTGAGTGTTCTTTATTATTATTACCATCATTATCTGATGAATCTGATTGTAGATCAGGGTCCAATTGCTCCAACCATTTATCAAAGAATCATTTTTTGATAATTCAGTGTTTGTTAATAAAAAAACATTGTCCATTCATCATTGTTCATAGGTTAATTGCTTATATGATTAGGGATTAGTTGTAAGTGCAATAGGGCCCAGATAATATAAGCATTGTATTTAAATCACCATTTCCTTTTTTAATCTAGTTTAAGTTATAGTTTAAAATAAGTATATTTTAATTGTTATCTATAACTATAATTCTTATTATATCATTCTAAAAATTTTTTCTAATAAATCTAAGATGTCCAGGATTATTAAGTACGTTCAGTTTGGTTTTATTAAATTTCTGCAATTGGTAACTCAAGGTAAAAATAATTTAAAATCAAATTATATTAATATTTTAAGTGAACATACTTTGTATAAATATACAATTGTGTATATATTAAAGGTACAATCACACACGCGCTGACCCATGTTTCAAATAAATTTTATAAATATGTACACTTTAAGTTGTCATGGTAATTTTTGTCGAAAACACTCAATTTTATAAAAATCTATAACAGTTACGAATGTTTACGTAATTTATAAGACATTTTTCGACATAATTTAATAATATATTTTTATTATATTAAAATTCTTCTTGAAAGTTTATAGAACAAGCGACTTAAAAACCCTTAAACTGTTACTTTAATAAAATTAAAGGATTATCGAAAATTTTGTACAATTTTAAATTTTAAAAGGACATGTAATGTTACCTGGGTGATTTTAAGGCATTATTTTCTAGGATAACTAACCCAATTATGATACGCGTATTACATTTTTTTATTAGTATTCATATTTAAATTTGAAAGCAACTTTCATTCAACTTTATAAAGTTAATTCCGTATCAATCAATTAAATTTGTTAAAAAAATGCCAATAGATTTAAAAGATGGTATGACAAAAGTCCCCTGGGCCTTTATGGCTTAAAAAATTTTCTCTGAGGTCTCATTTATCGGTATAATAATCTCATATGACTTTTGGCTTATTTTTAGTCAAATCGCATGATGTCCATCCGTCTGTAAACACAACGACTTAAAAAATATAATGGTATCTCGATGGAATTTTTATTGTTACTAATGTCAAAAGAATTGTGAGTTCTGATTCTGAAAACAAATGTGCAAATTCGGCAAAATTGAACCAAGGGTTCTGATTCTGAAAACTACGGATCGATTCAAGGGCAAACGAGTATATCTCTGTAAACACGATTACTTAAATAATAATGATTCTATTTCGATGAAATTTATGCTGCAGAGTACTACTAGCGAAGCTAAGGCGGAGATCCCAAATGAGAGTGATAGAACCATGGGGTCGGATTCTCGAATCTTCCGATCGAACCAAGGGCAAACGAGTATAACGCTAAGAAACGGTGTTTCTTTATTTTTCTCTTGTTTCCCTAAAGTTCGTCCCTAATGATCTGCTTATATTTTATGTCATTATGTTCTTTTAGGAAGGATTAAAATAATCAAAATGTTTATAATATACCAATCATTTAATATTAATTATTTAATTATATAAAGAATACTAAATATGCAATCAATAACATCAAAGTGCATTCAATGCACAAAATCCCCATCTATACCTTTAACATTATTAAAATCCTTTTTTTTACTCATATATTAATGATGATGTAAAAAATAATACGGAAACCAAACTGAATCAAAGGATACAAATGTAATATGGAAACTCATTAAATATAAAAGTAAAATTTTTAAGAAAAGATACTAAACTTTATACAATAGATACTATTACCTTACTTACAATAGATACTTACTTTAGATATAGTCAAATAATAAATGGTTTCAGTTAGAATTATTTTAGTTGGAAATGGAACATTGTTAGTTAAAAAAAAATAACAGAAGAATACAAATATATAAAAACAAAGGATAAAAATCAAAAAACAGGACCTTAAGGACATGTTCTTCCTCAAAGTTATTTGTATATATATACTTTTAATTTTTTGCTATTTTGTTTTCATTTTCATATCATTATACCGTTATATTGTTAAAAAAAAGTTGCAGTAATAGGAATACAAGTTAGCTTTTTGTTTTATGTCATGTCTTGTTACTTTTTGTTGTTTTTGTTTTTTTTTGTTTTTTTTTTGTATTTTTGGTTTGTGTTCTGGTCTCTTGTAAAAGAAAATCAATCTTGTAGAATATTTTTGTGTGCGGTTTTCTTTTATAAAAAGTAACTTTTTCACATTTTCTATAATTTGCAATTTTCCTTTAACAATTTGCAGGAAAACTCTTTTTGTGTTTTTAACTTTTTTTTTTTTTTTTTATGTTTCTTTAAGAAATTACAAGGTAAATATAGTTACATACAAGCTTATTTATTTTTGTATTAAATATAAAAAGGATATTAATGTACATATTACATATATAAATACAATAAAACGCAGGACATAACAATATTTTGTAATATTATTTGTTTAGCTTGTATATTTGAGTAGTGAGTACTTAGTTTTGCATTATAATTCAATTCTTATGTTTTTCAATTTCAAATTAAAATAAACAAGGAATGGAAAAAATCAAGGGCTTGTGAAAAGGACATGAGTTAAAAGTGACACAATATCTAATTCCTCCAAAAAGTTCAATTTTCTAACTTAAACCGTTTTGAAAGTATAAGGAGTCAAAAATTTTGCAAGCAATTGAGTTTCGAATAACAGTAAAATAAAAAGGCAACACTATGTATATTTTTTTAATATATATGTATTAAGACAGACTTATCAAAAGTTTTCTTTTGCCGTTTATAGATGGAAAATATAACCTATAGAACTTTAATTTAATTATAAGGCGCGTCCGAACTTTGGGGGACTATAGATTCGTAATAGCTGAGGCTAAGTTTCACAGCGGCGGATTGATATTGACAATATACCTTATAAAACTTTTCTTAAAGTAATTTAAATTTTGGGCGTTTCTGGACTTTGGGGGACTATATCTTTTGTGGTTTCGAAATTAAAAATTTGTCTTTTAAAACTTTTAAATACCTATGTAGCGTTTACGGAATTTGAGAGATTGTAGAACCGTAATGGGTGGAGCTATTTATTTAATACATATTTATAATGATTGCATCCATCGTTTGTCGTTTCCAGATTAAAAGTATACCTTAATTTAAATAGAAAGCTTTTCAGACTATGGGAATTGCAGCTTCGTAATGGCTGGGGCTAAGTCTTACAGCTTTAGTTTGTTGTTTCCAGATTAAAACTACACCTTAGAGAATTTGAGTTATAACAATTTAAGTATATAACGCTTCCGAACTTAAAAAAAACTGCAGAAGGGGTAGGGCTATTTATTCTATACATACAGATGTCGTTTAACGTTGAACAGAGAGAAAATATATCTTATAAGAACTTTTCTTTAAAAATTTAAATATTGTGCAGGCTTTGGACAGAGATTGCAGATCCGCAAGAGGTGGAGCTATTTATTTTATACTTTTCTATTAGAATTTTAGCTGTCGTTTGGCGGATGGAGATTGATAATATAACTTATTAAAAATTCTGTTATAACAGTTTAAATATAGGGTGTTTCCAAACTTTGTGGGTTTGTCGCTCCGTAATAGGTGGGTCTACAGATGTTATTCAATGAAATTAATTTTTATTTAATATCTATTCATAGTTTAAATTTAATTTTCTTATATCAATCGGTCCCGAACTTTGGTAAACATTCAGATGAACGGACGGACCGATACATGATCAAAGTCAAACTCTTTATAGTCACATTTTAGTTTTTGTTCAAAAATACTTATGTACAATTATTAAAATAAGTATCTGGTATCATATATCTGCAAGATATAACTTTATAAGGTTATAGAATTAAATTAAGATCCTTGTATATATTTAAAAAAAATATATGATTGAAGAGTATCAATGGTTTTTCAGTTGATTTGGTCTGTATTAGTTAAGAAAATATTAAAATTGACTTTAGTATCTTTACATCCAAATGTCTTGACTACAATACCGTACAACCTTACTTGAAATTCCTTATTACAAATCTTTTAATTACAATTAAAAACCATTCAAAAGTTTGTCCAAAATTCTTAGACAACATCTTATCCTGTGGTTCTATTCATAAATTTTTGTTTTTTAATTGTATATTTTTGTATCGTAAACCAACACACAAAAAAAAAACATATAAAAGGACATTTAATTAAAACAAAGAAAAACTATAGCATTTACAATAAATTTTAATTTTTATTTTAAATTGGAAAATTCAAATTTAAATCTATAGATACGAGTACATATAACATTTCCTAATATACTTTCCTTCTTTTCTTATTTTTGAAAGCCAATTCAAAACATATGAGGTTGTGTCGCAAATACATTACAATACAATACAAAAAAAATAATTAAAAACATAATATGTTTGCAAAGGACTTAAGGATATTTTTAACAAATATATATAATATTGTTTACAGTTAATTTCTTTAAAAGATGCTTTTGAAGATCTTTCATTATCACACTTTTTTCTAAATATTTGAATAGGATCATATTTTTTTTTTAATTTCTTAAATCTTTTTAATATCCTTATTGCTTAAAAAAGGATATTACAAGTCTATTTAAGGGTTGGACAAATGCGTACAAAGAATATAAGGATATATATAAGATACTATATAAGTTTATTTGAATTGTCTGATAACTTAAATCTCAGGTGTATTAAAAAAGTGAAATTAAAATCAAAATCAAATGTATAGAAAAAAAAAAGTGTTTAATTCATTTCAAGTTGTTTTTTAAAAAATTTAGGAATTGGAAAAGTGTTTTATTACTTGTGAAAACTTGAGGCAAGGTTATACTCTAGAAATTAATTTAAAACTAATTCACATAGTACCAAAAACGGGAGTTAGGATTACTTATCAAATTACTACTTTCATAGAAAAGTTTTCAATTCAATTTTAAATAACATTAAAATACATAATTCAATCTCCACGCACACAGTCTTATTTTAGGAGTTGATTACAATGCTAAAAATACAATTTGGGGATCCAGAACGAGCTCATTACGGGATTGAGTGCCAAAGAAGCTTTTAAGAGCTCGAATTTTGCCATTAATCAACTTATGAACCAACTTACTGACTAACTGAATTCAAAAAGACTCCAGATTTAATTGATTTCCCGGTTGAATTGACTTCCACATTCTATATCTCAGATTCTTAAAATGTGCGGAAATATCTAAGATAAAAATCGCCAGAATATCTACAATTATTTTGGATTATTTCAGCATATATCCAAAAAATATTTACAAAATATCCAATAATTGCTTAACTCGATAGGCATAAAACTAAATTATTTTTGCCAAAATTTTCAGACACCCAGCTTCTGCTTTGAAACTCTTAGGAGAAGATAACAGGAAAACCCGTTACTTTCATGAAAGGAACCTAGTCCTAGCAATAAATAAATCTAACGCGTAAAATTTAACAATTTTTAACGAATTGAGAGGAATACTCATCCTTTTTGCTACAGAATATTTTTCACTAGTACTTAGAAAGCAGTCCTCACTACAAACTCCAGAATGATTACTCGTTCATTCACAGGAATACTCATTCAATCTCTGGAATACTCATTCATTCACAGGAATACTCATTCATATTTCAAGGAAACATACGGTCATCCATTTGCACTAACCTGACTTAGAAGACCAAAGAGACAATCTCCTTAACTTTAACTTCCGAATTAACCTTAACTTCCGAATGATTACTCATTCGATAACAAGAATACTCCTTCATTCACAGGAATACTCATTCGATCACAAGAATACTCGTTCATATTGCAAAGAAACACAATCATCAAGTGGCATTAATCTGACTAGGGTAACAAAAGAGGCAGTCATTTAATCTTATTTAACCTTATCTACAGAATGAGTACTCATTCATTCACAAGAATTCCTGTTCATTCACAGGGATACTCATTCAATGACATCGAATACTCATTCGATCACAGGAGTACTCATTCATTTTGCAAAAAAACATTCAGTCATCCAGTTGCATTATCGGATTTTGCGGACCAAGGAGGCAGTCTCCAATCGTATTTAATCTTATCTCCAGAATATCCTTGCAGAATTCTTTACTTCAGTTCTTACAATAATATCCTTTTTTCGCTAATAAAAATCTCTTAATAAAATTTTGATAATAAACCAAATGTACTGAAACTTCCTTTACAATACAAATAATTCATACATATAATTTATTATTATAATTTTAATTAATATCAATTTACAGTTGAATGGTCAGCGTCCTTCCTTTGTCCTTTTCATTTTAATATTTTTTATGCCACTCTTTAAATTTTATTTTAACATTTTCTTCCTTGATTTTATAAATCACTACTAAAAATTAATTTAATAATTTTTACTGTGCTAATGTACTCGTACACCCCTTGTTTAATATTCATTTCATTTATTTTTTATTTTGTTTTTTTTTTTTTAATTTAACAACAAACATTATATACATACACACATACATATATTAATTCACAAAAAAAAAAAATAATCAACTATTTCCTTTCAATTTCATTTTTTTATGAAATTGTTGAACCCAATGAAATAAAGTTTTTAGATATCTTGTCCAGTTGAATATTTTTTTTTTTTCATAAAAAAGTCCTTACAAAAACCGTTATAGGGAAAAAATACATTTTTTTTAAAATAACAACAATGTATTATTGACCCTCCCTTATTCCAATTTGAATTTTCTCAGTATACAAAATAAAATTGAATAATAAAAAATAAAATCCTATTAAAGAAATGAGAAACCATTTTTTAAGGGTGACCATTACATACGTTTACTATTATCCTTAAAAATGTTTGAAATATATTTATAAATTTTTTTTTTTATTTTCTTAGTTTATTTTTAGGAAACAGAAGGGACAAGGATAATACAAACAACAACAACAACATCATTTTAAAATCAAGTAGCCATTACATTATTAAAAGATATAAAAATAAATAAAATCGAATATATATGTATATATAAAAAAGATTTAAAAGGACTTTTAAGACATGTATAAGTGTACAGATGTATGTATGTATAAAAGTATATCTCTGTTTTATATATGTTTGGGTATTAAAATGTCCATTTATTAATGTTATGTTGCAAGGATAACATGTTCATGACATATGGTATATTTCATTTTTCTATTTATAATATACATATATATTTACAGATACATATATTTATATTTTTAAGTTTAAATGTACAATTAAATCTGTATAATTTTCTTATTAAATAAAATAAAATAAATATTTTAAATTTTATAAGATATTGTTTAATGTGAAAAAGGACGAATTTTTGAAATGAAAAAAAGAAAGGATAAGAAATCCCACCCTAATTCTAATTGCAATTTATATTAAGTATATACAATAAATGTGTGATAAATATAATTTTTTTATCCCTCTCTCTTGTTGTTGTGTTTCAATTCCATTTATTGAAACAGAAGAAAGATTTTTAAAATTAGGTATTTTTGTTTATAAGATCTTTTTTTAAAAATTTTTCTCTTATGTATTTAAAATAATTAAGGAACTGATAGAAATACAGAATAATCAATGGACAGACAACTGGCAGATAGTCTAGTAGAATATAAGCTTAAAAATATATTAATTGCAGCTTTATATATATTTTAAAATACAAATTTTAAATAAAGACTAATTTAAAAAGGACTTACGACTCTTAAGAGTTAAGTTTTTTTAAAAGGGTTCTTGAGTCTCTTTTTGAAAATGAAATGTGTACTCCATAATTTAAATATTCTTTTAATCTTAATTTATTGATAATCCTTGTTTTTGTATTAAGGATACCCAATCCTTGTTCATGTAAATTTAAAGTTTAGTAGCAGTTTTAGACAAATACAGGATAACTAAATAGAGGATAAGGATAATTTATACAGGTTAATTAAAGGACGAAATTAAGAATATCCTAAGATTTTAAAGTAAAACTTTTCGATTATTATTATTTGAACACTATACATTTGATTAGAACTGCGACTTAAAGAAAGATTAGGCAGTAGGAAAATTCAATTGAGAAAGAATTAAGATTTAAAGCTAAATTCGCTTAAATGAGGCCAGATTTCCGTGAATTTCGAATTCGAACAAAAGTTATGTTAAGCTCTATTTCACTTCATATTAATAAAATTCCAAATTTGTAGCTGACTCTAAAATCCGAATATTTTCAAGAGATTTCAAATCATTTTCTGTATTACAGTCAGACTTGTTGCATTACATTCCATTACTATTCGTCTTTGCCTTAGCCATTTTCTCATCAACTACCTTTGAGTTTTTTTTAAAGGAATAGAAGCTGCTGTCTTTGCCATTACCACCACGTAAGCACAGCCACAACCAAGTTCTTCCAAAACCACCCATGCATCTATATCTATATCCACTTTTTGAACTTTATTATAGTTGATTACAAAATTAAGGTCTTTCTATATATTTATCTAATTGAAGGGGTTTTAATTTTTTGGGCTATAAGGATTATACAGTCGATTACAAAGCCAGGTTTGTTCCTTTTCCCAGAATATTTGCATGTATACATTCTGAAAAAAACAGATATTCTGCTTTTGTTACTATCTCTAAAAATATTATTAAAAAAATAAACAAAATTATTATTAAAATAAACTGAAACATGTGGGATCAACAGCAACTGATATAACAGTATTTTGCAAATCCCTACAACAACTTTTTGGTACAAATAATTAAAGTAGTAACTATTATATATTAACTCCATTATCCAATTAGAATAAAGATGCTTATGTACAAAACACAATTAACCACTCTTTTTACAAAATAAATACTCTAGTAAATTGTTGCAAGTTGCATTTCTTCTAGAGTCCTTGCAAATGACTTGGCTTATTTGACGCGTTTCTTAAATCCTATATTTCGTTCTTTTCCAATTTCTTAAAATAACCAAAAAACAACTTTTCAACTATAATTCAAGCCAAACCTAAATATTCTTAAAATCAAATCTTATATTTTCCAACCGACTATAATAGTTAAATTTTAAAATCAATCAATCTTCCTTATAAACTATTTCAATTGCTGCAATTAATCCTTTCAAAAAATATTTATTAAAAAATCAGATTTCAATCATTTTCTATAACTTTTCTTTTTGAACTTTTCAACTTACAAATTTTGACAAAAACTAGCAACTCATTACTAAGACAACCTTAATATCAAAAAAGGTCAACCTTTTCTAATCCCAATTTCAACATCTCTTTCAATTTTTTTCCTAAGAAAGGACACAAATCTTGAAAGTTAAGTTTAAAGAATTTAATTTTCTCTGCCACTTAACTTTTCTATAAAATACTTTTAAAAATTCCTTTTATTTTAATAATTTCATATTAGATACATATATGTTATATAAAATTATATGTAAATAGATTCTTATAACAATAAACAGGACACAACCTTAAGGACATTATCTAACCGGATGTTAATCACTTTTGTCTTTTTAAATTGAATGAATTTTTATTTAAAAAAATTAAGAATCCTTTAAATGCTCTTATAATCATATAAGTATATGTATGTATATATGCATATATATTATGTATATATATATAAGTATTATTCTAAGAAAATTTAAAAAAGGGGTCGAATATAAAGTATATACAAGAAAAATATATGTATAATAAGATAAGAAACTAAAAATTTGTAATAACAAGGATTTAAATTATTTTTGAAATAACCACCACCTTTAAACTTAATTTCCTTCAAAATTAATTTTATTTTTTATTATTTTTTTTTTTACTGAAATTTATAACTAAAGATGACTGGACATTTAAACTGTGTATATTACTATATATATATATATATATATATAAAACCTTATCTTTTTATATTTTAAATTACTTTTAAAGACAATCATTTTCTTTCCTTGAACACACACACAATCACACATATATATGTACACTCAGAGTTATGTATCTATAGTTTAAGGTCCTTGGATAATATATAAAGTCCTTGACAATAATTAATTTTCTTAAATTTTGGTATGCAAAAACAATAAAATAAAAAATATTTAGTAGTTTTCTTCTTATCCTGTCAAAAAAAGGATATTTTAAGGGTTTAAGAAGTGAGCACGTGGAGATCATTTAATGACTCGGACATTTTATATGATTGAAAATTTTATTCTGTTCTCTTGAATTTTTTTTTGTAGAGGGGGTCGTTTTCATTTATTTGGACAGCAAAGTATATTAAACTTTAGAACATATAGGAAACGAAAGATTTTTCAGGTCTAATTAAATTAAAATGAAAATCAATTATCCTTGAAAATTACATTTATCTTCTAAGGATTACAGGACATAAATGAAAATATAGAATTGCATGTTTAAATATAAATTTATGAAGTCAAATGAATATAGATCCTTAAAATTTGATAAAGGAAGAATGTGTATATATATATATATATATATATATATTATTATAAAATATTTAAGATTTTATTAATTATGATGTGGGAAACAACTTGATATAATGGGATTTACCATAAATTAAACGTATAAGGTATACTACTTATAAGAGGATGGATAGCTGTTTTCATTTATAGGCTATAAAGGCAATTATTATTTAAAAATTTTTGTTTTTAAATAGATAAAGGGTGTTTAAAATTAATTTAATTGGTATGTAGTTGGGTTTTTTAATGATTTTGGTAAATTTAACTTTAAAAATTTTTAATTATTAGTTATAGAAATGGAAAATTATTTAATTAAAACTAGACTGAATTTAGAAAATGCACTACAGAATAAGTTCCTTTAAAATTTATGTAGTGAGCATCCTTTTCCTTCTCAGGAACTTTCAGAAATGCTTTGACGGATTTTTAAGACAAGTTAAAGATCCAAGATATAAGAGAAGATATTTGACTTTACTTTAATCCTTCCACGTTCCTAATCTCGAAACCAAAGTGTAGTTGTGTAACATAGGTACCACTTAAAAGCTTGGGTATGTTTCTGGTTTGTTAAAGTCACTACCCAAAAGGACACTGTCCCTATTAAAAAATCTTACAAAATATTATGTTATCATCAAGTTGAACAATTTTTATAATCAAACATGTATGATGGACTTAGAACATCGGGTGGAAAAATGAAAATACAATTTGCAGCCATGGAATAAGGTCTTGCGAAATAAAACCATTGGGGCAATGTTTTTAAGAACTTGGAAATTGAATTGAAATAGAAATAACACCTGAAGTCCTATTTCTTATACTTTTTATATGAAAGTTTTTAAATTATGAAAAATTTTAAAATTCGAACTCAGAGTATTCCCCCATTCCAGATTATTTATGTATGAGTAGGTGAGATTCTGAATTAAGATTGATTTTAAAGTTGCATTAAAAATTCTGAAAAAAGGTAATCTCAACCTGTTTTTGAATCTAACTTTAAAATCCCTCTAGAATATTATCTATGAGGGTTAAAACTCCGGGTTTTTATTTCCCAAGAAGACGAAGATTAAATTGAAAAAGAAATAATATTATTTCTCATAGTCCTAGAGAATTATTAGGACTATGAGAACTATTAGAGTCTCATAGTCCTAGAGAATTACTATAAGAAAAAACTTTCCAGGATCTAATTTTCCAAGGCTTTATTTCGAGGCTCCCCAAAATTTGCTGTTTTCTTTTTGATAAGACCTATTGAAATTAGTCCTCATTTAATTATTCGATATTAATCTCTCAGATGGAAGAAAAGTAAGAGATAGTTCATGGAATTTGAAACACTTATTTCCCTATCAATGGTAGGATAATTCCTTCAAACTAGGTCTTATCTCACTCCTATTGGTGGGTTAATTCCTTCAAACTAGGGCTTTTATTCTAACAAAACTGAAAAATTCCGGGGGTAACAGTTTAAGCTTTTTAACTGATAGAAAGTGGGTTCAATATTTATCTTTAGCTTAGGAATTTTATTGAATTTTTCTACGTTCGAACTTTCCACTTGAAACCTATGTACATTCCCTTGAATTCTGATTCGTTAAATATGCCTTCATCAATAAGAAATGGTTTGCAGCTCCAATTGAAAACACTCGAAGATGAATTTTATATACAATTAAATATTTTGAAATTTCAATAACTTAAGTTTGTCTGAACTGGATTGAAATCGAATTAAGGATAAATTAGATTAGAATTGTTTGAAAATTATCTTATTAATTGAAAACAATTCCTAATCTCCTATTATTTTGATTCTCTTTTGTTTGTTTTTTATTCATTTTATTTTATTTTATTTTATCCAATATAAAATACTCGTAATTGTAATAAATTGATAAATTGAATTTGACAAAACCAAACAATACCACACACCACCTTACCATAATAAACTTTTGATCCTTTAAATCATTTTCCATTGAATTTTTTTTTTTAAATATCAAACTCTTGACATCTCTTTAAAAATTCAACTAAGTCGCATTTATTTTGTTTTTTTTAAATGATTGCATTAAATTAATAAATTGCATTTTTTTTTTATATCCTATAACATAACACAACATAAAAAAACCAACAACAAAAAAAATAAAACAAAAACAAAAAAAATAAAAAAAAAAAATTAAATTTTCCACCATTAATAACACAAAACAAAAAAAAATTGTAAAATTGTAGAAAAGGATCAGCAGGATATTTAACCCACAAAAACATTGTTTTCAAAATATTAAATACGATTTTCAATTCAATAATTTTTTTTTTTTTATTTTTTTTATTTTTTTGCAATTTACTTTTCCTTTACACTAATCCTTTTTTTTTTTATTTTTTTCTTGTTTTTTTTTTTTTTTTTGGTTTTTTAATACTTTAATCTAAGGACATATTCCTCAAATATATATCTAGTAGTTTTAATGTGTTCAATATTATTAAATCATAGGATATATCTAAAGATATTTGCAAAAAAAAGGATTCTTTTTAATGTCAATTTTTCAAGAGTTTTTTTTTTTTTGTAAATGTGTGTGTGTGTATGTGCGTGTTTTTTTTGCAAAACTTTAAAATGTAAAATGTTTTAAAAAAAAAATTTTAAAAATTTTCACTTTTAAATTTTAAAGAAAGGGGTTTAACCTCTTTTTTTTTGCAAAAAAAAAAATTCTAAAAAATTGTCAGGTTACGATAGGTAACCAACTAACTGGTAACTAACTGGTAACGATTTTCCACTTTATTTTATTATTTAAACTTTTTTTTATTATATTGTTGTTGTTATTGTATTCAGTTTGCAAAATAAAATCACTGTTAAATAACATATTGACTATTCGTATATGTATATATATATATATAATAAATATCCTTCTGAAGGATATCAAAAAAATAAAAAAACAAGTAAAAAAATAGAGTAGTAGAAATCCGTCTCATATGACAATAGAAAAATGTTCGATTTATTTGATTTATATTCGACATGTATTATATATGTATATATTATGTATATATATATATACATATTGTATATACATTTTATATATATTTTTTTGTGAATATATATATATATATATGTTTATATAGTCAATACATTGGGCAGATAGTATTGTCATATGTGTAAAATAAAATAAAAAATAGTAAAACAAGGACTAAAAACATTTTTTTATTATTTGTAAATTGTAGTTGTTTGTGTTTTTTGTTTTTTATACTCATATTTTTGTTTTGAAGTCAAGTTCTGTTTTTTATTATCATCCATAAAAAACATAATTTTTAAAAATTTTTTATAATAATATTTTAAAAAAAAATACAATCAGAGTTAAATAGTATTGTTTTAATATAAATATTCTTTAGAAGTTAATTACTTTTTTTAAAAGTATATCTTGAAACCTTGGGCATTATAGACTTGTGGCAAGGTATGGATCTAAACTTCTATTTAAACTAGAATTTTGATAAAGATATCCTATGAAGAGTGGTTATATAATGTATAAACCAGTTATCGTGAGCCATAATTCTCTGGGGACTATTCATTTTATTTGGAGTCGTAAATCTCCCAACGACTTTTAATTACGGGGCTTTTGTCTACTCGCCTATTCATACGTACGTAGAAATTTGGAAAAGTAAATCATTTTTGGTATTAGATTACCGTGTCCAGAGCTATATAGCGACTACTTACCACTATTCAAATCTATATTTGATAATAAAATCTTAGCCATGTTTGACAACAAACCAATGAAGTTTAATTTGGAAAAAACTTAATAAAATATGAATATTTGATGTGGGAGAAGTGGTTAGTCCCATAGGGTTCGGGTATTGTTTCTTAAAAAAATTTACGTTTTATGTGGTACAATTTTCTATGGCCATTTAAGTCCTCATAGCACCATGTGGTACTATTTTTATGTCCATTGAAGCTTAATTTTAAAACTAAATTTTAAACCAAAAAGATAATCAAGTCTTTTGAATTTTAGACCTATTCCACTAACCACTAATTATCACTAACCTTATAATCAAAAAATTAATTTTCATCAAAGCTATATTTCATATTAAGCTTATCAAGTTTCCATCAAGATAGGATTAAAATGAACTTAATATTAGATATTTATTATAAAATTCTCGATTTGGTTATTTGATTAGTGCTAAGTGTTTGAGGCAATTAGGGCCGACATTAAAAATGTACTCAATACTAAACATAAGAAATCCAATAATTTCAAACAAAGATGTGATAAAAGCGTAGATGATTATCAAGTCGGGCTTAAAAATAAACGATAAATAACCAAGAACTTAGAGCAATATATGTACATACATACATATATTATTATAGAGACATGTTAAATATAGGGAAGAAGTGTATGTTGATTTCAATGTAAGACAGCTAATAATATGGTACATATCCTTAAAAAAACATTTAAAAGATTTAAGTTAAAAACTTGCAAAGTGATTCATACTAAAGAATAAAAAACGTCGAGTTAAGTTAGCTTTTAAAAAAGAATCAATATTCTTTTTAAAAGGAATCTCAAACCAAGCAGAATCATTAATAATCTTCAGATTTTAAACTCATGTTTCATAATTTTATGATAAAGTATTCAAATATGAGTGTTCCAAGACTAGTAAATCTTGTGATTCAAAATTCAACTCTAAATTAAAGACAGCGCTTGATAAAAGCCCCGTAATCAAGCAGATACTTGAGCTATAATTTCCCAGGAATTTTTGAATTTTTTTTTTTGTATTTAGTCTAGGGTTTTATGACTTTGGGACTTTTAACTTAGAATTAACTTTTGAAAAAAGATTTATTAGTCTTGCAACACTCATATTTGAGTATTACAACACTACAATACTACAATAATTCAAATAAATTTTTTGAAACACATCCCATTGATAAATAAAACTCAGGCCTCTTCCAGCATTAATACATTTTGAATACAAGTAAAATTTATAGTACCTTATTAATTTAATATAACTTATAACTCAGCTTCTTCCTGTCCACTTTGAAATTAAATAACTAATTGTTTGATTTACAATCGTCATATTAACTAACCCCCAAAGTGTTTTTCAATTTTTGCAACATTTTTCTAAAGTATTGATTCCTTAAAAATACATAACTTTCAAATTATCTGAAACTTTATCCATTACATATTGTCCTTTTTTTTTAAGTGTCAATTAAATTATTTTAGTAACCATTTGAAAAATCCATTCAATTTTTTTAACTCTTTTACTAAATATCTATAAAAAAATAATAATCAAAAATAAAATTATATCCCAAAACGCTTTCCAAAATATAACTATCAAGAGTCCGATAATTTCCCGAAAGTCTCAAAATCTATATATATACAACTAAAAAATATCAAATTTCAAAATGTCATATACTTATTCATACATATAACTCATCCCTGTATAATACATGCAATGACCTTTAAAATTATTTAATTTTAACACCGATTTTCCATTCAGGATTTTTTGTTTTCATTTTTTTTTTTTTTAATATTTCCTCCACTTCTTTTTTCATAAAATAAATTGTATATTGGAAATGAAATTTACTTAAATAATAATTTTTTATATTTCCAATAATATGTAATCAATATGACGTCAAATAGAAAAAACATTTTTCCAAAAAACCAAAGGATAACACTTAAAACAAAAAAAAGGATACTTTGCAATAAAATTTGAAAAAAAATATCAAATTTCCACTATAGTGCTAATTTGCTAATGCATTAGCACTATTATTTCTAATCGGCCACAAAATTTTCCAAAAATTTTCTTATAAGATTTTTTTTTTTTCTTCATCAAAATAATTTTTCTTTATCTTTAAATATAATTTGAAAAATAAAAAACATCATTAATATCATTTAAGGATAATACATTAATGTATAAAATATACAATCAAATGAAATAAAAAGGACCTTAATCCAATTTCTATGTTTGTTTTTTTTAAATTTATAAAAAAGTAACTTAGTTTAAATAATATAAATATATTATATAAATTGTATACATTAATATATATATAACAAGGAATTCAAGGATATATATATATAAATAAAATCTATATATATACATAACAAGGAACTCAAAAAAAAATCCAAAAAAAAACAAACTTCAAAATTGAAATGAAATGAAATAAATGGACCAAATATAAAACTAACAATATTTTACAACTAGTTTACATTTTCTATCTCTTTCTATCTCATCTGCTATTTCTGTCCCATTCTCAATTTTCTCTCTATATATATATATATATATTATTATTTTTTAAAAAGGGCATTTCTCTAAGGCATATGTCATTCTTGTGATACAAAAAAAAAAAATAAGAAATAAATGCAAATCTTTAACCAACAAATATATCTGTAGATATAATAAAAAAAGGACCAAAAAGGACCAAGGATAACTTTTTATTCTTGTTTTTTTTTATCTAAATTTTATTTTGTTGTTATTTTAATTTTCAATTCTATATATTTAAAATAAAAAAGTATAAATAAAATTATATAAATTCGAATATACACACACACACACACTCATATATATTTGAATCATGAATGGATCTATTCTCCATTTATACCCAACAATTTTACAACATTACAAACGACAAACCACCATATAAACAAACAAACAAATAAATAAATTGGAAGTTTAAAAAATAAAAAAATAAAAAATAACCAACAATAACCTCAAAAAAAAAAAAAAAGTAACCATATACATATTTATATACGAGGACATATGAATTTGTTTATGTTTTTCTTTTTCCTTTTTTTTTTTTTAAGACAAACCATTTGGTTTTTTCATTTAAATTCCCACTACCCTCTTAAATGCCCCCCGCTTTGTACAATGTAATAAAAAAATATCAATATTCTAATGGTGTTTTTAAAAAGGACCACATCTATTTAAAATACTAAAAAAAAAAAAAGGAAAAATTTTCTATCATATACCACATATGTAAATTTAATATATTATATAGTAAATTTACAAGTATATGTATGGCTATTTACATATTTATGTATATGTATATGCTTTTTAAGGATAAAATATATGGTCGGTTTTTTAAAATAAAAAAAAAAGAAGAAAAACAAAATAAACAGCAATGTCCTAAAAAAATCATAAAAAAAAATTCGAAATATAAAATTTACAACAACAAAACCAAAACGGATAAACAAATTTTTTACTCGTATTTGTGAATTGACAATAATGATTTTAAATGGACATTTTTATATATATAAATTTTTTTTCATTTAATTTTATTTATAATTAACTTTACCTTTGTAAAGGGACTGATTAATAAAGACCAATTTAATTTGAGAATTTTAAACTATTTGTTTTTAAAAAGGGACCAAAATCATTTATCAAATCTTAGTTTACGTGACAAAAGTATGTATATATATTAACTTAAGGAGTAAAGCTATTTGATATGTTTGCTAACACCACGAAGTTATTACCAAACAACTTGTTGTTTTTACTCCAATATATCTTTACCTTAACTTAAGAAATCGGACTATTTAAGATGTTTGCTAACATCACGAGTTGCGTAGGTCTATTTAATTCTTACTCAAACATATCTCTACCTTAATTTCAGAAGTGGGACTTTTCAAAACATTTGCAACATCACGAGTTGTGTTAGTTATTACTAACATCCTACATTTTCTTTAAATTAAGAAGTCTGATAATTTAAAGAGTTCTGAAATATCGAGAGATCTAAAGGCTGGCTTAATTTTATTATCATTAGGTATATTTATGTTCTCTTAATTCTATAAAATGGTTGGCCTATTTAGAGTTAGTATTAATCCTTTGATTACGCGAAGCTCTCACAATTGCTTAAAAATTAGATTACACAGTTTCCATTCTTTAAATCTCCTACAGCCCTCCGGCAGCCCTGGCAAAATTAAAAAATTTTAACTTCTTAATAAAATCTCTACATAAAATATCCCCTTTTGTAATCAAAAATTTAGACGGACGGACAACTTTATAAAATTCTTAAGACTAAATGTTTATTTCAATAAACAGTTACAAAATATTAAAAAAAAAAACTAAAATAAAAAAATAATAAATAAATAAATAAAAATAAAAAAAAATTTAAACCCCAAAAGTAAAATGAAACAGTCGCATTTATCTCCATTTGACCCTCTTCAAAGTGCTGTTTGTTGTTTTTTTTTTTTTTATTTTTTTATTTTGTTTCTTTTTTTTTCTTCTTCCTAAATTTTGTTTTGCAGTAAATTTTGTTTCAAATTCGAAATATCCTTATTTCGTCCTTTTTTAAAATATTTCAAGAAATGAGAAAATAAAATAAAATGTTTTATTTAAAATTTTCCGTCCGTCCATTTGTAGTTAACAAATAGTTGATTTTTTTTTTAACTTGAGAGTTCGGTACCTTGGCTTAACTTATTAGAGATGTGCTTTCATGTTGAGTAGAGTTTCTCATTAATAATCTTATATTTTGAATGCAATAAAATTCTTTTAATAATTTGAACTACAGAGTCCATAAAACGATTATTTAAATTTGGGCTCTTTAATAAAATTGTATAAGCTTAAAAATTACCCTAAAGTGGGTTGGTTACTCTAAAGTTGTTTCATAATATCCCTCGAAATTTCACTTATTTTCCAAAGTTCCTAGTTCCTATCCCCAATTTTCCTTCAAAATTACAACCCTTAAACCCAAATTATATATATGTATTTAAGGTCCTTTCCAAGTTTGGTTTTAAACAGGGAGTTTTAGTTTATTAAGGTCCTTCCAAGATCGACCACGCACAATGATTCTAAATGACTTTTGATGCTTTCCACCAAATCTCGTCTAAAAAAAAAATGGAATTGGAAGAGATAAATTAAGAAGTCTGACAATTTAAAGAGTTCAGAAATATCGTATTGAAATACCTCTACTCAAAAGCAATTACAGTAGACAAATTAGTAACTAAACCAGGGTGGACTGCTTAATCATGAGTTAAAATTAATAAGGAAATGTCCTTATTAAAAATCCTTATTTCTTAACTTTAAAAGGAAAATATACACATTTCCACAATTATAATATTTTACTTTCCAAACTTTTTAAAATTAGTTTTTACTAAACAAAATATACATGAGAAAACCACACACACACACACACACTACTAAATCCTTAAAAGATACAATATGTAAATGTATTAAAAGTTTTTTTATATTATACATATATAAAATGTCCTGTATGGATTTTATGTTTCATTTTTTTTTTATTATTAACCAAAAACCGACACCCCCTTCCTAAAGCAACTGGACCTTCAACCCACAAAACTGTTTAAATTGGTCGATTCCATTTATATATTATCAAATACATGTATCTTTGGTTTTTGTTTTTTATGTGTGTAAAAAGTTTAAGATAAATTTTATGTGTATTTATAGATACATTTTATACGAAAATGGTCATATTAAATAAAGTTATATGTATTTATAGATACATTTTATGTAAATTTATGGTCATATTAAATAAAGTAACTAGGTATATGATTATAAAAAATCCTTTTATCTGAATTATTTTAGTTGAAAATGAAAACTTGTATTAAATGAAAATTTTTTTACCGCGAAATTTTTCATTGTAGAAAAAAAAGCAAACAAAAAAAAAGGGGGGGAGAAATTTAAAAATAAATTGTATCTTGGAATTTTTATTTTATATTCGTACCTTTAGACTTGTTTTTTTTTTGGATAACATTTGTGAGTTCCATATTTTAAAGGAAATGAGGGAGAATTTGTGCAATAAATAAAATAAAATTTATTTTAAAATTTATTGTAAGTTGAAAAAATACCATAATTTTGGTTTTTTTTTTGGGCATGAATTGTTAAACAACTGTACATTACACCAAAAATAAAAAAACAAACGTTGTTCTTAAAATTGATTAATTGTTTTTATAGAGTACATGAGGTATTTAGCAACATGTGAGACCACAATGGAGATGGATTTTTATGCAATATTAAAATTTTTAAAATTATATAGGAATGTATCTGAAGTATATTTTGGAATAGTTCGAATATATACTTATATATATACTCGATACATTTTGGCTAAAAGACGCCATTTAGAAGTGTAAATAAAACCTATTAGATAATTTTTTTTTAAAGGTGTTAAGCTAAATTCTAAGAAAGTTCTTAAAATGCAGTTTCTTACGAGGACTCCATTATATTTCCACGACTGTATTATAAGATACTTTTTTATCTCGGAAGATTTAAAAATTTAATTTTGCTAATCGATACTTTACATGAACCAAAGATAGATATTCGTAAAAGGCGGTGTACTAACTTATCATGCACTATAAATCTAATATGCATCTAATCATACCTATGATTATAATACCTTTGAGTAGTACTTAATAGTCGGCTGATGGCTACTTTAGTACATCTTGGAAATGTCCCGAGTACCTAGTATATTGATGACTACAATTCTACTGTGATTTTACTAAAATTATTGGAAAGCAGACCTGTATAATAATAAGTAAAATGGTACTACAGTACTGTTTTTAAGTATCTGACACTTAGTACCTGATACCCATTACTTTGTCAAGTATACATACCAAAATTACTTTGATTTCGATACTTTTAAAATTGAAGTCTAAATAAAAAGAATCAAGTATAAAAATACTTGTATTTTGGACTTTGTGAATGAAAATATTTGCAAAATACTTGAATACTTGGAGAATTATGAATTCTTGATACTTAAGTATTTCTGGGTACTTAATTACTCAAAAATACTTTAGTACAAAAAAATAAATACAAAAGTAATTAAATTCAAAATTCAATTACTTTTGTGGAATTACAAGTATTTTTACTTGATTCTTTTACTTACATACTAAAATTTTCTTAAGAATCGAAATCTAAGTAATACTGGTACTTAACAAAATAATGAGTATCAGATAATGGTAGTGGTAATTGTGCTAGTACTTGAAATATACAGGTCTATTGGAAAGTTATTTCATGAATAGGAAATAATATTTAACAATTTCACATAAAAAAAAACCTAAAATCATAAAAATTTAATCTTAGATATTTTCGACAGTCATAATTAAGATGTATAAAAAAAAACGTGTCCCATGAAACTTTGGGGACTTTTTTCAATATTTTTGAAATTTTGTTTTGTTTTTCCAAATTTTACAATTCAATAAATTTATTTAAGGCTCTTCTATTTTAAATAAAGGACTTCTTTAGCACGTATTTTCAATTCAACTTTCTTTTGTTTTCTTTGCAAAGATTTCAATTTTCTTAATAATTATATTTTTATCCCACACATGATTTCCCACTATCAGAACACTGTGTGCATTAAGTGACCAGAAACTTATAACTATGTATCAATTTTTTTATATAAAAGTACAAAGAACCCACAGTGTTTAGACTCAAACACTGTGTCTCCTTTAATATCTTAAATAAAAAAAATTGTTGCACAACAGGATAATGCGGTTCAATTTTTTTCTAAAACGAAACTTAAAAATACATTTTAAAATAATTTTTTTGTTTTTTTTTAAGAAAATCCTTAAAAAAAATCCCTCAAAAAAAAAAAACAAATATCGAAAAAGGACGTAAAATAAATTTTTTTTATATAAATCCATCTATATATCAAGGACATAGACACATATACCATTAGATATAATTTTTTCAAAAATTTTTATGCTTGAAAAATAAGTATCTGAAAATGGGGTGGTAAATGCTGCCCAGGGGACTTATTTGATAGATACATTCCGGCATTTATATATATATATATATATAGGTTTAGAATTTATACATATATACCTTTGGTTATTTTTTTGCGAAAAAAACTACAAAATGTTTTTTTTTTATTTTTTTATTCTTTTTTTCGATTAAAGTTTACAGTTCAGTTAAAAAAATCGAAATTGGTTTCCAGGACATCATCAGGACATTGAAATACGAAAAAAATATGTTACTTTATCTGTTTTTTATATTTTGCTTATTTATTTGTCTTTTTTTTTTTTTATTTTTATTTTTTAGATATGTTTGCCTTGAAGGACATTTTACATTTAGAGGTTTTAGACGTTAGAGGTTTTTAGAGTTCATCATTTGCCATTTTTTTTTATTTCTCATTTATTTTTTTGTTGTTTTTTTGTTTAAAAAATATAGGATTTACATATCACATACACTAACAAACTAAATATAATAAAAAAACAAAAAAAAATAGATAAACAAAATTTATAAAGGATAAAAAGAGGTGAAATGTGTACACACAATCACACATTTTATAACAATATGAAAAATAGACATATTGTTATTGGGGAAAATAAAATTTATAGATTGATCAACAAAATTTATTAATAGTATGATAACTTGTAATAAAAAAACAGTAATTTGAAGAATATTTGAAGAATATATCGGTCCGCACTTCTTATAATACTTTACCCTTTATATTTTACTTTCTAAACATAGTCTAATATTCCTTCCAATATAGAAATAGGCATGTTTATTAATTTTAATCAGAACTGTATATTTCAAGTACACGTACAATTACAAGTACCATTACCTAGTAATCATTACTTGTTCAAGTAATAGAATTACTTAGATTTCGATTCTTTTTATATTTAAAATATTTGTAAAATACTTGAATTTTTGGAAATTAATTGAGTACTTGATACTTAAGTATTTCTTGGTACTTAATTACTCGAAAATACTTTAGTATCAAAAAATAATTACAAAAGTAATTAAACAAAAAATTCAATTAGTTTTTGGAAATTACAAGTTTATTTATTTGACTTTTTTTACTTATGTTTAAATTTTGTAAGTATCGAAATATAAGTAATACTGATTCTTGATATAGTAATGAGTATCAAGTAATGGTACTTACAACTATACTTAAGTACCATTTTACTCAGTATTATACACATATTAACTTTTGCTCCTCCCCTCGAATAAGAACAGATTTAAATTAATTATAATATTTTTTTAATCGCATTAACTGATTACTTTGATTAATTACTTTGCCTACAGTATTACTAGAAATTTATTTTTTTTATTATTTAGAATAACCTCTGCACGCTTTAGACGATTACTAATTATGCAAAATATTATAATTAATTTAAATCTCTTCTGCGTCGAGGGGAGGAGCGAAAGTTAATATGTGTATAATACTGAGTAAAATGGTACTTAAGTACAAATTTAATTAATTAGTTTTAACGATGTTTTCTATCAACCTTGGATAATAATTGTATTTTATTGAGTCCTTAAAATTTTAATTTGATTTTAGAAACAATGTTTGGAAGTTATTAGTATCAATATAGTATTATATTATAGGTACAAGGTCTTTTTGGAAAGTTTAAAGGAAATTTCATAAAAAAACTTTAAATTGCACAATTTTACTTTACGAATTTTTTGGTGACAAGTCAAAGTATTCCCCGGTCCAAACTCGCTAAGGGAATTATGGATCATTATTTTAGGGAAGAAGTTCCATAGGGAGTTATAATTTATTTTATGGATCAAAAGGCTCGATCGTAGGAATTTGGGATTAAAAAATACAACTTAACTCATCTAACGAAATTCTAATTTAAATATTAAAGTAATCAAAGTATTAGTTTAAGAATAGTTTAAAGTAAGAATAGAATCAAAGAATCTGCTCCAGGTTTCTTACTCTCAATATAAATTCCAATTCCAAAAAAAAAGAATTTTAAATTTACATGATCTACATTTGATATTTTAATAAAAATTTCAAATAATATAAAATCTCGTTTCAGTTAATTTAAAAATCTAAAAAAAAAAACCTCCAAGTCTTCTAAAACCCAAAATGAATTTCCAAATCAAAAAAAATGAACTTAGTCATCTTATATATGAAAAATAAAAAAATGCTCATCCTATTATTATTTATCATCCAGGATTCATATATGAAATGTTAACAAAATATTATGATAGAGGGAATACCCCTTTTTATATTCACTCACTTATTTAATATTTTTCCATAGTCATCAAATGTAATGGATATCTAATATTGTTTTGTTCAAATAAAACATATCCTACAAATTTCTTATATATATATATATATATATATATATATATATATATATACATACTATTTTTATATATATATATATATATATAAAAAGCTAAGTCATTCTCCTAGTATAAATTCGCCTCTAACACTATGTACAATATGAATTGACAACAATTTTGACATTCGCCTTTATATAAAATTTGAAATATTAAAAAATATAC
This sequence comes from Dolichopus griseipennis, assembly GCA_963082915.1. Lineage (NCBI taxonomy): Eukaryota > Metazoa > Arthropoda > Insecta > Diptera > Dolichopodidae > Dolichopus > Dolichopus griseipennis. The sequence continues at coordinate 70,652,248 of OY720445.1, forward strand.
ACGTATATAAAATATATATTAATTGTCCATTAAATTTTTAATTTTTTTTTACAAAATTTCTAGGACCTTTATCCTGTATTATCATCAAATTAAGTTCTTACTTAAATTAAGTACTTATTTAATAACATTTTAATAAAGGACAAAGGTCCTTGTAATTTTGTTTAGAATTTATTTAATGTGTTTATGACCTACGTAGATTCTCTCCTCTAAACTCTGTACTAACGGTTATTCGAAATAATTTACAATTTTTTAAAACTTTATAAATACCAATCAAATCAACTGTAAGAGAATGACTTTGCAAAACATTTTTTTGTTTTTGTTTTTTTTTTTTAATGTATTTGAAAAAATAAATTGAAAATCTGACAGGAAAATTGTAAGTGAAAATTTATTTACAAAAAAAAAAAAGAAAAACAATTTACAGGATAATGGTAAATCAAATAGGACATCTTTGAAAAAAAAAATTAATTTTTCAAAAAATTTTCTATTTCCATTTTGTTTAAAAAAAAAAAAAAATTCCAACATTAATTTAAACAAAATCAAAATAAAAAATAGACAAAACAAAATATCCTGTTACCATTGTCCTTATAAAAGATTTTTTTCATCCTTTATATTTCTTCAATATTATTTTGGCTTTGTTTTTAGTTAAAAAACAAGGATATTCATTTTTTCATTCAAAATTTTAAAATTATATTGTGCATTCTATATATACATATATATATATATATATATATATATATCCTTATATACTATACAGATAAAAATTTTAATGAAATAAAAGGACTTTCTGTTAAAAAGCTTGTTTGAATTTTCTTGTTGCATTTTCCAAATAAATTGCACCGTATAATGTGCAGTAAATTACTAGTAGAATTGTTAATTAAAAATATTTGTCCTTAAGCAATATTAATTTTTTAAAGGATATTTTTTTATTTGTATATTTGTATTTTTTTATAAATCGCAACCAAAATTTGTTATGCAATTTTATTTTTATACGTTTATATATATATAGTTATATATGCAATTGAATCTATTTGAAAATGTTCTAATTTTAATATTTGAAAATTGTGGTAGGTTTTGTTAAAAAAAAAATTGGATCGATATTTTATTCTATTTTAATTGAGAGTTCCACTATGCAGTTACAACTAAAAAAGGATTCTCTCTTAATAAGGTTTCTATTTATAATTTACAAACTCAATATTCATTTGTCAATTGCACGAATAATATTTCTTTTAATTTTTTATAAAAACTTTCCAGGACGAAGACGCTAAGGATTTTCCAAAATGGATTTGAGATCAGTTAGATCTGGTTTTATATCCAGGAGATCAGGTTATATCCATAGATCCTGTAAATCCTTTACAGAATATAAAACTGAATTGTTTTATAAAATCTACTGCAACTTTAAAACATCTGAACTGACAATGTTATTCAAAACTCGTTAGACTAATCAAATCAGCCCCATTCTGCCAAACACTGAATACCCATTATAATTATTAAAGACAGAGAGAAGATATCCTGCCAATTGAAATTTCATAAATTCATATAGGACTCGTTTAAAGGGCCATATATTCTATGCAGAATTTTTCATTCAAAAATACCTAATGCTAATTGTAACTCACTACAACTGAAAGTATGATCGTCTTGTATTTTATTGCACTATAGTATTTCGTGTTAGGAGTTTTGAACCAAGTTATTTTGACAAACTGAAATAGCAACGCTTTGCTATCCTTATTCTACTTCCTATGACATATAAAACAATACTAAAGAATTCATCTAAGATTCAAGTCCTATATAATATATAGATACAAGCCTTATACAAAGATCCTACTAAAGTTCAAATCCAAAATAGTTTTCAAAGCTTCATACTTTAAACTTTAATACTACTGAATCTTAAACTAACCCAAATCTTGCAACTCCATATAAATTTGGGAACCAAATCCTCAAAACTCTAATCCACGTCAAAGAAAAATCCCCAAAAACAAAATCCCCGTGGAGAAGTACAACAAAATCAGGGCTGTGCACTCTTTCCTGAATATTAATGAGGGTTCGATTCCTGGTTTCCAAACAGTTTTGGGGTTTTTGTCTTGGGAATTTACTCTTTGAGCACTTTGTCTTGGAGATTGCATATCCATCTAATATCTTCTAGGATCTTACGGTCTTTGGTCCTTTAAATAACTTTTATACAAATCAGTTTCACCGAGAAACTAAATTATAATATTTTTCCGAAAAAGTTTTTTTTAAAATCATGCGAATAATTTGCGCAAAATAATAAATTTTTATACATTACTATTCAAAAGGACTCACTTTGTGTTCAAAATATACAAAATAAAAAAAAAAAACAAATACCAAAATAAAAAGGATTCAAATAGAAAACAAAAAATTATTTTAGGGCAAAAATATACAAAATCATTTTCTATTTGTCAAAAATTATTAACTTCGCAAATATAAAAGAATTTCAGTTAATATAAAATAATATATATAAATAATATAGAAATGGGCATAATAGAAATATATATATATATTTTTTATATAAATTTATATATATCTTTTTTTTAAAAAACTTATTAACTAGAAATAATAATAATATACCAAAAATCATTGAATAAAATACGCTTTATAATGCTTGAAAATGTTAAAATTGTCTAGTACTAGAAATTAAAAAAAATAAAAAAGTCTTTATATTGTTCTTATTTTTGATTACTTATACACTTTCAAATTTAATTTCGCGAAATTTTCACTTAATTATTTCATGTATAGCGGTTCAGTTATTTGTTAATAAATATAAATAATTATTTGAAGGTGACAATCGCTCGAATTTCGAGAACGAGCGGCACTATTTACCAAATAATTTTATAAAGTCCTCATATATTGACAGAAACTTCACGATAGTCACACTTATAGTACTCTAATTCCGGAAATTGATCTGTCACATTTCTTACTTACCTAACATAGAGACTGAAAACCTAACTACAATCAAATATTTGGGAACATAAATAAGTCAAGGATCAAGTTGAATACTTGGATACTCAGGAGCAAGATCGAGCAAGCCGGAATCAACTTTGAGGGGTGGCAAAATATATTCTGCAAAAACGAACACAACCTGAAGCTTAAAATTGACTTATTAAACTACTATATATGGTCAGTGTTATTGTATTGTGGTGAGTTCTGAAAAGTGATGGAACATAGAATCGAAACATTCGAAATATGGTGCTGCCTTCGCATTTTAAAATAAAAAACTGGGCTGTACTTGAAATAAAATGAAGTTCTAACAAGATGGACCAACACCAGGCAGATCATGTTCATCATCGAAACAGGAAAGCTGAGCTACCTGGATTATATAGTATGCAATGCCAAGTACAAATTACACCAGTCAAAACTATATGGTAAAATTGAATATAAAAGAAGGTAAAAAGAAAGAGAGGTCGTAGGAGAATAACATTACTGAAAAATATGTATAAATGGTTCAATATAACTTCTGCTGAATTGACCAGGGCAGTGAGTTCAAGGATTAATATTAATTTGATGACAAATAATCTCTATAGAGGACTCTTGAACCCTAAGAAGAAGAAAAGTTCTTTCATATTTTTCGCTGTATTCATTTTATAAATCCTGACAAATGATTTAACCTGGTAACACTTCTTCAAGTTCTTCTATATTTCTTTAGTATTTGCAATGCATCAATGAATGATGTATCTTAATAACTCATCTGTTTTTAAATAGACCTTTGGTTCAGAAAAGCAACTGTCCCCAATGTTTTACTCATATCCTTTTGATCCTACTTTTAAATAAGACTCAGGAACTATAGTGAAACCAGTGTTGGGCTTTGAATTATTTTTAAAAATTTCTGAACCTTTCCAACACAAATCTGTCTTTATTATAAGTACTTTATTGCAGCTTGGAATAGAAGAAAAGATTCTAAATAACTAACGGAGTGGACCGCGTTTTAAACACCGATTTTAAAGAATAATATTTGGGTTGGAATAGCATATATAGGAAAGTTTCTAAAAAATCAATATCGACTAAAGGACTCGGGTTCGAAATAACTTTTTATTTATATAAAAAATTGAATTTAAAATCTTTTAATCAATACAAATCCTTATAATAAGTTAGAGATTAGCAGCTAACACCAAAAGTCACTGATATGATTATTTTAATCAAACAATTACTTATTGTACTTTTCTATTTTTAATTCTTTAATAATTTAAATTGTTATTATTTCAATTTTAAAAGCAATGTCATAAAATTAAAAAAATTACCATATTTATTCCCTAATACATACATACTCTCTTCATATATAAAACACACTCCCTCTCTTACTACCATTAAAAAATTAAATAAGACTAGACTTATTTTATTTAAAAAAATTTACATTAGCCATCTCATCTCATTTTCCCCACCTTCCCATCCAAAATTTAAAAAAAAAAACAAATAAATAATAATCGCAAAACCCAAGTAAAACAACCACCAAAAAAAACGAATGTCCTTTAATTGACAAAAAAAAAATTAAATAAGGACAAACACAACAACAAAAACTTTTAACAAAATTCTACATGCAAATTAAGTAAAAAAACGAAATAGACATTATAAAAACAAAAAATGAGAACAAATATGCCCTTGTTAACTGCTATACAGTCCAGCAGACATACTTCCTACGGGTTTTTATACATTCTTACTTTTTTTTTGTTAATGTCCTGAAAATTTAGTTTTTTATTTTTTTTTTTTTTTTTGCCTTAATCTTATCCTCCCTTTCACCAATTTGAAAAAAAAGTTTCTATATATATATACATATATATAAGAAACACTTTAACATTTTGAACTTTGGTTACACTCTTTATTATTTTATATTAAAAGTTATTTTCCTTTGGGTCCTGAATTTTTTTTTGTCTAAATTAAAAGGAAACTCATTTCAATACAAATAAATCAACCAAAAGTTACTTAGTTCTAAGTCCTTAAATGATTTTTTTTTAAAAAGTAAATAGCTTTAATAAATTCATATGGTGGACTTTAACTTTTGTTTTTTGAATATTCGAAATCAGAGTAGGGTGCTTTATAAAAAATAAACACTAAAAAAGTAAAGAAATCGTTTGAGTCTGGTAAGGAATCTTATTTTACAAAATCTTTTTTTTACAAAATCTTCTTTTACAAAATATTGTTTTTACAAAATCATGTTTTTACAAAATCTCTTTTTACAAAATCACAAAATTTTACATAGCATCTATGTTAATTAAGACCTATTTGGGACTACCATTCTAAGACCCCCGGTTAACCGATTATGGAACTCCCGATTATGTACTTTAAAATGCCTCCTATTTAAAAATCGCACATATCAGTAGAAGACTTATTATAACTCTGAGTATTCAACGATAAAAAGCCTCTCTTGGCTCCAGAATTTCACATATCGAAAACTTTGACTTTGAATTCAACTCTAAAATCCCTTCCAATATCTCTTTTTATAAACATGTTTTAACTATTTTAAAGTTAAACCAAAAAAAAGGGTTTTTAAAAAACTAGATTTTTAAAAAAACGAGATTTTCAAAAAATGAGATTTTCAAAAAACAAAATTTTCAAAAAACAAGATTTTCAAAAAACCAGATTTTCAAAAAATGAGATTTCCAAAAAAACGTAATTTTGTAAGAACCAAATTTTGAAACTATTGTAGCGCTTCCAAATCATTTAAATAAAATTTTCGTATTCGATTTTTCCCAAATTTTAAGATATTTTGTAATAAACAGAAAGTCCTTTAAACAGGATTTAAATTGAAGGGAAGTTATAACCAAATTATTCCACTACTACAATAGTAGAACTTTACTCTGAAATTTCGTCGAAATTCTATTTCATAATAATTTAAAAAAATTTGTTTCAACTTCGAAGTTTTTTCGAAGTAAAGTTGAGTAATAAGGAAGAGATATTGAAAATTGAACTAGAACTAAGACCTTCGAACTTGAGTTAAATACTGAACTGTGATAAAGGCTTGTATAATGTATCCCACCAACTTTTACAGATCCATTAATCAGCTACAGGGTTAATTGTTAATTTAATAAGGCTATTATTAAATTATAAAAGTATTTTAACTGCGTTGAAACCATCTTTAACTACATAGCATTGAACCCATTTAACACTAAATAGAATATCTGGAGTCAATATAATAACGGATTCGACTAATCAAGGTTTTTAATATGAGCTCTAAATTTTGGTTTCAAAAATTTTAAAAATAAAGTACCGACATTTTATAGACTTCTAAGTATACTGAAGCTACTGAACTCGCACTAAAATCATTTCTTCACCTCTTGCTTCAAAAAATTCAAGAACAAACTGGAGTTTAAATGAAACTCAAAAGTGCTTTCCAAATCGTACTTTCTAAATAAAGTCAAAATGCAAAGGGAACTTTTTAAATCTCAATCTTCTAATTAACACTTCCAACCACTTATTTTAAGCGTAAGAATGTAAGGACCTCTAACAACAAGTACTTAAATAAATTATGATCTCAAGTATTACATAATTTATCTTCTATACACTTCAAGAACTGCAAAACTCTACCCATATCCTTTATATTTTTTAATATTATTTATTATTTTACAATGTCAAGCGTTAAGAAGTTCCAGAAGTTACACAAAACATAAAAACCATAAAACCCATACATATTAAATAAAAAACATAAAACACAATGTTTTAATTCAAACATTTAAAAAACAACCATCATCCAAACAATACCCAAACATCTTAAACTTTCACCAAATATCCAAATATACCAAATCACCAAATATTGTATTATAAAAAAAAACAACAGACTAATATATAAAATTGTCATTAGGATAATGCAAAAAAAAAAAAACAACAACAAAAAAAATCATCCAGGACTAAAATATAAAAAAAAAGGACATCGTATAGCAAAAGTACAGCAAAAACAAAAATCATTCAAATAACACCCATTTTCAATGTCCCATCTCCTTTTTTAAAAGTTTTTTTTCAAATAACCGTTAAAAATACAAAATCAAAATCCACTACCACAGAATATATTCTGCGAAACCCACAATAAAAAAAAACTTCAACTTTTTCCTTTGCAAAAAGGACTTAACTGTCCTTTAAAATTAAAAATTGAAAAAAAATACAAATACCAAAAAAAATAAACTCACCACCCATTCTTACAAGTTACAGATAGATTGAGGTGAGATAAGATGTTTACAGTTTTTTTTAGCTAAATATAAAAAGTCCTTTTTCTATATGTCCTTTTCTAGCATATGTCTACTTTAGTATAAAATTTTATAATATTTTCTTTTCTTCAAAAAATTATAATCCTTTAAATGAAAAACTTACACATAAGTATGAATGAGTGTGTGTAAAGTATATATGTCTGATTTGAAGACCATTATGAAAATTTTAAAATAAAAACAAAAAAAACTTAAAATAAAAATAAAACAAAAAATTCAATGTTGTTGTTTTAAAAAACAGGACACGAGACAGGAAATAGACACAAAGAATAAAATGATGACTTAGGAAAAAATAATAAAAATCCGAAATAAGAATAAAGGAGAAAGAGAAAGAGAGTTAAAAAAAACAATGAATTGAACATAGAAATGACAGTAATAAAAACAAAACAAGAAAGAGAAAGAAAAAGAAAAAGAGAGAGAAGGAAAATAGAAAGTCCTTTCGAATTATACTTTGTATACTTTTGTGTACATAAATATGGACACAAACCAATGATACAAAACAAAATTATATGGAAGTTTATTTTACTTTCTTTTTTTTTACTGTCCTTTCTTTGTTGTTGTTGTTGTTATCCTTTTTAGTTTTTTTTTTGTTTTATTTTTGTTGTTTTCTAACAGTTGACCCTTATGGCAATTGAAGAAAATATATATAACATTTAAAAGTTTTTTAGTTTTTATTTTCATTTTCTTTTATATATGTATGTATGCATGTATGTATTTATATATTTAAATATCCTTATTGAAAGAATAAGAAATTTCAGTTATAATATGTTTTCTATTTTTTTATTTTGTTTTTTTTTTTTTTAGCAACGTTTGGGAAAACAGCAAACTGTACTATATATATATATATATAAATATTTATTTTCTATTATTATTTTATTTTGAAGTTTTTATTAATATATTTAGTTTTTTTATATAATTGCATATGTATTAGTTTTATATTTTGTTTTTTTTTTTTACTAAAAAATATATGTATAAAACTTTCGTCCTTTTATTTTTATTGTTTTTTATTTATTTATTTATATTGTAGTTTTTTATTATTGTTAAGTCCCAAAAGGTAAAAAGTTTTACTGTTGTTGTTTTTTTTTTTAATAATATTATAAATATATAAAAGAATATTAGAAAAAACTTATTATAGAATAAATACATATATACAGTAGTTATATATATAGTGGTTGTCAAAAAAATTGAAAAGGAATTGTCTATTTTGAAAATAAAATAGTAAAGTATATGTAGTATGGACTATTATTTTATTTTTATTTTATTGTATTCAAATGTATAATATACAGGGTGTTTAGAGTGCTCGGACAAGTTCAAAGGCCAGGCGGTGGTAGAAGGGGCTTGGACGAATAAATAGCTTTATAATTATTTAAAATCTGTATTACAACCTCCTTCTTGCGTTATAATGTAATTCAAAGTCGTAAAGTACGAACCAATGTAAAATTACATATCTTCCGAACTATTAGCTCTACAAACATGTTTTATGACTTATTTTAAAGCTTTGATATATATATTAATCTTGGTTTTTATAAATTTAACTTTGAATTTGGATAAAAATTGGTTTCCATGTTGCTTATATTAGTTCTTTTAAGAGACTTATATAGGTACCAAATTAAAGGTCTGCTTGCAAGGTATAATGCTATGTAGTTAAAACTTATACTAAAGAAGCTCAAAATCAAAATGGCCTAACCCTCAAAACAAGTAGTTCGTTTTTTTTGCCTTAATCACATAAATATTAAATATAAAATTGGGTTCTGTACATGAAAGGTCAATTTGGGGTTGAACATGTGGTATTTATTTTTTTTCCTTAACCAATTTTCTTTTTTATTTTATTTCTAAGGGGATTTAACGCTTGTGGCTTTTTTTAAATTAGTTTTGTGGTCTAGTCACTTTGATTCTGAGCTCCTCTAACTTATCGATTTTTGTGAAATAATTAAGTTTGAACAAACTGAAGGAACCACTTAGGTATTGCAAAAATGGCCATTGAATTTTTTTTAAATTTTAATTTAGCAATTTTAAGATTCACTAAATACTTACTACAATAGTAAGGGACGATTTTATTAATTACAGCTGATCGAATCTAGTACGAAAAAACTTAAGTCTTAAGCCATTTGGGTCTAAATGCTTTCGATAAGGGATAATAAGAGTGTAGGTCAAATTACGAATTCAAAATTTAGAATACAAACTAACTTGGCTCCCAAGGATGAAAAAGGGATACAAACCAAAACTAAAATTTTTAAATTCAAGTCTTATAAGTTACAAATAAGTCAAAAATTTAACAAATAAAAATTTCACAAGGGTTTTGTCACTTGCATTGAAGGGATATCCATTCCTTGACTTAAAATTAACTCTGAAATATTTGGAAATTAAAGTTCATTTAAATAGATTGTAGCTTCATTTAAAATACATTTAGAATCAATATTTTATTTAACTAGAGTATACTAAGAATAATTTGTACTAACTTATGCAGGCCCCCTTATAATACAATTAAGATAAAACTCAATTTTCAACAAAGCAAATAATAAATGAATTTAATTTCTTTTGTTATTGTTATGGTCAGAAAATTCTATATATATATACATAAATATAAAACTGTAGATGTATATATGTAAAATACTTTGCATATTTGATATACAAAAAGTATATCAGAAATAAGTATTACAAGAAAAGGAATCCATGAGTGTTTTCCATTTGAATTTATTTTAAATTTTTATACTTTTGAAAACTTTGTAAATAGTGGCAAAATCTTAAAACTTCTGTTTGCTAGCCCTTTGTTCTATTTAAATGTAGATCCTTATTGAATCAACAACTTATCACTAATCCAATATTCAAATAATCATTTTTTCATTGAAAGGTTGATTTCAACCAACTGAATAAAGTTTGATTGGGGTTGGGTTTGAAATCTACGTTTTCACAAAAGATTTTCTTAAAAAGCGAGATTTTTCAATTAAAAAACGAAATTTTCTAAAAACTAGATTTACTAAAAACTAGATTTAGGAATGCTCCTGTTTGATTAGTTAAAAAAATACTCACTTATCAAGAAATGATTATTTTATTAGTTATTTGATTATTGAGCCAATAGTGAAACAAATCACCAGGAGAAAATGGGGGTGGATTGGCCATAGACTAAGAAAAAATTAGAAATGCGTATCCAAGAATGGAGCTATTCTTAAATCAAAAATAATGCAAAAATAGATGCAAAATATCCTGAAATGCAATAGTAAAAAACAAAACTATGAATTTGGAAATATGTTGAGTATCTAAGATCGTATAAATTTTTTCCACTTTTACAATCCTTTTTAAAAAAAAATTCTCTTATTAAAATGCAAATGTATATAATAAACATTAAATATTTCATATAATATATTATATAAAAATATTAGGTAAAGGTTTTGACTGCTGCTTAGCATTAATGACCCGTTCCCAGGGACAACTATTATTCATCTCTATATTTCCTTTAATATATTATACAATTCTCATATACATATATATAAAAATCTATAGATATGGTATTCGAATACCATAACTAATTCTTAAAAATTATACAATATATTTAATATCTTTGAATCTATAGTATATTTGTATATATTTGAAAGAATAGATATTTTTGTCTATTTATCAATAGTTAAAATTTTTAAAAAAACAACAACAACACAAAAAAAATTTAAAAAAAAACGAAAGTTCAGATACAAATAAAATAACATAAGATAAGTTGAAAAGAACTTTTTCGGCCATTATTTACATATATATACAATTAGAAGAAGGATACTACAGGATACTGGCAGTATTGAAAAAACAAAATACAAAAAAAAAAATTTAAATTCTATATTATTACAGTTAAAAAAAAATATCCATATGTTTTTCTTGGAAAAACAAATAAAATATTATACAGAATATATGAAAGGAAAATTCTAAGAAAATTTTGGAAGGATAATAAAAGTAAACGACCACAGAATAAAAGTTTTTCTATATATATACATATATACAATATTTATTTAGTTTGGACTTTTTGTATACATATATTTTAATATCAAATCTCCAAGGAAATATTCTAAGAAATTATATTTAAGTAAGTAAATACATATATATACATATATAGAAAGGAATCATATAAAAAATTTTAAATATTAGAATAAATGAAAAACAATACAATTTTTATATATAAATATTATTTATAAACACATCTTTATATATTTGTAATTTATTCGGAAAATATAATGTAGAAGAAAGGACTCGTCCAGTTTTACTTTGAATATATAAAAGTTAATATTAATTTAAGAATTTAAATAACAATCTTTGTTTTTTCTTAAATTATTTTAATTGAAGTATTGAATGCAAATATTGTGTACCATTGTTAATATATAGTATAATATTTATACATATATATATAAATAGTAATTGTAATTTATGAAACTTAGTATATAACTCCAACTTTGAAAGCTTTCAATACTGAATGATATCCTTGATTATTAAATAAAAAATTTATAAAGTGAAATAATTAAGATTCCTTGGAATTATCTTTTAAATTTTAAATTATTAAAACAATTATTGAAAACTATTTTAAATAGAAGATTTTATTTAAGGACTATAAGGAATGAATAAAAATTATTTAAGGACTTTAAGGAATATTTTTATACAAACTATAGTTACCATTTTTAAGGAAACATTTTTAAAATCTAAGAGTTAAGTAGAACTTTAAAACAGATATAACTATGGTTAGTTAAATGATCTGTTGATATATGTGGCACAAATATATGTCCAGTAATTTTTAAAAGTTCAAATCCTTTTAAACAAATAGTCCTGAAAAATGTGACTTTCACAGTCTATGAGACAGTCTGCTTTCATAGTCTGCACTAGATTTTATCTAAATGATTATTAATTTAACTTCTAGAACAACTTTGGAAATCATGTATTCCTCATTTATAACTAGTTTCTACATCTGCGATAATGTCTGCGTTCATAGTCTGCCCTAGATTTTATCTAAAAGACTATTAATTAATGAACTTCTTGAACAACTTTGGAAATAAAGTATTCCTAATTTATAACTAGTTTGCACAGTCTGCGATAATGTCTACGTTCATAGTTTGCATTAGATTTTAACTAAATGACTATTATTTGAACTTTTAGAAATTCTTTGTAAATCGTGTTTACTTCATACATAATTAGTTTTACAACAAATCTCTCGTTTTTCTAAGATCTAAGATCTAAGACTTATTCTAATCATCCTAACTTTAGAGTCTTAATTTAAAAATATAAAAATCTTTAATATAACAAATTATTTAATCTATAACTTTAAATTATATATATTAAAAGTATTTAAAAAAAAAAACTAGTATTCCTGTGCAACAGACTTTAATTCTCATAATTTAAGAGCTTAAAATGTTATTTTCCAATAAACCTTACAAATTACCCCAAGTATAGGGTATTTCAAAAGAAAATAGAGGTTGAATAAATATTTTTTTATAAAAAAAATCTATAAAATTTTTCAAAATCCAATATCTTAAAAACTATGCCCAATAAACTCCTAGTTATACAATCTTTTGCTCTAAGAAGGATGCAAGGACTCTTTTTCCTATTAGGAGTATTTAAGTTATTTGAAAAAACAAAACGTTTAAATTTTTTATTTAAAATATTTTCTGATCCTTTAATTTCGTCGGATATCCTTTTTCCTCAAAAAATTATTTAAAATTAAGTAAGTCCCAATTATCTAAAGATTTAGTTAGTCACTTAAATTAAATCTAAACCTAGATATAGATAATCTTTAAAACTCTAGCTCTAGAGTCTTAAACTCGAAATTCAAATAATCATTAACTTAATAAATTATTTAAATTATATTAATTAAAAATTTCTTAAAATAATTCTCTTCTTTCAATATCAAAATGTCCTGATCTAAACCAAATGTCTTCTTAAGTATATTACAAAACGACAGATACTTCAACTTAATATTATTTTATTTTCGTCCTTCAACAACTTAATCAAACCATTATTTTTTAATTTAAATCTTAACAATTAAATCAAAACTCTTGAATTTAGATTAAATCGCAATATTCTTCCCGTTAAAAAGGACATTCCAAATCACACTTGAAAATGACTTGTTATAAAATACTTTATCAAAATTTTTAACACAATATATATACCATATAAGATATCTTAATTAAAATCAGCTTTAGTTTTAATAATACTATTCTATACACTCAAAACCAAAACTAAATATCGAATATTAAAAAAAAAAAGGACATTCATTACACTTCAATTATTAATTTTCAATTCATTCCCGTATAATCCTATTTTTTTTGTTGAATACTAAAATAAAATTTTTTTTAAGATTTTAATCAGCACTTTAAAATCACACTAAGTAACACTCTTTAATTATACCATTAAATAATATGCTTACTTTGTATACATATAAATACATACTACTTAAATACTTATGATCCTGATCGTCCTGATCTGTACTAAAAAATTTATTAAACTAAAAAACTAAACTAAAAAATTTTGTGTAGAGTATCTGAGAGATCGTATCAGGAAATAAAACAACAAAGTGACAAAGATCCTTGAAAATTTATTTTATTTGAATTCAGATGATCATCATAATCATGATTATATCAAACAATCATCATTATAAATAATCATCCCCTTTTTTTCAAAAATATTGAATTCAAAACCTTTATTTTAATATATAAAATCATCATCAATTGATTTCGTCCTGTCTCTTTCTAACTAATTGAATTCAAATAATTTAAAAGTAAATTTTAAATTTTTTAAATTTTTTTCAATGTACACAGGATAAAAGTCCTTGTTCTTTTGTCAAAATACCTGTGACCTTTTTTGTATTTTAAAATTTTACAATTTCGAATCATGGACCACAAATTAAAATTTTAAAGTTTTTTTTGATCAGTTTTATGATTTTTGAATTTGGAAGGGGTTAAAATTACAAGAAAAGAGGTACCAAAATATGAAAAAGGAAGATAACTTGGAAGTTAGAATTGAAAAAACAAAATACTCATGTGACATATGAAAAAAACGTATTTTGAAATGTTTAAATAAAAAAGAGGGATAAAATAAAAAAACAATAAAAAAAAAATAATTTCATTGAATATTTTTGTAAAGCATCACAATGAACATAAATATTAATTTCATTATAAAAGTACAAAAGGGTTAAAATAAAAAAAAACGAACGAATATTGCATGATCATTACTATTGCAAAAAAAAAAAAAAAATCAAGAATCCAAAAACTGGATGATAGTAGGAGAGTCAAAAAGTTTTAGAATCAAATTAATTGAGATTCCACAATTATATGCTCCTTTTTTGAAATCGGGATAATAGCTTCAATGTGTCTTTTAATTGGCTTTGGACGATTTATTTTCGGATTAGTAAATTAAATTGATCTAAGGACCTTTGACTTATCTGACCAGGGGCGTAAGTGGTAAAGATTTCACCTTTCATGTAGAAAGTCTTAGGTTGAAACCCCGGTCAAATCATATCTAAAAATATCGTAAAATTGTCGTATATTATATCGTAATATAAGGTATAGATGGCGTACAACACATTTTTGTATTCATAATCTTATACAATAGCTGCAGTCGAGTAGTCAACAGCTTAGTTAATATAACGATTAAAGAAACTGAAGTCTTGCCTAAATAGACTTGGTAAATTCTCCTTATACTATTAATGAAACTAGCTGTGACTTAATCTTTCGAGTTAAACGAATTAACATGAGTTCAGTTGCATTATAGAACTCCGAATTTTAAGAAAGTTTGACTTAATCCTTTAGGTAATTAAGTAAAATAAAAAAAAAGTTGGATTGTAAAACTTTGGTCATGAGAAATTAATTAACAGAACTTTTTTTTTAATCTGATCCTTTAATTAATTAAATGGTAACTAACAGCTTGAGGATAACTATCTGTTAGGAATTATAAGTCTTTTTTCCATCTGTCTTGACTTGATACATTTCTTTTAACTTAAAGCCACGATTTTTTGAGACGTCGTCATTGTAGCTAAAATAGAAAGCTCCAATTCGTTCTTAGGATTGACTTCAATGCAGCAACCTATGCAATTGATAAAAGAGATCCTATCTCCCAAAGTTTTTATTTGAGTTTTAATATCCATCCCTGTTTTGTTTTATCAATAGATTTTCATTTATTATTGATGCACATGTCTCACTGTTCTTTAAAAAAGTTTAATTTCAGAAATCATACTTTAATATAACTCCATACTATACTATGAGACTCCATATACAAAACTCTATCATAACTCCATACAGAACAATATCATAATATGAGATATATCAAATCTGGTCTAAATTGATCTTTTTTTTTAATAAGGCACATGAAAAGCATCCAAAGCCATTTTTTATAAACTGTATGCAGTTACTTTGAGTAGTGTGTGACTTTTACACATTTAAATAACACCCTTTTAAAACCAAACTTTAGAATTGGGCATTTTATACAAAAGTATACGAATTCCGTACGAGGTTGGGGTTTAGCAGAGGAAACTTCAGGAATTGGGATTGGAATAATTGAGGTAGAATAAATTCAAATAGGATTTTGCTAGGAAATTAATGAAAAAAATGTTAATGATCTTTTTAAATTTATTTAAAATACATGGACTTATGAAATACATGGGATGGAATATAATTCCATAATCTGGACGTCTGCATAACAAACGAATTTCCATAAACTTTACTTAAAATTATTTATTTTGTATATGAACATTATTTAATAAGCTATCCACTTTTAAGACGCAAGAACTTTTGGTCCATCCTTCGTATTATAAAAAATAATTATTTTTACCTGCATTTTTAAATAATCGAATTTTTTTTTTTATATCAAAATGAATTTAAAAAAATCGGTTTCTTTAATTTACTATTATTTAACATCCTGACATTACTATTACTTTCTTATATCATATATATATATATATATATATATAATAAACAAAGGTCTAGGTCGAATTGAATTTAATATCCTGGAAATAAAAATTTTCAATATTTTATAACATTATGCAATTTATAATAATATACATATACATTGTATATGCATTTTAACCCTTTCTTTCTCTGATATTCTTCCCATGATGCATTCTATATATTTAAAAATATTCAATTCATGATTATTATGATAAAAATAAATAATGATGATGTTGATAATGATGATGATCCTTTTTTTTTCATTTCCCTAAATAATGATTATACATTTTTTTTTTTTTATTTATAGGGAACTCTTTAATAATTCTTAAAATATTGAACCTTAATGATTTTTGCATTTTTATTCACCTATATATGTGTTATAATTTGAAAAAGTTTATCAATGTGTGTGTGTGATTTATTTTTTAAAATATTTTTTTCTTTTTATTCTTTTGAAAAAATTTTCAAAAGTGTTGTACTGTCATTCGCTCCACTGATTTGTCATTATATATATATATATATATACATTATATGTAATATATATAAGTATAAAAGATTTCTATTCTATATTAAATAGTTTATTATTTAACCCGTCGGAATTTATGAGATTGGAAATGTTTTAAGGAAGTTTATTGGGATTTATTCAAGAGTTTTTTTTGCTTGATCCTTTTGTTATTCTATTTTTATTTTTTTTTTTAATTTATAGAAGAAGAATAGTTTTATTTAATATTCAAAGAAGAGTAATTCATGCACATAAAAATTTAAGGAAGTTCCCCTTAAGAATTTACTTTCCCATGGGCAACGTTGTAGAATTTAATACTCATGGGTAAAGTCCGGTTCTTATATATATTTCCTTATTTTAAATATTAGTTTGGGACTTTTCGACTTAAATATGTAAAAATTTTATCACTACTCCTTTGGGCTACAACTTAAAACCAATATATTAGTGTGAAAAACAATTTTTAAATATTTTGAATTTTTAGTTTGCAAGCTATTGCTGGATTTTAAACAATTTTAGAATGAAGGATTTTTTCTAAGGAGCAATGTATTCTCGTTCTAGAACTTTATTGAACTATTTAAGCTCTTCTTAACAATTTCGTACCCAAAGTAAGTAAAAATTTATTAACAAATAAAACCAATTCATTTCTATAGGATGGTTGGAAGGGGCTAAAGGACTCTGTCTCAGTTTTCGACTTGATTAAAAACCCATATTTGCCAAAAATAAGTTTTTGAATAAAATTTGTTAAAATTGGATTGAGCTATTTGATTACCTAATTGATTCCTTAAAAATATATGTTTTTACTTGATGATCCTTTGGTTTCGTTGAATGTCCTTTTTTATCGAAATAAATCAAATTTTTTTTTATGAATATAAAAAAATATTGTACTTGATTCCATTACTATATTCATATCCTTTAGCAATTAATTTAATTTCTGACTTGTCTCCTTGTTGTTTGTCTTTTATTTAAAATATTTTGAGATCCTTAAATTTTGTTGAATGTCCTTTTTAATTAAAAGTTTTTTTTTAATTTAGACTAATTTAATAAGTTAGTGTTATACTGTAATCCAAATTACAAAAATATATTTTTTTTTATTTCACTATGAGTATCCATATTACTATATGCATATCCTTTGAACAATTAATTTGGATTAAATATATATATATATATATATATATATATATATATAATTTTCTTTTTAAATTTCTATGTCCTTTTTAAACAAAATATAAAAAAAACTCTCAATACTCATAAATGCTTTTGTTATAAGATCAAACAATTGTTGGAGTTTAATTCATTTGAAAGGGATGACAATAGGGGCGGTTTGTTTTTTATATATGTTAGTACGTAAATAATAACTTGTAGTAAATTTCAATTTTATTATTTTTAACTTATTTTTTTGAAAAAGCAGGCGTTCATTGTTTGATTTCTGTTTTTTTACAGATCAAAAATAGAACAAAAGATCTGTCAAATTAGAACAAAAAGATCTGCGGTATTATTTGTAAATTTTAAATTTATCTTAAGTTTCTTTTATATTCGAACCGAGTTTAGATGAATCCTTTTTTTGATCAATCCTTTTTTTGAGCTTTGGAGAATCGTTTATGAGAGTCTTTAGTATCTAATTCAGTTTTGTACTATATTTGTTTTGATTTGAAAATATAAATTTTATGTTATTATCCTTCAGAGATCTGACAATCTGTTTTTTTTTTTTTGAAGCTAAATTCCTTCCTTAACTATATTCATATATATATAAATACATACTTACATTAATTAAAATTCAAATATTTATGTACAATAGAATTTATCGCAATGATTCTGAAATTAATTAGGCTTTTATTATAAGGATAGAATAGTAGATAACTATTTTTTTATTTAGAGCTCAAGTTTAAGTCATGGACCTGATCAAATATACATAATATGCGCTTAATTAAAGTCAATTTAAGCTTCCTTTTTGTTTGATTTTTGTTTGATGAATAGACTTAAATATTTCTAATAAGAATAGTAAAGTTATTGTTTAGAAAACACTATAATTATACCCTTGATTTAGCAATGTCCATATGTCCGTTTATCTGTCAGGGAACAAAAATCACTCAAAAAATAAAGTTGCAACCTTATTAAAATAAAATTTATACTGTAGGCCACTATTGACGAAAGTAAAATAAAGAGATTGGAAAAGGGCGAGATTGGACCATAAGTTTGGGTTCTGGGGATCAATTGAAGCTGTTGTTTGAGTTCCTCCCACACAATATCTCATATTTTCGAAATTAATAACGCCAATACAAACCTAAAATTAAGTATAAAATAGTTCTACCCTGTTTCCTTAATGTACACCCTAAATCTGAGATGAGTTGAAATGGGATTCGTGTCAATTAAGTTTGTCGATGTGGGGTATTACTAAATTAATTGTATCAATTTACTGTTTATTACTTGTTTTCAAATAGATTAAATGAAAAAGCCCACAAATATCTCACATATGCGATATAAGATTGTAATAACTAAACAATGGTCAGTGAATATCACCATAAAGTAACATATAATATAGAGTATTCACGTAGAGTAAAATTTTTTTACCAATTTTTTTAAAAAATATTTTTCGTTTTTACTCAGTACTCAAAAATTATTCTCATAACAACTATTTTTACTTAAAAATTGAGAATAATTTGTTTTTAAACTCATAAATAAAAAAAAATTCTTCTCAATTTCTTGTTAGTATTTATTCATAAATAAAAAAAAATTCTTCTCAATTTCTTGTTAGTATTTATTAATATACCTTTAAAAAACTATATGAAGGGTATATACATACATACATACATACATATTTATTTTTATACATTATTCTTCTTATTCCATATAAAAGTATGAAAAGCTAAATCTATACTGCATGCATAGTGTATAGGTATATTAACACATATAAAATATTTAAGGTCTTTTTACTTTTTTTTCGTTACTTTGATTTGAAATTAAAAAAACTAAATAGAGATTTTACATCTTTTATTGATGCATGTGTGAAATATGAAATTAAAACAGCTAAGTGTATTTTTCGTTCTTCTTGTAAATCAAAATAGAAAAATTTATTTTCATATTTATTATTTGTAACTTTTGATATTAATGTTGAATGAATGTGCGACAGCAAGTTTATTATTAAAAGTTGTATGGCTTGTAAAATCATAAATAATCTTATCATTTTAATAAGTATATATAAGAATTTTACGTTTAAGAAGAATTTAGTTCGTTATTTTGATTGACTCAAATTTTTTTTTTTAAAATTTAAATGGACATGAAAGGTAAAAATATAAAATTTAATAAAATTTCAATATTTTTTTAAATAATTCTGTTTTATTATTAATTCTTAAGTTAGTTAATAAAGGAAAAAGCCAAATGGAATAAGTATTGCATTACATTATTGAAAAATATATAAAAAAGCTTTAATATTTTATATTCCATTCGGCATAAAAAACCCTTATAGCAAAAAAAAAATATAATATAATACATGTAAATTTTGTTCCTCAATTTTTTTAATTCAAATTTTAATACTTAATAATATGTTCATAACAAAATAAACACTTGTAACAAAATAAACACTTGACACTTTTAAAAATGCGCGCCTTTATTAAATTGATTATAATTCTTAATATCAAAATAAGAATACATAAAAAATACATCAAAAAAAAAATAGAGAAAAATATCACATAAAAAAAGTTACATTACAAAAAAATATGTACACACATACATTTTTCTTAACATTCATAAAAATATGCATAAAAATGTAAATATGTCAATATGTACATACATATACATTTACTCTTCATATAATATCATAATACTCAAATTATGAAGAATTTTTTTTTTTCTAGAGCTTAAAAAAAACTCTTCTCAATTTTTAAGTAAAAATATTTGAGTTTTAAAATGAATTTTGAGTGTTGAGTAAAAATGGGACGGGATATTGAGTAAAATGGGACGGGATTTTTAAAAAGAAATGACTAACGAATTTTGTTCTACGTGAATACTCTATATATATGTTACTTTATGATATCACCCAATTATATCTTCCGGTATCCTCCACCCAATTACATCCTTCAAACAATTATTTATCCTGAATTTGATTTGATTTTTTTAATTTTATCAACTTTTTAATAATAAAAAACAAATATGTATATATTTTTATATATATAGAATCCCTCACTGATTTTTACAATGGAGCATAATAGTATATATATATTATATAAATCATATGTGTTTTATATTCAATTTAATTATGTCAGTGGAAATGTAAACTTTAAAATTAAATTCTAATATAATTATATATATATATATATATTATTCATATATATATACATATATATCAGGATATATATTTAAACATACATACATTCCAATATTGATAAAATTTATATTTTGAAAATATATTAACCATACCAGTGGAAATTTTTTGTATATGTTTGGTAAAATTGGTAAAAATTTGTATTTGTTTGCTTGAAGATGAACCAAAATAACGGTAAAAAAATATTTTGGCATAAAAAATATAAAAAAAAAAAACAAAAAAACTAAAAGAAAATATTAAGAAAGTTTTTGCTTTTATTTTGTTGTTTTTTTTTGTTTTTTGTGTTATGTGAATTCACACAGCAGAAAAGGAAATAAAATCAAAATGGATTTCATGGTCCAGCGAACTGAATATTATAAAATAATTTTACTTTATTTTGTTATTCTTGTGTTTTTTTTTTTTTTTTATTCAATAAAATACGAAACACAAAAAAAAAACAAAACAGATACCTGAAAACTCTTCTTTCTTATTCTTTGGAAAATTTTAGGACGTTTCATCAAAATCACCAAACAAATAAATTGAATTGAAAATGGAATATTGTATATATGTTTCTGTATATCTGTATGTATACATAAATTGTTACAACAGCAGTAATGACAAGAAAAAAAAAATTAAAATAACGGTAAAAAAAAATAAATATAGTGATAACAACAGAAAGAAAATAGACTGGATAAAATCCAAATATACAATAACTGGATATAAAAGGATATTCAAGGATATTGATGTTGAAAAAAAAAATAAGAACTTGAAAATTTTCTTTAATGACAATTTACAGAATAAAAAATGTTGGGAATTAAAACCTTCGAAAAAAAAATTAAATTGAGAGCTTTTTTTGCAAATCTTTTGCAAAGTGTTATCCTGTCAAAAATTCTAATCCATTCCAAAGCTCTTATCTTGTCCGAGTTTTGTTTTCTCAAATTTACATTTAGTTTAAAAATCTACATTCAATGCAAATTGAATTAAATAGAACTTATCAACCACTGTAACCAAGTTTTACATCATGATATAACGTTTAATATTATCCCGTTATTGCTTCCTTGTGAATCCTTTATGTTGAAAATAATTTTGTGCATCAAAAGTCTTAGATGCATATTAATTAGTCGAATTTATCCGAGCTTTATCGATCTTTTTTTTTGTATGTGATGGATGAATAGTCTTAAATCTTCAACGAATTTTTCAATACTAAGATTTTGTCCAAGATATTCCATATAATTTAACCCTCGATTCCTACACACATTTTTGACCAAATAAAACATTTATTATAAACAATTTCTCATAACGGCATTTGGTCACTTAACCATAACGTCATCTGGTCATAAAACCCAGGTTACGGTTTAGGGAATTAAAACACCATTGGCTCATTTAAAAAATCTTTAATTACCCTATTTTGACGTAAAAGAAGAGGTGCGACAGATCCGTTTTTCCACTTTAATATCCAATTCTCCTCCCGTTTCCCAACTAAACTTAACTATTATATATAAAGGTTTGTGTTCCTACCGTTTAGTTAGCGTGTAAAAAAAGGAGATTTATTGAAATGATGTATTTTACTAACACTATTATATCCTATTTAATTTAAATATATATAGATTTTTAATAAGTTTGAAAAGAAACTTAATATCAATGTTGATAATATACATCAAATGTCCTTCTTTTTCTACCACAGTCTTTAATCTATTGTACACAACCCCAATTTCATAAGCTTCTTTTATTTCATTGGATCACAAAATTAAACTCTACATTTACATTAAAGTCATAAGCCTAGATTTTATTTTGCAAAAAGTAGTTTTTTTGAGCTGGTCAACCCTTGATTTGATTATCCTTGGAAAACGTTGCAACAAAATTCTAAAATACGTTCTTCTATTATTAGCCCCTTCGCTTTTTAACTTCCGCTTCTATTATTTTGATCAAAACAACCAAAACAAAATTTAAAATATTAAATATGTAATTCTATCCCGCGTACCAAAACAGGTTGTCATTCTCTGACTTAAATAATATAATTTTCCAAAAAGATTGAAAATCGCACTAAAGTCCATTAAAAAAGCAAAAAAAAACAAAATAAAAATATAAAAAATTTTTTGGCTACTACATTTGGAACCAAATAGACAAAGAAAATAAAGAAATGAAAATAAAAAAAAAGGATATTCAAGGATATGGGGGAAGAGTTGTTCAAGACCAAAAAAAATATAATAAAAAACAACGAAATTATCATTTTCAAATTTTGCAAAAAAAAAAATAAAAAAAAACACAGGACAGGAAAAATTGCGTAGCCTTAAAGCAAACAAGGTATAAATAATGTAGGAAAAACCCAATTTCAATATTTTTTTGCTTTTTTTTTTTGATTTTTTTACATTAAAAAATTACCTTTAAGGATATTATATTGAATATTGGTATAAAGGATATATAGAAGGATATGGAGTTGATTTTGGTTTCCACAGTTTTTTTTTTTTGTTTTTAAATTCCATTTTATAGACAGTAACGAAGTTAAATTTATGTCTTTTGTTTTTTTTATGTATTTTTTTTTATTATTTTTTTGCAAAAGAAAATTTTTTGGAAAATTTCTGAAATGGTGATTCGTTTTTTCATGCCAAATTAGATCGATTAGAAATTTTGAACGAAGGAAAATAAAATTATATTTGTTTTGTTTTTGTTATTTTTTCTAGAACATTTTCAAAAGATTTTGTAAAAGTGTGCCTATATATAGTTTCACTCTGTTCGTCTGTGCGACCGTTTTTAACTACAGACTACGGCTAATTAAGAAATTTAAACCACGGGTAGATTGCAAGAAAAATAATTTCATGGAAGAACAGTATTTTTGTAGCCCCACCCGTTACGGAGGTGCAAGCCGCCAGAGTCTGAAAAATCCCTTAATTTAAATAGTTATAAGGTCTTTTAGGTTTATTTTCAAATTAATAGGGTTGCCTTACCGTGCTAAAATTCATAACGGTGAATTCATAAACTAAATTTTTGCAAAATGTTTGGCCTCTTATATCTTCTGAACGCCCAAACTAAAATCTTGAAATTATGTTAAAAGTTAGATCCTCAAAAATTAGTACGAGTTTTAGAACATTTTTTTGTCACGCCCCTGTCTGCTTACGAGCTGTTAAAGGTTGAAAATTGAAATTTTGCTATTTTTATGCACCTGTAACTTAAATATTCGTCCAAATTTTTCTAGTAATATGTATATAAAATGCAAAGCTCCAACATTATCTTTTAATTTTTGTTAAAGATTTCTCTTACATTTAAAGGAGGTGCTTAAGAGTGAAAGAAGTGTCTTTAGCTTTAACCATTTTTGATTCCATAATAAAATTCTAAGAAACATTTTAGAGGAAGCCACAATTTAATTCCCAAAACTTTAAAAGTTTGGAAGGAGGGAGCTGTTTTTAGATCCTTGAGAATACCCCACAATAATTTACCCCACAGTATGAACCACTATATAAATTTGAAAATGTCCTATTTTAAAAATCCTTGATTTTATTCATCACTTGTTTTTTAATATCCTTAAAGGTAAAAAATATAACCATATGTATTGTACCCAAATACTATAACTGTATATAGTTGGATAAAATATAGATAACAACAACAACAAACACAACAAATTTCAAAAAATTCTTTCATGCATAAAACTAAAAATATAATAAAAAATTTTTTTTTTTTTTTGGAAAAATGAAAATAGAAATCAAGAAAAACATGAGGAAAAACAAACGGACAAATATATAATTTTCGCACACACAATAATACAAAAAAATAAAAAATAAAACATAATTCCTATAAATACAATTTCAAAAAAAAAAAAAAAAAATCTTATGTTTTTATGTTTTTGAATTTTCCTATTTTTATTTATTGGATTTCCTCCTTCTATAAATACATATAAATATCAGGAAGATGAGTTAAGTGGGGTTTGTACTGGTTTTTTTTTTATTATTTTCTTATTTATTTGCTTGGTAGAACATGGACTTTTTTTTTTAATATTAAAATTATTTAAGCATAAAAAAAAAACAAGAAGAAAAAAGAAAAAATAAATTTAAAAAAAGGACAAACTTTTGAATACATTAATATCTTCTATAATAGTTTTGATTATAAATTTAAAATATATTGAAAAAAAAAACAGATTAAAATTAAATTAATCAATCATGTGAACATTATATTATTTATTATTATATATTTAATAATAGAAAAACGTATGAATACGAATTAGAAATGAAAATCAATTGAAAACAGTGGAAAATTCTGTATATTTTCTAAAAATAAAAGTGTTTCATTTTGAAATTACAATTATTGAAAATGATTTTGGTTTTTCTTTTATTTATAGGATTTTATTGGATTTTTTAATTTAATTCCAATTTTTCTTAATCCTTTTTATCTTACATAACTTATTTCCTCTTTCAAAAAGGATTCTTTCAATTAATTCCCCCCAAGTGGTTTATTAACTAGATCAAAGGTATTTTTTTCACCTGCACGGGTAAGGCATTTGTATTAAATTATGAAGAAACATAGGACATTTGTATCCTGTTTCTTCATCATGATGTATTTCATTTGCCTGCATTTTGCAAAATTATTTCACTTTCATATTATATTATCTAAGACCAAATTAATTTAATTGATAATTCAATGCAATGCTAATTTGAAATATATATTACAGGCTAGTGATATTAACCCATTTTTTTTTTATTTGATTTAATGTCCTTTTTAGTAAAGCTTTTTTGAACTCAATATGTTCCGAGTTTTTGGAATGCGTCGTTTTTATTTTTTATATAATCTTTGGTATCTTAAAATTCTCGGACAATTCGTGCTAGATAATATTTAGAAAGAACTATTTAAAATCTATTGATTTACTAAAGATTTTCTAATGTATTTATTATTTTTATTTTACCCTTTAATAACTACCCAATTTTGTCAGTTATAATTATTATCAAAAACCCATCTCGGGCTTCCATTTTACTGGACAGGGAAAGGGTTACTTCCAGACAAAATTAAAGATTTGTTTGATTTAAAGGAAAGATAAATAATAGCTGAATAATAATACTGATGATCGAAACTGGTGCATTATTTCCGAAGGTCCTTGAAAAAAAATAGAAACAACCGTTTCTTAATTTTTAAATTTGTTCTTAGATTGTTTAGATTTGTTTTTTATATATATTTTATACTATGGTTCCTTATTTTATAGCACTCATCTTCTATACCATTTTTTTATTTTATTTATTAGAACATTCGCGGGTCATGGGATTTTTTAGTTTAGTTTCTTAATTTTTAAATTTGTTCATAGATTTTATGTTTTATAGCACACATTATATGTTTTATACTATGGTTCCTTATTGTATACCCTACTATAATAACATCTATTATAATTTCTTCATTTTATTTGTGATAACCTTCCCGGTCATGGAATAATGTGTGCTGTACTGTGCCATATTTAGTAGCTTAACGTCAAAGTTTAAATTTATTTCCTAATACAGACCCTAATTCAAAAGAGTTTTACTAATTTTTTACTTCCTATAATACTTTAATAGCTTTCATTTATATAAATTTATTGCAAAATTTTTCAGTTAACTCTAGCTGATCCAACTGCTGTTAATTCAAATTGATCCCTTAATATAATTTACCTTGATCTATATAACTATTAATTAAAACCACTCTAATTCAATTTGAATTTCTTTGAAAACAAGTCCAAGTCCATCTTTATGCCTTTGAGATTGCCTTGAGAAATTGAATACTACCATGGCATTGCCTACATATTCCAAAAGCCCATCAAAACCATTTATTTATTTAAAATTAAAATTAAAATTCGAATAAAATCACTTTCAAAATCTGTAATTTGTACAAATAAGTACACAATCTAACAAAGAGGGTGCATTAACCTTATAGCGATACTTTTTCCAATTTTAAACCACAAAACATAAATTTCAGGTTCAAAAAAAAACGCTTGTACATTTTTCCATTCCACTTTTATGTAAATTTTGAATCCATTATTATTTGTGTACTATATGAATTTATATTAAAAAATTTTTATTCTTATCTGGACCAAACCAGACTACAAATATCATCAATCATAAAAGCTTATATAAATATATATATATATATATATATATATATATCTACATAAATACATGGCTATCTTTAGTTGTCCTTACACTTAACATTTTACATTCCATTTCTTCTTGATCTTGTATCTTGTATCATATTTTTGCACACTCTATAATACACTTTCATCATTATAAATCAAATACTTTATTTTTTTCTTTAATATATAAATATCCTCGAATATCCTTAAAATATCCTTTTTTTCGTTTTTTTTGCAAACAATGCATTAAATTTAACGATTAGCCATTTTGAAAAAAAAAAAAAACAACAACAAACAAATGTTTCTATTTTCCTGAAATGGACGACGCTTTTTTTCTTTCCATTGTAACTTTACTGTTATGGTAGTGGTATGATAACAGTAATGGTCACCATGTACACCCACCCTATTTTTTTTTTTTTTTTGTATTTTATTAGTGTATTATGTGGGATTGATTATAGATATCTACTACTATAATACTATCCACCAAAAATAACATTATTAAAATAAGATACAATTTTATAATTTTGGGTGGGGGTGAGATGTACAGTTTTTTTTTTTTTATTTAGTTTTTTTTTTTAATATTATAGAGATGATAGTGTCTTTCTCATCTTTTTTTTTTATGGTTATTAATGAAAATCCTTGCAAATTTTGTTTTTTTTTTTTTTTTTTTTTGTTATCCTTAGATACTTAAGATACTTTTATTTTTTCATATATATAAGTGACAATAATATTGGGTTGTAAAATATAAGAAAATAATAATAATAAAAGTTTCCCTTAGTGATATTTGGTATGTTGGTATGATGGTATGTATATATAAATATATATGTATATTATATGGGATTAGAAATCAACAAAATGATGATGATGCGACAGATTTGAAATCCTGTAATTTAAAGGATTTTAATATTATTTTATTACATATATTGTATCTGTTTGAAACAAAATGAATTTTACTGTTACTACTACTGTTTCTTATATATATGTATATATATATATACAATTGATTGCAAATAATGCGTTCTCAATAATTTTAATAAAATATATTATTATCATTGAATTGGATTCATTTTGAAAAATCAAAATTTTTTACCAATATCAAAATTGAATTATATATATGTATACAATATATATATATATATATACAATATAAACAATGTGATATGATATGATATGATAAAAAAAATAGAAATCACACAGTTTATAGATGTCATATGGACGTGATTGCCAATTTGAGTATCGTATCTCCTATATATACTCAAATTTGGTTATCAAATTTTTTTCCAAATAAAATTTCATCAATTTTAAACCAGTAAATAAAAAAAAAAAACAAAAACAAGAATAAAAACAAAAGCAAATCAAATAAACGCATCAGTCTTTTTAGAGCCAATATCGCAGTATAAAACATCAGGAGCACCAGCTAATATATATACGAATAGAACATTATATGATTTTTATTTGAAATTATACATGATGTGTATGTATATTTGTGTATATCAATGTATATATATTTTCAGAAATGAGTTTCTAAATAATATATATAAATATATATATGTTTTATATTGAATTATCCTGTTGAATACTTTTATTTATTTCAATTTAAACACATGTATTATTTGTGTGTAAATATATATACTTTCTTATCGAATTGTACAATAAAGTTTTATATACATATATACATTTATATATATTTATATATATATATATATCGAATTGTATAAAAATTATTTCGTCCTGCAATAGAATTAAAAAAAAAACTGAAATAATGAATTTTAACAATATTATATTTAATTTAAGTTGATCTTGTTTAATATAAGATATGATTTTAATCGTTAGTGTTCTAAGTACAAAGGAGTTGATATATAGAAGCATTGTTTGCTGATGTCGTTTATATATCGCATTAAGTTCAGTTCTATGTTTGGGAATTTTGGGTAGGTTCACAAAATCATTTGCGGACTATTTTATTTATATCTAATCTTTAATTGATTTTCAGTCTCTAAACCTGTTGATTCACTTACAAATTTGTTGAATTACTTTAAGAGCTGCAGTTCTGAAGCTGTCAGGGAGGATTCTCCCACTATTTTGGCTATAGAGAATATTAGAAAATTTGAAGTAAGATCTTGAAATCGTCTGCGGACTCTTCATTTTGTATAAAATCTTTATTTGATTTTTAATCTCTAATCCTGTTGATTCACTTACAAATTTGTTGAATCTGTTCAGAAACTGCACTGCTTAAGCTATTAGGTGACGTTATCCTACTATTCTGGCTACAGAAATTATTTATAAATTTGGGTTAAGTCCATTAAATCATCTGCAGAATCTTTCCTTTATTATAAGATATAGGACATAGGTTGATATTGTTCTGGGCCTTTTTCTTTTAGTTTGCATTCTAAAATGAATATTAATTTTATAACATTTTAACAAAGTAGTCTGTGTACCACTATTCAAATAATAATTTGAGGAACCGCAGAACTTATCATGTGAAAAGTTTCGAATTCAAATCCGCGTCAGATCATATTTTAAGTAAAAAAATATCGTAAAATTCAATAATTATATTGTAATAGTTAACATCGTAATAAAAGAAAAGATTTAATAAAAATAACTCCTGCGAAGGATAATAGATGGCGTACACAACATTTGTGTATTCATAATCTTATACAATACTTGCCGCTTAGTAATCAACTGCTTAGTGAATATATCAATTAAAGAAACTGAAGCCTAGTCCAGACTTGGTGAATGCCCTATATATACTCCTTAAAGAAATAAATATAACATACTATTTTAATCGGTTTCCACCATACAGAAACTTTCGTTTGGATGCTGGTTCTGATTTCCCAGAATAACGCGATTCCTGGACAATCTTGGCTATAAATTAGTTTTAAAGCTTTGTTTTCCAAATAAATTTTCATTCTAAATGGAATATAAAATACCATCCATTTGACTTTGCATCAATTATTATATATATATAAAATTTATATATGTATATATGAAATGGAAGAAAAATGAAGATGAAACCTAGTGAACCGTGAAAATATGTTATTTTTGTTTTTTTTTACCAATTTAATATTTATTTATCGCGCTGGCGGTGATGGCAATGACGATGATGATGATGATTATCGATATCAGAAGTTTTTTCCATATATATATGAACAATTCCTCATATTCGTACATGTGAACATACATCGTATAAATGCATGGTCGTTCTGCTGTTAGTCGAATTCTTCCTTAAGAACAATAAAAAAAATGAACTCTGTTTTATTTTTTTTTTTCAATAACTTTTTATATTATAGTCGATGATTCACTGTAATAAATACCTTGTGTCATGATTTAAAAAAAATAAAAAAAAATAAAAACACGCAAAATTAACTAATACAAATACATATAAAGGAAAATAGAACGCGAAATCAAAGAAATTCAATGACTGAGCAGGATAACAACTAAAAAAAAATCAAAAAAAAAAATAAAAACAACAAATAATTCTATTCTTTCATATCATTAAGTTTTATTGAAATTTTTCCTGTAAAACATGGATTTATATATATATAAGTATATAAATGCATACATATGTACACATAAAATTAAATTATAGATTGGTTTTTTTTTTTTTTTTACTTTAAGAAAATGTCCTTTTTCGATACCAGTACAAAATATAAAAAAAAAATAAAGAAATTGTCAGCTATTTGATGATACCATATATGTGTAGGACCATTTTACATTTTACTGGATTTTTTTATTTTTTTTTTATATTTTTACGCTATAATAGGAAAAAAACCAACCAGTAACCAATACACCCCCAGACCCCAACCTAATTCAATGCGAGAAGTTGAAAATAAAGAAATGAATTTTTTTGCGGTCATAAATCTATCAAATGCGATTTTTATATACATATATAACGTATATATATTCGAAACTGTATTACATATGATGTGGTAAAATATGAATGAACAGTTGCGGGTAAATTAGTGAGCTGTATATCGAAATATAATTTTTCCATTTTTAATTATCTAATAACATTTTTCGCCTTGTCCATTGCCTTAATTGTATGTTTTCACATTGCTCCTTCGAATATTTGTTTATTACCTCTTCCTTTTTATGTCATAGCTCGGTGTCTTTGTATGCTTTCAAGGGTTCGTGAATCTGGAATTCCGGTTACTCCTCTGAATATTTAGTTATTGCTTTTCCTTTTATAGCTAGTTCAGACCTTTATATCCTTTCAAAGATTTAAGATCTTGAATCCTTTTTTTTAACATGATCTTAATCTCTGAAAACTCTGAATGCTGTGACAATGTTTACACAATATAGGTTCTAATATATCGTATGAACTTATTTATTTTATCCAATTCCATATATTAATAATCTTAATCGATCTGGGCCATATTGCACCCACCCACCATTTATAACTTATTACATATGTATATATATGTGGTTGGTGCTCTTTTATATGGCCTTTATATAAATTTTGATTTGAATTAATAAAGTACTAAAACATAATTGTTCAAATTAGTTTTTCAGCTTCTTATCACTAGATATCTGATTAAATTTTTTAACTCAACTTCAAAATCTGAAACACTTTACGTACACTTCTTTTAAAATGAATTATTCGAATTTGTAACGAATCCGTACCACATGATTCCTTCTATATAATCACTAAATAAAATATCCTTTTATATATAAACTTCCAGTCAAAGTATATCTTTATAAAAATATATTCTTCAAAAATCATCTTTGCACAAAATATTTTGTCCTTAACTGTATTTAAATATATTGTAAATTCATATTTAAATATAACACACGTGATTTAACAATATTCTTATATAAGACGCGGACGCGAATGATTACTCTTCCTTAATATTTACTATACATGTATACGTATGTTGAAATGACTTTAAGGAAATTTCATGTACCCAACATGTAAACGGAATGGATAATTTACTTGGAAAAAAAAATAAAATAAAAAAATATGCCAAAAGGATAAAGGATATGAAAAAAAAAAAAAATTGGATACAAAGATCATACATTCAGTTATGGCCATTTTAATAAAACTTTATAAAGAGGAAGAGAAAATTAACTTCCGTCTGTTTCATTTAGATTAGAAAATTTTACAAAAAAAAAAAAAACATATATATATATAATTTTTCAGGAAAACTTAGAAAAATTGGAAAATTTATGATGCACAAAAAAAAAAATAAAAAAAGTCAAAAAAAATAGTCAAAAAAAAAATGTAATAATAATAAAATAGCTGCGTTCGATTTTTCTAGTATTTTAATTTTATTGATTGGAAAGGAAATGGAAAATTTTTTTTATATATACATTATCTATCCTTTTATTTATATTTTATTTTTTTTTGCTGTATATATACATATATATATATATATATACTTTGGTTATTTAAGGGTTACTGGATGTCTTATCAGTATCAGGACCTCTATCATAACTTTTTTTTTCAATTTAAGGACATTTTTTAAATATTTTAGTAGCAACGATTTCCTATTACAAATGGAATACATGAATAGTTTTACGCAATATTTCGCAAAATTTCAATTGAAATATATTCCAAGGACATTTTCAATTACTTCATTTCATATAATGTAATCAATTACATTCATATGTAACGATAATGTAACATAACGAATTCAATTTTAATGTTCAAAAAACTCCAAAAAAAACAATTACGTTTAGTGAAATACCATTTCTAGTTTAGTAAAATACCAATTTTTTTTTGCAAAAGTTTATAATCCCAATAGAATTTAATAATTTTAAACAGAATTTAACGCTTTAATCCTACTTTTCATACCTACTCTAATATTATAATGCGTTATATAGTTTTTATTTAAAATGTTTGAAATACTCCAGTGGATTTAAAATTGATTTACTATGTAAAATTGCAACAAAAAGGGTTTTTTTTTTAAAATTTAAAAATTTTGGAAAACAAAAGTTTAGTACTAATAAATTATTAAAATTCAACTTTCTTTAAAAAATTTTAAATGCATTTTTTTTAACCATTGAAAAATTACAGGATATTATTCATTTTGCAGTCAATTGCAGAACCGTGTAAAATTTTTAGTAGAGTTTAAGGGTTAAAAAGTGAATATAATTGATTCGCAATAAAATTTATATAATATGAGCTATGAAATTTAGTTATAGTATTTAGAATCTTAAAGTAAATTTTTAAATTGAAGTTTTAAATATTTATCTCGGACATCAGGTTTTAAAATCTCTTGAAAAAGTTTAAAATTTGCATACAATTTTGGGGGTTTTTTTCTTTCGAAATTGTTGAAAAAATACTCAGGGAGTCCAAAACGTAAGATCACGATTGGAGATGATAGCAAAGTTCCCAACTAACCCAACAATTGATCTGGAAGGAAGTTGGGTCTATTTCTAACTGTTTCCGTGATAACCGCCTTCAAAGTAATTTCGTAAACTTTTTAAAGAAAAACATCTTCGCCCCTGCACAATATAAAAGATTCAATTAAGTGTCGGTAGCTAGTTGATCTAAAGTTTTCATTATCTCTCATAGTTGAAGAATCATAAGGACATTAATCCTTAGTCTTTATTAAAATACTGTAATTTTTGCATAAAAAAACCGTTATTAATTCACCAATTTTATTCCAATTTTAAAGCCACTATTCCTCAGCTTCAATTTAAGTCCCCGCACATTTTTCTCATACTCCTTGCCTTTTCCGAAATAATTATCTTGATATTTCCAGAAATAGATATGCCATTTAGAGCAAACTTCTCTCTCTCCTCCGTTCTTCTTGAGCCTTGATTTGCGGACATTCTGTATATGAAACGCTTTGGAAACTCTACAATGTCGCCTTCCTAGACGATGATTTGGTTTTCTTAGTAGAAAATTGTTTTCAAAATTTTAATTAAATTTTCTTATACTTTAGTCGATTGACTACAAATTTAGAAGGACTGCAATAGAGTAGGACAGCCTTATACATAAAAATAGTGGACCTCTAATCATTCCGAAGGTCTTCTTTTGAAATTCGAGTAATTCAGTTTGAATATTTGTTGTGAATCAATCTTTTTAAAGAAATTCACGAGAGGGTTCCGCCATAGAGATTAATGAAGTTCAAAGTAATTTATACTTTAAGATATCTTATTGAAAATGCGCTTATCCATAAGTCCATCATATTTTTAATATTAATTTTTTAAAAATATCATTCGAGAATAATAATTCCCTATCGACTTTTAATAAATATTAGTGCTACTCAAAAACTTTTTTTCCCATGAAGTTTTTGAACTTTAATTTCACAGATAATTTTTACCTGTTGTAAAGGTCCCAGAATGGAACTTAAATCTCGAATCTAGTTTATTGCAATTTTTTTTTTTTTAATTTTATAATCTTTTATTTTCTATTCCCTATATTCCTTTAAACGTGAATAGGAACTATTCATTACAAAGGAATACAAAATATAAGTTTTTGTAAGGGTTATATTATCAAAACAATCTCTTACACTTTCAAGACGAACCCTTAATTTATTGTAAGATGAAGAAAATTTTATTTAATTTAACCATTATATTTCGAAAACAATAAAATTTTTTTTTTTTGCAACATTTTGATAATTTTTGACTGTCTTTTTTTCACCCCTTCAACCCTTAAAGACTATTTCGTACAGTCATTAACAAAAAAAAATGTAACAGCATTTTAGGACTAAAAAAGAAACCTTAGCTGTATAAGATTTTTCTCAAAATTAGTCCTGTATATGTAAAATATTTTTAAAATCGTAACATATTTAAAATAAAAGTATTTCATAGTTAAATTCTTCATTTTATAAACTGGCAATGGCCTTGTATATTATTTTAAGAGACCGAGCTGTTCAAAAAATTACAATATAAAAGGCAATGGACTGATTATGAAATATACTAGGTGGCCAGAAACCCTCTAAACATCAGGTGGCCAGCAACCTCTATTAATCACACAAGGGTAATTATACAACAAAAACTAATAAACAATCTCTACATTAATGACTGCAGTCTATGTAATAACGGACGAGAAAAACTTAAATTTTAATTTTTAATTCGCAATCTGCATCAAACTGTACAATTGTATCACAGTTATCACTTTACAATTTGGTTCAAAGAAGGTGGGGTTCTGCTGTTTTAATATTACACACTTCCAAAAAGAACTCCCCAGAGCTACATAGATGGTTTTCGAAATTCTTAAAATTCCAGATTAACACATTTACTACCCATCAAAACACTCTTTTTTCTGTCATCGACTGTATTTTAAATTTTCTTTATCTAAGAACAAATCCTTTATTTCAAAAAGAGTTGATTTATTAAAATAACAAAAAAAAAATCTGCGTTCTGAATCCCTAAATTCTAAAAGAGTTTTCCAAGTTCCCCTCAAACACTTAATTCTGATGATACAATACTATATCCTTCAGTAAAAACATTATATCTGACCTCAATCTATACTTTAGTCTACTTTTTACAACTGATTTCTACAAAAGGTGATTTTGATTTAAAAAAAAAGGTCCTAGAAAAGATCACACATCAAATATATACATTTGAAAAAATAAAATATATCTTTTCATTATCCTTGTAATGTCAATATAATTTATAATTTTTTATATTTCTTTTATATTAATAATGTTACAAAAAAAGGGAACCTACATGGGAAATTGAAATAAAGAAGGGGTTAAAAATTTTTAAGAAGAACAAATTCTTAGGAAGTAGAATACAATTTCGGCATGATTTCATTTTAAATTTTTTAAAAAGAAACAAAAAAACAAAATGCGATTTATATAGAAACGCGATTTTAAATAAAATTAAGGATTAAATTTCTTTCAAAGGATAACATTTGAAGATTTCATAGTTTTTCAAATATAGTGTTACTCATATCCTGAGAAAAAAATGCTTTTCAAATTTAATTGCAATGATACCAAAAAAACCGTTAGAAAATAGATTATTATTTATAAGTATTCATTGGAAAGAAAAAGGGGTTAAAAAAAGGGCTTCAATGTTTGCGAATATTTTGTATTCAGTGTGATCTTTATTTTGTCCACTTTCAAAATTTTCACATTAAAAATCGAAATTGAAAAAAGGTATATTTTGATTTTTACTGATATTAAAATATAATAGAATAATTACAAATAAAACTAAGATTCTGGGATTTGAAGATTCTTCGCTTTAGAAATTAAATTTTTAAATAAAACTTTAAAGTGAAGCCTAGTTAGAGAGTTTAAGTTAAAGTTCTCTAATAAAACCCCTCTAACTTTGAAAAGTAAAAGTAATTTAATCCTTAATTAAGGTGTTTAATTTTTCGGATTTAAAACTCTACATTCATTTTTATAATTCTCATGCATTTTCCTCTTTAAGCAGTTAGGGTGGAGGTTTATCTGATTAATTTGAATATTAAAGACGGTGTGTTTATTAAGAAAAAACCTCAGACTTCTACACTTCGAAGGAGGTTCATAGGATTTCTTTGAGTATTTCAAAAAATCTCCATTTATTTTCCTTAAAGGAATTTAAATCTAGTATCTTATATATCCCTATGCTGACGAATATTTTAAAATGTGACTTGACGGTAAAAGAAAGCTTAATTTAACACTCAAATCACTTGACGGAATTTAATAATTGAAATGTCTATTATTCAATAGAACCATTCTAAAAAATTAAATTGATTTTTTAGTCCGAATAAATCGAATATCCTACAACCTTATCCTATCCTTAAAACCAAGATATACATTTATATCACAGATCCTATTCTAAAGTTTGTTTCAAAAAGCGTTGTGATTTTGGTGGATTAAAATCGCACACTACCCATAAGAACTGCGCATTGCTTCAATAGGTGGCTTTCGAAGCTTTCCACAATTCTAATGATGACACAAAGTAGATATCTCTCTAATATCTTTTAATTCAAATCCCATTATAGTTTTTTGGAATTTGATGTAAGTTCATAAAACTACACTTTCCTAGTATATGATGTAAGCTCTAAGCTCTCCCATTTACATTTGTCTTCCTATCAATCTTAATTCTTCTACCATCTATTTTATTTCAAATTACCTACAAAATATATTTCAAGGTAATTAAATCACTTCACTTGTAACACATATTTACAATTAAATATATACCAAATCCTTTTTGTTATACAATTACATAATACCAAAAGTACATTATATATTATATTGTATCTATTACTTATGTCAAAATCACTCAAATCCATCAATTTAATATACACCTCTTAATTTTTTTTTGTATTTTATAGATTATCCCTATTTTCACACGATTCTTTTTTTTTATCCTTGTTGCTTCTGAAAATTATTAGAAATATCCTGAATTTTTCAATTATAAAATATCTATTGCATTTTTGCAATAAAAACTTCTTTCCGAAGGATCATTTAGGTTGAAATATTCCCAATCAATTTTTTGGGTGAAAAATCAATTTTTTAACAAAAAAAAGGATAATTTTCAAAAAAAAATTAAAATAAAAAAACAAAATAAAAATAAACATATTACAATGTAATAAATCGGATAATTGACACGATAGATTCACAAAATTACCTTTTATCCTTAAAATGAACGGTAAAATATAAATACTGAGAAAAGAATTAAAAATCATGAAGTCAAGAGACCTTGAAATTAGCTTGTTGCACATTATAACTGTTCTTTTTTTTTGGTTTTTTTTTTGTGTATCCTTATTCGTCCTTTTTTTCCAAAAATTTGAAATTTTTTTTTTGTATTTAGGTGTCATTATTAGGGTGTTTTATTTATATAACAATGAAAATAAAGTGAAAACAAATTTTGATCCTTATTATTTTTTTTTTATTTAATATCCTATTTTACCGTTAAATATTTGTAATTGTGCGTGGAGTTTTTTTTTTTTTTTTGTAAAATATTTTGATTAGAATGTAATTATTATTGTTTGTTGTAATTGAGATTTTTGTTTTTGGTAATCATTGGTTTATTGATATTTGTTATAGGATTGTTGATCTTTGAAGTCCTTGGGAAATTTTTTATTTTAAATATGGATTAAATAATTAAAGGATGTTATTATTGGAAAAGATTAATTTAAGAAATTAGAAATAGTTTTATTATATATATTAAAGTTTAATAATTAAATTAGATTAATTTAAATCTAATTTCTTTTTAAGTATAAATCGAGCTAAAACTCCTATTTATTCATTTTATGTTTATATATTCTCTTTGGAGTGTAAGGCTGCTCGAGACTTTGAACTCTTTTTGCAAATTCCATTAATATTTTTATTGAGTTCATCTCTATTATTATTCTGCGTCTGGTGTTCTTATAGCCGCTCAAATTTTCTGGAATCTTATGGATTTCACTCAAAAGCTATTCTCGCTATGTTTCTTTCGTGCCCTTATAATGTATGGCCTATTCTCCAGTTTCTTATTTTCTTTTGTTCTACGCATTTAGTTGCTCTCCTGTTAATTTCCATAAGTTCTAATTGGTGATGATTATAATCCAGAATATTATACTTTTTATTTCTAAGACACTTATTTACAAATGTCTGTAATCTCTTGTTTGTAGTGTTCGAAGTTAACCAGGCTCCTTCAATTTTTTAGAATGCTTTTTACACATGAACCTATTTAGGTGCCGTGATATAACGCCATATGCGATAAAGCCATAATGGCATTATGACTCAATCGATCAAGTCATAAAGCCATAATCGCGAAATTCTTTAATATGGCTTTAAAACAAACTCGAGTTAGTCATAAAGCCATATTGTGTTTTAAAAATTTTGAGTCATAACACCATATAATTAAAATTTAATGATTGAGTTAAAATTGTTATATATTACAAAATTTTACAGCTATCA
This sequence comes from Dolichopus griseipennis, assembly GCA_963082915.1. Taxonomy (NCBI): domain Eukaryota; kingdom Metazoa; phylum Arthropoda; class Insecta; order Diptera; family Dolichopodidae; genus Dolichopus; species Dolichopus griseipennis. The sequence continues at coordinate 70,691,014 of OY720445.1, forward strand.
TTATTATATTATTTGTTGAAAAGAAATAATGTTCGTGACTTTTTTGATGAAACATATAAGCAATTTAGAGGTATTTGTCCATCAGTAAATTTTGGGGAAATGCGAGACATCTTTATAAAATTAAAGCAACATTTTCCCAAAAAAACCAACAAATTTTATTAGGAGGAATATTATGCGTACACCATTTTTATGTCACCTACAATAGTGTTATAAACAATAGATCAACGGAACTATCTAATAATTGGTACATTTGCAGTTACACCCTGTTCTAATACTTTTAAGCAATTACTCATAATACATAAAGCACACGCTGAATATGTACAAGGTGAATATTAGGGTATAGGGTAGGCACGTATTTGCCGCCGCGCACGCGTATTCGCGGCCGCGCCGTATCCAGACGAGCCGCGTTCGCGGATAGCCGGGCGAACCTCGACGATATCAGACTTCTACGACTTCTACAGAATATGTACACATATTATATATACGTTATGCCGCATTGGGAGGGATTTTAGAGTAAGATTCAAAATCAGGGTATTCGCTTTTTCCAGAATATTTATATATGTATATAAGTAATGAGAGATTCTGAATTAGGAGAGATCTTATAAACGGGTACAAAATCAATGACACTGGCTACGCATAGAAGGTATATTTGTCACCAAATTATAAACTTCGAAGTAATAATATTTCTATTGTTTTTTCTAAAAAAAAATTGTTTGAAGTGAGTCATAACGCCATTATGGCTTTATGACTTATTCGAGTGTGATTTAAAGCCATATTAAAAAATTTCGCGATTATGGTTTTATGAGACACACAAAAGAGTCATAAAGCCATTAAGGCTTTATAACATATGGCGTTATATCACGGCACCACCTATTTAAGTATTACATTCCGTCAAATAATATCAGAATTAATTTGAATTTTTTACTATTAATCATATTTCACATACAATATGCGAAGATCAAATAAATAAATTTTTCTAATTCTAGGTCCCAAATTCTTTAATTCTAGATTCGAAACATTAGTTACTTTATGACTAATTTATAATAATAATGCACTGCTCGAATTTAGTTGACTAATGATCACAACTCTGATTAAAAAATATTCAAGAAAATATTCAAAAAAAATTTTCACAAAAAAAGGACACTTGAAAGGATTCATATATCCTCACCGCAGGTTGTTCCTTTTTTTTTCTTTGTTTACTTCCTTTAAGAACAAATGTTTTGTATGAACACACACTTAATCTAACCACTTCCTATATTAAAGATGTTTCCGTTTTAAATTTTGGAACGTGCTGAATTCATCAATTTTGAAAATTGATCGTTTTCTTTTGTTTTTATTTATTAAACAAATACTTTAAAATACCCTTTGGAATATTAGATAACATATTATGTATTCAATACAATTTAAAGTTCATGAAAATAATCACATTGTTTCACATGCAAACACTCGAATATCAAAAAGCAGATGCACCACATTTAATTCGTCCTCTTTTTCACTTAATTTAAAAAAAAACTAACTCCAATTTGACTATTAATTTTGTGTGATGTAATTTTTTAATCCTTTTTCAATACTACCTAATAAAAACCAAAAAATTAAAATAAATCAATAAAAATCACACATGCGTTACGACCTATAGGGTTGATATATAAGTAAATATTTTAATATATAAATAATCCTTTAAGGTCCTTTCATTTATTCGCTGCATATTTAAATGTTAAAACATGCATATTTAAATGTAGGGATATTTGAAATTTTGTACAATACAAGTATTGGTTATATAAATTTCGAAAAATCAATCAAAAAGGACCTTATTTAACTATCAAACTATAAACAAAATTACGTAATTGCATACTCAGTAGTCTTGATTATTTTTTTTTTATATTTCAAATACTTCAAAGGTTTTTTTAATATTTACAATATTGCATTCAAATGTGTACTATTTTAAAATATATTTTTTATTATCCTTTTTTTTTTATTGAATGCAAATACTAATGCATTATTACAGGATGAAATATAAATACACTTTTTAATCTGTTCAAGTTTATTTTTTGATTTTTTTAAACAATAGCCTAAATTTAAATATACGCCGAAATAAAAGAATTCAAAACAGGATGCAGACGTTATATATTTTTAAATATTCATATATAGGAAGGACGAAAATTCAAATTAAATTATTTTCAATGCAATTGTTTATTGTCTGTACTCGGTACTCATTATGAATATATATATATATTATATATATATATATACATATATGTATATAAAGTACTTAAACAAATCTGTATTTAAAAAATTGTGAATATTTAGGTGCTACCAGTGTTATATAATATAAAAGCAGATGTCCTAATTTGGAATTTTTTTTTTGATTTTCTTTTTTTTTGTTTTGCTTTTGTATTTAATAACTGTTTTTATACTGCGGTGCAATAAAAAGGTGTATTTTTCGACGACATATTCAATTATAAAGAATATATATATGTAAAATTGAATATTACCTTCATATACAAGTATATGAAATTAAAATAAAAACTATTCAATTTAGCATATAATTATGAATGAAACAGTTGCGGAAATGTTATTTGGAATGATTTTTATTTTATGTTAATTTCTAGTTTAGAGTATTAATGATTATTTATGTAAGTTTTTTCAGAAAGTGTCTGTTGGCTAGGATTTGTTTGGGACCGTTTTATTTAGAGTATTGTAAATTTTCTCCTAATTTCGATTTTCGAGTTTCAAATTTCGAATGTTGTTTAAAACACTATTATGAAAAACTTCTGATAAATTCAAGTATAAAAATCTTCTACTAGAGATTTTTGAGATCTTCTGCTTTCATTAAATGAATGCTTATTAAATTTTTCAATTTTTAATGGCAAATTGGTTACAGTCTCGATCTTTAATTCAAAATACCTTCGAATCCTTGTAAAATTACAAAAACAAGTTTAATTTGTTATTCGGGTTCATTAAGAGATTCGACACATTGAGTGACTCGAATTTTTCATTTGTATTCATTTGTATCGACATTTTTAAGAAAGATTATTGTGTCAAATTTCAAATTTATTTTAAACTTAAACCCAATTTTAAGGATTGAAATTTCGGATGACTGGTAATAAAGAAGTAAAATATTCTTTAAGTTCAATTAATGTACTACTTACTTTTTGCACTCTTAGCACTGATAAAATGTACTTTTAAGATAAAATTCTTAACCTTAATATAAGACACACAATGGAATTACTCAAATAAGATGCATAAGATTGGAAACTTAAGCTGCATTAAAACATAATCTGTGGTTTAGAAATTATTATTTAAAGCTCTAAGCTCCTATTATGTATCAAATAGAAGTATTCTATTAAGTATTAAATAGTTCCTGTAAATATAAATATGCACAGGAACTATTTTAGAAATACATTAATTAAATCGTACATTATTATATGTCCATAACTGTATTATCTATGAATTTTATTCTAAAAAAAGAAATAGGTATACTTAAATTTTTATTTAAATTACAATAAAAGACTATTTTTATACAATTAGCATTCAAAAAAAAAATTTAAAATAGGAAGAGGAAAAAGGAACTATAATCCTATTTACCAATAAGTAGTTCTAGTTTGTTGTTGTAATTTTGAATATTAAAAATAAAATTGAAAAAAGTTTTATACAATAAATAATATGTATATTTTGTTATACATCCAACGGTTTTTTTTATAAATATTCGTATGAAAGTTTATTATGAAATTTTTTATTGGTATCTAGGCAAATTTGGATATTTATACAAGGACTCAAATTTTTAAAATTTATATAAGAGTTATTCAATTTAATATTATTCAAATACTTTGATTACTTTGTATTTGAATGGTTGAAGAGTTCTAAATATTTCTAATAACAGAAAGAGTAGCATTCCGAAATTAACGAATGTTGTTTGCATTTGTAAGTGTATTATCCAAAGATTATTTAAAAGTTAGTATTTTTTTAGAAAAGGATAATATGTAGGAATCCCTGATACTTTTTATACCCGTGCATATATATATGAACATCGGGTATATTAGATTTGCTCCTCCGTTTGTAACGCATCGATCTAGACGAGCTAGATATAGTGTCAAGGGTACGTATCGGCTCAGAATCGAAAAATTAGTCGATCTAGCTATGTGTGTCTGTCCGTCCGTCCGTCCGTCCGTCCGTCCGTCCGTCCGTGTGTCATCACGATAACTCAAAAACTAAAAGGGCTAGAGTCTTGAAATTCACACAAAGTCATTTTTAGACAATTTCTAGGTTCCCTATTGTTTTTGGTTAAAATCGGACCAAGGCTTCGGGGAGCTGCCATACAACTTTTTTGCACCAATATGAATTTCTTCAAAACTATTTATACTACGGGGATGAAAATTACACACGGTTAGTTTTATATTGACTCCGGCACTTATATGAAGTTTCAAAATGTTAGGGCCCCATTTTCGGGGGGCTGCCATACAACTTCCTTGCACCAATATGAATTTCTTCAAAACTAATTATACTACGCGGATGAAAATTACACACGGTTAGTTATATAATGAATCGAGCACTTATATGAAGTTTCAAAATGTTAGGGCCCCATTTATGGGGGGCTGCCATACAACTTCTTTGCACCAATATGAATTTCTTCAAAACTAATTATACTACGAGGCTGAAAACTACACACGGTTAGTTATATAATGAATCGAGCACTTATATGAAGTTTCAAAATGTTAGGGCCCCATTTTCGGAGGGCTGCCATACAAAGTTTTCGATTCAATAACTGTGAATCTAATAAAGCTACAAGGTTAAAATTAAAATTGGGCAGGTAAATTAATAGGGCAAGTTACTTGGCAAAGTTGGACATCACTCGGACCATCGGACTTTTAGGGTGGGCCAATTTTTTTTTTTTGTTTTTTTTTTCTTTGTTGTTTTTTTTTTTTTTTATTTTTTTTTTTTTTTTTTTTAAGCTTAAGTTATGGGACAATGAATGAAAACTTATTTTTTTTTTTTGTGATTTTTTTTTTTTTTTTGTTAATTTTTTTTTTTTTTTTTTAAGCTAAAGTTATGGGACAATGAATGAAAATTTTGTTTTTTGTTTTGTGACTGTTTTTTTTTTTTTGTTAATTTTTTTTTTTTTTTTTACGTCAAAATTATGGGGTAATGAGTTAAATGTATAAGAGAAGTAAATTACGGTTTATTTTATACACCATAGTGGGTATGCACGGGTATCTAAAAGTTGACAAGGGCAACTATAATCTTCCTCGTTTACTTTGGAAACTTATTCAAATTTAAAAACCATTAAATAAACTTTTTTCAAAATTATTAGATCCAGAGAAATTAAACTTCTAAATTATATTCGAATTTCCATAAATCCAGTCTTATATTTAAAATTTTAAAGAAGTTACAGATACAACCACAACAGAAACTTATGTCCTAAGAACAAACTTCTGAGTAAAAAACTGAGTAAAATTATACTTAAGCACAGTTGTAAGTATATAAAATTATACTTAAGTACAGTTGTAAGTATAAAAACCTGTTACTCATTACTTTGTCGAGTACCAGTATTACTTAGATTTTGATACTTATAAAATTTAAGTATAAGTAAAAACAGTAAATTATAAATACTTGTAATTCTCAAAAAAAAGTAATTAAATTTTGAGTTTAATTACTTTTGTAATTACTTTTTGATATTTAGGTATTTTCAAGTAATTAAATATCAAAAAATACTCAAGTATTAAAAATTTTATATATTTTCCAAGTATTTTGCAAATTTTTTCATTTATAAAGTCCAATACTATTGGAATTAAAAGTAATTCAAATTTCAATTTAATCCCTTATAATACTGAATCTTTAATTAACTCTATTATAAATTCTTTTAATAGTATATTGGACTTATGATTGAAAATATTATAAGAATAAAGAAATTTAATATCATTAAGCCAAGTTCTTGAATTCTTTATATTGAACCGAATTATTAGATATTAGATACATTTTGCATTTCAGGTACATGATAAAAATTCAAGATAACCCTAAATTTAAAGAATTTATACTAACCCTAACTATAACTTAAAAAATATCATCTAAACCAACAATATCTTCGAAAAATAAATATAATTCCTAAACAAGTTTATTATTACCTTTTGTACCTTTACTTTAAAATTATTTTTAACTCCCTAAAATAGGGTAACAATTTTTTTTTTTTTAATCCTGTATATGAATCCTGTTTTTTTTATAAGATTAAAATCAGATCATTTTATAATTTTCATAACACAGAATATACAGGATGCAGGATGATAATGTATCAAAATTGTTAATTAAGTGGTCAATTTTATATAACACCAAAAGTACTTTAATACACATTAGGTCAAGTAATATAGAATGGACCAAACCACTTTAAATTTTATGACTTTTCACCCAGATAAAATCTTGTTTTTTTTTCAATAATAACTGTGTATAGGTGAAAAAGTTCAAAAATCTGATCTTAAGGGATGCTATAAATATATTATTTATTTTGATTGTCCATTTTAAACATTTTGTTGAGAGATTATTTATATTTAAAAAAATATCTTGTAATTAGGGTCAAGAATGTATATAGGACCTGTTGTGTTATGGTAATAATTTACATATAAATTATAATTAATTACCAATAAAAGTATTTCATCTGAAAGTAATCTTTGGTTTGATATTTTAATTATAATAAAATCTTGGGGTAAAAAAATGATAATTGTAAAAAATTTATATTTTTGTATCTGAACTTTACAAAAAAAGTTTGTTGTGTACATCACATAACCAACTGCTCTTACAGGAAAATCATAGTGAGAAACTTCTTTCCAAAAATATTTTAGTATTACAATCATAATAATTTTTTAAAAGATTAATAAAACTTTTTTATCGTACATAAATTTATCCAACACTATTTATTTAAGATACAGTAACTCGTTTTAAATTCTAACAAGATTTGTAAAGGATTTCAATACATACAAATATCTTTTTATTTATCAGTTAGGGGTTAATTTTTTCCACTTTGTATTTTGCAATGACAAGAGTAAATTTATAAAATTATACAAGCAACTACTATATAAAAATTTGGACTCAGAAAAAATTCCCAAAATGTTTTTTTTTTAATTTAATTAAGTGGGCACTAAAGTTCGTTAGATCAAAAACAAATTCTTTATAGCAGAATTGTAGCTCTTTAAGTTTTGTTTACGATGTATTCGCAAAAAATCTCAAAGTTACTTTATAGAAGTGCTGGGGTTTTACGATTTTCTTCATCCATCAAGATATTAGCATCCAAAACTTGTATATGAAATTTGAAAATATTCTGCTCAACTGTTCAGTTGCTTACATGTGCACACACAAACCGACCCCCAGCCGGCCATTACAAACGAGACATGTTTTTGGGTTTCTGCGCACCGGAGTAATCTTAGACTTCAGTTTTTGATAAGAAAACAATACCGACCGCTTATTATATTTCATATAAGCCGTTGGTACCAAATGCTGACTTTCAAATTTTATTTAATGTCCTAGACACAAACCTTTTACTTTTATTTTTTTTTTATTAAATACCTGAGAGAATTATTATTCGCAATATTCATATATCTTATTTTGTTTTATTACCATCTTTTTACCATTTTTTTACCATCCATTAATTTAAAAAAAAAATAATATTGCAATATTTCAAAAGTTCTTAACAAGTCGCTTTTAATAATCTATATATACATACATACCTACTTACATATTTAAATATACAATATTATACGATGTCTGATCTATATTTTAAAAAAAATTCTCTAAAAAGGATTCAAATATTCCTCCTTCTTATATTTTGCATTTTACGTGGAAGTGAAATTTGTTTTTAAAAATTGTTGTTGTTGCTTTGCTATTCCGTTATTATTAACAGGCGTCTTTAAAGGACTTTTAAAGAAAAAAAATATTTCATAAATATGTTTGTCAAAGGGTTCATCATCAGGAAGAAAAACAGCAACAACAAAACAAATAGAAAATTTTAAAATAAATAACTTAAGGGATAAAGTGACCATTTTTATTATAGTAATGGAAACATATTTCATTTATTTTCAGTTCTACTTGTTGTCTTTTTTTTTTTAATGTAGGTACAGTTGATTGCAAAAGTTTAAGAGCAACTTTACTATTACCTTACTAATTTTATAATTTTCACTTACTAAATTAAGTTTACTATATAAATTTGATATCCAATAATTTCAAATGAAAATATAATTTCTAAATAAAATCAAAGGAGTCAAGTTTCTAATAGATATTTAAAAAATTGTATAACAGAATATCCCTTTTTCAATCACTACGAGTAGTTAATGTACATTTATTTCTATTATTTGTAATTATTATGTTATCTTTTAAAATTAAGTCTTGGAAGTTTAAAAATATTTAACTATACATAAAAGAAGATAGTTTTAAACTGTAGAAGCCTTTAATAAAAAAAAAGTTAAAAACGTATGGAATTAAAGTGTGGTGAGTTTATGTTTTTTCGTTTTAAAAGCATAACTTTGTACCAAATAAAGCTAGGCACTTTTCTAGCAACTTTAACTTTTGTTAGCAATTGTCAAAATTATCTTTAGAGCGTTATCTCTCTTTCATTAGCGTATTGTAGAATTAGATACTTGGATAAAATTGGATCAAAATCAAGTGCAACCAAATAAAACATAGATTTTAAATCAATTATGTCTCTCATTTCTCTCTTATGTCTACAATTACTGCAGGTAACTTAAATGTGGCAAAAACTATTTTATTGTTAGAACTACTGAAATATGAAACATGCTTCCATCAAATGTGTTCTCATCTAATTAAAATCTTCCATTCTAAAATTTTCAAAAGAATTCATATACAAACTTATGTTCAAACTACCCTCCAACTCTTTCTTACTTTTCTATTTACCCCTAAATTTGAGGTATACATGATTATGTTTAAAGAATTTTAAAGAATCCGTTCCAACACTTATGCTATCAAATGTGTCCCTCTCTGATTAAAATCCTCCATTTTACAATTTGCAACATTTTCCAAAGCACTCATTCGGACTTATTTTCAAAATGCCTTGAAACTCTTTCTTACTAATCAATTTTACCCCAAATCAAATCTACATGAGTTCAAGTCCAAAGGAACCATTCGCTAGCTGTAAAAATCCGTTGGAACTAAAGATGAAGATTTCAAATTAAAACATTCCCTAATTGTAAAAACTTACTTTTGATTTATTCTAATATATTATTACCTAAACCTCACATTAACATTTTTAATAATATTTAAATTTTAAAAATTAGCTATTCGTATACTTTTGTAAACCACTGTCTTAACAAAACACTTCTTTTTTTTATAACGGTTTTTTTTTTTATAAAAAATTGCCGGCCATTCACTATTCTAAATTATATTTTTTTTTTTGAAGAATTTTAAACGACCCTTGCAACACATTTTATATTTTTGATAAATTTTTACTACCGTTTGAAATAACCCCACCCTCAATACCACCACCACCACCACCATCACCAACACTATTTACTTTAATCAATATATTGTTAATATGAATACATTTGTATACAATAAAAAATAAGGTATGTATACATACAATAAATGTATAAGGATAAATTCTGCAGAGAATAACAACAACTAAAAATTACAAAAATAACAACAATGTTAAAATCGCCATGTATAAAAAGTTTTGTTGTTGTTGCTTTCTTAACCATTGTAATAAAATTGTAGGTACAGTGTGTTGTTTATACAAAGAACTAAAGGTAGCGGTCGAAATTTTTTTTAGGGTTTTTGATAGTTTTGTTTTGTACGCAATTTATTTTTTTTTTTTTATTAGCAGTTATTACGTTTTAAAATTGTTTTTCCTTTTCGCCATTACATTTATGCGTGGTTAGAATTCATCTGTTGTAAATTGAAGTTTTGTATAATTATGGGAGAATAAATTGTAAAACAAAGTTTTATTAAAATTTTATAAAAATGTGGTATTTTTTAAGGTTTTAGGCAATACTTTAAGATAAGGCTTCTTAGATTCCATAGTTCAAAATATTTCAAGGTGGAACGAAATTGGCCAACATGCATGTAAAATTAAAAAAACTAGGAGTTTTATTTTTGAGTAAAACAATATCGCTAGATATAAAATATTTAAATTCAAATTTCAGAAAAAAATGCATATGTGGCAGCACTAGATAACTTATAATTAAAATGGAAATAATCTTTTAACTGGAATTCTTAATCTTTTAACCGTTTTGTACATATGTAAATGTATAATTATAACTAATCTAGCAATTCTCTTGAGTAACCTCAATAGTATAATGTCTCATTAAGTAGGGGCCTGGGTGGGTTAATGGATAGGCATTTGGCTTACTAACCAAGAGGGTGCAGGTTCAATAAGGACCCGGACATGTACGGGTAAATGTATTAGGGAATTAAATTTAGAACTTAGTACAGTGAACATCAATACCATACGCAAAATCTCATTCTTCACAATGTTTTTTAAATTTTTCAAAATTTTAAAATCGAAAAATATTTAAAAAATATTTATTTGATAAAACTTTTATTTATTTTTCCATATGGTTAATTAAATCAAACTTTTCTAATGTTAATTAATTGTAGTTTCATATTAAAAGTTGGTTGAGTAGAAAAGTTAACTACCCCTGTCTTGAATTACCATTGATCATATTGAACATTTTTAATTCAATGTTTATAATTATTTTAAATCAAAAGTTATCAATTACATACTTAAAATATGTACATTGCATATATTAGTGAAATTAATGCTAGATCTCTGAAATTAATGCTAGACCTTTTAAATTCGTATATCTCCAGATTGAAGACTGAATATACTTTAAAATCTACTTAAAATTATTAATACTGTGTATAGTAAATACCTATATAATTTAAAGTTTATTTAATTTAATCACTTTTTTGCTAAAATTTAAATCAAAAAAATTCTGAAATATTATAAAAATATTATATTATAAAGCTCTAATTATAAATTCCTATATATATTAGAAGCAATATAGATACTTAATAAATTGATTAATCATATCAGTATCGAATACTTAAAATAAGTCCTTAAATTGTTTTTCAGCAAATATTTTAATTAAAAATAATCCAACTCTTCTGGCAACACTTTTACAAAATTTAATCAAAAATATCTTTTTATAAAAAAAATCTCAAATTTTTAAAAAATTTTTTTAAAATCAATAATTACCTTGACCAAATTCACACCCTTCCCAAATTGTTGTATATTGCACAATATAAGAATTTCTTAAAAGGGGGAAATTTTTTATTATAAATATATTTATATAAATATTATATATATATATATATATAAATATATAAAAATCTTAAATACGTAGTTATCTTAAAATATATGTTATTTATTTACTTTAGTTAAGTAGTAGTTGATTTATATTAAAAGGATACTACACAAAATATATATATATATATATATACTCTTGCAAAATGGACCACAAAATTAACAAAGGAAAACGACTATACAATATTTGTATTTTTTTTTTTGTTGCATGTTTATTTGTTTGTTTTAAAAAACATTTTGAAAATGTTTTTTTTTTTTATTTTGTAATGTGGGTTGGGCAGGAATGTTTATAATGGCTGTTATTGATTACAATATTAGATTTCTTGAATACTCGTATTTATTGAACCTTATAGTTTTTTCCTTTATTTTTTTTCAATTGTATATATATATACAATATATATATTGAGAAGACGTTTTGTAATTTTACATCATGTTTTTTTTTGTTCTTCTTGTTTTTTGAAAGTTAATGTTCAAAAGTTACTCTACTTGTACAAATCTATGTTAAAATAGAGAGAAGTTCTAAGTAAATATAGAAAATGTAATAATGGAAAAACCACAATACAAATAAAATATATATCTACATATCAATAGAATAAGATGAAAATTTATAATAGTAAAAAATAAAAAGATACATATATGTATTCAGATATAAAAATATCTTAAGAAAAAAAAACATAATAAATTATGTATGATTTAATCCCATTTACTTTTGTCCATATCCTTTTTTTTTTATTTTAACATAATAAAAGGATATATGTATCTATGAGTAAATTATTTGGGCACAGATTGTGGCGCAATTCCACCCCATTTCTATTGTTTTGTATTGACTTCTGAATATGAATTTGGTTGTTTTTTTCAATATGTTTGATAAATTACTTGAACTAGAAATAAATTGTCTTATTTACTGAAAGTTTTATTATATAAAGAAATGTAAATAATATTATGTGAGTAAATTAACTGTTTGATGTTTTACTTGAAAAAAAGAGTTATGGTAAATTTACATTGAATTATCATTTGTAAGTGGTTTTATAAATTTGCAATATTGTACAAAATCGAAATTAATATTTGATTGCAATTGAAATATTCCTTTTCTTCGTCAAATTTTCAAAATTCCATTGCAGATACACTTATTAAATCAGTCTTCTAAACTAAAAATTGCTTCTTAATTTCTAATTTTGAATTTAACTAAACGTTTTTCAGATGATTGCATCTTAAAGCAACACTTGAAATATTTTGCTAAAATTTTTTCTTAATAAGCCCTGTTTAATAAACGCATATCTGATTCTTCTGATTCTTCTATTTTTTCAAAATACGATTTCATAAATTCACATTACTTGGAACTATATATTTTAAAGTCCTTACGAAAGTTCTAATTCAGCGGCTTCTAGTATTTGCCTTACAACTTCAGGTTTAGTATTAGAATAACCCAGGTGCCCTGAATTTTTACAAAAAAAAGTTCAGTTTAATAACGAACGTTTTATGCAAACTTGTTTAACGAAATGAAGGAGGTTTAAAAAGCCTCAATAAAGACTCTTTATTTTTGAATGCATAACTTATCTTATTGGATATCTGAAACTATGCCAAGAGTAATTAAGTTTTATTCTTAACTTTTACACATAATTTTTTTGGTCTATGTGTAATTTTAAAAAATTTTTAAAAAATTTTAACATTAATTTTTTTTTAAACCAGATGATATTATAATATTTATTTTATGTTCCAGAAGGTTTCACAGAGTCGACGCTGACTACTATTGTCCCTTCTTGTTCTTTAAAATGAAATTTCTCTTGAACATCTACTTTTAGATTTATTGGTAAGCTTTGTTTTGATATATTTCTATTATTTCCAGTTTCACGTACTATATAGGTTCCTCCACCTCATGTAAACATTATGCTACTTGCTTTGGTCTTCCGGTTCTCATTCTTTTTTTTTGAGAATGTATTTTCTCATTCTTTTGAGAACCTTTGCTAATAATTACACAAGTTTAGATGTTGAAGAAGCCAATTGGCGTTCCTTATTATCTCCGATCTCGCATGGTTCTATTCAGATACTTTGTAATATTCATTGCAGTTTTTTATTATTTGATTGAAGAAATTTACAAACTTTTTACCAGATATTAAATTAGTAAATTTGCATCTTATTCTATATTAGATTTGTGTTGTGGTTTTTCATTATATAATTTTCTATTTCCTTAAAAATTAATTATTTTTTTATATTATTTAATAACAACTATATAGATAAACTTAATATTAATATAATAAATAATTTATTTTATTTAATATGAACTTTAAATAAATATATAATTTATTAAAAATTACAATAATTCATTATTAATTATGATTTACAAGTAATAACAATTATATTTAATTTTCAATTCCCACTCAAAAATTTTTAATCCTTTTAATTCAATATTTTTAAAATACTTTAATTTTTTTAAATCTGAATCACTTTACCTATATAAAATATACCGAAAGCGATATTTCGTAAACTTAATCCTTAATTACATGTTCGTTTTACGATCAAAAACTAAATGATCACCTAATTCGCTTGTTGATAACAAGAGTAATACCTTTTGAGTTAAAAATAAAAAGGATTAAATATTTGAGTGATAATTTTAAAAATTGAGTGAGAAATAATTTCACCCTTTTTTTTAATTTAACTTAAATTAGTTTTAAAAAAATAAGTGAATAATTATTTTGTACTAGATTTTTTAAATATTTGTATGTATAATTAAAGACTCAAAATTTTATTATTGAATATTGTATTGAATTCAAATAAACCATGAATTGCTGATTGAGTTTAAAAATAAATGAGTTATGTATTTAAAAAAATTTGGTAAATAAATTTTTAAGTTAATTTATTGAATTGTATTTTTCATAAATTTCTATCAAATATCTCTATGGTGTTATAATAGTGTTTTTAATAGAACCACATATTGGAATTTTATTTAGTTAATTAATATTGGATATAGTTAATTAATAATTTTATTGCGAATTAAAGTACAAGCCTTACGTGATCTATGCAGCGTTTAAAAAAATGTATTTTTGTACAAAACAATGTAAAAGTAAAAAGGAGACTTTATCTTAATATTTCAAAGTCCTTCTGAATGAGATTGAAAATTTGAATTATAGAATTCACTTATTGGTTATTTGACGTTTTTATATTATTTTTCCTACTAAATCTTAAAGGAAAGTTCTTTTTAATTTAGACCTATAGTATCAGCTACTTATCACCAATCAAAAAATAATTTTATTGATAAGTGCTTTTTTACTAATTATTCTTAATTAAGAAATGATGCTAATTCATTAGAAAAATGTGAGGCTCAGAACAAAGTAACTTAATCTTCTAAAAATAATTTGTTCTTATTTTCCATGTAAATTGCTTACAAATTAGATATAAAATGAGGTGTATACTTGAAAAGCTCCATTTCTGATTGCCTCAGTTCTATTTTGTTTCCAAAATGGTGAAGCATTAAATTTTTTTTAATATTTTTTTTTTGAGTTACACCACTTTTATTCTGAGCCTCTTCTTTTGTGTTAAAGCATATTTTTTTTAAAATACTTATGTCGTATCTCTATCTTAAATAAGTTTTGTCAAACTTTAAAGAATATGTTAAAATCTCTATATATATATATAATAAAATTGGCTATTTTTGTATCTTAAGATTTTTAAGAAAAAGAATATTTAACTTTTGACTTCTTTTCATCTCAATTGTATACCAATATTTGAAATTGCTAAAACTTTTTTTAAACAATAAAAGAAAAAATTCTGAGAAAAAATCAAAAATATGATAATAATTTTTTCGGACACGTATCACGTCCCAATGTTTATATATACATATTCAGATACATTGAATGAAAATTTTTGAATAAATTATATTCTTCTTAATCCCAATACAAAAAAGGACCCACTAAAAATATATCAAAATATGAACCCTAACATTCCTTTATAATACAAAAATATTATTCAGAACCATACCCATCCCACGAAACTTATAATAAAACAGAAACCACATACACATGGTATTGTTTCTTTTAAAGTTTTTCATAAAGGAAAATTTTTTTTATATTTTCAAAAAAAAAAAAAAAACATTAAAGAAAATGAAAAATAAAAAAAAAACAATCAAAAATCTAATTTATATTTATAAGGCTAGCTGATGGTTTTCCCTAGAATTTATACACCCTTTCGTATATCTGTCTATATTATATGCATACGTCTATTTTATATAAATTATAAACATTTGGATTAGGTATATATAATTCGACCAAATTTCCAATATATATATATATTATATGTATATATACAATATAAATATAAATATCAAATATTGCAATAAAAAATCATCCATAGTTTAATAATTTTTTTGTATCAGTTAGCAGATCAATAATCTTAAAAATTAATTTTATACATATAAATACATATTAAGGTATTATATCCAAAAAAATATAATTTTATATATATGGTACATATACATATAGACACACAGTTCCCGTAGTATTTTGAAGGATATTTAAGTTTAATAAGAGTATATATATGTCCATGAGATCTAGATCATAATTTTTGGATCAATAAATAGAAAATACAGGCATAAAATTATTAAAAAAAATTTTATTATAACTCGTTTGTTATTATATATATACAGTTGAGGTAAAAATTTTATATATTTTATATATTTTTCTAATATAAATAATACTGGTGTGTGTGACAAATCTTCACTGAATGTATTTTTAAAGGATTAAATTTTAAAAAACACAAGCTTACTTATAATTTTCAAAACTTAAATTACATACAAATATACAATGTCTTTAGAAGACTGTCCCTGTCACTATCCCTCTAATTTGTATATTCTGAAATTAATATTTATCAGTTAGTCTTTCCCGCTTTTCCAACCCAAATGTATATATGTTCTATACTAACTTTTAGTAATAAAACTTGTAATTAATATTTTTTTTGTATTAAATTCAAAATAAAGGACATTCGTGTACTTTAGAAATTCACTGAAGAATATGTATGTCTTCATTTAGAGCTCATATTTTAAATCTATACACGTTCGATGGAACAAACACAACTTTAATAGGACCTATAATTTACCAATTAAAACGGAGGGCTTTTGACTGAAGATTACATATTTTTTTGGGTTAAAGAATATGTGACTTAGAAGGTTTTAACTAAAATCTTTAAAAATATATAGATAACAATTTTAAAAACTCTAAATTGTATTGGACCTATTCATCTATTTCGGTGTCCTTTAAAAACTAAACAAATTCATGATGTCCTTTAAAAAATAAACAAATTCATGTATAAATGTATTAGTTAATTTTTGATAGTTTAAATCTATGAATCTCGTCCTTAAAATTTTAAATTTAATTGTTATAAATTTTATTGGCTACCAAGACTTCCTTGTGACCAATCATTTCTACCAATGAATTTAATTCAATACACAAATATATTTATATATATTTAGGTATATATATATTACATTTTATTTCCTTAAATCCTTGTATCCTTTAGTTTTTGATACTATAACTTAAAAACTATTTAAAATAATAAAATAAATAAAATCCTTTTAATACATTCTATTAATGCAACAAATTCTTTTTTAAAATGAAATTTTTTCATAAATTCTTCTTACATATATATATATATATAATCGAAGTATACATTACATATATACACATATATATACATTTTACTTTCTTTAATTCGAATAAAAAAATAAATTTCATTTTTTATTTGTTTTCAATAAAAAAAATAAAAAGCAAAAAATAAATTTATTTGAAATCCATATAGGACACCATCTTAAAGATGAACTTTCTTTGGCAAAAAAAAAAGAAAAAAGTAAAATTAAATAACGGTTTTTTATACTTAAAGATACCTAAATATTTAACTAACATATATAATATATATAAAAGTATAAAGCTTATTATAAAATTGGATAAGTAAAATATCCAATGGATAATAAGATTTTTATCCTTTATATTTATATACATACAATTTATTTATACATATATATACAAATATAAATATATACATACGTTTAAACATATATACCTATAAGTCTTGAAGATATACATTAGTTAGTTCAATATACTACTGATTTTATAAAAATAAACCTTTTACAGTAGAAGACAAAATATGATAAACATTAACATTCTGTTTTTGTATAAAAAACAACTGCACCAAATGTTATACTATAATTTGATAAGAATGTTATAGGACATTTTAAGGACACAATAATAATCACACAAATTAAATCAGGATTTTTAAATTTCGAATAATTGGATATGGGATTTTTAAATTTCCCGCATATTATAAGTACATGCAAGTGGTCCAAAAGCTTTGCAAAATTTATCAACCACCTTCAAAAAGATCAAATCCATAGATGATGTCTCAAGTTTAAATGGGGTCATCATTGATGACCTCCGTTCAATCAAGTGACCCCTTTGATGACTGAAGCTTACCACAAAATCCAAACATATTTTACATTACAATATTTCAAATTTTTTAATTGAGTCCAAACCTCTAATAAAAGTAAGGCACCCACTACACATTCAACTCCTCTCTTTATTGCTCTCATCTTAATTTAATATACTTTCAATCTTGACACATTAGTGATCTGGTTCTTCTGATCTGCTGCAAAGGTTCTTTTATTTTACATTTTTTGAGCAATTTTGAATAAGAACCTATTAAAATGCATTGAATCCCTCTTTAACCCCCTCTGTATTAAACACCCTCTTTACTTACTTATTTTTTATATATTACTTAACGAATATATATATATGAATATAGACAATGAAAATACTAATAATATAACACAGTATAATATTCAATTTTATGTTTTAAAATATTCTAAAAGGACATCCTACACAATTTATACTTATTTAATATCTACATTAATTTTATATATAAATATATTAGATACTAATATATGTTGTTATAAACATATCACATATATTACATATATATGTAGGTATAATAATAAAAGTTTATATATATATATATACAATATACATATATATATAAGTAGCCATTTTAGTAATATGTATTTTAAAAACCAAAAAAATAAAAAATACAAAAATTAAAAAAAAGGAATGTCTAACTTGGAAAAATTGAATACACAAAGGACAAGTCCTTCTTACTTACTATATAATATTTCCTTTTCCTTTTAGATTTGATCTTCTCTTCTTGTTTTCATTCTCTATATTATAATAAAATTCAAACTATATCTATATATACCAATTTTATATATATATATATATATATATATATAACATTTTCTAAGCTTTGATAATATAATGGGTTCTTTTAAAGATCAAATAAAAAATAATAAAAAAATACAAAAAAAAAATTTATTTGAAAAAAGAGATACAAAAAAAAAATTTGAAAAGGACGAACTCTTTTATTTCTTTGGTTAAAAAGAAATCATATAAAAAAAAAAAAAAATTAAATGAAATTTTATTTTATAGATATTTTTATTTTTATTTTTTTTTTCTATCAACTATTTCTATGTTCAATGCATGTCCTTTTTCGATTTCCCTATACATATATTCTCCCATGTTCTGGTCTTTTCATTTAATATTCGAAATAAACTCAATTACAATACAGTATGGTAAAGTATATTACCACAATCATTGAAAAGTTATATTGACAAATCCTTGGTCCTGATCAAATAAAAATAAGTTTTATAATAAAAAAATATCTATTAAAAAGTATCTTATGTACGAGTATTAAAAATTTAAATTAAATTAAATATTCATATCAATTATATATATATACATATATCTTTCATTTTAATTAATACCAGCTCTTGGTCTATTTTTCAAATTTTGATAAATTTAAAAGAACATGTATATTTAATACACTAGTATTAGTTCAAAGATTAGTTAGTAAAAAATATTTGATTTATACTATAGTTACCTTTTGACCGCTTTTATATTATTACTAGTTGAATTTTATCTATTAGATATTCAATTAAGTATTGTTAAATTATATTTACATGCTATATATGGAAGCTATAGATTTTTTTTTTTTTGTATAATTTTAATATTCAAAATAAAATCATGAAAGAAGTACATGTATTTTATTTTACTCTTCTATTATATTTACCTGTACAGGTAAAATGTCGTCAGCATCATCATCATCATCAGTAGTAAAGTAGAAATTATATAGTTTTACTCATATATTAAATTTAGTTTAAAGGAAAAATCTATACATGGATATATATATATATAAATATAACAAAGTATTTTTAATAAAATTAAATATAAATACAGAGTGTAATGAAATTTGTATTGATATCCAATGCACTTTATTGAGGGGGAGAAAAAGACGGGGGTTCTAAGATAAATCTGAGTAAGAGAATGTTGAAACTTTGAATCAATAATATATATTTCCAAAATTTTTAAGTTTCGAAAGCTTTAGGGTTCCATTTATTTGAAAAAATAGCGAGGACCCAAACAAGGTTCACTTGTTTAAAAGCATATCTAGAAAATTTAAAAAAATAATCAAGAATAAATAGTATTTGTATGGTATATTGACAATTTATTAAGATCCTTACATTTATGTGATAAATATCAGAAAAACTTTAAAAGGTACGAAATTTTTATTTCGAAAAACACTTTTTATCCTGAATTGCTGCAAACATTAAAGTGATACAAGGGATAGGAACGCAATTAAAATTTTAGAAATACTTGATTGCTCTTAAAAGTAACAGTGGAACATTAGATCCTGCACTTACTTTTATTCAATACTAGATAGTTATTTCTCTTTTGAGATTTAACAGGACGCACAAGGACGAAATTAATATTTTAGATATAATTAATAGCTTCTGAAAATAACAAAGAAGCATTAGGCTGCTGCACTTATTTCCATTTAATAAAAAATATTTAATAAAATTCTAAGCACAAGGACTCACAAGGACGAAATCAAAATTTTATATATATTTTTTACTCTCTAAAATATCAGAAAAACAATAGTTCCTAAATAAAATTCTCATTCAAAAATAATTCTTTTAATCCAATACTAATGTAAATTCAAAGGGATGCAAGGAATAAGGACGAAATTAAAAATTTTTAGAGAAATATCTAATGGCTTTCGGAAATAACAAGGAATCATTATGTGATGCCTAATATATTAAGTGAAATTTTCACTTTTTAAATTTAACAGGATTCACAAGGACCAAATCATAATTTAAGAAATATTCTATTGTTCTAATACAATCACAAAAGTAACAAGGACGAAATGAATCGCACCACTCTATTGCATCCAATACTAAATGTTTATATCACTTTTTATACAACCTATTCTAATTTTTGAACAGGAATCAAATACATTTTAGAGTATTGAGAAAAAAAAATGAAAGGATCATATAATGATTTAATTTCGTATTTGATTCCTTATTCTATTATTTTCATTTTTTATTTTTTATTTTTTATTTTATTAGTTACCACGGTATAAAGGTATAAACTAAAATATTTCAATCGAATTTTTTTCTTTTTTATTATTTTCCACGTTTTCATTCATTTTTTTTGTAGTTTTTCTTTTATTTTGAGTGAAAATAAGCTCATTCTATACAATTTTACCTTATAATCAAAAGAAAAAGCAGCACAACAAAATAAAAAAAAAAAAAATAAATTTTAAAAGGAATTTTTCAATATATTCTATATTATTCAATGAATACAATTTTGTATTTAAACATATTATATATATAGATATATATACATATTACATATGTATATATGTATATATCAATACTATTATATTAAAAGACAGGAATCTTATGTTTACATATACAGAAAAATATAAAATAAAAATAAAAATCCAACAGGATAGTTATTGGGACAAAATAAATTACAAAAATAGCCCGTCTTCTTATTATTATTATCTTATTTTCTTTGTGCTTTTTTTTCTTATTTTTCTTTTTATTTGATTCTTATTTGTTTTTTTATTTTGTATTATTCTTATATACTCTTTTCTAATGAACTTGATTCTTTTTCACATGAACTATTGACCATTTGTAAATGAATTTGGTCGTTTTTGAAAAACAAATTATCTGAAATTTTCAAATAAAATTGGTCCTTTTTTTATCAGCCCCGTATTTCTTGGGATCCAGGACTCGCTCATTTTATAGTAGAATCCAAAAACAGCAAGATGAATTGAAAAGTTCATACCCTTAATTAGACCCTTAAATAGTAGATCCTTAAGTCCGTTCTAAAAAATAGCCCTCAAAAATATTGGTTCCACTCTTCGGGACTTTTCATTTAGTAAAAAAAGGACCAATTTAATTTGAAAAAAAACCAATTTAATTTGCAAATTTTAGACTATTTTTTTTTGTAATTGGACAACCCCCAAATTCATTTAAAAATAATCAAATTTCATGTGAAAAAGGATCAAGTTCAGGTGAAAAGAGTATATTTAGTTAAAAGACTTCTCTTTCATCGAAATATCGTATATTGATATAAAGACTTTGATGTCTTTACATCCTCTTAATGTTTGATACTCGAATGGCTTGCTGAATGACTAAAATATTTACAGGACTTTTATAGTATAATATAGTCCTTGATATATGTAAGGTAATAATATATATAGGTATATGATAATATGATATACTTTAAATTCTAAATAAAATATATACATATATATATATAATCTATGTGTATTAAATTTTTACTTTTGAAAATTTGAAATTTTATATTTTATTCTTTTTTTTTGGTATTTTGTATCTATTGAGGCTTGAATGGTACTCCTGGAAAATTGAAAATTGAATTGAAACTTTTTGATTACTTGGATATTTTAGATTTTTCTTTTTTTTGTTTTTCAGTTTTTTTTTGCTTTTTCAAATGAATTCTTGTCTTTAAATTTTTCTATGTATCATATACATATATAGTATATACATATATAATAAAAATAAGAAATAGAAATGATAAAAAATAGTAGAAAAGGACGAAAAGAATTAAAAATAAAAAAAAATTAAAGACAAAAATGAGAAAATAGAAATTGAATAAAAGAAAGTAGAAATTTAAAAAAAAAAAACAAAACAAAATTTTGTGTGGAAATCAATTGGTACAACACAAAGAATATTTAATCAAGGACATTAAGGTAATATTTAGATAGATACTATATATTATATAAAATTAGAAAAAAAAAAAAAAAAATGAAAATGTAGTATAAAAGAAAATATTTTCAATTGTATATAAGTATGAAGATTGAAGACCATACCAAAAAATTAAGAAATTGTGGACGGATGAGAGAAATTAGATGATGCTTTTTTTATTTTTGTCGGTATTGATTAAAAAAATTTCTTTTATAAAGTTGTATTAGTTATTTAGTAATTTAGGAATTTTCTGAATATCTAATATAACAATATAAAAAAATGTATTAATGTACAATTTTCCTGCAGGAATTTTTATTTGCAATTATTTATTTGGTATTGATAGCAATTAACTTGTAATTAAAGCTAATACATGTAATCAATCGCATTTGATCTTCCAACATAAGGAAAGGACTCAAAAATGCAATTAGGAAGTATACTAGAACATTTGAGGCTAGGAAAATGTAAGAGGCATACAAGCAAACCTTAGTATAATATATATACTTTTAAGTATATCATTATTTTTATTTTTAAGTATTCTAAGAAATAGTTAGCCCCATTTAGTGATTTTAAACAGTTGTACTTCTTCATAAAGTCTTAAATAATCTTAGTATATATGACGTTTCAGAACGAACCTATTATTTAATATTTTGGAAACTAATATACCTATTTACAAATATTATAACATTTACACTTTTATTAGGTAACCAGGAACTTAAATTTTCAGAAACCAAATTCATAAATTAAAAATCAAAAAAATGAAATGCGAAAATGCAATAAAAAATGATTATTTCTCTATTTTTCCTAAATTTTCGACGTTTTTATTGAATTTTTGTACTAGGCAAGCAGAAACGTAAATTTTCAGAAACCAAATTCAATAAATTAAAAATCACAAAATTAAATGCGAAAATGCAATAATAAATGATTATTTCTCTATTTTTTCCAAATTTTCGACCTTTTTATTGAATTTTTGTACTAGGCAAGCAGGAACGTAAATTTTCAGAAACCAAATTCAATAAATTAAAAATCACAAAAATTAAATGCGAAAATGCAATAATAAATGATTATTTCTCTATTTTTTCCAAATTTTCGAACTTTTTATTGAATTTTTATACTGGGCAACCAGGAACGTAAATTTTCAGAAACCAAATTCAATAAATTAAAAATCGAAAAAATTAAACGTCAAATTGCAATCAAAATTATTATTTCTCTATTTTCCCTAAATTTTCG
>OY720445.1:70714825-70842738 GCA_963082915.1 Dolichopus griseipennis
ACATGAACTATTGACCATTTGTAAATGAATTTGATCTTTATTTGAAAAACAAATTATCTGAAATTTTCAAATAAAATTGGTCTTTTTTTATCAGCCCCGTGTTTCTTGGGATCCAGGACTCGCTCATTTTATAGTAGAATCCAAAAACAGCAAAATGAATTGAAAATTTCATACCCTCAATTAGACCCTTAAATAGTAGATCCTTTAGTCCGTTCTAAAAAATAGCCCTCAAAAATATTGGTGCCACTCTTCGGGACTTTTCATTTTGTAAAAAAAAGAACCAATTGATTTAAAAAAAGACCAATTTAATTTGAAAACTACAGATTTTTTTTTTTGTATCTGAAAAAAGATTAAATTCATTTAAAAATAATGAAATTTCATGTGAAAAAGGATCAAGTTCATGTGAAAAGAGTATATTTAGTTAAAAGACTTCTTTTTCATCGAAATATCGTATATTGATATAAAGACTTTGATGTCTTTACATCCTCTTAATGTTTGATACTCGAATGGCTTGCTGAATGACTAAAATATTTACAGGACTTTTATACTATAATATAGTCCTTGATATATGTAAGGTAATAATATATATAGGTATATGATAATATGATATACTTTAAATTCTAAATAAAATATAATACATATATATATATAATCTATGTGTATTAAATTTTTACTTTTGAAAATTTGAAATTTTATATTTTATTCTTTTTTTTTGGTATTTTGTATCTATTGAGGCTTGAATGGTACCCCTGGAAAATTGAAAATTGAATTGAAACTTTTTGATTACTTGGATATTTTAGATTTTTCTTTTTTTTGTTTTTCAGTTTTTTTTGCTTTTTCAAATGAATTCTTGTCTTTAAATTTTTCTATGTATCATATACATATATAATAAAAATAAGAAATAGAAATGATAAAAAATAGTAGAAAAGGACGAAAAGAATTAAAAATAAAAAAAAATTAAAGACAAAAATAAGAAAATAGAAATTGAATAAAAGAAAGTAGAAATTTAAAAAAAAAAAAACAAAACAAAATTTTGTGTGGAAATCAATTGGTACAACACAAAGAATATTTAATCAAGGACATTAAGGTAATATTTAGATAGATACTATATATTATATAAAATTAGAAAAAAAAAACTGAAAATATAGTATAAGGGAAAATATTTTCAATTGTATATAAGTATGAAGATTGAAGACCATACCAAAAAATTAAGAAATTGTGGACGGATGAGAGAAATTAGATGATGCTTTTTTTATTTTTGTCGGTATTGATTAAATAAATTTCTTTTATAAAGTTGTATTAGTTATTTAGTAATTTAAGAATTTTCTTAATATCTAATATAACAATGTAAAGCAATGTATTAATGTACTATTCAGTTTGTTGAATAAGTATTTCTCCTTCCTGCAAGAACTTTTTTTTACCTTAATTAACTTGTAATTACAGCGTACACATGTAATCAATCGCATTCGATCTTCCAACAGACTCAAAACTGTGATTTGGAAGGAAGTATACTGGAACATTTCAGGCTAGGAAAATGTAAGAGGCATACAAGCAAACCTTAGTATAATATATTATACTTTTAAGTAGATCATTATTATTTTTTTTAAGTCTTCTAAGATATAGTTAGCCCCATTTGGTGATTTCCAACAAAACAACTGCTTCATTTAGTCTAAGATAATCCTAGCATATATGATGTTTCGGAACCAACCTATTATTTAAAATGTAGGAAACAAATATACCTACTTACAAATATTTTAACATTTCCTCTTTTTTAGGCAACCAGGAACGCAAATTTTCAGAAACCAAATTCAATAAATTAAAAATCAAAAAAATTAAATGCGAAATGCAACAAAAAACTATTATTTCTCTATTTTTCCCAAATTTTCGACCTCCAAATTAAATTTTTGTACCAGGCAACCAGGAACGTAAATTTTCAGAAATAAAATTCGATAAATTAAAAAAAAATTAAATGCGAAACTGCAACAAAAATTGATTATTTCTCTATTTTTCCCAAATTTTCCTCCTTTTTATTGAATTTTTGTACTAGGCAACCTGGAACGTAAATTTTCAGAAACCAAATTCGATAAATTAAAAATCAAAAAAATTAAATGCCAAATTGCAATAAAAAAGGATTATTTCTCTATTTTTCCCAAATTTTCCACCTTTTTATTGAATTTTTGTACTAGGCAACCAGAAACGTAAATTTTCAGAAACCAAATTCAATAAATTAAAAAAAAAAAAATTAAATGCCAAATTGCAACAAAAAATGATTTTTCTCTATTTTTCCCAGATTTTTCACCTTTTTATTGAATTTTTTGTACTAGGCAACCAGGAACGTAAATTTTCAGAAACCAAATTCGATAAATTAAAAATCAAAAAAATTAAATGCCAAATTGCAACAAAAAATGATTAATTCTCTATTTTTCCCAAATTTTTCACCTTTTTATTGAATTTTTTGTACTAGGCAACCAGGAACGAAAATTTTCAGAAACCAAATTCAATAAATTATAATTCAAAAAAATTAAATGCCAAATTGCAATAAAAAATGATTAAGTATTTCTCTATTTTTCCCAAATTTTCGACCTTTTTAATGAATTTTTGTACTAGGCTACCAGGAAGGTAAATTTTCAGAAACCAAATTCAATAAATTAAAAATCAAAAAAATTAAATGCCAAATTGCAATAAAAAATGATTATTCTCGATTTTTCCCAAATTTTCGACCTTTTTAATGAATTTTTGTACTAGGCAACCAGGAACATAAATTTTCAGAAACCAAATTCAATAAATTATAAATCAAAAAAATTATGTGCCAAATTACAACAAAAAATGATTATTTTTTTCCAAATTTTCGAGCTTTTTAATGAATTTTTGTACTACGCAACCAGGAAGGTAAATTTTCAGAAACCAAATTCAATAAATTAAAAATCAAAAAAATTAAATGCCAAATTGCAATAAAAAATGATTATTCTCTACTTTTCCCAAATTTTCGACCTTTTTAATGAATTTTTGTACTAGGCAACCAGGAACATAAATTTTCAGAAACCAAATTCAATAAATTAAAAATCGAAAGAATTAAATACCAAATTGCAATAAAAAATGATTAAGTATTTCTCTATTTTTCCCAAATTTTCGACCTTTTTAATGAATTTTTGTACTAGGCTACCAGGAAGGTAAATTTTCAGAAACCAAATTCAATAAATTAAAAATCAAAAAAATTAAATGCCAAATTGCAATAAAAAATGATTATTCTCTATTTTCCCCAAATTTTCGACCTTTTTATTGAATTTTTGTACTAGGCAACCAGGAAAGTAAATTTTCAGATACCAAATTCAATAAATTAAAAATCACAAAAATTAAATGCGAATATGCAACAAAAAATGATTATTTCTCTATTTTTCCCAAATTTTTGAACTTTTTATTGAATTTTTG
The DNA here is from genome assembly GCA_963082915.1 of Dolichopus griseipennis. Taxonomy (NCBI): domain Eukaryota; kingdom Metazoa; phylum Arthropoda; class Insecta; order Diptera; family Dolichopodidae; genus Dolichopus; species Dolichopus griseipennis. Next base: position 70,718,255 of record OY720445.1, read on the forward strand.
TACTAGGCAACCACGAACGTAAATTTTCAGAAACCAAATTCAATAAATTAAAAATCAAAAACATTAAATGCCAAAATTCAACAAAAAATGATTATTTCTCTATTTTTCCCAAATTTTCGACCTTTTTATTGAATTTTCGTACTAGGCAAACAGGAAAGTAAATTTTCTGAAACTAAATTCAATAAATTAAAAATCAAAAAAATTAAATGCCAAATTACAATAAAAAATGATTATTTCTCTGTTTTCCCAAATTTTCGACCTGATTATTCAATTTTTGTACTAGGCAACCAGGAACGTAAATTTTCAGAAACCAAATTCAATAAATTAAAAATCGATAAAATTAAATGTCAAATTGCAACAAAAAGGATTATTTCTCTATTTTTCCCAAATTTTCGAACTGTTTATTGAATGTTTGTACTAGGCAACCAGGAACATAAATTTTCAGAAACCAAATTCAATAAATTAAAAATCGAAAGAATTAAATACCAAATTGCAACAAAAAATTCTTATTTCTCTATTTTCCCCAAATTTTCGACCTTTTTATTGAATTTTTGTACTAGGCAACCAGGAAAGTAAATTTTCAGATACCAAATTCAATAAATTAAAAATCACAAAAATTAAATGCGAATATGCAACAAAAAATGATTATTTCTCTATTTTTCCCAAAATTTTGAACTTTTTATTGAATTTTTGTACTAGGCAACCACGAACGTAAATTTTCAGAATCCAAATTCAATAAATTAAAAATCAAAAACATTAAATGCCAAAATGCAACAAAAAATGATTATTTCTCTATTTTTCCCAAATTTTCGACCTTTTTATTGAATTTTCGTACTAGGCAAACAGGAAAGTAAATTTTCTGAAACTAAATTCAATAAATTAAAAATCAAAAAAATTAAATGCCAAATTACAATAAAAAATGATTATTTCTCTGTTTTCCCAAATTTTCGACCTGATTATTCAATTTTTGTACTAGGCAACCAGGAACGTAAATTTTTAGAAACCAAATTCAATAAATTAAAAATCGATAAAATTAAATGTCAAATTGCAACAAAAAGGATTATTTCTCTATTTTTCCCAAATTTTCGAACTGTTTATTGAATGTTTGTACTAGGCAACCAGGAAGGTAAATTTTCAGAAACCAAATTCAATAAATTGAAAATCAAAAAAATTAAATGCCAAGTTGCAATAAAAAATAATTATTTCTCTATTTTTTCCAAATTTTCGAACTGATTATTGAATTTTTGTACTTGGCAACCAGGAACATAAACTTTCAGAAACCAAATTCAATAAATTAAAATTCAAAAAAATTAAATGCCAAATTGCAATAAAAAATGATTATTTCTCTATTTTTCCCAAATTTTCGAACTGTTTATTGAATGTTTGTACTAGGCAACCAGGAAGGTAAATTTTCAGAAACCAAATTCAATAAATTGAAAATCAAAAAAATTAAATGCCAAATTGCAATAAAAAATGATTATTTCTCTATTTTTCCCAAATTTCCGACCTTTTTATTGAATTTTTGTACTAGGCAAGCAGGAACGTAAATTTTCAGAAACCAAATTCAATAAATTAACGAGGAAGATTATAGTTGCCCTTGTCAACTTTTAGATACCCGTGCTTACCCACTAACCGTTATTTATTTTCCACATGCTATTATAAATATTACAAAAAAAATATAAGAAAGTAAAATAGTTAAAAAAATTTAGCTTATTATCCCATAATTTTTGCTTAAAAAAAATTAAATAAAAAAAAAAAATATTAAATTTTTAATTCATTATACCATAATTTTTGACAAAAAAAAAAAACCATAAAAAAAAATAACCATAAAAAAAAAATAGCCCACCCCAAAAGTTGGCCCGAGCGATGCCCAACTTTGCCAACTAACTTGCCCTATTACTTTACCTGCCCAGTTTTAATTTTAACCTCGTAGCTTCATTAGATTCACAGTTATCGAATTGACAACTTTGTATGGCAGCTGCCCGAAAATGGGGTCGCAACATTTTGAAACTCCATATTAGTGCTCGATTCATTATATAACTAACAGTGTGTAATTTTCATCCTCGTAGTATACTCAGTTTCCAAGAAATTCATATTGGTGCAAAGAAGTTGTATGGCAGCCCCCCGCAAATGAAGCCGTAAAATTTTGAAACTTCATATAAGTGCTTGATTCATTATAAAACTAACCGTGTGTAATTTTCGTCTTTCTAGTATAATTACTTTTGAAGAAATTTATATTGGTTTAAATAAGTTGTGTGACAGCTCCCCGAAACCTTGGTCTGGTATTAACCAAAAAGAATAGGGAACCTTAAAAATGTCCAAAAAATGTTTTGTGTGAATTTCAAAACTCAAGCTCTAATTTTTCAATTCTATCTCTTTTAATTAATTTTTAATTCACGAATATATTAAACCTAAGCAAAGTAAGCATCATATAATCATATTGATAAAATGATTCATTCAAAATATTACACATATACATATTATATGAATATACATACATATATAAATTATTTATGAAGCCATTTACTTAAAAAAAATCTTTGTCTTCTTTTTTGCTTATCTTAAATAAACTACGCATCATTTAAATCATATGAAATTCTAACTCGTAATCGTACAAAAAAAAATACAAAAAAAAAAAACAAACAAAATTCATATAATTTCATGTTACAAGGTGCATAGCTATATTTCAAATTTTTGTATGAAAATATTGGAGTTAAAAAAGTTAGCTGTTCGAGAGCTACCCGAAGTTTTGGTCCGATCTTAACCAAAAAAAATAGGGAACCTAGAAATTGATTGAAAAATATTTTGTGAAAATTTCAAAACTGTAGCTCTTTTAGTTTTTGAGTTATCGTGCTGACACACAGACGGACGGACGGACGGACGGACGGACGGACAGACACACATAGCTAGATCGACTAATTTTTCGATTCTGAGCCGATACGTACCCTTGACACTATATCTAGCTCGTCTAGATCGATGCGTTACAAACGGAGGAGCAAATCTAATATACCCGATGTCATATATATATGCACGGGTATAAAAATCAAAAAAATTAAATTCGAAAATGCAACAAAAAATGATTATTTCTCTATTTATTCCAAAATTTCGAACTTTTTATTGAATTTTTGTACTAGGCAACCAGGAACGTAAATTTTCAGAAACCAAATTCAATAAATTAAAAATCGAAAAAATTAAATGCCAAATTGCAACAAAAAATGATTATTTCTCGAAATGAAAAAAATCGCGAATCAATTAAATATTTGAGAAGCTAATTAGTGACAAAGAGTATCTAACTTTGAATAATTATAAAATCAATTAAATGCAAAATTATTTCCAAAATCTTTTTTCTATTAAAAAATAAATTTTGAAAACTGGCAAAATCTGGCAAAAGGCAAAATCTTTAGGGATTTCTTAGTTCAAATCTTTTTATGATATTTAGTTGACTACTTGTTTCCATTTAAATTACAAGCTTAAATTACATTTATAATAACTTTTTTTTATAGATATGGTTGTATGTGTATGGTTATTATCTTTCAACTTTAAGTTCTAAAATTTTTTTGGTAAACTTCATTACTAGTATATATTTGAGGAACTTTTCTATGGAATCTCATCAGCATATATTAATATATATATATATATAAATTGAAACATAATTAATCAAATATGTATAAATTTTTGAAAAGTCCTTTTTCTTTTTAAATATTACTAAAAGTTTCTTAAACTTTATTGTAACTATACTATTATCCTGTATGACCTCTTACTCTCAAGTCTTAAGGACATGTTGCATGATGTATACAAATAACTTATCTTAAGATACAACAAAATGATTATAATGAAGGGATTTAATTTGTGTCCAAAATAAAAACTCTTCGTTAAATTTTAAAATAACCTTTAACATAATAAGAGCTATGATAATCAAAAAACTATAATCATATGTGGCTACAATATTTATTTTTATACCATATTACATATTTCGAAACTTAAAAGTATCTACAAGATTAGTATATATATGTATTATAAGTCAAGTATATATGTATTATAAGTGTATCCTTTTTTCAATTTATAAGAAAATTTATTATATATCTTAAATTTTTAAAATATAATTTAATTATTAAAAATATACCCAAAACACTTATGTGCAAATTTTATGAATAGTAATTGACTCATCATTATCCTTCAGAGACGTTTAGCATAGAAATATTTTACCGCACAACCTTTAATAAAATTGAATTAAAAGACTTGTGTATGTTAATAGGAGGATGGTAATTTGTTGGAAGTTGGAGGGAGGTAATAATTATTTGATATTATGTCCGAAAAATTATCAAAATTTTTAAGGATGCTTTAATAGAGTTGTATATATATATATAAACAATTTTATAGAAGTCAAAGAAATACTTGTTTAATATATCTTAAGATTTATTATGATTTTTATTGGATTTACAGTTTAATACTTGTTTTAATAGGATTAACCAATTATTTACCATGTAGTAATAATAGAAAAGATTGCAGGAGTAATAGTGAATTAAAATTTATTTATTTTAAAATTAATTATGTATTTGGTAATTTAAGTCTTGGTCCAGTAATAAGTACTTAAATAATAATAAGTATATACTTTTTGATATTAAGTCTAATAAGTTGTTAAATATCAATGTTGTGTCCATTAGTTCTAGAAATTTTGCAAATTTTTATATATGTTGATCTAAAGGACATTTTGATAATCTGAATAATACAATAGTCTGAAGGATTGAAATAGAGTCCTTTTATAATCTAAATTTTATTTAATCAAAGCTGTAGGTTTCGGTCTTGGGTCAAATGGTCATCAATAGCCAAGTACCGCCGAGTAATCATCATCTTAGTGAAATTAAAGATTTATTAAAATTGAAGCACACTCTAACAGGGATTTAAGGAATGTCTTATATTCATTTTTTGTAAAAAAAGTAAAAATTTATATTTTTATATTACTTTCTCTCTTTTTCAATTTTTAACTTATTTTTATATGATACGGATTTTAAGGTCATTATTCTAAGGACTTATTCTTAAATGATCCTGCCCTTTGTTGTTATACATAATCCAGTGTATTTCAGACTAGAAAATTTGTATCTTCGTATTTTTTTAAAATACGGATTTTAAGGATTCATTTTTATATATTCGATATACGGATTTTTATATATTCGTTATGCATAGCCTACTATATTTTTATTTCAGGCCGGGAAACTTGTATCTTCATACTTTTCAACATCCAAATTTAAGTAAAAAAGGCACTAAAATTTTTTTAATAACAAAATTTCTTCAATAATATCTGTAAATGATAAATTACTGTTACATTTTTATTCCAAATCATATCCATCATATCCTGAAAAAAAAACTGGCCATTAACAATATTTCATTCAACTGTTTTTTTAACAGTTTTTTTCTATTTGGAAAGTCTAAATATGTTTCACAGATTTCCAATTCATTCAATTTACATTTTAAAATTCGTTTTTATTTGTACAAGTTACCAGTAAATTTTTTTCAAATTTTGTATTTGGTTTCTATGGAAATGACATTTGACAAATGTTTCATTCAAAAAGAAAAATTATGATGTTTTTTTTCAATACAGACACGAGCATATGCAAAAGGAATAGAAGGATATTTGGAAAAATGAATGCGGTGATTTTATAAGAAATGGTATAGTAATTGGTGCGATTGGTGGTTTGCTTTTCGCTAAATTTTTTGCTTTCTTGTTTTTCACTTCTTTTTGTAAATAATTTTTTTGATCCTTCAAAGGATTTTATTTTTTATATGTATACTTTTTTTGTATTTTTTAAAAGTTACCTTATCTAATTTAGTGTTATTTAATGACGAAAAAATATTTCTTTTAACATTATTTCAATAATTTTAATTTATTTTTAAAAGGGACCGAATTTAATTTTTATAAGAGACTAAGTATTTCAGATCAAATATCATGGTAAGGACGAACACTCCCTCATAATCAAAAACTACACAGATTCCAAAAAAGTGCCCAGTGCACTAACATAACATACAATTACAAATGATTGTTCGAAAATTCTTCCTAACACAAGAAGATTCAAAATTAAAAGGATATGAGTACCTATGACGTTATGACTTATTAAGATGCTACGATTATTATATTCCGTAAAAATTTAGAACAGAGTTTATTTCACCAAAAATTTCTGATAAAATTGTATATTTGAAACTTTGATAAAATAGAGCCCAGTAAAATAATACTTTTCCTAGTTTCATCTCCTTAATAGTTAGAAGGAAAGCAATAGAAGGACAGTTTAAAAAACCCAGTCTGTTTTGTTTTATGATTGTACGAGCCACAGTAATTGTACGAGCTTCCTTTGCGAAATGTTGTATTTTTACAAACTCGAAACCGACCCCTCTCTAAAATCGAATTTTTGAATAAAAATCAAATACAAATGATTAGGGGTTCATTTTGAAGATTAATATTAGCGGAAAGTAAACTTATGCTCTTGGAATCGGGAAACATAAATGATGGTAAATGTAGGGTAAAGGTGAAGGTGGGCTGCCAATCATAAAACACTTGCTACATGACTTTTTTTTTACGACCATTCTGTTACAAATCGTAATCTTACAAGCCTTGAGGTAAACAACTCGAATACTTAAACATACCTGGTAACAATTTTAAACAAAGTAAAAACATAGAAATTTTTTAGTTATCCATTTGTTATATATATGTCTATATAGTTGTACATTCAAACAAAATACATTATAATTTAACAGTAAAAAACATTTTCCTAAAAAAAAAAAAAACAATATTTTTCTATTATCCTGCAGAACGTCCGCGAATACATTTATTATACATACTGTTACATCAGCAAAAAATAAAATGCAAACAAATCTACATTTAACCCACTCTTAACCAGATTCTCCGGCCGGTTTTACATTTTTACCTTTAATATTTTATTTGTATAATTTTCCAAAAGAAAATTCACCATGAAAATTCTTAAAATGTGAATACATCCATTATCATATCTCCATGACATCGACATTTAAATATATGAATCATTTTTCTTTTATATTTTTTTTTTTTTTTTTTTTTTTTTTTGTATGGCCAGACCAGATTATTATTATTAATGTATATTTGCATACTCAAACATATATCTATATATATGTACCGTATACTATACTATATGTATACATGTACACATCAAATTGAATGTATTTTATGATGTCCTTAAAGCGATTGAATTGAAAATTAAAATTAAAGAAAAACTGTTTTCGTTTCCTATCAAGGAAAGATTGGATGCATTGTATTTAATCGGAGTAAATTAAGTGGCGCATCGAAATTGAGTCGTAAATAATAGAGATTTTTGGCCAAAAATTGGCATCTGAAGCTTATAAACTTGCAGAAGTTGTATTTGAAGGAAATTCAATTGAAATTAATAATATATTGACTATAAATGACCACAGAGACTTAATTAGGCTTATTCCGACTGTTGAAGGAAGAAAACTATGTGAAACATTTCCTTATCTGAGGATTCATTTCCTCTGCTTTATTTTTGTGCTACTTTAAATAATAAAAGTGATTATTATTAGATTAAATTAATAATAATTTCCAAAAATCAAATTAGCAGCGAAATCTAGTTCTCATCCAAGCTGTGCTAAGCTACGTAATATATTGAAGTTCTGTAAGTATTTTAGAAAAATTCAATTCAAAATTAATAGTCTAGAATCTAGACTCTGGGTGACCCCATAGGCTTCAATGTATTTTTACTTAATTTTTAGGAAGAACTCTATAAACGGAGATATGGAGCTTAGTTAGAAAGTTTTATAAGGTCTTTCAAATATCCCAACTCAATTATTAAATCGTCAAAGCAACCAATCAGACATTTTTTTTTTTTAAAACTTGAAACCTTTATAAGATTAAGATTTTATTACAAAATTGTTTAAAATCTCGAGTTTTATTACCTTCCAGACTTTAGACACTAAAATCTAGAGGTATGTCAAAGTTCTTGAACTCTCAAAAAACACTCAAAATAACTCAAAATTTATTATTAAATATTTGTTTATACTTTGAGACTAATAGTTAAGATTCCAAAAAAAAAATATATATATATATATATATAATGTAAAAAAAGTATATATATATATATATATATATATATATATAATAAAATAAATGGCGATTTATGTTAAGCAAAAAATTTTATCCATTGTCAGTTAAAAGTGAATATATTTGTACAATTTTTTTTTTTTAAGTAATGGAATCCTTTTCCAAAAATAAAAACCATTATATATATATGTATACATATATGTTTATTGTAAAATTTTTCCATATTTTTTTTTTATCATTTTGATTCATGGAAAATACAATATAATATGTATAATATTTAATGTACAATATTTATTTTAAATGGAAAGGACATCTGTTGGTTACAAAAAGATTTTCACATACAACATTATTATCTAAAAATGTACATTATAATTTTCTTTTTTCTTATAATACAAATAAATATTTTTTTTAGCAAATAATAGATTTTCTAAAGAAAATATACTACTGAATGTATAAGAAAATAAATCAAACATTTTTAAACATTAAAAAAAAATTTTCCATTTTTCATTAAATTTCACTGCTAATTTTCTTTTTTTAAACGATTCTCCAGATCTAGTAATTTAAGAAGTAAACTTAATCTAAGTTTTGATATCCTTACTTCTTGGCCACTATATTGAGCAAGCAATTGGGTTGTTTTTGCAAATAATGTGCAAATAATAATTATCTCACTAGCTGCTAAAGGAAGATGGATTTAGCAAAGAATGGCCTCTAATCACCAAGGGATTTAATTTTTAATATGATTCTTTTATAGTTTTCTATCCTCCTTATAATTCCCCGTCCTAACTGTTTAAATATTTTACTAATCAAGAAGTACGGGTATTTATCCCCCAAGTAAGGCTGTTTTAGTTGGTCAAGGCCTATTTTTACAAAAGGATTTGAATTTTTCTTCATTTTTCCACATCCTTATATTTAAAAAACGTTTTAATATGATTAACTTCTTCAACATTTTAAGTATTTTGTTAAATCTTGAATTTTGTTTTTCTGCTTTGTGTCTTTTTTGTTTTTCTGCCTTTTTTCAACATGTCCTTCTTTTATTTTATTTGCTTAAATTTAATATCTACAGATACATATTATTTTGAAAAAATGATAATTGTAATTAACTTTAGTTTAATAAATTAATTTAGTTAGGTTAATTTAGAATTTATTATTTAGAAAATTAAAGATTGAAATTCGCTTGCTGAATAGATTTTTAAATCACTGCTTCCCTCTAAAAGACACGACCTGATCATTGCTAATTGTAAAAATCTGCAAATATTCTAAATTTAAAGTTATCCAGCTCTAAAATAATGCTTCTTTAGATCAAATGTTATATTCCGTTATCTTGAGGTATATTTTATTCTCATATTATATAATTTATTCAAAATCATAAAACTCAATTCATATGCTAAAAAATTTCATATAAAAGACAATACAAAGTCCTGTCCCTTATTTTTTTATAATAATAACATGACAACTTTGACGGGCCAAGAAACTGTACACAAATTTTTTTTTCTCAAATTATCTCATCTACGTCAGCTAATATAAATATTCTAAACTATTTCCATGCAATTGAATTTCTTATTAGACACAGTAAAAGAGGGTTACAAAGAAAAAACAAAAAAAAAAAACATAAAAAATCCAACTATAAATACTCATATATATATTGATATTATAATAATATATTCATATATGCCCATATGCCCCATAATATTATTATATAAGCTTCATTGAACTTTGTTTTTTAATATGATTGAATAAAAAATATTAATCCTGTATCATATGCCTGCCTTAACCCCTTTCTCTCCTCCATCCACCATTAATAAAATTAATGCTAATTAGATAGACATAAAATCCTTCAATTCAAAATTCAGAAAAAAAAATTATTGTTATTTAAATTCTAAATCCATATCAACAATAATAACAAAAAGAAGAAACTAACATAATAGATACAAACTGAAGATACACAAAAAAAAGGACATTCAGACAATCTTTGTTTTTCTTTTTTTTTATTCTTTTTTTCGATACCATATCAATGCATATGAAAATCCTCATCCTTTTTAATAATAATATCCATATTTTTTGTATGACTGGATATGAGAAAGGCAAGGATTATAATAACAATAATAACAAGAAAATTTTTTTTTAAAATACAAAAATATCATATTGTATCTATATTTTAAAAAAAAAGAAAATGCTGGAAAATAAAAGGGCATAGAAGGCATTCAATTCATTTTTTCTTAGATTTTTCTTTTTAAATTTTCTTACTCTTTTTGTTATTTTTATTGTTTTTTGTTTTTTTTTTGCTAGTTCCCTCAAAAATTTAAACCTTTAAAAAAAAATTTTTTTTTGTAATAAATATAAATGAAAATGGTTTCATTCGAATGAATAATATAAAATATATATATATATATATATATTTTTTTATATATACATATATATTTTTAAATAACAGAAGAATAAGAAAAACACAAAAAAAGAAAATTAAAGGATAATTCAAATATATAATATATTTTTTTTTCTGAATGAGGTTTATGGCCTTCTGACAAAGTCCATCCTTATAACCCATATCTATATCCAATATCAAAATCATATATATATATATATACATTATAATATATTATATGTTACTTTTTATACAAAAAAATATCCTGATAGGCGCAAAAAAAAAAACTTATATCCAATTTTTTTGAATTTATAATATGAATAAATACGATTATATGTATGTTTGATTGTATATTTGAAAAGTATATAATATGGTTGGATTTAAATCGAAAAAAAAAAGTGAAACTGGATGATGAAAAATGAAAAAAAAAAAAAGAAAACCAATTTCTTTTCGATAACCATTCATATTTCTACCCAATGGACCATAAAATATATTTTATCCTATTTATATTCACTTGGATATTTTTTTTTTTTTTTAAATTCCAATTTAGCTCTTTCTCTTTCTTTTTTTTTTACTCTTTCATTGGATAAATTGTAAACTAAAATGAAAAATGTATATATATATATATATATATATTCTTATTTATTTATTTATTTATTTTATTTATTTATTTATTATACTGCTTAACACAAACAGTTTACAAAAAATCATACAAATAACAATTAAAATTATACAATTAAAATCAATATAAAAAATTACATATTTGACTAATTATAAATATGTTCAAACTAAAATTAAAATTAAAAGTTAAAAATTATAAACTTTACATTACTACAAGAAAAACATAACAAAAATAATCCTAATAATAGCGATTGTATAATTTTTGTTTTTGAGAGTGTTTTGAAAGTGTAAAGTCAATATAATGTTTATGTTTATTACCTATAATAAGCATTCTATTAATAGGTTCGAATTTGCCATAGTTAGTCCTATGATTATTAGTTTTAAATAAATTGCAAGAGCGAAGGCGTTGAAGATTTCTAATAATAATTTTACTAGAAATTAAATTAGATTTAACGTTACCCTTGACAATTTCTGTAATAAAAATTACATCACAAACTTCACGTCGAAAATTTAAAGTACACAAATCAATTAATTTTAGCCTTTGTTCATATGGTGGTAAAATAATGGGATTCGACCATGGCAAATGGCGTAAGGCAAATCTAAGAAAATTTTTTTGTATTGCCTCAATCCTATCAATGTGTACCATATAAAACGGAGACCAAACTTGACTAGCATATTCCAAGTTTGGTCTTACAAGACAAGTGTACAACGATTTAAGTACATAAGGATCTGAAAATTCCTTTGCAGAACGTTTAACAAATCCCAATAGTGAATTAGCTTTATTTATAATATTATTATAATGGATTTTAAAGCTAAGTTGGGAATCGAAGTACACCCCTAAGTCCTTTATTGAGGTAACTTTAGGTAAACTAATACCATCTAAGTTATAATTGAAACAAATAGGACTAGATCGGCGTGTATAAGATATCAGTGCGCATTTATTTACATTAAGTAGTAAACAGTTATTAACGCACCAATTGTTAAAATTTTGAAGATCATTCTGCATAAGGATGGCGTCATTATAAGATGTAATCTTTTTAAAAAGTTTCATATCATCAGCGTAAACTTGAAGCTCGCAATTAGAAATTAAAGAAGAAACATCATTTACAGATAAGATAAAAAGTAGAGGGCCAAGGTGACTACCTTGTGGAACTCCCGAATTTGCCACGAAAGGTTCTGAAATCACATTTTTAAATATAACACTATAGGAGCGATCACATAAATAAGAATGTATCCACTTAAGGAAAAATAGTGGAAAACCATATTTTTCAAGTTTTAGTAAAATAATATTATGTGGCAATAGATCAAATGCTTTACTAAAATCAGTATAGACAACATCTGTTTGAAATCCTTCTTCCATGTTATTAAGAAGAAGAGATGTGGTTTCAACTAGATTAGTCACCGTAGATTTTTGTTTTACAAAGCCATGTTGGTTATCTATTAAAAGATTCCTACAATGATTATAAATTGAATCCGTTATAATTAATTCAAATAATTTAGGAATTGAAGATAATTTAGCTATTGGGCGATAGTTAGTGATTTCATTTTTAGCATTCTTTTTGTGAATTGGCCTGATATAAGAAATTTTCCAAATAGGAGGAAAATATCCGGAATTTAATGAATTTTTAAAGAGTAATGTTAAAGGCGTAGTGAGAATGTTAGAACACTTGCTCAAAATTATTTCTGGTATACCATCTGGTCCAGGAAAAGTATTATCACCCAGTTTATTTAGATAGCTGGAAACTATTTGTTCATTAATATTAATGTCAGTAAGAGAAGTTTTTTGATATGTATTCATATAGGAGAAATAATTTTCATTTGGCGTAAAAGAAGACTCACTATATGAAGTGCTAAAAAACTCACGAAAATATTTTGAAATAGTTGAAGGATCATTACTAGAAAGAGAATTGAAATTCATAAATGTTGGGTAATCATCACATTTACGTTTAGAGTTTAAGAATTTCCAAAATTTTTTCGGATCAGACTTTAATTTAGTTGCCATTAAGTTAATGTAACTATTATAAAGTATTTCAGAAGAAGTTTTAAAATTCTCAAACAATATGACAAAATTATTAAATTCATTAATATCTTTTGTTTTTAAATATTTATAAAATGTCTGTTGTTCATTAGGAAATTTGAAAAACAATTTGGATATAATCTTTAATTTTGATCAAGATTGAAGGCTTCCAAAAGTTAACTGAATCAATATACTAAAGATGAAATTACCAACAAATATGCAAGATATAATCAATTATTTATACTATTAAACTCATTTGTATGAATTTTTACTTTTACACTACTAAATTTCTTCAACATTCTGTATATATACTTGTTCGATTCATTTGCCTCAAATTATATACAGAACTTAAACTCTTACTTAGAGTAGAATTTAAAAAATTCCATCCCCTTTTTACTCACCATTCATTTAAATTTTAGTTCAAAACCAGATCATTTATTTAGCAAAACAAAAGACCACGTATACAATTATATTAAATGAATTCAAAAAGGACCCTCTTTTTTAAATGTATTAATACATGTGTATATGATGTAAAACATTCATTCCATGCTTAAGATCAAAATGAGATCAGATCAACATAACAAAAAAAAAGTACATAAGTGATTTTTTAATATAATATGATGCTGTGGTAATTTGATTGGTTTGTTAGAAAGGTCAACAAAGGTTAGTTTAAAATGTTTACATTTTATATATATATTAAAAAACAAGAGTCTGTGTAAAAATGTTAAAGGTGATTTAAAATCCTGTTAAAAAAAGAATCATATATAAAGAAGAAGTTATGAATGGATATAAATAAAATAATTAAAAATTGGATTAACAACAAATTGATAGGTATTTTTGGACTTCGTTAAGTTCAAATGGGGTCAAAATCTTTTATTATAATTAATGAAATTTACGTTCACCTAATTTAAGCTAGAAGTTTCAAGAGGTGTGAAATACAAACTGTTTTTTAAGAGCTTAGAACCAATGATCTCAATCTATAATTTATTAAGGAACATACGCCATTCTTGAACCAATTCTATTATTTAATCAAGAAATAAAATGATACAGTTGTCAATCCAAGTACCTGCAGGACAGACCAGTATAATATTGAGAAAAATGGTACTTAAGTACAGTGTAATTACCTTTACCTGTTACTTAATGAATGGACTTTATGTGTTGGGCTATATGAATGAAAAATACTTAAATACTTGAAAAATAATTGAATTCTAGATACTTAAGTGTTTTTTGATACTTAATTACTTGAAAATACTTAAGTATCAAAAAATAATTATACAAAAGTAACTAAACTCAAAATTTAATTACAAGTATTTTCACTTGATTATTTTACCTATATTTAAATTTTGTAACTATTAAATAAAATTAATACTGATTCTTGAAAAAGTAATCAGTACACGTAATTGCACTTGAAATATACAGGTGTTCTCAAGAAGCCCATTAAATTATAGGATCTGTCCAATATGGAAGCAGTTATCCTTTCTGAATAAAAATTGTAATTTTAATTGCCAATCAACAACACAAGCCAACGAAGTCTTCCTGGAATTAGGTTTAAGGATATGAAATAACAAAATTAATTAGAAAAATTAAATATTAAGAAGTGGATATTATATATTTTAAAATCCAAACTACATAATTACTCAAACAATTATCCTTGCTAAAAAATATCAACATTTTTAAAACTGTGAATACAATTTTATATTGTGAATCACCTTGTTTATTTTTTTAATAAAGTTTTAATGTCCAGAATTATAACATAATGGCGACCAATGTAGCGTGTATAACAACTGTTTGTTTTTGTTCTCTTGTTTTTATTTTTTGTATCCTGCCTCCAATTTATTTAATTTTTTTTGTTCTATTTCTTTTTTTTTATTTTTTGTTATTTTTGTTAAAAAAAAGAAAAAATAACAAAAAAAAATATTTTATTATTATCCTTTGAAAAAAGGCGAAACGAAAAAGAAAATCTTTTATAAATCCCCACTCGTGAGCCGAATGAAAAAATAAATTATTTTTTTTTGGAAAATTTTGTTTTCTTTTATCCTAACTGTATTTTTTTCCAATTCCTATTCGTTTTCCATTTTTTTTAGCCACCAGCCACATTAAAGAAAATAAAAAAAAAAAATTCGAAATATATATATATATATTATGTATATGAGAAAGTTTTGTTTTCGGACTTACTAATATAAGAACAGTTGTGTGCAAAATAGTTTAGGCATTGGAAGATAATTTTTTACAGCACTGATAAATAAGATTAAATAACTCTCATCCTATAAAATGAGAACATGAGTTGAATGACGAATTCTAACAGTTTTTTGAATTCCAAGTAATTTTTAAATAATAAGTTTTTAATTATTAATTACGCTAAGCTTTCATTATTATATTTGATAATTAAATAACCCTGTTCCTCGAATCAAAATTTTTGAACATTAAAATTGTCCCACTTTAAATATTTTAAAATTCGGAATAACCGAAGTCACTCTATGTCTAAAATTAAAATTGACTTAAAACCTTATCCGTAAAATTTTGCATACCAGTGTAGTTATTATAGATACAAATGTATAACAAAAATGAGATATAAAAAAATATTTAGGAATTGTACATATATATATGAATATGATTGTCTCATCAATTTATCTATACACATAATAACACACATATATATATATATATATATATACATATTAATACTTATATTTTATAATATATATAATATGTTAAAAAAATGTATGTGTTCACATGTGTATGCAATTGTATATATTAAAAAGGGCTATTTTAAAATTCAAGGATGCGTTATATTATTTTTATACTTTATTTTTTTTTTTGTTTTGATTTTTTTTTTAACTCTGCTTAAGAAAATTATGTGTATCCTTTACTTTATTCGTTACAATATTGATGGTATTTATTAGGTAGAATATAGAAATCCTTAGAGAGAGTGAAAGAGAAATATAAGATATTTTCGTTTTTTTTTTATTTTATCGTGCGTTTCACATTTTTTTTTTTTTTGGTTTTTGGTTCGACTTTAATGCTAAACAGAATTACGAAGGATCAATGGCATATAAAAATGGAAAACTGAGGGTATTTTTTTTTCGCGAGCTCTCTCTCTCTCTGTCTCTAGAATATCGGTAGTTTCATTTAAATTTTATGGTTAAAAAATGCCAATGTTTAATACTATATATAGATACTATTTGGTTGGTAATTTTTTATGGATACAATTTTTTTTTTTGTTTTTTTCTATTTTTCTAATTTTTTTTTTTTTTTATATCCCATATACATATTATAATATTATAAATTGTATCATATGTGTATATATATATACGATATGGGCTTAATCCTTTAAGAATTGGTTATTCGCATATTTTGTTATTTTTTTTTTTTATGTATAAGTATGATCTTAGTTTGAATTTGAATCTATGATATAATATTTAAAAAGTTTTAGAATATTTTTAGATGAATTTTTTAAAAAAAAATTTACAAAATTATACTTGAAATATAGAAACTTGAATTTCTTATATCCTTAATGCAATATTAATTTAGTCAAGTTGGTTTTTAAAATAAAAATTTTGGAATAAAACTTATCATAAATTATGTATGTGCATATGTATATGTAAATTATAATAATATATGGGTTAAATTTTATATTAAATTTTCGTTTTTTTTAAGGACTTCTCTAACTAACATATATATCTTAGTTATATATGTTACATATATATGTTAGTTATAGAAGTTCTTAAAAAAATATATACTATAAATGAATAATACACATATCAAATTTTTTTAGTATCATATTAGGAATTAGGAACTAGGTTTTTCAAATTAGTATCATTTCGAATTATGGGATCCAAGATACGGGAAAGTTTTTAAAAAAAAAGACCAAATTGATTTACAAAAAGACTAATTTAAAACTGGATCAAATTCCTATACACGTATATATATGATTTATAATTGTAATAATAAACTAAGTTTGTGCTTTAATTAAACGTTTAGAATATCAAAGAGATTGCAAGTTTATAATTTAAATTTTTTTACATCAAATGTAAATCTCCAATCTTACCAAATTCCTATGATGTTCTTAACTGTATTTTAGGGTAATTAATGTATCTCTAAAATAATCGCTAACACAATAAATATATATTAGATATACTTAACAATCATACTATGAACCATCTTGATTCTGAAATTAATACAGAAATGTTCTCAAATAGTATTCCTGCAATTTTAGGTTTCGTTAGAGAGTTGGGCTTCCAAGCAATATTCGGTTTCCTTAAATAATGCTCTTAACTGGTGAATTGCGTTTGCGATTTTTCTTAAGTTATTAATTTTCAATTTTCCTTATTATAACCACGTCGTTGACCTCAATATAAGTACGTTCAATCCTCAATTCTGTTTCTCTTATAATATTTTTAATCTACTCAGCAATTTGTAAGCCGATAGTTAAATAACAAACAACAGTTGATGCCTTATACCGAATATCTCGAATGATATATAGTTACTTAAAAACGAATCTTAAAAACGAACGATTTCAGCTACCCAAGAGTTACCAATAAGAGTTAGTCCTAACCTAATGATTATGTAGTCTAATTTTTAGCTGAAGAAGTATGGTCTTGAACTCCGCATAAGTTGTGGAAGAGATTCAAGGATTTCTAATACATTAAAAGTACAACAACACACCTAGACTCAATTGAATTCTGATGCCTATGCATAGCGTTAATTAAAGAAGTAATTAATATATCGAAAAAGGATATTTCGTTCTAACAGTTTTTTTAAATACCAAATTCATAGATCCTTAACAGATTCAAACTATTTATTCCTTAAAAAGGTAAAATTAAAATTACATTGACGTTCAAGGTTCGATATTATGAATATTAAAAATATTTTGAATATTAAAAATACCAAAAGTCTTTTTTTTTTCCATATTCTAAACAATCGCCCTGAGGATAACAGCTGCTGCTCTATAAATATAGCGTATAAGTGTATGCATATGATGATTTTTGATATATTAAATTCATCCTTCCAAATTTTTTTTTTTCAAGGATTATAGTTATTGAATATTGAATATATATATATAAATATATTTTTTTTACAATTTTATATATCATTCAATACCTTTTCTAAAAAAAAAAACACTATCTATTGAAGTGCTAATTACTTATTTATATATCTATAAATTTTCAATAGTTTAACCCTTTTTTCCTTAATTTACAAAAGCCCCCTTTAAGAATTTTTTTTTTTGTTATTTTTTTGTTTTTTCTTGTTTTTTTTATTATTATTCTAAAATCTAAATTGAACTTCACCGGTACAATTTTTAATCCTTCTATTGTTTGTATATTGCAAAAAAAGTAAAATGAAACGGTATTTTTTTTTATGAATATGCATATATCCTTGTGCATATATCCATGTATCCTTGTGCATTCAGGAAATTATATATATTATGCAATATTTAATAAAGGTAAAAATAAAAAAAAAACAAAAAATTTTCATATTCAAATAATTTTTTAACTGAAAGGAGTAAAATTTTTTGTATATATAAATAGTAATAATAATATGCACACACTAATACATATTAAAAATAATAAAATAATAAAAAAGATGAATTATATATTGATTTGAATACCCTAGAGACATAACAGATGTGATATATATATATAATATAATATCTATTGATTGAAAAATTATTTATGCATCAGTTTTGCTATTAATTCTTTTCTGATTCTTTCTTATTAGTGCATTGAACTCGACTTTTTGGTTATTTTGGTTTTATTTGAGTTTCATTTCTAGGACACATGAATATGTTTTATTTTGTATCTATATAATATGACTATATAAGGGATGGAACCTCCTATAATTAATAAACAATTATAAAAAAAAAATTGCATAATGTATTGTGCAATTTTTTATATATAATTCTGGCAGATTCAATTTTAAATTTTTGAATATAGGTTATGCATGCACACATGCTCATTTGATTTTTTTTAAATGTGATGAAAATTTGAAAGGTGGCAATTTGTTATGCAAAAAAATTTTTTATTATTCTCTTTTTACATAAACCAGAGTCGTCCTTTTTAAAATGAAATTTGCCGGATAAATTTGGTTTATTTTCAAAAACAAATATCCAGCAGTCGGATCAACATATTGGAAAAAAGAACTACATATATTAAGACAAGAACATTTAAAAAAGCTTAACTCTTAGGGCCACCCTAAAAAATAGCTCCCGATATTTTTAATGTCATTTTTTGGGATCTTTTTTCCCCATTTAAGCTTCTACTAAAGAATTGAGAGCTAGGTTTTAAAAATTATATCATTTCGAATTATAAACCCAAGTTACGAGGGCTTTTTTAAAAATAGAACCAAATTGATTTATAACATAAAGACAAAGTTGAAATAGTTGTCTATATATCTAATTTTTTTAGTTCAAATGTAAATCTCCTGCTGTTCAAATTCCTATGATATCCACAATTGTATTTTTTTTTACACGATAGTCAGGGATATATTGAAGCTAACAAATTAAATTTAACATTTGTATAGGACTTAATGTATAAGAAGAGAATTAGAATAAAAAAAAATCGTTTAAATATGTGTAAATCCCAACGAGGTCAAAAAATTTAAATGGACAAATTATAAAACATTTGAAATTTTCTTGCTAGATTTTCATGTAGGCCTACTACATATTTGTTGTCAAAAATTTGAAATTTTTTTAATTGAAAATTTTTATTGAAAATAGAAAGAAGGGGAGCGGTATTCTTACAAATTTAACTTCTAATAAAATTGATCCTAGAGATATTTGTCATTATTAGATTCACTATTTGTAGAAAACTTTAGATAGTGTCAAAAAATTTAAATCATCAAAAGTTGGATGAGTTCTTGTTTATTTCCTTTAATTATTTTGCTAATTCTAATTTTTTTTTTTTAAATTTTTAAAAGGATAATGTTATTCCTATCAAGGCTTAAAATAACTGTCAATCTGCAGTTTTAAACCCAATTTAAATAATATTCCTAAAAACATATATGAACTCTATTTATTTTATTGAATTTCATTATTTCTAAAATTGAAATAAGAACTTAATGATTTATTGCAGATGGTCCACTTCATGGGTATAAGTCTGGTTATGAAAATCATGGGTATAGGTCTGAGAGTAGACAAGAATAACTTTATTCTTTCTCATACTACTTTTTTTTTGATTTTGAAATTAAACAGAATGTATTTTGACAATTTGGTACCAAGAACCCTGATATAAAATCAAATAAACTTGAACTAGCCCCAAATAGTTCTTTATAAAAGTAGATGGCTTTAAATTAATACTCAAAGTTTAAAAATTGCTTCTTAAATCTAACCCCTTAACACTTTATAATACAAGGAATGGAAAAGGAAAGCATCCTCATGTAATTAAAGAAAATATTAAAGATTACATTATAAACGCATATACATATATATAATATACAAAATATATGACACAATTCGGGAAATGTTTAGAACAAAAGATATTGTTAAAGAGGTTCTAAGTAACAATTCTGAATCATAGGTAGGTGTTAAAATGGACATTTGGGCATGTAAAATAAGAGGATATTTAAAAAATATATTCAAGGTGTAGTCGAAGCATGGGCAGGCCCTTTTATATGGTTATTTTAGAAATATGTTAAAGGTTATACTGACTAGAAATATATTATAAGATTACCAGGGAAAAGCATATCAAAGAACACTTATTTAATTTAAAAATATATTAAAATTCATATTGGAAATGGTTAAACCAGTGTATTTAAGTTTCCAGAACTTTATTTAAATAACAGAAATCAGGAAATATTTGAAACAAAGGAAATTGAAAAATGAGCTTTATATAATAATCTTAGAGGCTGGATGGACCCTAAAATATGGTCATTTAAAATATATTTTGAATAAAAGTTATTGGATACAATCTGTCGCAATATATCTTAAATCATTCATTCTAATTTGTTTTTTAATATCATTGTTATTAAAATGTTACAAAAACAATTATTATAAAGAGATTAAATGTCAATAAACCGTAAACAGATTTGTCAAAATGTATCTGTTATCTCATTATTCTTACACTTAATATCTGTTGACCAATTAATTGTTATTGTATGTTACAATTGTTAAGGAGATTTATCTGTCAATAAATCTGTTATCTCTCATTTAATTTTGAATTGACCTTTAATTGTTATTGAATGTTATTAATTATTAAAGGAGATGAGAATTACTATTAAAATGTAATAGAATCGATCAGTTCTTATTTGACCGCGCTCGCGTAAGGTGTTATAATTGTGATGTAATTTGAAGTGCAATATTAAATTATCTATTTAAACATGTTATGAATTGAATTTTTTTGTTGTTTTTTTTTTTCAAAAAATTGATTTAGTTGATTTTTTTTTTTTTTTTTAATTTATTTTGAACGGGCTTGTCAACCTTTAAAATTTTTAAAGCCCTTTATTTAGTTGATTATAATAAAATTATATAATATATTATTATTTATTATAAATTATAATTTAATTAAATTAAAATAATTTTTAATAAAATAATGATAAATTAAATTAATAATTTTAATAAAATAAAATCGTCGATTCTTTTCGTTAATAAAATAAAATGGACAATAAAAGGACAATTAATCTTATCTTAATTATTAAATTAATACTTTAGTGAATTATAAATTATTAATTAAAAGGTTTTATTCTAATATTTTACTTTTATTTTAATATTTTAATTATATATAAAAGTAAAATATTTTATTTTAATATTTTAATTATATATGAAAAGTAAAATATTAGAATAATAATCTTAATTTAATTTTGAAATATTTTTTATAATATCAAATTGTTAATTCGATTTTTTAAAAAAGTGAAAAGGACATTAATATTTTAATATAATAATTAGTGTTTATAATAATAAATTAAAAAAAATTAAAAGGCTATGATTATACTTTGTTAATTTTTAATACTCATTCAAGTTAATAAAATTAATAATAATTTAAATTATAGAGAATATTTATTTAGAAATTGATCGTGAATTTTTATTTAATTATTTATGAAACAAATTGTACAAAGTATAAACATAGTGCGATTTCATAGTCGAAGTACTTGCGCAATAAAAGATGTTTTTGTACATAGTATCTTATCTTCAAAGAATCTGTTAAGGTAAAAAGTAGGATCTATAGTTGAGGAATTGTAATTTTAAACCCTTTATACAGTTTTTAAACTTAAGGGATTTTTTGAATGTAAGGTACTATGAACAAAAAAGTGTTACTATGGACTCGCATTCGCATAGCCTTTTAATAAAAAAATGTGAAGTGAAATATAGGGACACTCTGCGATGAATGATAAATGGTTTATTGTATATTGAAGTTAAAGCTGAAAATAAGGATAAGAAAGGATCCTAGAAAGGTATGTCTAAAAATAGATTTGTTTATTTGTATTTTAGAATTTAATATCAATTATATTAAAATTATTGTGTAACATTTGGTTCAAAATTAATATCTATAATTTAAATTTAATACAATTTAATTATCCGACGAACTGTCAAAGACATAATTTTGTAATCGATTATATGTTCGAAATAAATTTATTAAATTAAATAATAAATATACATATTAACTTAAATTAAACGAAAGTTGTAAAGTACATATTCATTTTGTTCTTAATTTCGTTTTATATTAAATGTTAATATTTTTTAAAATTTAAATTTTTTATATTATTACTATTTGTTTCAACAATTTATTTTAAATGAATTTTTCTTTTTATTTTCAGGTAAGTTATTCTTTTAATCATCTATAATGCAGAAATTATTTAAAATTTTGGTAAGGTATTTTACGAATATTCTATATTTTATTTTATTTTGTATCTAAATGGCCATTCACTAAAAAGTCCATGTTATAAGAGATTATAAGAACATGTTTTTATTTCATTTTGGAACGGCACGGAGTTATTCTTTAAGGGTCTTAAATATTATGGGATCTATTTGGGGGAGCTATACGAATAAATATTTGTCCTGAAAAGGGGAGGGAGTCTATTTCACTCGGTTTTTGATATTATAAGCTCTTTTTAAAGCTTTTATTTTAATTCATTTGTATATATATTAAAAAAACGCTATGCAACTAATACATAACTTTAATATACCGTCTAAAGCGGTTGCGCCTCGGTTTTTTAAATAATGTCCTTGCATATTAATGAGAAATAAGCAAATTAATAAAAAAAAAGTTGAAAAATTTTGAAAAAAAATTGTTTTAAGTTATTAAAAAAGTGATTAGGAGCTGGTTCCAGTATTTTACAAATATTTTTTTTTTTAATTTGAATGGCCATTTAAGAAAAAACTTTTATATTATATAAAATATATTTTTTTATTACATATATTTTTATTATATATAAACTATATAAAATTTTTAGAAATATATTTTATTTTATTATATAAGTAGATAGAATATTATTAAATACCTATTTATAAAATATTATTTTTTAAAATATACAAAAAAGACAAAAAGAACATTTTTCTTGGGAAGCATGTATTATTTAAATAAAATTTATGTATTTTATTTACATAAATTCAATTTTTTATAATTATCTTCACTCATTTTCACTCATTGGTCCTATTTCTTTTCTTATATATTGTATTGTAAATTTTCTAAAAAATCTATTGAAATTAAAGTTTCTAGGGAAAATATGTGTGTTATCTTGAAATAAAGAGTTAAGAAATTTCACAGATTTAAAGAAGAATTATTTTGGCCACGGAGAATTGGTAAAATCGGTAATGGAATAATAATTTATAGTCAAAAAAATAAATTACGATATTTTTAGATTCTCAAATCTCAACTATTCGGAAAATGTCGCCAACTGCTGTATTCTTAACTATAATATTCATATAAGAATGGAAACTTGCGGAAAATAAATATGATAATAAATATGTTTGATATTAACACTTGAAATAATGTTAAGGGATTTTATTAATTGTTCCAAATTGGTCCGAAATTCAGACAAATGTACAATGTTTTTTTTCGAAACACTATTTCAAAAGCGTTTGGACATTAATCCGAATGTTTTTAAAGGTTTTCATAAGTTCTCATGGAAACATATTGTTGTAAAAATTAACTTGAAAGGATTTTAAGTTTTTAGCCACAAGTTTTGACGGGGTTCCTGGTCGGCAAGCTCTCATAAATTTAAATGATTTGCTGTTGACATATATTTGAAGACAAAAAAAATGAGGAGTCAATTTTCTGAATTAATGTTTAACCTTTTTCAATTTATTTCTGGAATTATTTCTGAACATTATATAAACCTGCTTCCAAAAAATGTATGAACCAACTGATCCACTGACTTCGTATCAAAAAGATGAAGCACTTCTAGATGTGCTAGAGACTTACGATATAAGGCATTTAATAGAGTTTAGCTTGTAATCATCCAGAAAGATTGAAATTTGAACTTTTCCATTTTATAGAAGCCCTTTTAGACCTTTATAAGTTTTATTGGTATTTCATTAATTATACCTGAATGTTTTCATATGAAATATCATTGCAAAGGTCTCGACGAGGTCTATAACTTTTGTTTCGAGCTACGATCCCAAGTCAACCTTCTTGGGCGCTGAGACCGGTTATAAGAGCTTAATATGAAGGTCAGCTATTTACTATTAAGTAGGGTAAAATTAAAAAGATCTTGATGAGCTCTATAACTTTGTTTTGGGGATGATGATTCCAGGTCGCCCTGCTTAGGGACTGAGGTAGTTTTTAGCGAATTAATATAAGCTTCAGCGTTAAAATGATTTTTTAAATTGTGATGAAATCAAATGTTTGAACACTTGCAAATCAAGCATGCATTACTAGTTGATCCTAAGCTTAGATATAAAAATCCAGCCACACCAGAAAGGAAGAAACATCAAACAATTGTTTGTCGCAGGATAAGAAATATAAAAACATAAATCAGGTACATCCACCGTTTTCTGAAATTTTCAAAATTAGTTATTATTATATTTTTGTATTTTTTAAATTATTCATACCTAATATTCTTTTTTAAGCTATACATCATAAACTAAAAAACCTCTTTAAATTTTAAATTTTTGGAAGGTCACATTAAATTTTTAATAGTCCCTTTTAATTTAAAACTTTTTATCTGTATCCATCTTTGTCTTGTAATAAAATCTAAAAATCCAAAAAACTTTTAATTTTTCTAAATAAACTATTATTTTTTCACACTATTATGATTAACACCTTTATAACAGATCACCTCATTTTTAATAGCGACTATTTCATATCTTTTTCTTTTATGTTAATTATTAGGCACTGCACAAATGCCTGTAAAAAAATCCTTTTGACTTTTATACTTGATAATAATTAAAAAAAATAAACAATAACATTTTAAAAATGATATGACAGTGGGTGGTATAAAGTTTAAAAATCTAAAGATACAAATGAAGAATTAAAAAAAGGATATACAAATCATTAAAAATTTTATTTTATATTATCCTTAAAAGTCCTTTTCATTGCGAAACACTAGTACATATTAGCTTCTATTATATACAAAATATCTCATCTCTGACCAAATTAATATTACACTATATACATTTTTACCTTATAGGTACCCTTATTAAAAAAAAAAAGGATATACAACATTTCAATTCTATAATACCTTTGAATGAAAATTTAAACAAAGCAGGTCCATATTATTATTTTTTATTATTTTAAATACCTACACAGTAAACTTTTTTTTATTATGACCGATAAAATATAAAATATATATGAATGTATATAGTATTATATACTGCCTGTTAACGGTCTTTTATCGTTTAGGGAATTATAAAAAAAAAAAAAACATGGAAATCATAAAAAAAATAAAAGGGTCAAATTATAAACAAAGAAGTTGATGAAAAAAAAACTTAAGATACACCCTTAAAAATAAAATTTTTAACGATTACAGGTTAATTTGAAATCCTTGAAGTATAGTTTAAAAAAATATATATATAGTATAGGTTTAACGTCCATTTTTGCAAAAATTTTATATGATGTTTATATAATATAACACATATACTATTAAAACAGTTTAATGCTTTAACTAGCATCATCAGCGTGTATAATTAAAATATGTATTAAATTTTTTTTAATAGCTATATAAACTATATGTGAAGTTATAACTTTAAACATTTTTAAGATATATATTTGGAATTTATTATATGACATAAAAACTAGGACATCTGTAAAATTAAAAAAAGGAGTATGCAATAAAAATAATAAAACTTTCATAAAATAGAAACTGAGATGCCATAACTCTTGTACTGGAGTCCCTAATACCTTCTATAAATTCCTATAATTCTAAAAATCTTCTTTCAATTATTAGCACACGTTTGAAGCAGATTTTCTAAAAAGTTTTTATAAAAATATGCCTAGGTATACAGTTTTACTCAATCCGCCCGTGCGTATTTGAAATAATTCTATAGAACAACTTTTTTCTGTAACCCCTACTAGTTACGGAGCTACAACCCTCTAAAGTCGGAAGATGCACTATATTTAAACTTCTATAAGAAAGTATACCTTCAGTATACTTTGAATTGGAAAACGGTAACATACAGTTAATTTTATAAGATTTATAAATTTTTATAATCCAAATGTATAAGATTGACATACGGTACTAATTTGACCTCTCATTTCTTCTGAACGGCTTAAGTTAGAAACTTGAAATTTTGTGAAAAATAAGATGCTTCAAACTCTAAGAGGTTAAAAATTGAAATTTATCTATTTTTAAACACCTGTAACTTATATATCTGTCGACTGTCCAAATACTTTTTCTAATAAATATTAAATTAAATAAAAATTTAAGCTCTAATATTATACTTTAACCAATTTTAAAGATTTTTCTTGATCTTAGGGCTTCTTTATAATTAAATAAAGTCTTTCTTAGTTTTTAACCATTTTTGCTTGCAAAAAAAAATTCTAAGAAAATATTTTTAAAAATTTTAGTGCAAGTTACAATTTAATTCCTTTAACCATCAAATTTTAAAAAAAGAGGGGGGGGGGGTTATATTTTTAAAAATCAATAGTTAAATTTGGGAACCTTCCCTATTTAAGGGTTATTAGGACTTAAAAATTAAAATTTTTTTAAAATATTATTGTTATTATTAGATATTGTTGGGTTGCTATTTGGACTACTCAGGTTTTTCAATATGTTTTCGAGCCTATGCTATTTGAGTGTTTGAGTGTTTGAGCCTATGCAATTTCTTTTTTAAATGTATTAGGCAATTCGGTAATATTTTATTTGATCTGAGAGAAACAAAATTTTGGTAACAAATTATTGAGGCTTAGGTCGATAACTTCTTAAACTATATCAAATCTTATGTTTGAATTCTTTAAAGACATAAAATTTCCAAAAATCCTATTATAATTCTAGCATGGTTCATATAAGGAATTGTACTATTATAGATTATGTTAATTAAATTACGGCTAATGGTGCATTAAAATCTAATTATACCAGGCCATTTTAACCTATAAAATCTTTGAACTATTGTTCACTCATACCAAAAGCTTTAAACATATTGGTATATATGAAACGGACATTAAATTTTTATTACATTATTTAACCCAATTTTCTTTAAAAATTTTTTAACTAAATTTTTCACATATCCGTTTATATTAAAAAATTATTTGAAAATTTTAAACTATAATTTTTTCCTATACAATCCAAATTTTTTTATATCACTTTTTTTTATACATCAAAACTATTTACGTTTATGATGCTGTTTTTTGTTTTTTTTTTTTTTTATTTTCTTTTACTTTTATTACTGATTGTAAACTTTCTATTAAAAAAAAGAATAATACAAAATCATAAAGAATATACATATATAAAAATTTAATATAACTTTTGGCCAGAGGCTTCTTGATTTTTTTTTAAATCGGCACTTTAAAGTTATAAACACATGTATAAAAATTCTATCTAATATAATATAAAATATCTTTAAAGAAACATCTAAAATTTAGTTTTTATTACATACATAATAATTTTACACTCTTTTGTCTATGATGTCATCTATAAAGGGTTTTATTCAACATATAGTGGGGACGTGGGTTATCTTTGCTTTATGTTTTAAAGGTTAAATTAAATTTTAAGATTATATTATTTAACAGATACTTAAGAAGTCAGCTGTTAGCCATGATTGCTTCAATTAATTTTATAAAATTTAGAATATAGTAAAATTATGTACTAAATGAAGTATAGATTTTAGAACTATATTTAAAATAAAAATAGAATATGAACTCCTTCATAATTAATTACAAATATGTAATAAAATTCTTATTCAATCAAATATTTTAAGTAAGATCCTTAATTCAATATTCCTTAACTAGGCACCTTGGTCCTTCATTCCTATCCTATAAACTTATTAACAAAATATTATTATATAACATAACTTATCCTTATACATTTATTTACTTATTTGTTTATATTTAACATTTGTACCTGCAATTTGATTGACCCTTATTAATAAATACAATTTCAATTTAAAAATTAGTTCGCCTAAAAGTATGCAAAAAAAATATTGCAATAATAAATATTAAAAGAAAGCGTTTCAATTCAATACTGTTTCTTAATTTTAATTATTAATTTGAAAAAAAAAAAATTGCATATGCTTTGGCGGATTAAAATAATAGTTTCAAAAAAATACCACCTACTCAAAACAGTAACATAACAAACATTTATCCGATTTTTTTTATTTTCTATTGAATTAAGAATTTTGAAATTGTAAAATAAAAAAATGCAGAAACATATTTACACATATGTATATTAAAAATAAACTTATATTTTTTTATAAAACAACTACCTTATTATGATTAGTTTTATTAAAATTATGAAATTTTGGGAAGTTAAAGCAAATGGAAATGATCAAAAGTATTTAATTATTACTCGACCCTTTGCATGTATATAACAGCTTTGACAAACCAGGACCTGCCTACAAATGTTTTTATTCAAATTAATATTTGTAAAAAGAAGCAAAAATAATTACAGAATTGATAATTTTATGATAAAATTAATTCGAAATCATTATGTTAGAGAAACAAATACTTCAGAAAATGGTCTAATATCTCATATATTTTACCATAATGTGGAGTATATTAAAAATACTTTGCTATAGGGCTTTTTAACCCCAGAGCATTTTATATATCTAGACAAAAATGGTCATATTCAAAACCTGAATTCTATATCACTATAGTCGACGGTTTATATGTAAAACTATTGCCTCCTATGAGCCTAAATATGATCCTGGTAACATTAATAGAAATCTCCTTAAGTATGACATGAGTATTCCTTACAAGAATTCATTATTTAGGCAATATGATTTTGGTAACACTAATAGAGATCTCCTAAAGTATGATATGAGTATTCCTAATAAGGATGCATTAATTAGACAAAACTGTTGGCGGTCGGGTACAGGAAGAAATATATGATATTAATTAGTTTAGTGATATAATTTGTTACCAAAAAAAATTAATTAGAATTTCTTAAACATCCTGCCAAACTCTCGATAAGATCCTTAGTATTTTAAAGATATAAATAAATAATTAATATTCATAACCCTGATATGAGATTTCAACGATTTAAATTATAATTTTAAGTACAATTTCAAAAAAAGTCACATATTAGTATATTTGAATAAAATTAAGTATGTACCTAAAAAAATCAAAAATTAAAGGTCTATTTAAAAAAAATTTTTGGGGTACATTCTTTTTAAACTGATAATTTTTAAAGCTGGAATATAATGAAATAAATAAAACAAAAGTAAAGATAATTGCATATTGATTTATCGCATTATTATGTAATATTTAAATATATACAAATATGTATTACTTTGCACTTTAAAATCGGTTTTTAAAATCGCCAAAAAGATATTAAAAAAATATTAACAAAATATACAAATAATAAATATTATTTCTTCAAGCAAGTGTTATTTATTACTTCTGGGTATATCGAATCACCTAATTTCATTCCATTTCTCATACTTTCATTCAATTTTTTTTGCATTCAAACATTTATGTTTATTTTGTTTATTTTTTATACTTTTATTTATTTGTAATTTATTTATAATGTGTAAATATTAGCAATTCTAATTCAAATAAACAAAAGCAAATCAATCTATAAACTTTACAAAATCATAAATAAATGTACTATGAGTATATTTATTTTTTTACCTATCATTCTCTACTGTATTAACAAAATTTACTATCATCATTTTTTTAACTGTATTAAAAACCAAACAAAATTGATAAAAGCCAATAAGTGTATAAATATCAAAAGTTGTTATATAATTGCACAATTTACAAAACCCGATGCTCTAAAGTTGTTAAGAAAATTAACTATTTTTATATCAAAATTTTCTTTAATAGCCTATATAGGCTTTGATTTCATATCTTAAGATATTATTTTGAAAAAAACCAACCAAAAAGATCAATATCAGTGTTTAAATATCAGTGTTGACCCCTTTTCCGTAATATTTATTAAAATATATGTTTACCCAAAACTATGAATTGGAAAGGCTTATAACCTTGATTTTCTAGCCAAGGGCCAAATCTGAATATTTTCAACACGATTTGAAACAATATCCCATACTCTGGTCAACCCCGTGACCTTCGGGAATATTCTTTTCGCCGGGTGGTGTTATTCGCAGCGTGCACATTAACGAGGATTTTGTTAGCACCAGCCTCTTTTTAAAAAGTCCAATATGCTCATTATTTTATTTAGCGGGTGACAATTTTCAAATCCATATGCTTTTTGGTTAACATGTGCATGGAAAAAGGAAGAATTATGTGCAGGTTTGAGGGAAATATTGAAAATTGGAAGAGATTCAAGAGTTGAACTCAAAATTGGGATTCAATCGGTTTTTAAGGGGTGCGGTACCCTAATAATTTTAAATGCTATTTTTTTTTTCCATAAGAATCAAAAGAAAATTTCGATGAGATTAAATGTAAAATACAAAATCCAGGTTCCTAAAATTTATTTAGCAGGGATTTGCAAGAGGCAGCAGACCTATTAGACCTAATTACTTTAATAATTTAATATTTTTAATCGAGTTGTTATAATCATTTATTGACGTTTTTAATTTTTGACATTTTAATATTGAAAAAAAAATGGTGTAAAATTCTTATAAACATTTAACGGGACAGTCTAAGTAAATTTTATAAGTAAATTCTTAACATAAAAGCACATGTAACACTAGGTTGCATATAGAGTTATAATATACATGGATATTATATACAGATAGTTCCTTCAAAGTGTTACTCTGTATTGACTTATTGAAATTACTTTATCTTAACAATCTAAAATTCTTTTTAACAACTAAACGAACAGTCGGGCAAACTGAACTTCTTAAGAGTAAACTTTTCAAATTGTTTTTTAATGAAATTCCGCTATAAAAATAAAAAACTTTTTATTTTCATTAAAAAACAATTTTTGCTCTAAACTTTACAAAAAAACCAGAAATCTACACACATTATGTATATCTCCAATATTTAGATATGAATGGGATTTTTTAAAGAAAGAAAAGTCTTCAATTGAAATTTTGTTTATTATTTTTTTGCAAGTCATAAACTATAGATCAGAAATTGTCAAAAAAATAAGCTATTCATCTATGTATTTACAAATCTTTTTACAAGACAAGCACAGCATTTGAAAACAAACAAAAGTTTTTGGACAAAACAAAAGTCAATGTTTGGTTTTTTTTTTGGCGAAACTATGCAGACAATAAAAAAAAAAACAAAACTTTAAGTTAAAGAGGGTGGTGAATGAATAATAAAAAAAAAATTAATAAAAGTAAATTTTATTTAAAAAAAAAAAAAGAAATAATTTGTCATAGTCAAACGCTTTAGCATAAAAGCAATTGAGCCTTTATTTTTTTTTCTTCTCCACAAGTTTTACATTTTTTCCTATTTGGTTTTTATTTTTTAATTTTTTTTGCAATTCATTCATATTTTGTCATATAAAATTTATTAAAATAACACCACACACTTTATAATAGCCTTTAAGGCTTTTCTTTTAAACGGTACACTAAGTGTACAGTAAACTGTTGTGTTTATTTTGCACTTAAAATCATACCAATTGTAAATTGAACAAAAAATCATTTATAATATGGTGTCAATTTTATTAGCATATGGAATAGATTGGGTGTTAATAAAGTTCATCATAATTCTAACATTAATAATATTTTTAGTTTTTTATAGCTCTTCATTAAAATATATAAAAAAAAAACTTAATTTAATTAGTAAAATTATACCTACGTCAAAAAAAAGTGTGAACTGCACGTGTTTAGTAGATTGGAACCGGCATATAATTAAATGTTTTTAATTGCATCTATTTTGAATATGATTCTAACTTTTATTTTCTTATATGCACTTCTACATCATGCAAGTATGTATATAATACTATATTTGTTAAGAAACTGTTGTGCTGTAGAATTGGAAACTCTATATCTAACTGGAATCTTTACACTTATGTTTTTTTTTTGTAATAACTTATGTATATAATTCCGTCTTTCTGAAACTTGAGTCGAGCGACAATAATTCTATTTTTATTTCCTAGTTTTTTTCATTTGTTACAATGACTATAGTTTTATATATACTTTATATACTTCATGTTAAGTAACTTTTTCAAGTTCATTGTTACACGAGGGTATAATAAAAATATAAGATATTTTCTTTGTACATTTTTTCTAATTTTTATTTTATACATTTTCTTATGCTGCATTTAATAATATAAAGGTTAAAGAAAATCTACTAACATTTGATAGTTTATAAATCATTAAGGTAGACTAGACAATAATAGAAACTTCAAAAAAAAAAGTTATACTCTAAGAAGAACTGCATCTTTCCAATATTGATTTAATTGATATTAAATTTATGCAATACCAACTTTAAAAAACATATTAATTTAATTAAACTTTTTTTTTTGGATCCCATTGCATCTTAATCTTAAGACAGGATATAAAGGATAAACTTTGTATCCTACAAAAGTTTAAAATTTTCAAAAAGTCTTTTAATAACATTTCAAAAATTTATATTTGACTTAAATAGATTATTAGGTTTTCTTTAAAATTACAGCAATAAGTAAAGAAAAGTAATTTTTAATCTATATTGTGTATTATTAATTGTTAATCCATGTATTATATTATTAAGATTTAATTAATTTTAACCTACAAATAAACATTTTTCTAATTTTATTTTTTAAATTTTAACTATCAGTTCATATGATTTGGAAACGTTTCAATCAATTGATATATAAGATCTATATAAGATGCTTCTTAAAATTTTGTTTGATTTATGTCCTGCACTTTGATTTCATAAAATAATAAAAAGCTTCTTACATTTTGTAATATTTTTATTTTTATTAATTATATTGTATTGAACTTTGAATACGCGAAAAAAACTTTTCTTTTATGCTCTGCACCAACTGCACCAAAAATTTGTAGAGCCTATTTCTACTGAAAACATTATATAAAACTTAGAATCCTTTTAAATGACATTATGGAAAAAAAAAGAAAATTATATGTACAAAAAGGATATATTAATCAAAAAAAAACTAGTGTACTAGTGTTGAACAACTAGTGTTGTCTTTTTATTTATATTAATTTATATAAAGGCATTCAAATGTCTTATTCTAGCTCTTTGTAGTTGTAATTATATTTACACCCTCTGATTACATTTAGAAATGTATATAAAATGCAAAATAACTTTTGCACTTAAATAATTTAATCTTTTTATTGCTTTATAAAACTTATATTATCCCTTTTTTCAAATTTTATTTAAATATCTTTGAAATATCCTTTTTTTATTTTTTAAATTAAATGATTATTTGGAGGAAAACTTTAATTTCTAAAGATTCAAATGTTTTTAAGAAATATTGAACCAATTGCATTGAAACCTCTAGTAATAATTTTTTATAATCTGAAATTTAAAATCCTTTTAAAAGCTCATTTCTTTGTAAACTTTTTTTACAATGAATGTAATTAAAATACAAAATATAATTATTTTTTAAACTTAATATTTTTATTTCTTTTTTTTTAAATTTTTCACAATATTATTTTACAATTTATTTGATTTTTTTTTTTTTTCTAATTTTAACATTATTATTCTGTCACAGTCTATGTACAAAAGAGAATTTATATTATGTAAAAAAAAAAAATTAAATTTTATACACTCATATTATTATATATGTATGTATGTATGTATGTTTGTATATCTAAAATTTTAGATTTAAGAAAATTCAATACACTTATCAAATAACTCACATAAACTGGAGGGATTTTTTTTTTATTTTTTGTTTTTATTTTTTTTTTAAATTAAACTTAAATCCTTAAATATCCTTATTTTTAAAATTTTGTATTAAAAAATAATTAAGAATACTGGCCAAAAAAAAACATGTATATATACACATATATATAACGAAAATTCAAAATTAACGAAAATTAAACAAAATTATTAAATTATATTATATACTTAATAAATATATATATACGTATATATTATTTATATATATAATTTAAAAAAAATAAATTTAAAAATTATAAACTGAAGAGTTTTTTTTTGTTTTTTTTTTGTAAAGAGTGGGACATATCTGGTTCTTTTTGTGTATTTGTGTTTGTATGTGAGTATTGGAGTTTTGTTTTAGGTTTTATTAATTGTTGTTAATGTTGTTTACTTTGATACAACTGGGTGGAAACCATTTTCATCAGCAGTATATGTAACTTCATGTGTTTTACCATCAGCATCAACATAACTCCAGCTACCTGTCATAACAACAACTGGTTCTTCAGCACCTTCAACATTTTTTAATTCTCCAGTTTCGTCACGTCTTTGTCCATCACTTAGTTCATATCTAAAAGTAAATGGAAAAATAGTTATTTATTTTTTTTAGTTAAGAGTTTTAATTTAAAAAAAAAAGTTTTAATAAATTGAATATTTAATTGAAATGATTACAATTTATAAGTCACTGTAAAATTTAGCCTTAGGTTAGAACGTTAATGTAGTCTTATTTGAATTCTTATATGTTAAGTAAGCACAAAGTTATAAATGCAATATGGTGTAGTTGGAATTAATTCTTTAATGCAAGTCTACACAGAATGAAATTGACATTAATTGAAAAAATTTAAATTGTATCTGTATTTTAATTAATTAATTGTATTGTATTTAAATTGCAAGGGCATTTTGATATGATGAAATTTAATAAAAGTAACTTCAATAAAATTCAATAAATTACAAAATTATTAATTAACCAATTTTTCTCCATTTTTAGGAAAATTTATTCTGTTTAAAACAAATAATATTTCAAAATCTTATAATTTCATCAATATTACTGACATTTTAATTTAATTTTGTTATATTATTAATTAATTCAGTAATAATATGGCAAATTGAATGTTTTTTTCTTTTTGCAAAACAAGTTAATTTACAAAACAGTTTTAATTACGTAACTTTAACTGGATAATCTTATAGAAAAAAAAATGAAGATTCATCAGTGAATTCATTTTGTTTTTTTTTTTTTATAACTTTGCACTTATATGTACATTAAAAATTAAAAAATACATGAATTGTAAATGAAATGCAGCATCCGTTTGTATCAAATGTTTGTTTTTTTTTCTCATTTTGTATGTCATTGTCAAAAATAAAATTGTTGCTTCTTCTTTTTATTTTTTTTATTATAATTATTTTCAATTAATTTTTATTTAGAAATATATATATATATATATAATAAAAGTTTTATTCATATTATATATTATATATATTCAAGTATTAAGTTAGTATATAGATACTATTTAACTAAATACGTAGTATATATAATTGTTGACAGTTTTTTTGAAACTATTATTAATAAAACGTGATTAGGGTTAATTGTAATTTAACAAAAATGTAATTAATTTAATCAAAAGATGTATCTATAGATATCTATGTAGATGCAAAAAAAAGGTTAAAAAATTTTATACTAATTACATTTAACACTTCAATAAAATTTTTTAATTTAATTGATTACTTATTTTTTTTTTAATTTATGTAAACTTTTGATTAAATAATTTATAAACAAACAAAACAGATTATATCGGATCATATAAACAAATTAAAGTTAAACTGCATAATTTTTTAATTGATTGAAAATCAAATCTATTAAATTTAATTTAATTTAATTTTAAGATAATTAGATGTTGAAAAAAAACAGATCAAAAATAATAAATAGAAAATAATCAAATCGTATATATACTAAATTAACTAAGACCAGCTATAATGCAATAATGTCCTACTGATTTTTGCAACTTTGATATATTACATAAAGGCTTTGAATTTTTTCAATTAAGTTATTTGATAAATATTGAAATTAAGTATCTGAAATTTAATCACTCTCTAAAACAATTCAAATAAAAATATAAATTAAAATAAAGATGAAAGTATAATTGCAAAAACCAATATTGAGATTTCTTCTTAACGATTATCTTATAAATATTCAATTTGCTTAACCCAATGCAGCAATGCAAAGAACACAATTAATTCATGTAACAAACTTTAACAAAAAAAAAAACTAAAAACCAAAACTGAAGTTAAACATAACTATGTTAAAAAAAAAAAATTATGCAATTTATATAAAATATTTACTTAATAAAGAAAAACTTTAAACTAAAAATTCACATAAAAAAAACAAAATTGTAGGAGCTTTAAAAAGTACATTTAAAAAAAAAAACAAGAATTTATTTACTAACTGAAGATGAGCATAAAATAACTATTGTTGTTACTGTCATTTATCATGTTTTTATTTTAAATCAACAAAAGGAGATATACAAATTATTTTTTTATTTTTTTATAATCAATTAATCTTGAGCTTTGGTTAAATTTTAAATTATTGTGCATCTTATTATGTACGATATAATGTACTGCATACAAATCGCTAGCACCCAACCATTTTATGCTTACATATGCTAATAATATTATGAATTTTGCAATATTTCAATGACCAGAATTACAAAAACAAAATATATATATACAATCAAATAAATTAATAAACATTTTTAACGGAAACAACTTTTTAAGAATTTATTCTGAATATAATAATTTTGAAATGTTTTTTCGAAAGGAATTAATTAATTTTATTTAAAATAGTAACAGATCTAATCTGATACCAGTAAAAAAGATACAACTTTTTCAAAAAATTTTTAAGTAATTAAATTTTTGCTTAAGATAAAATTTTGAAAAATTATTAAAATGTAATAAACTAAAAAAAAAAAGTATTAAACAATCTTAAAAACTCTCATCAATTTAATAATAAAGTAATATATATAAAAAAAAAAGGAATTGCAACATTTTGTACACCATTGGCACTTTTACAACAAAATATTTTTGAAAAAAAAATTTATATAATAATATTTATTTTACATCATTTTTAATGAAGCTTCAATCAAAATTTTTTTTAATGATTCATTCGTATTAATTGTATATTGACCGCAATTTTTTATAACAAAATATGGTTTTTGTTATTAATTTTTTTATAATATGAGAATATAGCTAAAGTTTTTATCCTTAGATAAAAATTAAGTTGGTAGGGGAGATATCTAACAGATTGAATCGAAATTTATTAAATGAATCAATTTTTTTTTATAATGAATCAATGGAAAATAGAGTGTTTTAAACTTTTGTTTAATGCATTTTAATCATTTGTTGTAATATTAAGTGATGAGCAGAAAGAATTAGCAAATTATTTAATAAAACTATGAAATATGTTTTAAATTTTTATATGATTGCAATAAAAATGTTAATTATTTTAAAAGTGTATTTAAAAATTTTAATTTCAATAAAAAAATATAAAAATTATTATCAAAAAGAAGGCTGTATACATTTAAAATGCTTTTAAAAATTTTTAATGCTATTTTCGTTTTTAATACACTGTTTATATAGGAGTTAAAGTGATTATTTTTTATACCTTTGAATTTAATTTAATATTTTTATATGGTTATAAAATATTTTAAATAATTTATTGAAATCTTGATTGTTAAAAAATGCAGATACTCGCTGAACATGTCAAAAAATCGTATAAATCCTACACACTTTTGAAAGGAATGATTAATGGTAAATTATGAAATTTAATTCTTAAATCATTTTTGGTATATTAGAATCTTTATTTTAAAAGTTATAATTTTTTCCAAATATCTTTACTTTATTTTTATTCTTTCGACTGCAGATTTTATTTTTTTTAGATACTCTGATTCACCAAGATCCTTAAAATCAACTTAAAAAATCCTAACAGTTGTTTTAATTTTAAAATTGTACAGTGATTCCTTATGGTAATTTTTATAAAGAGCCATAACTATTGATAATTTCTCAAAAAAATAATTGTAATTATTATGTAATTTTATTATTCTTTTATATTTATGAAGCTTTTAAGTAAATTTATATATAATTTATTATAAAAAAAAGGAACCAAAAAAATTTTATTATGTGCCTGATTTTCTTAACGATGTGATAATATATTATAGCCTGCCAATCAATTGGCTTTATTCATTGAAAATTATCTGATTTCTTGAACATAAATAAAATATAAATGGTGGTTACGGTTTTTTTTAAAAAATAAATAAAAAGCAAAAGAAATAATTGACAATTGGATGGATATTTAAAAATTGAAATTTAATATAAAAATTTTGAAGAAGTAAACTTTATTATTTATAAGAGTCATTATTTATTTTGTTGAGTCGCTTTTATTTATGAAATTAATATGTTTAAAATAATAAATAAATGGAATTATACATTTACTAAACTTAATCGAAGATTTTAAAGATTTTCATATCAATTACTTAGAAATTTTAATAATCTATTGGTAATTAGATTTTTATTGATTAAATTTATTAATTTATTGATTCAAGTATCTGAACTAATTCGATTTTGAAATTATATAAGAATTGAGTATAAAATTCCAATTTAAAACCTTATTTTATTGTGGCATTATCACAGAAATATTTGCAAAATTACTTATTAAAAATTTTTTTTATAGAATAATTTATAGATTTACGAAATTTAATATTGGATTTAAAGCAGAAATATTTAATATTCAATTATTATCAAAAATTAAAGCACTATTGATAAGTTTTCTTATATTTTATTTAAAACATTAATTCTAACGCTATTAAATTGATTTAAAAACAATAATTCTATCATTTAAGTTAAATATATCTTTTAAATTAATAAGGAATACTGAAACTAGAAATATGTATAATAATTTGAATTTAATTTCCAATAATTCTGCACTTATCCACAAATGAAAAGTATAAATATTATTTGTTCATTTTAAAATATCCTTAGCTTTTTTTATACGTTTTAAGAACTTTTTAAAAGCATTTAATTTTTGTATTTTGAAAATCACAACAATCCTTTTCATTATTTTTTAATAGTTCTATAATTTTTTAAATATATTATAAATTATTTTTTTTTTTATATCACTTTGAATTAATTTTAATTAATTTTTTTTTAATACTTATTGTTTTATATTTAATTTAAAATATTTCAATATTCTTTAATTCTTTAGAATTTTTTTTTTATTTTAAATTTATTTTAATCCTTACTCATAATGATAGTTTCCGGATCCATCATTATTATTTTCGTATTTAACAATTGTTACTTCCGGATATTGTTGTTGTTGTGGACGAGCTAATGCAACAGCAAATAATACAGCAAAAATAATAGCGAATTTATACATTTTTAATATAATTTGTTTTATTTTTTTAATTTAAAAAATTTAATTTAATTTATAAGAAATAATTCTTATTTTTATATATTTTGTATATATGATTATAGCAGATGCTAGGAAACTTGGAAACTGATGCTAGTTAAACGATGACACTCGCCTTATATACCAAAAACTAAAAAATAAAAATTAAATTAATATAGTGTATATTGTTTATTTATGATTATGGTATGTGTTTTTGGTTATTAAAGCAGAAAAAAAAAATAATAAGAAAAAATTAAAAAAAAACTTTTCTGATCTGATGTTGTATTTTCTTTTTTTTTCTTCTTCTTCTTCATTTGGGTGATCAAAAACTCTTCTCTTGTACTTTTTTCTTATTTTTTTTTATTGTTTTTCTTAAATTATTTGTTAGTGTAATTTTTTTATTTAATTTTTTCTTACTGTTAATAGTTTTCGCTGCTATTACTGTTATTATATTATTATAGTTGTTATTGTTGTTGTTCTGCTTTTTTTTCTACTTAACTAATGGTGTTAATGAGCTTATACACAAGAGGGAGGGTTATATATAGATTTATAGATACAATATACATTTATATATGTATAATATAGATGACTGTATATTAAAAATGGCTAGAAATAAGTAATTTAATACTAAAAACAACTGTCCTTTTTTTATGTACTTTATACTTGTACTTACATTCATATTCATAATTCGATTTATTTCATTTAGGTTTTGTTATTATTATAAATTTTTTTGTTATTATTATATTGAATACTTTAATTTTTAAGATCTTTTATTTGTATTGAATCTGACTGATAAATTGAAAATTTGTGTCTACAATATTCATATTTAGTTTTTTTATTTTTTTCTTCTTTTCCTTTAGTGCTAACATTACGTTTAAGTAACTCTTTACTTACATTTACTTTTTTTTCTTGTACTATATGTATGAATATATGAATAAAATATGTTACATGCTTGTAAATCGTTATTCATCTTCAAAATACACAATTGCTTGAATGGTAAAACTAAAATTAATAAAATGGAAAATAAAAGGAAAAATCAAATGAAAATGAAATTTAAAAATATAAAAAAAAAAGATACACACATGCGATTAAAGTACGACGACAGATTTGTTTAAGCATTTAAGAAATGACCTTGAGAATTTATAAGATGGGTTTTAAAGATGTCCATATATTTAATTAAAAAGAAAAAAAAAAAAGCATAACAAGGATTTTATTTATATGAAAATTATTAAATTTTGAAAGAATATTTAAATCAAATTTAAAAAAATGAAAAAAATTATAGAAAGAATTAATAATTAAAACAATTAAATGTATCCGATGGCATTTAATTTTTTATGATTTATATGATATGTAATAGGATATTTTATTCTTTTTTAAATGCTTAAAATATTAAAACAATTAAATTAAAAGAAAAACAATAAAGCCTTCACTATCAATTATAATTTAAATATATAATACTATTAAAAAATCAGAGGTCTGAAATGGGTATTAAATAAAATCGGGGACGGTCAATTCATATATAATTAACGTAATAAATTATAAATAAAAAATTGTGTATGTTGACAGAATAACTATAATAAAAAAAAACTACCATATTTTCCTACCAATAAACTATCAATGGGAAACCATCTTTTAAATACCTATACATTATGTTTTTTGATATTAAATTAAACATAAATTTTATTTTTGAAATTAAATGATTTATTAATTTAAGTGAAATAATTTTTAAAACCTATAGTATTTTTATTGTAAAACTCAAGTTTCCCACTTAAGTCTTTTATTTTAAAAAAATATCCTTGTATTAATTGGCAGTTTTAAAATATATTTTACACTTAACTAACTTTAGTAGAACTTTAGAGACTTTAAATCTTCACTTTTTACCATTTGAGATCTTTCGCCTATATTTGGACTATTATCGATCTATCTAAAGTACGTTCTAATTAAAGTTTTTTAATTTTAGCTGTCATTTTATTGCTTTATCTATTTTGAGGTTATTAAGTCTAGTATAAATAAATCATTAAATAGATTTTGAAAAATCTGTTTTAACTACAAAAAAAAAGTTTAAAAATAGAAGGAAAAGCAAAAGCTCTAAATACAATTTTGATAAATATATTTTCACATTGGAATAAAAATTTAGCTAAAAATATGAAACGTGAACTTCGTTTTTGGTTGTAAAAAATTTTGCTATAGATTAATAATTAAATATCACACTAGAAATAATCAGTTAAATAATTTTAATTTAACGCTTTAATATTTTAATTATAACAATAAAATTAAACTATTCA
Source organism: Dolichopus griseipennis (assembly GCA_963082915.1). Lineage (NCBI taxonomy): Eukaryota > Metazoa > Arthropoda > Insecta > Diptera > Dolichopodidae > Dolichopus > Dolichopus griseipennis. The sequence continues at coordinate 70,760,314 of OY720445.1, forward strand.
TTAATTTGTATTAAATAAAAAACCATTCATCAAGAGCATGTTCCGTTATATTTAAAATTTTACAGATATAATTAATTTTTAAAAGTAATTCTTTTATGCGGATTATTTGTAATCGTTAAAAATTCAACTTTTTTATTTTAATTTATTGAATTATGCTCTAGGTCATATTGGATGAATCTTTATAATGTCAAATAGATTTATTTCTTATATATACCAACTATATAATAATTAATTTAATCTTTAAATTCAAAATAATTTTTTTTTTTTAACAGAATAAAAGAACAATTATAAAATAAAACCAGGATGTTAATAAAAAAAATATAAGTTATTGCTACGGGGATTAAATATGTTTATAATAAATAATTTATACATTCATGCAATTTTTGCACGTAATACGAGAACTGTGAACTTATTTCTTTTTGCAAATTAAATCATCTTAGTGGAAAATTATAATTTAAAAGAATCTAGTTACATCTTCTTAAATTTTAATACATATTTAATTTTAATCTATTTATTTGTTTAATTGCATTGTATTTTATATACTGACTGATTCTTTTATTAGAAAGTCTTATAATAGAAGTCTTATCTATTAAGTTTAAAAGTAGAAATAAATTCTTAAGTATTATGTGTTAAATAAAAAGTTCTTAATTTATAATTACATAAGAATATCAGACACCTTTTTTTATCTTGTTTTAATCCAGGCATTTCAAATATAAAAATAAACTGAGTATTTTAGTTACAATTTAAGTATCTTAAATTAGAAAATAAATTTTCTGAATAGAATCATTTTAATTATAGGTTGTAAATACTCTAGTCGAAAATTATAATACTAAGCTTTAAAAACTAAATGCTAGATAGTTAAAAGTCCGGTTAAATTTATATTAAATTTTCAATATCAGTTTTTATTACCTATTTAGTAAATTACAAAGGTATCATTTTGGAAATCTTTATAAGGTAATATTTATTTTTTCTGACGTTTTTTATATTTTTCGCTCCTTCAATATTATATTTAATTTTAAAAAAAAACTTAAAAAATAAAAATAAAAACAGTACACGTGCATCATAAAAATATATAAAATAAATAATAAACAAAATATTCTTAATTTTTTTTAACAAATTTCATTAAAATCTCATTAGTTAGGTCTATATCGTAATTCAAACTTTTTATTAAATTAATTACAAATTTTTTTGCTTAAATTTTTTTTTTTTGTAAGTTCTGATAAGTTAAAATGATTAAGATGAAATAGTTTTTCCCTAATAACTATCATTAAGATTTCGTTAATTATATGTTATAAAATACTAATGGGAAAGTTTAAAGCTTTTAAAAAAAAATTTAAAATTAACAATTAAAATTATAAAAATATTAAAACAAAAAAAAAATTTAACCAAGAGCTTTGATATAAAATTTAGCATATCGCTTCGCAATATCTTAATCTAATCGAAAATATAATTCAAATCTAGAATTATAGAGTTAGCATTCTATTTTTAGGCAAAATAAATCTTATTTTGTATCTAACTTGAATCAAAAATACTTAAATCTAAATGAAGATAGTACAAAATAACATTTGTACTTTTAGCATATGTCTCAAATCATTTAGAATTGATTTAGAAAATAAAATTATTAACAAAAGTGATAGAACATTTTAATATCTTTTGTAGTCAATCACATTAAAAATTTTCATTGTATCTCAATTAGTTTTTTCTTTTTCTTTCAATCTTTAATCAGTATTTATGTTTTTACTAAAAACAAAAAAAAGGTGTTCAAATACTAGTTAAAATTAATAAAATAATCACTTCAATTTATAGATATTTTTTTCTTAAATTCATTATAATTCGATTTTGATGTTCTAAAGATATAAGTTTTTATTTTGATGAGAATCAAAAGGCAACACAAACAAAATTACAAAAAAAAAATCAAAATTAATTCTAATGATGACTCTGAGCTGACCCAAGTCATCTTCAATTTAATCGTTTGCTAAATTTTTACCTTTTTTAATCTTTTTCATATAATTTTCAATGTAATTTTAGTTTTTCTTTTATCTTAAATGTAAGATAAGTTTAGGCTTGGCATTAATTTTTTAGTGATTTGTTTTTTGGATTTTTTTTTTAGGTATGATTTTTGTTCTTTGAAATTTGAACAGACTAGTCTGTAGAACTAATAATTTACAATACTTATATTTCATGTAAAAATTTGCTTCCCATAATTGCGAATTAAAAAAATATTTAGTATTTTTGTTTTTGTTGCCTTTTAACTACATACAAATCAAATCAAGGTAAATTATTACGAATAAGATACATTTTTATGTCACAATGATATTTAATAAAAATCTTAAAGATGTTTAAAAAAATATATATGTAGATACATTATTTAATAGGATTTCAAATTGAAAAAAAAAAAATATTTTAATATATGACATTTTTTTAACATAATTTAAAAAGGTACAAGAAAAATTTGTTTTTTTTTTTTATAATTTATCGAGGCAATCTTAAAATTATGATTAGAACTTGACTTATTATTTTGCACAATTTATTTATTTAGTTATATTCATTTGGAATTTTTTCAAGGAAGCATCTCCCAAAAGTATTTAAGAAAAGTTTTAATGTTTTATTTTAAAGTGACAAATATTTTTAATTTTAGCTTATCTAAATCTATCTAATAAAGAAAAACATGTTAATTTCATACGTGTCATTTATGTTTTGACACATTTTTCTGTTTAAATCGAATAAAACAAAAGTTTACATAAAATTTTTACTATAATTACATTCTTCATGACAGTCATATTTAAGAAAATTTTTTATGATTCTTTTGGTAAAAGATTTTTCTTAAATGATAATTTAGATAATAAAAAAAGATATTATTTTATAATAAAGTAATTGATAAAGTAGTTCCATCATACTTATTTCCTTCATAATCTTTAAAATTTTAATACTTTACACTAACCTAAATGATTTAGCATTAACCTTACAGCCTTTTCCCTAAATCTTTCATTTGAATTAAAAATTAAATTAAAAACTCAAAATGTGATAAAAAAATAATCTAAAAGATTAAAAGTTGAAGTATAACCTATTTTATATCTGAACTAATAAGTTTGAAATAAAAGACACCATTTCCATTTTCTCTTAAAATACCCTTCTAACCTTAAATTTTAATATCAATTAATAAAACATATTAACAAATTCAACTTTAAATACAATTTTTTTAACTCAAAAATAATGGATTTGAGTCCTGAATATTTTTTTTTTATTTATTGCGTTTTAAAACTGCTTTACAATTACTTAAATACCATCCATACAGTAACTTTATGCCTAAAACAATCTTATAAATTTAAAATATCTTGTATCTATTAAAAAAATTAATTTTCCACAAAAAAAATAAATAAAAAAGTCTTCAAACAAATCATATGTAGCAATCTTATGATCAATCAGATAATAAAAATCTTTATATAATTTGTCTAATTTCAAATCTTTAGATTGTCATAATATTTAACAAAAAATAAAATACGCACTACGTAATTTTTAATAAATTAAAAAAAAAAATTAAATAATAACAGATAAATAAATAAAAAAAAAAAAACAATTTAACAATTTATAAACCTTGAAAATAAAAAAAAACCATGAGAAAACTGATATCATAAATGTTGTTATCTAAGTGAAATCATTTTATGAAGATTTTTCTTTTAATATTAAGTTTTTTTTTTTAATAATTTTTTATTTTTAAATTTAACGTAAAAAATATAAAATTAATTGAAATATGAATATGAGGGAGATGTCAGTTTTGTTAATTTTTATTCCTTAAAGAGGTGGGAGCTATGGAAAATTCTAAAAAGCAAAATCAAAATCTGCACAAATTATTTTTTTTCAAATTATAAAGTGGGTTTTTTTGGAGCATGCATTCAGATTGACAATGAGGAAATATTCATTTTTTCTACAAATTTTTGAAGCAGTTATAGATTAGAAATTTAGTATTGTAAGTTTGTAGTTAAATATGTTATTTCGAATTAATTGAACTATATATTTATAATGAGCAATGAATTTTTAATAATTTTAACATCATTCTAATCATTCTTATTCAATTTCTATATTTTTACTTTCTGTATCAATTTCTATTTCAATTTTACTTCTAATTTCTTTTTTAACATCCTGTTAAAATACAATTTTTGTATTTTTTTTATATGAATTACAAACTATAATTTAATTAATTCTTATCAAAAAGTTATTAATGATTTAAAAAGTCATTTGGATATGTGTTCTATTTACAATTTATAATATTAATTAATACAATTTATATATTGATTTTATAATATTAAATCTAAAGTATTAAATCTAAAGGTCAATTCTAAGGAAAAACGAGGAAAAGTGTAGTAGAGTAGACTGTGTCAACTCTGGGATACCCGTATGACTGTAACATATACATTATATCATCCGGTTAATTACTTTTGGCAAAATTTCAAACATTCAGCTTTATTAAGTGTAGTGTAGCTCATATAAAAGAAGGAGTTATATCGCAGCTATTCGAACCCTCTGCAGTAGACCAACCAAATTTTGCAGTAACTTTGGCCATTACACTACACTATTTTTCGCAAAATTTCAGACACCCAGCTTCAATAGGTATAGAGTAATGCTCATATAAAATAAGAAGTTGTATGGCAGCTACTCGAACCCTCTGCAGTAGACCAACTAAATTTTGCAGTAACTTTGGCCATTACACTTAACTATTTTTAGCAAAATTTCAGACACCCAGCTTTAATAGGTACAGAGTAATACTCATATAAAAAAAGAAGTTGTATGGCAGCTACCCGAACCCATGGATCAAAATGGCTTAAATGGCGATAACGGCTATTGCAAAGAAACGAATTTGCGAAAATTTCAGATTCTAGCTCCTTCAGTTTTTGAGTTATCGTGATGACGGACGGACAAACATAGCTAAATCGATTTATTTTTCAATTCTGATCCGATCCATACCCTTGAGTCTATATATATAGTCCCAACTCCTTCTCTGCGTCACAATGGCAAATTTATTATACCCTTTGACTATTTAGTCATACGGGTATAATAAAAATTTAATGAATGTTTTTAAACCAATGAAAAATATTTGCAAATATTGATAAGTAAATTTTCGACAGTAAATGCTTTTTTTTTCAATAACTGTTTGATGTTAAAGATCTTGAATTTTAATTTAATTTATACTCCTACTATTATATAAATATTTATTTATATTTTTTAATATATTTACTTTTTTGGAAAAATTATTTCTTTTTGATTTTGTTACTTATCACTTAATTAAAGTTTAATAATATTAAATTAAATAATAATAAACTATAAAGTGCATTAACTTTTATTGAATTTCAATTTATATTTGCTTTTAAAGCCTTCCTTCATAGCTCCGTATTTTGAAATGTTTCTGTAAAAAAAGAATGAAAAATATTTTAAGTCTGTTATACAAATATTTATACAAATTGAAAAAAGGCCCCTCGATTTTAAGAATTAACTTAAACTCTCACAGATTTGAAAGTTCTATATTATATAAACCAGATAACCAGATTCTAATTTTCACGATTTTTATAATTACGATAATTATAGAAATTTATTAATAATATTATTTATATAATAATAATTAACTATTAAAAAAACCGCTTTCCCAAAATCCCATTTTTTTAACATCCCGCCAAGACAAAAACTACCGAAGTCGTAACCAACTCTAAAATCCTTTCTATTTCTGAATCCCACATAACTAAGTATATCTCTAAATTCTCTGGAAAAAGGTAATATGTTTTCATTATTTTATCCAAATCTGAAATCCTTCCTAACTGTTTTTCATAAATGATAAGTCCTCAACAAAGGCCCCAAACCCTCTCTTAACAAATTATTGGAACCCCGATTTCATAACCAACTCTAAAATCTTTCCGAATTCAGAATCCTAGTTATACTATTTCCATTTATATATAAATACTTTGGAAAAAGCGTAAAACTTATACGTTATGCGTGAATGGATGGATGGATGACACATTAAAGCGGGATTTTAAGAAACCGGATTTTTGAATAGCTCGATATTTGTAAAGACAGATTACATGCCGCTCCCTAACTAGTATATAAATATTTTTTGAAACTTAATGCACCCTTATCAAAACATTAAATAATATGACATTAATTGTTAATTATTGCATTATTTTAATTGGTTAATTAATTATCACTCTATAGGTTTTTTTTTGTTCATTTTTATATTAAATTTGTATACATATGTACTTATTACGAAATTATTTAACATTAAAATAATTGAATATATTTTAAAAAATTCTTTAAGTTAAATATATTTATCTTTTTTTTTTTTATTTAATTGTAAAATATAAAAAATTTTTATAGCATTTTTATTATTTATTATTATTTAGTTTTTTGATTCTTTTTACATTTACTTAAAATCCCAAAATGCAATATATTTTATCTTAAACATAATTTATTAAATTTATTAATAAATGACGAATTTTTAAAACAATGTTTATATTTATGATTGGAAAAATAATAATAAAATTACACCCAGTCTTAACTACTTAATAACATTATGGTAATAAAAAGATATTATTTGTCTTCCAAAATTTATGTAAAGGTCAGTTTAATTTTTCAAAAGTATAATAAATATTGTTAAATTTACAAAAGAAAAATAAGAATTATATAAAACTATATAAAAATTAAATAGAAAAGATTTTAATTACTATTAATTTCATATGAGGAACTTTATACATTTTTTAATTTATGTCAATTACATTAAATTTTTTAACAAGTTTAAATATATATATTCTATGTATTATATAGTTATTAACAAAAATTAAAGATTCTTAGAACTTAGATTTTATAGTTATTAATGGTAATATATATATAGTATATATAGATATTACAGATGGATATTACACAATCCAAAGGAAGGTTTCTTAAAAATCTAAATAGGTTAATGAGTCAAGCTTAACAGTTGTAAAGTATATACATTTAAACCTTCAATATAAATTTTACTAAAGTAGAACATGTTTTTTAAGTTTTATTGAAGATCTTACAGTCATAGAGTCATTAAAGGGAAACTGCGAAATGTTCGCTTTGGAGCATGATTTAAATTATACATATATTATTTATTTATATATTACTTTCAAAACTGTTTTTTATGATGTGACACTGACGTATTTTGAAAATTTTTAATTAAAAAAAATATTCAATATTTAATTAAATCTTTATTTTCTTGTGGCTCCAATATGTCACTTTTAACTTGCATTTGAAATTCTTCCAATACTACAACTTTTTTGTCTAATTCCTAGTTATATGCACCATTTATTACCTAAAATTGTATTTAATGCAATTATATAGGAATTACAATTTTGGTTGCATTATTAAATAATATCTATTTGTTTATTTGTATATGTAATTTAAATACAAAAGACTTCAATGCCTATTTAAAAAATTTTATCATTTATTTTTCCCTTTAATTTAAAATTTTTCTCGATAACTTTATCTATTACATATAGGATAAACTTGCATATATCCCAATCCCTTTACGATTAACCAGGCGTTTTCTTGAAGGTGAAACAAGGCACTTTAAAAAATATTGATTATATATGTTGTTCATTTTAAAAACCATTAAATTTTTAAATTTATTAAAATTAATTATGACTTATTATGAACATTCAATTTAATAAATTTAAATATTAATATATTACTTTTAATATTCAAATCTACACTATACAAATTTAATTAATTATTATTATGAATACATTATTTATTAAATGACCATATAAAGGCATGACTCACTCAATAACGTAAGTTTTTTTTCTTAGTATCAAAAGTTTATTATATGTACTTAAATATTTAACACAATTATTTTGTTAATTAATTTTTTTTATTATTTTGTTCTTCTTTTTTTTTTTTTTGATAATTAAAGAATTCACCAAAAAATTTCCTAGTGAATTTTGTTATGTTTTTTAATACCACAGACAACATCACAACGCCATTTTATCCAGCGTTTTCATATGCTGTAATAATAATAAGGTCAAGTGCAAGTGCTACTTACTAAATAAGTTAAGATTAATGTTAAATAAATAAATTAAAAAAAAAAAAATAAATAAATAAAGCGCAACGCAACAAATTATTTAAACGCCAACAAAAATGTTTTTTTTTTTTTTTATCTACTCTTTACAACAATTTTTAATCTTTAAAATTAATAAAATAAAAAAACAACAACAAAAATAATGTGAAAAGAATGCTACTAAATAGCTACATAGATACTTAAAGCGAGTTTTTTTTCTTGTCAAGTGTTTAAATTTAAAAGAAAGTGAATAAGAAATAAAATAACAAGAAAAAAGCTTTTTTTTTAGTAAAGTTAACGGTTAGTTAGTGCTATAAGATACAATTTACGCTTTAGTCTCTTATTTTGTTGCGGTTTTTTGATTTGTGTGTTTTTGTTTGGATCTGGGAGCGTGATAATCTAACCCAAACACTATTTAAAAAAAAATAATTATTTAGAACTTGTCGGTAGTTATTTGATAATAATTGTGACGTTATATAAATTGCCAAAAAGTTAATACGAAAATAAAAGGTTGAGAATGTTTCCTTAACAGGTTTAGTAATATAAAATACTGTGAAAGATAAAGCCTCTTTATGTGAAGAAGAATGGATAATGTTTAAATTAAAATTTTTATTTTCCTAATAGAAAACTATACCTAGTTGATAAATTATTTGGAATAAGCACGTTTTTTTTTTCTACAATTGTTACGTCTTCAGACTTTAATTGTAATTTCGGGTTCATTTTCCAATTTTCGAATAACCCAAAAAATCTATTATTAGGTATTTCTAAGATCTTACAGGTTTTTTAAATCGTCGGGTTGTCCAATTCCTTGATTGACTGCATTTTGTAGCTCTTCTTATTGTGGGTAGGTGAGTTACCGAATCTCCTCAGCTTTATCTAATTTTTTTTTAATTAAAAAGTTTACAATTTGTAAATAAGCCTCTATTAATCTACAAATACAACAAAAAAAATTATTTATGCAAGAAAAGTATTCAAATGAACTATGTACCTAATTGAGTGCTTGAGAACTGCCTAATGAATTAAAAAGTATCCTAAAATTAAAATAATCTTTCATTGCTTCTTTTATAATATCAACATAATCGAAGTACAATATTTTCTTCTAAATAAATATTTTTTTAAAATTCAATAAAAAAATTTATTAAAAAACCACACAATGAAAGCGGTTCTAAAAATAAATTTATTAATTTATAAATCATAACTACAATAAAGATTGCACATTTTTAACAAAAAAAAATTCAATTCAATTAACGCAAAGTATTTAAAATACAAGTTTAGGTAACCAAAGTAATAGATGGTATAACACAGAAAAGGAATTAAAAAAAAATAACAATCAAATATACCAAAAAAAATATATAAAAAAAATCTTGATTCCAGCACCCCAACAAATCATATATACTATACATACTATATATCACCTTTATCCCCCAATGATAACATATTGAAATATGAACAAAAATTGACCTTTTACTGTACTCAATTGAATGTACACGATATCTTTAGATTATTTTTTGTTTTCTTTATCATTTTTTACTGGTATTCTTCTTTTGAGGTTGCTATTATATTGTATTTGTATGTAGCTGATATGACCAGCATCATCTTTAGCAACATTAAAAAAAAATATTTTGGTGAAGATCATCATCATATAGTGTGATGTACATCATACTATTACAATATTATGTAATCCGTGTTGCTTCTTAAGTGTATGGATGGAGCATCTTTATTTCTTTTTGCTTTTCTTCTTGTTTTTTTTTTTTTTTTGGAACTCTGAATGTAGCTGGTTAAACTTAAATGCGCGTTGATATGAGATGCTATTATGTAATAATATTTTCAAAGATAATAACAATAATAACTTCTTTTCATATTTTCTCTTTTTCTGTATATCTTCTGCTTTTTAACTTTTATAATATTTCTTTCTTTGTATCTTAAGATATCATATTTACAAGAAAATCATTACCTTTTTTTTTAAATATTCTTCTGAATTGGTTGACATTTTTTGTGAAGTTTTTTTTTTTTTAAAGCATTTAATAAAAAAAAGTTGGTTTGTTTGAGGTTTTCTTTTTTTATTTTATTTATTTGTTCCTTTCATTGTATTTTAATTGTAGATTTATTAAATACATAATAATAAAATTGATATTTTGAACATTTTCAATATCAGTAAACCAAAAATTAACAAACAAAAAAACAACAAATAATTATGCAATTTTATTGGGAAAAAAAAAGCGATTTAAGACTTACAATGTAAATTGATATCATATGTATAATGAAAATTGCAGAAAAGACGTAAGATATTTTCGATAAATTCAAGGTTAAATTGAATTAGAATGGAGAATTACACTATTTATATAATTTTCATGCAACATATACTGTATTTAATAGAAAAAATTCCATCTATAACAGATGGTATACAGATTCACAGTGTCAAATGAAGACTAAGACCAACCAAAACTTTTTTGCATGACTCTTAAAAATACAATAAATACATCTATATACATCTATACTTTTTGCAAATTAAATTATTTCCTAAAAATATAATTTTCAACACCTTACCATCATCAATGGCAAATTTTTCGATAACTTTTCAAAAAAATATAAAGTACAGATAACAAACCCATATTTAAACCATTTACTTTTAATAATACAAAACTTTTGAAAAAAATAATACAAACAACACTTCAAAGAATTTAAAATCAATTTTATATATGTTAAGGTCTTAAGTTATTTTAAATACATAATTGCTACTATTAAATTAATAATAGTAATAAAATTTATCCCACGAACTATATTTTTCTCTTCTTTAAACCTTTTTTTACAAAAAAAAACAAAATCAAAAACAAAATTTTGATATTCAATATTATCATTATAATAATTTACCATATAATTAAGAGGTGATACACAGCCTCACGTATCAATTAAATTAAAACAAAAATTTTTTAAAAAAATTTAAAGCAAAATTATTTATAAACTTCCGGCCTTTATAAAAAAAATTTAAATTATAATTATTTAGTTACCCTTTAAACATTAAAATTAATTCTTCAGTTTTATGCATTCATTAAAATAAAATATCAATAATATGTGGATTTAGTATTTAATTAAAATCATATTTAAATTAATTTTAAAATTATTTTGTCGTTCATGTTATATTAAAATTATAATAAAATTTTATAATGACATATAAATTAGTTTTAAATTGTTTTAAATTATTATTTAAAACGCATACAAAATAAAGATTAAAATACTTTTTTATTATAGTAATTTTTTTAATTTCAATGTAAATACGCTTGAATAAAATAACTATTTTTTATGCTCTTACTTTATAAGCTCCGAAATCTTTTAGTTATATCTAAATCTTTAGAGCAACATTTATCTAATTAATCAAACTTTAAATTCATAAAAACCTCCGAATATCCAAAAGATTTTGTAATTAGAAAAGCCATTAAAACATGACTTTTATATATCCTCAGCTATTGATAATTTGATATTCTAAAGTTCTTGCTCGCATTTAAACTAAATTATCAAACCTTGGGGTAGTATTATACAAAAGTTGAAACGATTCTATAAAATTATAAATCAGAGTCAAGTTAAATTTTCCAAGTTCTTGTTAGTGTTTAATATTTAGTTGGTTCCATCTAAAAAAAAAAAAAAATAATTCTAAGATCATTGGATTTATTTAATTAATAATATCTTTTTTTAATTGATTGGTATAATTAATTTTTTTGCTTCAACCTTAATACTTTGATATTTTTTAACAAGCTTTAATTGATCTTTTAAACTATTTAAATTTTTTTTCCCTACCTATAAATTAATGATTGATATAGTCAATTTAATGAAAATTCATTCTTTGACACCTTTAAAATACACCTTGATTATTATTATATAAAAAATCTTTTTTTTTGGTTAACAAATTAATTTCAATTAACACTTGTGATTATTACCTTAATTAATCGTGTATTAAATTCCTTCCGACTTAATGCCTATTAAATATTTCCTCATAAAAATAGACATAATTTTTTATTTAAATTTATAAAATATTTAAAATCTATTTAGTTTGCCGAAAAAAATTGGAAAAGATACAAAGTGATCAAAATTTAATACCTAACTCAATTGAATAAGCTAAGAAAAAAATTTAAATATATGTTTGAATTGAATCGTTCGTTTAATAATTTAAATTTTGTTAAATAACAATTTTTAATTTGAAGCCGCAGAATTTGAAAATAAACAAATTTAAAATATAAAATGCCAAAGAACTCCTTTTCGTTTTATGATTTCAAATCATTTCAATACTAAATTCAACCTTGGAAGCCTTGCAATTTGATCTATTGAAGATCTAATCCATCTAATCGAACTAATTAGAAATTATTAAAATCTTTCGTACTTTCCCTCAAATTATCCCTATTCATTACATGTCACATTTTCTAAATGACTTAACATTATAATTTACAAATTATTGTTTTAGTTGGGTGAGACGGACGTAATTAAAAAAATTAAAAATGGTAGATTTTAGATTAAAATGGCAAAAAACGAATTAATCAATAAAATAAAATATTTATATAGTAATAAAATGGTATTTTTAAATTTGGTTCTTCTTATGAAGTCAATTGTTCATCAAAGAAGAACAAAGTCATATAGATTAATAAATTTTTTTTATTAAATTAAATATACCATACATTTTTTAGAATAATTAATTACTTTAAATAATTATCAAATTAATAACTTATATATATAATTGTGTATTACATACGTCGATATGACGTGTATATATAAAATTTATATAGGTAAGTTTATATGTATGAAACTTTTTTTATATAATAGATGTTGTCAACCTTGACGGTCATTTAATTGTTATCATTAAGGTTATTAAGATAATCATTATCATCATCAATAAAAATTATTACATCCGTCGCATCTTCGATTTACAAAAAAAAAATTATTAATGTACCTATTAAATATAATTATAAAATATTTATTATTAATGTATTTTTTAGTTTTGTCTTTATTAAATTTTTGAATATTGTCCCGTTTTTTTAAAAAATTAAGTTGAAACGTTGTAACTGTCCATTTTACTATGTTTGGTTTTTTTTCTTAAAAAAAAAACTTATTACTATTCCGTTACGAACGATAAGATAAAGTTTTTTGTAAAATTTGCGAAAAAATATGATGTTATATGTCAAAATATTAGCTAATCGAAGCGCACCTCCCACCCTTCTCGTCTTCTTCCAATTTATTTGTTTTTATCGGAAATGCCCTCATTAAAGAATCTCATAATCTTATACATTAGTTAGAATAGAGTAATTAAACACTTCTATAAAATAATTATCCTTGAAATTAAGTCTTAAGTCTAGTATTGGTTATTGTATATATGAGTTCTTAGATAATTAAAAAGTTCTTTATGATATTGTATTGTTACTGAATGCTTGTCCATTCTAAAATTGACAAAAACATATTTACTTAAACTTTTAAAACCGTGTACATGAACATTTTGTTTTATAAAGATTTATCTTATGTAAAGACTATTGATTGTCAAAAAAAAATGGAAAAAGAATATTTCGCAATATGTAAAAATTTTAATTTATCTTAATTAGTTTTTTTCTTCGATTGCCAAAAGTATAATAAAATAGTATATAAATTTTTTTTTTTTTTAATATTTAAAAGCTTTTTTATGAGTTTGTAATAATTTTTTCATAATTAACAATTTTTAAATCAAAATCTTAAAAAAAAAATCTTTGTTATCAAAGTAATGTTTCCTTGATGAGTTGACAAATCAACTTTTTTTAGAAGCATAGAATAAAGATACATATTTTATATTATTAAAACTATTTTATTAAAATATTTAGTTTATTGTATTAATGATTCCTGTAGAGTCATTGTATAAAAATATTTAAAAACCATTGTAAACGATCAAGAAATACTAATACTTTTTAAGCCTATGGTGCATAATCTAAATTTAATAATGCAATAATAATAATAACAAATTTATATTTAATTACCATAAGGGATACTTAAAAATTATTACAAATGATTTTTATTTATTTTTTATTTGCTTTTATACTTTTTTAATCCTCTTATATGTTCTTAAACGAAAGTTGATGTTATGCAAAATTACGGCTAATATTAATTTTAAATATACCAATTGTAAATATTGCGTAAACACATTTATACCGTAGGATATTTATTCCACTATAAGCAAATTTTTTTACTATGAAAGTAAAATTTTATAATTTTTAGATAAAGAAAAAATTAGTTATGTGCCTTATTAAATTGATTGGAATGTTTGGCTTTAAATAAAAATTTAAAATTGAATTAAATTTATTTTTAAATTATTATAAATTAAAATTTAGTTAACATCGATTTTTTTTAAAATGATTTCAAAATAATCAATATGTATATTTACATAATTACTTTATTGTAATATTTGTAAAATATAATATTGAAGGGACACATAGGATATCTTGAATATTTCAGCATTTTTAAATTCCCACTCTTTGAAACTCTTCATGGGAGAATTTTTATATAAAAAGATGCCATTCCATTTAATTCAACATTATAATTAAATTATAATTCGACCGTAATCTTACAATACGAATTGAATTAAATTAAATTAAATTATTAAAAAAGAACCGTATACAGATTGTTACAATTAATTAATAATGATTACCGTTTCTAAATAAATCAAATTAGTAATTACTTTATTTGTAATCGAAAAACATAATTTCAAACCGTATTTCTCAATATATAGACCTACTACTATATTTTGTAATAATATCTGTAACAAATATTCCAAACTCCTTATTGATTTATGTTGTTTTTTAATTAATAAAAGAGATAGTATTGTTTTTTCGATTTATAAAAATGATAGTATTCTATTTCCTAAACCTATTGGTTAATCGAGAGCTTTTGAAAACGATTTCCTTTGTGAAAACTTTAATTTTGGCTAAAGGCATAAGAATTATTGAACCTCTATGGTTATTATTCGGAAACTTGTCATGCTTAAACCTTTAATTTATTACTAGATAAAAGTTATGATAGTTATCAAAGGTGTTTTTGTTTTTCAATTTACAAATAAATAAGCTTAGTACGACATATTAAAGCTTGCCTAATCAAAGTGTTATATATAATTTTTCATAAATGTTATTATTAAAATTGTAAAATTTACTCAAATCTTTAGATTCTTTTATTAGAGTTAATACTATATATTATTTATATTTATACCATATATTACATACATTCTATTTGATTAATGTGGTCTCTTTATTAAATTAATAGTGTAATAATGAAAAAAAAAATACAAAAAACAATATTTGTAAGATCTATTCATCTTTTCAAATTTTCTATTTTTCTTCTTTCAAAATTATTATTAATAACTTTTTAACATAAGATCATTATTACCTACTTCTCTTCATTTAATTAAAGAAGGTCTCTGGGTTTTTATTTTATTTTTAATTTTTTTCATTTTCAATAAATAGCCTTAAGGCGAATTATTATTACAAAATTAAATGAGGTTGTAATATTACTTATAAGATAGATATAAAAATAACTAAAGATATTTCATAGTAGACATTTTGAACCAGAAAAACAACAAATACAACGAAATCTTAAGAAAAAAAAAGCAGCGAATTAATTTACTATAGAGACTAGAGAGTTCATCAAGGTGCGAAATAAATTGATGAATGAATGAAATAAAATTGAAAGTGATGTTCATAAATATGTAATGCTGTATTTTTTCAAATTTATTTGTGTGTATGACCAGCTATGCATGTCCTACAATTATATTTTATGAGAAAAAATTTTGAATTTCCGAAATTAATACCAAAACTAAAATTAAAAAAAAAAATTTTAAATAAATAAAATTAATCTTTAAAACAAAAGAAATTATTTTGAAAATGTGTTTGTTAATACCATTCATCTGCTTTTTATACCGTCTTCTGGATTTTGTTCAGTTACTAAGTAGAAGAGGGTACTCCGAAATCTGTTAAAATGTTAGTTAAATTGTTCTTAAAAAGGAATTTGAAGAAACATTGGAATTTCTTCCGTGAGATCTCTCAAAATTTTTAAAATATTTAATTGGTGTCAATTTTTTTTTTTTTTACAAGAATCTCTACAAGTTCATAATTGCCAATTAATCTTCCAGTTCTGCTCTATTATCCAATTTTATTCCAAATACTATCCAAAAACAGAACTCCTCAAAATCCTGAGCAAAGGTTCTTTTATACTG
Organism: Dolichopus griseipennis; assembly: GCA_963082915.1. Lineage (NCBI taxonomy): Eukaryota > Metazoa > Arthropoda > Insecta > Diptera > Dolichopodidae > Dolichopus > Dolichopus griseipennis. The sequence continues at coordinate 70,776,585 of OY720445.1, forward strand.
GATCATATACTCACTCAATGAAAAAAGCAAATAATGTAAAAAGTTTAGACCTTTTCGACAACATTAAAACAAATAAGATTTCCTTATATTTAGAATTATGTAGAACGTGTATATGAAAAACTTTGACACAAATCAATTCAATTGTTGAAGATCATACAATGTCTTCAAATTTTTTTGAAAAACTCCAAAAGAGAGTCAGAAGTAAAAAATGTCTGTAATAGAATGCAAAAACAAAAAAAAAATTTTAATTTTTTATTGTCTTTCACTAAACATAATTTATTAAAATTTATCTAAAAATATTTCTTTATAAAAAAAAATTATTTATTGAATGATCAAGATCAATGATCAAGAACATTGGAATTTTTTGTTTTTTCATTTTACCTTTTGTTAAATATTAACTATTTGTTTTTTATTTTTTAACTACTATTATTTTTATTATATTATACTATTATTATCACTATTAATGATCATTAATACATAACATTCAATGCAATATTATTAAAAAAAAAACAATAAAAAATCTTTATTTAACCAGTTTATATTGATTAAAATCAATAACGGTAATGATTTAAGTTTTAAAAGCACAAAGTTATGCTTTTTCTTTTTTTAATTAAAAATTGTGGGAGTGTGCAAGTTTATTCATTATATATTGCTAATAATACAATCTTATTTCTTTAAACATATTAAATTTTTTTTGTTTAAATAACTAAGTATTCGTTTACTATAGTAATTGATTATTCAATTACTAAAAGCTAATATAAATTTGCGCAACCAATTGCGTATAAAATTAGTTACAAGAAAAGAAGAGTTTATGTTAAAATTTTAACAAGAAAATGTTATGAAAAACAGTGTTAATTGCAGCTTATCAAATTTTTTATTCGATATAGGAATTTTTTTTTTTTGAGTATTTTAATAACATGAGGGCAATAGGGCAACTATCCACTTATTACTAATCATATATAAAATGTTTGATAAGTATGTCACCAAAAAATGATTATGTGATTATCATTAGATTAGTGATAAGTTTTTGGTGGAATTTGGACAAGATATAACATTAAATAGATAAGAATTTATTAAAGAATTAATTAATAAATTATTTTTTTATTAAAGAATTAATAAATTTTACTATAGTTTAGTATTTGTATTAGACAAAAAGTTTCTAATATAATCTAAGTTCTAAATTGAATCAGATGATTCAGATAATAGTTCAGTTAGGTACATGTATAAGGTACCTTATGTATTTTCAATTTTAATATGTAATTTTTAAAATATATTGAAGTAAAAAGTGGTTTTCTTTTAAAAAATTTAATTTTAAATTTTATTGATAAGTAATTTTTTTTTTTAATACTATTAACTTTTTCAATATCGTTCTTATAATTTGCATGCATGTTAATTATATTTATACTATTAATATCTGTCAGTTGATTTATTTATTTATTTTTATTTTTAATTGGAATTGCTTTAAACATATTTTTTATTTATTTTTGGACAATGGTTGAATTCTTTTTTTTTTGTAGTTTTTATATTAAGAATCTAATTAGCATAAAAATTCAATTAATTCTTATGGTATTTAATTATTTAATGTATTTTACGTCTTTGTATTTCATTGATTATTTTTGCAGATACATTTAAAATGTAATCAAAAGAAAAATTATTTAAATTAAGAAAAAATTTAATGTTTTGCTTTTTTTCTTTTTTTAAAACTGAAATATAAAATGAAATAAACCTTTATATTGATTAAAACATTCAAAAACTATTAATAAATAATTTATTTATAAGTTGTATATACAAATTACATTAACATTATTGATCAGAATTTATGTATAAGTAGTTATTGATAATAAAAAAACTATTTGGTTTAATACAAATTTCAATATTGATTGTCTCGACCTTTTATTTACAATTAATTAGTCAAACATTTTATTTTTAAGGCTTTGAATTATTAAAATCAGAACAGAATTATTATCTGAATTAATTTTTTAATTTTTATAAATTAAAAGCTTAAAATCTCTAAAATATTTTGTAAAAATTCAATTAAAGTTCATATTAGTTATCTCTATTATTGTTTGATTTGAAATTCTCAGTTTTTTCTCTCCCTAAACTTTTCGGTTTTAAATTAAGATTTTATGTTTTTAAGCAGTACTATATTCTCAAACTTTTATATTTAAGGGATACACTAAAAAGATTTTAAAAATCTTGTATCTTTAAACTTTTTCAAAGACACCCAACTCTTAACTTGAGTTTTAAATCTCAATTTAGAAAATCTTTCTTTTATTTGTGCAAATTGTAATGATTGTAATTATTTTAATAATTGGTTTTAATATTATATATACCAACCATGTTTATACTAATTACAATTTAACATATCAACTTATTTTAATCTTTAAAACATTGTAAATACTTAATTGCACAATAACCAATAAAGTATTGCTTTTATACATACATATTACATATATATGTATATTAATAAATAATTTCAATTTATTTACTATCAATCTTTAGAATTTAAAAAAAATTTAAACTTAATTAAACTTAAAATAATAAAAAAAAACCAAAACCATTATATTGAAATTTATACTTCCGTGATGGTTTTAAATTTCATTTAACAAAAAGAGAAGAAGCTTTACTTAAAAAATTATTTTAAAAATAATTTACTAAAATTCATTACAAGATTCAGATAACAATAAATTTTAAAATAATCAACATTCTTGTTTTAAAACAAAAACTTTATTATTTTTTTCTATATATACAAAATTTTGCTTAAAATTTAATCTAAACAAAGTATTTTTTTTTTTCTGTTTATCTTAAATATCTGAAGACGTCAAATTGAAATCAATTAGCATAAATAAGGATTGTTATCTTTTTGCTTATTACTAAATTAATAATTTAATTATATTGTAGTTTATAAAGATAAGTATTTATTTAATCTTTTTAGATTAATATTAATTATATATATAGTCATTTCATTATTATATTTTCCAACTTTTTGAATAAAATTATTTTATTATTATAATAATAATTTTTTAAAAATAATTTTGAAATATTGACTTTAATTATAGTTATAAGACTACTAGTTTTACTGTATAAATAATTCCATTTTTTATTTTACAAACATAAGTTTACCAAATTAAAAAAAAACAAAGTTTTGTAAAATCATCTATTATTTAAAACAGTAAGTTAATTCTTTTTAGATATTAATTTAAATAACGGAAAAAGCTTTACTTATTATTAATTAGGCCTATTAAAAATTAGTTACAAAAATTATGCTAACAATGTAAATTAAATTAATATATATAAGTTTGTATTGTATTCCTCTTTAAAAAAAAAAAATTGTATAGAGTAAAGTAAATTTATCATGCGGCTTTGTACGTTAGCCCATGATAAGTTGTATGTTTGTACGTTTGTTTGTGGATTAAAATAACATAAACAGAGTTTTAAATCAATTGAAATAGCAGCAGAATCTTAACTTTTAATATAATAGATTTTATACTTATAATGTGTAATAATTTGTACGTGTATTATGTACTAATGTGTAATTATGTACGAGTATATATGTAAGTATGTATATTAAAACATGCATAAAGGTAGTTTCAACTGTTTAATACCTAATTGCTTCTTATTTTAAAAGTATTTATTTTATTTTTGAGTTCTTTCTATATATTATAATTCTATGTGAGTATCTTTCAATCGGTATTTTTCAAACCAAACGGTTTCATTTTTTAATTGCATCCGCAAGTCAATTCAATTAAGGTAAGCTTCATTCATTAATTACTAAATTATTTTTATAGCTAGTAAATAACGAAATATATTGTGAGAGATTTAAAAGCTTATTACTTTTGAATTAAGCACATTTTCAAAGCATAATCATTTTTTATTGATTACTTAATCAACTATTTAAAATAGCTATTTTTAGTTAACTTAATTTAAATTAATTTAAAATCAATATTTTTTAATACTCAATAATAACAAATAATTAATTTTAAATCTAAATAACTAATTTTAATTTAATAACTTAATCAAGGTATAAAAATAATTAATATACAACTATAAACAAAGTGAATAACTTTTTTTTAAACTAAATTTTATCTTGAAACAACCATCTTTAACTAAAAATTCCTCTAAATAAATATAGTACTCGTATATAAGTATAATACTAAAGTACAGTTTAAAAATTTTATTCTATAATTATAAATTATTTTAGAACTATAAGAATAGAAACAAAGAAAATTCAATATAATTACGAATATCATTAACTTATTCATAAATGAATCATTTCATCACGATTTGACATCAATAATTTTTAAACTTGAAAAATAGCATCAATTACGCTATAGCATTTGCAAAAAACAAAAGAAAAAATCAGAAAAAATTATTGTTATCCATATTTCATTCAATATTTACTTTTTGTTTCATTTAAAATGCTAATTTTTAAATATATACATATATTGAATGGTACATTACAAATGCTACTAATAAGCTTCTTTAAAACAATACCAGAAAAATATTATTCATTATAACTAATGTTAAAAGGTATGACTTCTTAAGTAGTCAAAATCATTCATATTAACGCTTTATTTGTGATTGTTACTTAATGTTTGAAAAACAAGTGATAGAAAAAAACCAAGGGTTTTTAAAAAAGCACATTTTCAAAATTATATTGTATTACATACTGACTTTAGCTTTGGAAATATTTACTTGGAAATAGTTACTACTGACTTATAAAATTTACTGCTAACAGTAAATTTTTTATTTAAAAGTTGTTATAGCCCTTCAATGGGGAAGGTTGCCAAATTTCTCAAGAATCTAACTTCTTCTGCTAACAGTAAATTTTTTATTTAAAAGTTGTTATAGCCCTTCAATGGGGAAGGTTGCCAAATTTCTCAAGAATCTAACTTCTTCCCCCCCCCCCCCATCCTCTAATTTTTTAGATTCTAGGAATTAAATTGTGAATTACACAAAAATTTGGAATTTTACTTAGAATTTTATTATCTAAGCAAAAATGGGTAAAACTGAGAGACACTTTCTTCAATTTAAGGAACCCCTTTTAAATTTAAGAAAAACCTTTAACATATGTTAAAACATAATGTTGGACCTTTAAATTTTGTATATTAATAAAAAAAAAATTGGACAGGTATTCAAGTTACAGGTGCTTAAAAATAGCATAATTTCAATTTTCGGGCCCTTATAGCTCCTAAACAGGGGGTTTGACAAAAAAATTTTGTTAACTGACTCCTACTATTTTTTTAGGATCTAACTTCTCCCAAAATTTCAAGACCCTAGCTTGAACCGTTTAGAAGATATGTGGGGCCAAAAATTTTGCAAGAATTGAGTTCTTTATAACGGTAAATTTTAGTACCGTATGGCAATCCTATACATTTAAGCGACATATTTTTGTAAAGTCTATAAAAGCAGCTCTCTAATACCGTTTTTCGATTGAAAATAAACCTAACAGAACTCTTGTTATATCAATTTAAATATAGGGCTTTTTTGGAATTTTCAGGGGCTGTAACTTCGTCACCCTTCAAAATTAAGAAAAACCTTTGACACATGTTGAAATATAATTATAGAGCTTTGAATTTTATCTATCACTAAAAAAAAATTTGGACAGGTATTCAAGTTACAGGTGTTTAAAAATAGAAAAATTTCAAGTTTGGAGCCCTTATAGCTCCTAAATAGGGGGCTTGACAAAAAAATTTTGTTAACCGACTCCTACTAATTTCTGAGTATCTAACTTCTCCCAAAATTTCAAGACTCTAGCTTGAACCGTTCAGAAGATATGTGTGGCCAAAAATTTTGCGAAAATTGAGTTTTGCGTAATGTTAAGTTTTTGTACCGTATGGCAACCCTAAACATTTGCCTTGTAAAAATTTATAAAGTTTATGAAACCAGCTATCATTTGCCGTTTTCAGATTGAAAATATATGTAACAGAACTCTTGTTATAACAATTTAAATATAGGGCTTTTTCCAACTTTGGGGGGCTGTAGCCCCGTAACAGGTGGGGCTACAGAAAAAAATTCTTCTACGAAATTATTTTTTTTGCAAAAACTACCCATGGTTAAAATTTCTTTTCTCTATTTCAAACGGTGTAAAAGTTTTTGTAAACATACGGACGGACGGACGGACGGACGGACGGACGGACGGACGGACAGACGGACGGACAGAGTGAAGCTATATAGGCACATTTTTACAAAATTTTTTGAAAATGTGCTAAAAACAATCTTTAGATTGTTATTGCTGTTATTGTAAATTTTTAACTAATGTGCAAAAAAATAAAACATTTAACATTTAAATTTTATCAAAAATGTCATCATAATTGAAAATAATAAATAAATTATACATAAAAATATTCTAGAGCAAGTTACCATCAAACAACTTTTTAAAATCCGGCATATATAAATCAATTAAATGATAACTAATATATTTTTTTTATTTGCACATGTCATTTAACCGGACACTTCTATCTTTAATTGCTATATATATATATATATGGAGATGGATTTAGTTAGATAATAAATTCCAAATATATCATGCATCATGTTATTAAATAATATTTAAAAAAAATTCAGTTTTAAGATACTAATTGGAAATAACATTATTGACTGGAGGCAAAAAAGCATCCTACATTTACAATAATATCAAATTATTCAAAAAAGAAATGTCAAAATATTTTTAATATAATTTATCACATATTTTATTGTTATTTTAATTAAGTGATAATTTTTTCTTTGGAAATTAGGTGTTGGTAATTGAAATTTACTGTTGTTGTAAAATATTTTAAAAAAAATGAAAGCTATTTTATAAGACTTTCTAACAAATAATTAGAAATTTAGAATACAAAGAAGTAATATTAAAAACAGTTTCGAGGTTATCAAGGCCAATATAATGTTGCACCAAGATTATGGTTGATTCAATAGGGTTCCTGGCTCAGAATAAAACTATCATGAAAACGTTCAAATTTATTTAAATTTTTTCAATTTTTATCTCATTTATTCTCTTAGATAAAGAAGTAAGCAATTTATCCATCAATGTAAGAATAAGTCTCCAGTAATCTTATATTGAAATTCTTTATTTATAACATCATTGCTGTGATTTTAAAAGTATACAAATTCAATGTCGTTTAATATTTAATAACAACGTTTAATAATTGCAATAGAGCGTAACTAATGTGTTTTTAGAAAGAAAAAAAAAAAAAATTATAAAAATATATATTCTTTTTTTACAAAACAAAAGGTACCATCCTTTTAATTGTATAAAGAGTTTCGACCCTAGGTAATCTTTCATAAATTATCATACTTAATTCTCTAGATTTAAATTTTTTTCTTAACAGTCTCAGTTCATAATATGGAATTTAAAAATTCTTTAAACAGTTTCTACTTTCCAACCCTTATATCTATCAAATATGTAAATTTGACTAAATAATTTAAATTTTACAACATGATTTGACCAGAAACTGAATATTTGATATTAATCTTCGTAACAGAATCTCTTTGTTTTTTTTTTTAAGACAGTTTTTTTGCCATTAACTTCAAGAAATCTAAAATATTAAAAAAAAATTTAAATTAAATTAATAATTTAATAATTAATCTAATATCTATTATATCTAATAATAATAAAATATAATCTTAGATCTAACTTTAAAAATTAATCGAATTCTTTTAACTCAAACAATACTAAAATTTTTTTTTCAATTCTATTACTTTAGATTATGTTAAAAATACTTTTATAAGAACTATTTTATAATAGCCTGCTTGCTTATTAATAACGCTTGCTAAGAAGCAATTAATTTTCTTTGTCCAAGGTCCATATAATAAATATTTTCTGTGATTAAAAAAAAATAAAATAATAATTTTAAAACTCCTGCTGTTATTAATAACGCCAGAAATATATAAAACTTATGTTAAGGCAACAGAAATTCCAATAAAAATTTTCTTATATCATCTTCATTTCATTGGATTGGATCATAGAAATAAACGGAAAAAAAACAAAAGAAAATCTTTATAAAGTCACGAGTTATTGGTAATGTTATGATGCAAAATTTTTCATATATATATATATATATTTTAACTAAATTAAATAATACAATTTATTAATATATGAACTATAAACATTAAACATACATTTATTTATAGTAGAGTTAAAAAAAATTACAAGTATTAAATTTATATTTATATTTTGAACTTACACAGTTCAAATTGACTATCAATCAATTTCATTAATATATATACAAGTTTATAAAATGTATAATAGTTACATAATTATATTACATACATAAATATTGTTTGTACATTTTATAAATTTTATTGCATGTGAAATTAAAAACAAAATAATAAATATAATTTCAACGATTGATCTTTATACCCGTGCATACATATATGACATCGGGTATATTAGATTTGCTCCTCCGTTTGTAACGCATCGATCTAGACGAGCTAGATATAGTGTCAAGGGTACGTATCGGCTCAGAATCGAAAAATGAGTCGATCTAGCTATGTGTGTCTGTCCGTCCGTCCGTCCGTCCGTCCGTCCGTGTGTCAGCACGATAACTCAAAAACTAAAGGAGCTACAGTTCTGAAATTTTCACAAAATATTTTTCAATCAATTTCTAGGTTCCCTATTTTTTTTGGTTAAGATCGGACCAAAACTTCGGGTAGCTCTCGAACAACTAACTTTTTTAACTCCCATATTTTCATATAAAAATTTGAAATATATCTGCACATCTTGTATAACATGAATTTATATGAATTTTGTTTTTGTTTGTTTTTTTGTTTGTTTTTTTTTTTTTTTGTAGATAGATAAGGATTTTGATTTCGATTTCATACGATTTAAATGATGCGTAAAATTTTTAAAACAATTTTAGATTTGGACTTTGTACTTTGAGATTTATGAATTAAAATGAAAAAAAATTATGAATATGATGATAATTTTTGATCATGATGATCTGATCATTATATGAGTATGATTATAATATGATGCTTATTATACCCGTGCATATATATATGAACATCGGGTATATTAGATTTGCTCCTCCGTTTGTAACGCATCGATCTAGACGAGCTAGATATAGTGTCAAGGGTACGTATCGGCTCAGAATCGAAAAATTAGTCGATCTAGCTATGTGTGTCTGTCCGTCCGTCCGTCCGTCCGTCCGTCCGTCCGTCCGTGTGTCATCACGATAACTCAAAAACTAAAAGGGCTAGAGTCTTGAAATTCACACAAAGTCATTTTTAGACAATTTCTAGGTTCCCTATTGTTTTTGGTTAAAATCGGACCAAGGCTTCGGGGAGCTGCCATACAACTTTTTTGCACCAATATGAATTTCTTCAAAACTATTTACACTACGGGGATGAAAATTACACACGGTTAGTTTTATATTGACTCCGGCACTTATATGAAGTTTCAAAATGTTAGGGCCCCATTTTCGGGGGGCTGCCATACAACTTCCTTGCACCAATATGAATTTCTTCAAAACTAATTATACTACGCGGATGAAAATTACACACGGTTAGTTATATAATGAATCGAGCACCTATATGAAGTTTCAAAATGTTAGGGCCCCATTTATGGGGGGCTGCCATACAACTTCTTTGCACCAATATGAATTTCTTCAAAACTAATTATACTACGAGGCTGAAAACTACACACGGTTAGTTATATAATGAATCGAGCACTTATATGAAGTTTCAAAATGTTAGGGCCCCATTTTCGGAGGGCTGCCATACAAAGTTTTCGATTCAATAACTGTGAATCTAATAAAGCTACAAGGTTAAAATTAAAATTGGGCAGGTAAATTAATAGGGCAAGTTACTTGGCAAAGTTGGACATCACTCGGACCATCGGACTTTTAGGGTGGGCCAATTTTTTTTTTTTGTTTTTTTTTTTTTTTGTTGTTTTTTTTTTTTTTTATTTTTTTTTTTTTTTTTTAAGCTTAAGTTATGGGACAATGAATGAAAACTTTTTTTTTTTTTTTTGTGATTTTTTTTTTTTTTTTGTTAATTTTTTTTTTTTTTTTTTAAGCTAAAGTTATGGGACAATGAATGAAAATTTTGTTTTTTGTTTTGTGACTTTTTTTTTTTTTTGTTAATTTTTTTTTTTTTTTTTACGTCAAAATTATGGGGTAATGAGTTAAATGTATAAGAGAAGTAAATTACGGTTTATTTTATACACCATAGTGGGTATGCACGGGTATCTAAAAGTTGACAAGGGCAACTATAATCTTCCTCGTTTTGTTTGGTTTTAATATAAGTATTTGTGAATTAAAAATTAATTACAAGAGATAGAATTGAAAAATTAGAGCTAGAGTTTTGAAATTTACACAAAAAATTTTTTTGGACATTTTTTAGGTTCCCTATTCTTTTTGGTTAAAACCAGACCAAAGCTTCGGGGAGCTGCCACACAACTTATTTACACCAATATGAATTTCCTCAAAAGTAATAATACCAGGAAGATGAAAATTACACACGGTTAGTTCCATAATGAATCAAGCACTTATATGAAATTTCAAAATGTTACGGCTTCATTTTCGGGGGGCTGCCATACAACTTCTTTGCACCAATATGAATTTCTTCAAAACTAATTATACTATGAGGATGAAAATTACACACAGTTAGTTATATATTGAATCGAGCACTTATATGAAGTTTCAAAATGTCACGGCCCCATTATCGGGGGGCTGCCATTCAACTTATTTGCACCAATATGAATTTCTTCAAAACTAATTATACTACGAGGATGAAAATTACAAACTGTTAGTTTTATAATGACTCCGGCACTTATATGAAGTTTAAAAATGTTAGGGCCCTATTTTCGGGGTGCTGCCATACAAAGTTTTCAGTTCAATAACTGTGAATCTAATAAAGCTAGGAGGTTAAAATTAAAATTGGGCAGGTAAAGTAATAGGACAAGTTACTTGGCAAAGTTGGATATCACTCGGACCAACTTTTAGGGTGGGGCATTTTTTTTTTTTTTTTTTTGTTTTTTTTCAGCAAAAATTATAGGATAATGAGTTAAATTTTTTTAAACTATTTTACTTTTTTATATTTTTTGTAATATATTATAGCATTATAGAAATAAATAACAGTTTATTTTTCATATTATAGTGGGTATGCACGGGTATCTAAAAGTTGACAAGGGCAACTATAATCTTCCTCGTTTTTGATTGAATTATAAGCGATTATAAAATATATTTATATGTACATTGTAAATAACATAAAGAGCCATCTGTTGACATGACCTTGAACTTTTTTTTTTTTTTTTAAATTTTAAAAAGAAGAATTTAATTATATAAAAAAAAGTAGGTATTAATATATTTTCAATCAAAACGTTCGCATTTAAATTAAAAAAAAACATATTCAATGATTGAAATTGAATTGAATGTTTACTTTGGAATCTACCCTTGATATGAAAGACCCCAGCAAAAAAAAAATTTATTAGTTATCTTTCAATATACACCATGTGTATATACAAATTATGTTAGCACGCTATATTTTATATATTATGCCTAAAGAAAGAATGTTTTAATTGCTTCATTAGTTATTTTTTACTAATAGTTTTTTCAAAAATACTAGCCTTGATTGATCATTTGAAAAATAACAATTAAATTGAAATACCAATCCCAAAGAAGATGGTACATATTTGATGTTAAATGGTAACTTAAAACATATGTTTTAGACTTATGGTCTTAAATTTTTTTTCAGATATAACTATTGTAGATTCGTTCGAGACTTCAGTCTTATAACATTCTTTGAAATTCTATAGATCTTTCAATGGTGCTAAAATTATTATATGTTTTTTTTTCATACTAAATATTTAACTTTTTATTTTTTTTTTTTCAAGGTTTTTAGTTCTTGAGTCCAAAAGCTTATTTTTATAATAATTTTAGCTGTTTTATAGTGTTTTAAAGCTGCTAACCATGTTATTCAAAAAATTTTACTTAAAATGTTTTAAACTTTTGGAAAACATAAAAAAAATCTATTTTTGTAAATTCAAGCTGTAGCCTAAGCTATAATATATTCCGTAGATGAACATGGATAATTTTTAATAAGGAAATTTGAAACTACAAGCCAAAGGTAAATTTTTTGTGTGACTCAAAGATTAGAAATCCCAAGCGTGGATTTCATTTTTGGTAAATTATTATTATTGAATGGAAATATATCAATCTGATATAATGACGCTTCTATTTAATATCACATCTCAACACACTATTGGACAATATTATTCGATTTCGTTATGCTCCTGTGAATCCACCCACAATTGAACTTACTATAGTCTTCATACAAAATCGAAATTTTATATTATTAAAGGATTTAAATTTTTTCTATGGAGGATTAAAAAATCTAACATATTAATATTATATTCTAAAATTGTTTTCTAAACTATATATAATTTAATTTTCATTGTTATTATATAATATATATATTATATATATTTTCATATAATATTATTTTATTTTTTAATTATTAATTTATAATAAATTAAGTATGTATCGTATTAATCTACAAATACTTTTAAAATGATGAAATTTTGTTAAAAAAAACTTTATAACATAAACAAAAATTAAACAATACTGGAATCAAAATACTTAAACTTTTAGTCACCCACTATTTATGTCATCATTTTCATTTACTCGTGCATATTGAATGTAAAAGTTATTAAAACAAAAAAAGTTACCGTTATAAAAAAAAAACATTTATTATGCAATGGGTAACATGTTAATAACTGAATTTTAAACAGTAAAAAATTCTATAGATATTTTTAGATACACCTGTAAACAAATATATGAGAATATGAGTAATAAAAAATAATCTTAGAAATTATAAACTCATAATAAACTCATCTTAATTTAATTAAAATAAAAATGACCGTTTATATGTTTTTTTTTTTTAATTAAATTTTAATTTATTTATTGCAAAAATAAAAAAAAAAAAATTTCTTTTAAAATAAAATAAAAAAAATTAATTTAAAATTACCACAAAAGACATAATAATTGTAATGCAAACCCACACAATTGTATTTTATAACTTTATAATAACTACCTATAAAATATGATTAACCATTTCATTTTGTTATTTGTTTTTTAGATACTGTTATTGTTTTTTATAAAGAAATGGTTTTATTTTTAAATAAATGTAGATGTTTAAATTATGCGGTCAAAGTAAAACAAAAAGGGGAGTAAGTTCATAATTCAAAATAGTCTTTTTTTAACTATGTATTTTAAAACTATATACAAAATCTTTAGGTATTTTAATTTGTTAATTGATGGCGGTTAATAACATATCTAGTCACTTTGATATGTTTTTTAAATATTTTTAGAAAGTATGTATTAATTTAAAAATTACAATTTTGATTTCTCAATTTTGCAATTGAAGGAAATATATTTAATTTACTTTTAACATACTTTTAACTTATTTAAAAAATTTGCAATCTTTTAACACTTTAAAATCATTAAAACCTAAAAGAGGAGTAAAATTCAAATAAAAAACTAAAATATTTGTAAATGTCATTTTAGTATTATGGGTCAATTCAGTTCGTAAGATTTATGAAAATAATTTTTTTTAAATATACAGTTCGTAAACCTATCGGACCATCAATTAGGTAAGGGCATAATATTGATTAATACATCAAATGAAGGAAAAATTTATTTTACTTTCAAAATTATGTCACTATATTTTTATGTAAGGTGTAAGTAATTTTTGAAAAGTACTTAAAAAGAAAGAATTTGTATGTCAGTTTTTATTATTATATCATCTCAGCATTTATTTATAGGTGCCGAGGTGATCTCAGTTTTTATTTCTATCTACAATTTTAGTAAAAATGATAATTCAAAGATTATCTAAACATTTTTTGATTGGATATGGAATACGTATTATAACTTGATACATATTAGTGTTAAGTTTACAGACACTGCATTTTAACTAAAAAAAAATAACTCTTTATTACTACTAAACATAATTAAATGACTACTACTACCATAAATTTAGTTATTAAACTTATTCAATTTTTAATTTTTAAATACTTTTAGACGTTTTTCAAAATGATTGTACGTACAGCTATAAATATTTGAATTACACAAAAGTATTTCTATGTTCGGTTTTTTAAAAATAATTTTCTAATTCCCAAATAGTTCGTTTTCCTTTTTAACTATTAACAAGAATTGTTTCTTAACAACCATACGAATATTAACAGATATTTTATTAATAATTATCTACACAAACAGACGTTTCAATTCATTTACGGTTTTCTCTGAGCATTTAAAATTCCTCCTTTTACTTGACCATTAGACCTTTTAATTCCAGGAGATAAGCTAAAATATTTTGTAGCCATCTTACAGTTTAAGAGTTGGTTGACTAGTTGTTTAGCAATACCAAAGCAATTTTAAAATTTACAATATAGTATTACTAAGTTTTTAGGTTTATTTTTAAAAATAAACAGAACTTTAAGTAAAACAATTAATAATAAAACAAAAAAAATTTGAAATGAATTAAAATTTCATAATTATTAAAAAAAAATACCTTTAAAATCCATTAAGGTTAGTTAATACCTAAATACGTACATTAAATTTTCTAATTTAAAAATTTTTCAATTTTTTATTTAGTGTTAACTTGGTAGTTCATATCTGAAATTTAAAAAATATTACATTTTTAACACATTTAAAATAAATTTAATTCCCCTTGTCTGTCCGTCAATTCATGTACATGATTCATTCATTACATATATGGGGTTTTCATCGTTTCAATAAATCTCATACAGAAAGCATATTTCTTAATCAACTTTTTATATAAATTCACTAGATTTATAGCAACAACAACTTCGTTCTATCTCCATATTATATAATATAGTAATACGCTTTAGTATTTCTAGATCCGTCTTAGATTTTAAATAAATCTGTGAATTGTATTATTGTAGTATTGAAAAAGAATTGATAATTATGAACTCTCCCATGAACCAAATAGCGAATGGCAGCTGAGTCGAATTGAAATTCTGACAAAAGTGTTTTCTTTTTTACTGGGATTTAAATCCGGACCTCTTGAATGAAAGGTGAGAATAACCGCTGTGCCACTCAACCTTTCTTTTTTCATCAAGAATTTGAAATCTATACGTCAAAAGCTAAAAATTGGCTAATTTTAGGCACCTCTATAATAATATTTCTTTTCTAGTCTATTACTATTTCTCCGTTTATAAATTCTTTTTTTTTTAAATTAAATTCTTAACATAATTAACGGTTGCGGTTTTTTAGTTATTATTTAACTGTTACTTAACAGTAAGATAATAAATCAATTTAACAATTAAGTATAATAGCAATTAATTATTAGAAACAACAATATAAAAAATTAGAAAAATTTGAAATTAGTAATATTTGTTGCTTTTGAATGACTTAATTCATATTATTTGATCATCTAGGAAATTTAATCAATTTTTCTTATAAAAACAGTTAAAAATATCTTTTGTTATTATAGATTTTTTATTAATTTGTTGTTTTCTTTTAGTTTGTTATTAGTAATAATAAAAAATTATGTTATCACCATTTTATTATATTATTATTAATTTTATTACTCAATGTTAACTAACTCGTTTGAAGATCCTTAACTTATAAAAAAAATAATGTGTATACACATACATCTGTATGAACTATTCTAAAATAAGGATGTTGTAGATTGGTTTAAAATAAGCTGTTCTAAAATATTCTGTTCTAATCTTTTTATTATACCATATTTTGAGTCTTGTAAAATAAATTTATTCAAATCGGACAACTAACTAATAAGAATTAAAGTTATATATGTAATATAATAAATAATATTACTTATATGTATAAGACATGTGTTTTTTATAAAAAATAAGTTACCAACAATTAATTAATATAATAATTAATGGAATTAATACATAAATACTAAGATATAAAATTAATGGACTACACAATATGTAAAATATTAAAAACCATTGGTCCCTGAGTAAAGTTCGTAAAGTAAGGAAAGTAAATGGTGTGTAGGAAGATGGTTAAAAATTAAATCTGAATAGTTGAACTTACTAATTTGAAATCACTATATTTTAGGAATATTTAGTTTGTGGCTTCTTATTGGGGAAGATCATCAATGCAGTAATGCGATTTGTGTGGTGTTTAATCTTGCACTGAATTGATTTGAAAGCCATTTACTCAATCACTGTTTATAACATCTACATATTGTATTACATCCCAAACAAAATCAATCTAATATTATAATTAAGATAAATTCTTACAACATAAAATTTTTTAATAAACTTATCGTAATAGCTATTAAAATTTCAAAAGTAAGTATTAATTTTTCACGATCATTTTTTTTTTTAATTTTCAGAGGATGTTACGACGCCGCTATTTAAGATTGCTGTTTTTTTAGCTGTTATTTTAAATATGAATCACACGTTTTTTTTGCAATTTTTCCAGTGAAAAAACAATTTTGCAAGTTTCTTTAATTTTTTTTAAATTTTTTGTGACCTTAACTATTCTCACTTTAAAGTGTTTAATAACCAGCATGGAATTTTTATTGTATATTTATTGATATTTTTTTATTTTTTTTTTAGTTTTTAATCTGTGGGTATTACATATATCTTATTCTTATATAAGTCATGTAAGATTTAATTTTTTTTTTTTATTAAATGCAATAAAATTATAAAATATATTAAGGAAATTTTATAACAATAACATGCATAAAAGCTATTAATTTTCTTTTAATCAATTTTATATTAAAATAAAAAATGTATGTAAATGTCGCGTGTCCTCTGATTATTGCAACGATCTTCATTAAGTTTTTTTTTTAATTTTTATTTGTTTTTTTTTTTAAGCTAAAACGAATGATATAAAAGAAGAATTAAAAGCATGACTGTCCGTCTTTTTACATAAGATTTGATCAAATCAACAAGAGTTGAAATTTAATAATTTTATTTATTTTAGATAAAAAATGTTTAATATATACATTTAATATATAGCTGCAATTTATTGGAAAAAATAATATTTTTCAATAAATTGCAGTTTAAGCCGTTTTTTTTTTTATTTTCAAAGACCTATACCCCCTATTGGAGATCATCAACTTCATTGAATTAGAGTTTTCATTTTAGAAAATCGTTTAATTTTTTTTTTTGTGATTGAATTTAAAGTGAATATAAAAAGAGTAAGAATCGTAGAGAGTCCTTGAATACCTAGTGAAAAGTATATGGCTTAAACATCATTGCAATCAAAACATTAAAATTTTTTTTGCGCTTAGCACAATAGCTTTTAAGGTATGCGTAAAATTTTACATAATAGTTTTGAATAATAAATAATTACACAGTATTTATATGTAATTTTGAATAATGACACACTACTTCCCCGAAATTTTTTGAAGTAACCATGTTGTACATGATGATGGTAACATAATGATGGTGAAAATTTATTTATTTATAATACAATACCTTATTACATACAATATGATAATTGAGTTAATTAGCCTTTCCTTTGAAGGTGTTTCTTATTATTTATTATGATATAAATTATATTTTTATATTAGATATGATTTAACCAGGCTCTTCAATTGAAAGGGCATCATCCTTACCACTACGCTGTCCATTGATATTTGTATATTATTTCTTGAATTGACCAAACTGCTCTTTGAAAATACTTTTTGAGTTAAAAAATAGATTTACAAAGAACTTCATCCTCAAGAAGAACACTGCCAAACCTCCTATACTATTTTTTACAACTGTTGAGGGTCCTCTGATTAACAATTGATGTAAATTATTTTGTTAAATTTCTATTATAGTGAAATCTGTACTTTGTATTACACCTAACTATTAAACATTATATATGTTTTTATCCAATGAATTACATCCCACTTGAAGAAGAAATTTGTCTGCAAATAAAAATCAACTTAAATAATCTTCATAAAAATCATCTTAATCAACTGAAACCATTAAAAAAAAATAATAATTAAATATAAAAACTTCTTTAGCAAAACAAAAAACCAAACAAATTTTAAAATTAAACGCTACTGTAACTAATTTTTAAGTTTTTTTTTTACTTTTTATATGTATTAGTTTTTTGTATATTAAAAGCCATTTGTATGTCTATAATATAATACTAATAATAAATTTAACTACTAATAAATCCTTTAGAATATTTTTTTAAACATTTTTCTTATTGTGTTTTTTTGTTAAAAAAAAATGTACAGGGGGCCAAGAATAAAATTAGATAAACTGTTTATAATATTACCTATATAGGTATAACTCATAATTTACAATTACTAGTTTTTATTCATTTTTTATTATAAGATTTTGAATAATCGTGAATATGTTTATGTAATATTCGTATAATAACAATGGCAATAACAAAAAAAAACAACAAAAACGACAAGGATAAAAAAAAAGTTTACCATCCTTTTACAAAAAAAAAAAATTCACATCTTTCTCCATTTTTTTTTTTATTATTACCTTTTACCTTTTATTTTTTTTTTTTTTTTATAGTAAAAGCGTTTAAGGTATTTTTATTTACAAATTCTTTTGCAAAATATTATATATATATATATATATATATACAAAAAAAAGTTTTAAAATATGTAATATATAATCGAGACAAAAACATAAAAATAAAAAAATCCCCGAAAAACAAAACAAAAGATAATATAATATTATTGCGACGGTGGAGTATCAAAGTCAAAAAGTATAAAAAAAAATACAAAAGTTTTCAACCATACGAATAATGGTAGCTATGTTACCATCATCATGTACAACATGGTTACTTCAAAAATAAGTCTTTATATTGTCATGAAATTCATACATATTATAAAGTAAAGTGGATAAAATATAAATTGTAAATACTTATATATATACACATATTAGGGCAGCTCAAATATATGAAATGCAATATTGTAAAGTCATTTATGGAGGACAATAAAGCTATCACGTCCCTTTCTATACTAGAATATAATTTCTTACCTTTTTATTTTTTTCTTTTTTTTTTTTTTTGTACTTTCGATGACATGAAATTTTTCTTTTTTTTTTTAAATAAAATAAAAACAAATTAAGTTGGTTTCTCTTTCTCTAACTCTTTGCTTTTTGCTTTTTTTTCCTTTACCAATTTTTTAAGAATTTTTATTTCATTGAGAGAAAGATGAGGCAAAACCCAATAATAAAAAAAAATTACATACATGCAGCATACTAGTAAAAAGGATATAGAAAAGATATTAAAATGATATTTAAATTGTAAATATACAGATATGTTCATTCTTCTATTATATGAGATCATTTACAGTGCCAGATTAGTATTTTGGGCCTATTATACTCGTATGTGTAGTGACTTTCATAGTTCTTGCAAAGGTAGAATACAATCGGATGGTTAAAAATTTAGTGTGGTAGCAGCGTTACCATTATAGCATAATTGAAATGTACGAATCTAATAAAAAATGAGGTAGAGTGTAGTAGAGTACAATTTTCTTATTGTACAAATTCTAAACAACTTTTGCCAAAATTTTAAATATCCAGCTTTATCAAGTATCCAGTCGAAATGAAAATAAAAAAAGAAGTTGTATGGCAGCTACTTGAGCCCGTGCTGCAAACTCGCTAGATTTCAATAGTGATGGCGGCTATTGCATAAAAACGAATTTGGGAAAATATCACAATCCTATAGCTTCTTTATTTTTTGAGTAATCGTGCGGTGGACGGACAGACGAACATACATAACTAGAATGAATTACTTTTTACTTTTAGTTGTTTAAGTTAACAGTTTACCAAACGCCCATGTTCCAAAAAATTATATATTCATGGACGCTAGGTAAAGTTAATGAAACTGAAAAATAATTTTAACTAGAAAGAAACCGGTCAGATTACAGTTAAAAAGGTCAGATTAAAGAAATCTATATTTTTTTTAATATTGGACAACTGTATCTTTTATTACAAATTAAATTAAATGATTTTGGTATGCACGTGCTATAGAAATTAACTTTTAAATTTTTACTTTTACAACAGAGATTTTAATTCTAATACTTTCTATATTATTAATTTTGCAAGGCACTGCACATATAAGAAAAATAGTTATGAAAAAAAACCAAAGAAAATATTGAACAGATCATAATATACAAGAAAAGTCTGATTTATTGAAGTTATGCGTTTATTTTCAAATTAAAAATTAAAATATAAATAAATTGTAATCATTTTGCCACTAGAATTTTTTTTATGTATCATATAAAAGAAATTTAAAAATAAAATTATTGATACATCACGACAGGATACCGCATATAAAATTATGTGAATTTATTTATATTAGTGAATTTTTTGTTTCTTACGGTGGTACAAAAATTTTAAAATCATAATAACTATAATGACTAGCAAAATGACTAATTATGAGAATGTTTCTATGCATACAGTAAAACATTCCTTTTGATTTCTAAAACTTATAAATTTTTGCAAATTTCTATAGGATTAAAATTGTAAAAATTTTTTTCAAGCACATTATCCAATTAATGTAGGTTCTAAATATTGTTACTAAAATAACAAATCAAGGAAGTTAAGAAAATTGTGTTTAGCAAATTTAGGATTATAAACTATAGGGAAAATTGGTTAAAATATTAAGAAGAACAATGTTAACACCTTAAATTTGGCAAAATAGAACACATCTATTATGAACTTCTTTAGGGACCATATTGAATAATAGGTTTCAAGTGATGACACGTGCGAAAGTAAACTTATTTTATACTCGTATTATTAAAATTTTCAAAAACTAGGTAAAATATATATTCAAAATTGGAATACAGGAAGAAAAAATTTCGTTGCCTTAAGCTATATTATAACACTTTTCCATATGTTTCTTCTGTAATTAAAATTTCTTCATTAAAATAAAATTCGCAAAAAAAAAAAATAAAGCAGATTACGATCTTCAAATATTCCACATAAAAGTAATTATTAATATACAATAAATATAATAATGTTTTGTTGTTATATATGTACCATATTATGTACAGTGTGTCAGTGTTCCTCTTTATTTTTCTAATCATCTTAAAAATTTCTCATTTAAAATATCAAAAATTAATACATCTTGTTACCCACTTTGCAGATATATATATATATATATATATTGTTATAATTACCACCATCAATTTTAAAATAATAATTAATATACAAAAAAAATACGAATAGTCTAGTCACTTCAATTCAGTGTGTATTATATTTGAAGTGTATCAATCGGTTAATTGTACGTGAAAGTAACAAAATGTCATTATTGAGACAATTTAAAAAATAAAAAAAGGTAAAATTGAAAACCTAATCCAATCAAAATTATTTTAAAAGTATCCAATAGTACCATCAACTAATTGATCATTTTAAAAAAAAAACAAAAGAATCCAATCACCGGTATATACTTCATTGTTCCATATTTCAAAGTTTTTTTTGGTTGTACGAGTACCTAACTATCAAAATAACTTGTCAATTTCAAGTTGTCAGTGTGTAATAAATATGAATAGCTACTTAAATATAATTAAAAAAGTTTTTTTTTTTGCTTTTTTTTTTCTATTATTGGATCCGATCCGATTGCTAATTTTTTTGTTTTGTTTTTTTGCATCCTACAATTATTTTGAAAAAAAAACAATTATAAGTAAACCTCAACATATAAAATCGCGAAAAAAGCATTTTCAAATTAAAAAAAAAATTTTTATTAATTTTCAAACGCTTCCGGCTAAAATCTATAATATTGAACCATTGAAAAGATAATTAACGCATAATGATGAACCAATCCATATTGTATGGTATTTTTATATTGTTTAAACTTTTTTATACTCAGATATGTAATAAAAAAGTCCAACTGTCAGTCTGTTGTTTTTTATTTTATTTAAAAATATAAAAAAGTTTCTAATTACATTTACATTTGTGCCACCGTAGCTTTAAAGGTCTAATTGAAATAACGTTTGTGACGTTGTAAATAAAACGAGAAAGATTTAGACTCAGATCGGATCAGAATTGAAAAATAAGTCGGTCTATCTCTACGATAAATAAAAAAATAAATAGCTAGAAAATTAAATTTACCCTCTTAATCTTATAAGCTTTACATTTTGTTTATGATACTGTGAATGAGACGAGAAAGATTTAAACTCAAGTGTATGGATCGGATGGAAAGGAATCGAAAAGTAAGCCGATCTAGCTAAATGTTTCTCCTCTGTTTGTCTGTTCGCACGATAAATCAAAAGCTTAAAGAACTAGTATTCTGAAATTTTCACTGATAAACTTCTATAAATTAAAATATGATTTTTATAATAATTTTAAATAGGAGTATTTTAAAATTATGTACCGGTAACAAAACTGATGACAATACATATGCTTGAAAGTGTTCTTAGCGATTGATCTTAAATCTAAATACAGAAATTAACTTAATCAATTATTGATTCGTAATAGCTCAGCTCAGCCTTTTCCTTTTAAAAGACTTCTAATCTAATGACCTTTATTCATTAGCATCTACCAAAAGTTTTATAAAGAACTCTATAAATTTATAGTTTCCGAAGACTAACTTTTAATTTAGTCTTAAGAGAAGGTTCTTTAGTTTATTAAAGAGACTTAACTCTTTAATTGACTTAAAAGAAAAATTTAGTTAATATGTTACAAGGTTATATCTGAGGTTCGTTTGGTCTTCCTATTTATTGAGGTCTATACTAAACTGGTGTCATCTTAATAACTTTTTGTAGTTTGCGAAATCTTTAGCGACTTGTTAATTTTTAATGTGTATTATATTGATCTAGATATTGAAAACGGTTTTACAAAATAACTAAATACAAAATTATTTCTTTAGTTATATTGAACGCGGGGGTTAGCAATCTAAAAAATTCATTGCTCAAGTTTTAGCTATTATTAACTTTTATACCCTGCAATTAAAGAAAGATAAGCTCATCTCAACTCATCTTATTTGATCACTTAAACCTGAACTCATAAAAAGTGTTATTTTATAGTATCCTTCACATTTTAGGCTAAACAAACAAAACAGTTTCAAAATACTATCTATATAAGTATATGTGTTACATCCAGTAAGTTATTTGTCTTAATGTTTTTTTTTTGTGAATTTTTGATTTACAATTTGTTTAAATATTCATCTTTATTTAATCCCTCGGGCCTTTTTTTTTCAACCTATTATGTGTCATAAATACCATTGGTTAAAAAAATCTTAAACGAACATATGATGATACGGAATTTAATAAAAAAATAAATGATAATCTTATCATAAATTACACGGTTACGACAAAGGTATGTTGTAAGTTACATATTGATTACAAACTACAAAAAAAAAACCAAAACTACCAAAATTGATTAAATCTGTAGTATAGCCTAAAGAACATATATGTATTTTTAAATTATATATAAGTTATTAAAAGTTAAAAAAAAAAAAAACAAAACCACCAACTAAAAAAGATTTAGTAAGTAGTTAAGATTATATTACAATATTAATTTAAATTGATTAATAAATTATTATTATGGAATTTTAATTTACTTACAATTTAAATCATTAACGTAAAATGTTAGTATCTCTATGTATAACTTGTAAAGTCATTTATATATCAGTTTTATTTTGTTAAAACTTTTATATCCCATGACTAATACCGACTATCGTCATTGATCTATTGAAGAATGAAAATATTTTGCTATTACATAAAGCTTCAAAAATTTGAACCAAAGATTTGAGCGCAAGGAAAGGAAAGGTAGTAAATACTTCCTTCTTTAAGCTATAATAACTTAGGAAATCTGCGTCTTTTCTCAATTCGTTAACTAACAGAATCATCCCACAAATTCTTCTTCAATTCCCCTTTACTTCAGCGACATCAAAAACCGTGAAGCAACATTTTCATTAGACGGAAAAAGTAAGTTAAATTCTTTCTTCTTTATTAAGTTTGAGTTTGAAGATTTCTATTATCTGATTTATTTTTTGCTTCTTTAAATTAAAGCTAGATCCCACTCTTTTGATGAACGAATGTATTATACATATTTGCTAGAAACTGCAATGCCTCATAAAGTATTTGATTGTATAATGTCTGATTATCTAAAAAGGTTAAAAAGATATTAGAAGTGTTTAAAACTACATTTATACTTGATGTTCAATATAATAACACGTTTGAATTTAATTTAAATAAGTTTATTTCTGATTGCAATTTCTATTAACTTAATTTATTATTAATAACTTATTCTTTCAAATTACAACAGCTAACAAAATAAAATAACTAACTTATCAAATATAATTTACAATCCTGGATAATTAAAATTAAATTCTTCAAAATTTATAATTTAATTTAAGTTAATTAAAAAAATCACTACTCAAAAATATATTTTAAATTTATTAAAAATAAAAAATGAACATAAAATAAATTTTAGAAAATTATTCGCTTTCAACGATTCATCAATGATAAAATCTTTGGTTTTTTTTGCAAATATTACTTTTAAATTTCTCATATATTTATTCCTTTGGGCTAATTTTTTGCATTATTTTTTTAAACTTATATGTACTTTATTCAAAGATTTATTTTACTGTTAAGTATTTATGTATATGAACATTATCAACATAAATCATAAAATAAAAAAAGCACCACAAAATTAATAATAAATTAACCTGAAATCTTTTTTTTATAATAATGAATGAAAAATAGGCATCATTTTATTAAGTTGTTTATTTGTCCTTCAAAATTTAATTCTTGCATATGATTTTTTTTAATAATTTTAATAAAATTACATTTTATATTTTTTTTTCTTAAACAATCTTCAAGATTGATATATTGAATTTTAATCAAACATTTATAACATAATATATGAACACATTTGAATATTAAATGGGTTTAAAGATACAAATTAGAAATTTTTATTAAAAAATAAAGAATATTTTGATTAACTTAACTTCTTTAAATTATTATTTTACCATCAAATTTAAGTAAATTATTATTAAACATAAAACTTGTCAATTTATGTAGATTTTTTTAATGATCATTTTACCACCTTATATAATTGATTAATACCAAAACTCATTATACCAAAACTTAAATAATTGACCGCGACAATATGTAATTGAACTTTCAATATAAAAAAAAATTTTTTCTAGTAAAAATCTAAACATTCCTCGAAATTTAAATAGACTACACTATTAACCCAATTGTTGCAAAAGAACTTTAACATCTCTATATTTACCTCATCTCTCGGTTTTGATACTCATCTGACAATTTTCCAAACAAAGCTTAAAAGATTCCCATCTAAATAAAACCTAAAATAAAGTTTGTTTAGTTTTCCTTCTTTTCCATTTATTTAAAGTTAAGGTTTCCATAAACAGTTTTATATCAAATTATCTCTTGTCTTGTGTTTTTGTGATCTCGTAATACAGTAATCAGAAAATAAAACAGACAAACAAAGTTGATGGAAGTTGTTTAATTTTTTTTTTTTGATCTCACAAATTGTTTTCACCTTTTTTTTTTTGTTTTTTAATTGGAAAATATTTTTATAAACTGCCTACCATCTAGATATTTTAATTCTTAAAACAATTATCTATAGAAAATTAAGATATTTTAATGAACTAATCATCCAAATAAATAAAATAAAAAAAAAACAGGAAATGGAAATTAACAAAGAAAAGAAATATCAATAACATTAAAATAATAATAATATTTATTATTATATAATTAATAACCTTCATCCAAAAAAACAACAAGTAGCTTTGGTTATTAATTTGGAAAAAAAATATATAAATATTTTTTTGATACTTTTGGTGAATAATTAAAAAGTAATTGAATATTTTCATTTAATGAATTTTTGATATGGTACCTATCATTGTTGCAAATTTTAAATGAAATTTATTAAGTATGAAATAAAACTTTTGCTATACTGAAAATTGATTTTTCCTTTTTTATGGAAATATAATTTTCACATATTTTAAATGAAAGTAGTTTTAAAGCCTGTGTTTTTATGATGTTATGGTTTTTATAACATCAATTAAATCTATAAAGAATCAAATATTTGTTTAAAAAAAGTAAACAAAAATACCGGAAGCGGACATAGGAAGTCGATTTCCAAATAAGTTATAAAAAAAAATCTGAAATCTTAGAAATATAAAAAAAAAACTATATTAAAAACACAAAAAATAAAAGAAATTATAGTAGTTTGTATTTACAAACATACATCGTTATGTAAATACTATCGGTTTACTCTGTCCACTAGTAAATATGCTTGATTGCACTGTCTTCTAATCTTAAAAACACAACTTATCTTATATAAATAAATTAGGGGAACAAAATTTGGATCAACATATCTTAACACCACCTCAGCTATTGAAATTAAAATAATTTACAATTGATTATTGAAATTTAACTTTAATATTTCTTTATAAAACAAAATCTTTTAAGTAGCTATATGATCCCTTAAAACGAATGTGCCGCCATATTTGCAAATAAGTATGTATGGGTCTTTTGGAATCTTTAAAATTGTATTATGATTGTTTATAGTATAATAAAAATTAAATAAGTAAAATAAGTAATGAAATCGTAATATGTATATATACATGTTCTATTGATTAATTTCATTGGTTTCCTTAAAACTGAAGAAAGTATTATAACTATTATTTTACAATATTGTTTAACTACAATTGCTTGAGTGTTAAGAAACTTTTTTTTTAAATGGGCGACTATTTAAATTTAAATTAACTTTAAAAAAACAAATGATTTATTTTAAAATAAAATTTTTAAGTACTTAAAATTTAGTAAAAATTTTTTTATATTATATATTATACTGATAAATAGAATACAAATTTTTAAATAAAAATTTTTCACTCCTACTATCATTTCATCCAAACAAATAATTATTTCGATATTTTTAACCATATTAGTAAATGTATCAAAATAAAGCAAATCAAAAAAGAGTATCTTTTAAAATGTCAAAAACTATTAATTGATGGCCATATAGTAAAAGTTTAAAAATCTTTATAATCGATTTATCTCTTTTATGCCAAATTTATGCAACATTTTCAACAGTAATAAAATAACAATAAAATTACTTCCTAGAAAATAAAAAAGACCCAACTCCTAAGCTCTTCATTTATCAAACATATTATATTATAACTATAATTATAAGTCTATATCCACATATATAATAAACTGCATCAATTATATTACTTTTTATAATTAATTAGAAAGCATTTCTTAACACATAAAACCTTTATTGTTTAAATTTTGATTTCTTTAAAACCATTTCAAATATCATTAATCTTTTTTCTGTAATATAGTTCAACTCTCTTTCAACAAATACAGAATCTTTTTATTTTAAAATTTAATTATCTATGGCCTCTATGGCTAACAATTTTTTTTTTTTATTACTTCAATATATTGAAATAAGGAATTTTAAAGATACACCATATAAAAATACACCATAATGTAATCCTACACTCATGTAATCATAACTTAACTTATATATAATGTATACTATATCTATAATTTTAAATTTTCAATGAATATTATTAATAGTTCGGTGAAATTAAATTTTTTTTTTTTAATTTAATACAAAAATTAGTTATAAATAATAAGAATAAATATTTGTTACAGGGATATTATGTAATAATCATGAAGTTTAAGTTCATTTTTCTTTTATTTTTCTTTTTTTTTTTTTTTGTAATAATTCAATGTGTGTCAAATTGAATAATAAATAGTCAAATTTATAAAAAAAAATTACTGTTGAATGGTTTTATATGATTTTATCATCACAAATTAAAACCATCTTCAAATTTTTTTTTTTTTTTTAAGTTCAATTAAATTAAAATTATTTACAAAATTTACTATTGTTTGTCTGTTTTTTTTCATAAAGAGGGATGTTCCCTTACGCTTCAACGCTAATTAGACATAATATTTGCAATCACATAATTTTTTTACTGTTTATTATTATTACTATTTACTATATTACTTTTGTATTATTATTAATCGGTTCCAACCCCTCATTTAAGAAAAGTGAATGCGTAGCAGTAATTTTCTAAAAATGCAGTAAAATACTTAGGTAAGGGGCTCTTTTTAAAATATGACTTTATTTTTTTAAAAACTTTAACTTTTTTATCTTAGAATTTAGTTTCTTGAAATATTACTCTTGTCAAGAATTTAAGACTTATCACTTAGGGACTTAGCATTTAGTGTTGCTTTTTATTTTGGAAAATAATCTAAAAATATATTACTTTTTTAAACCATGTAATAAACTTTGCGCCTATAAACTGATATATTCAACAGAAAAATTAAGAAATATTCAAAAAAAAATGCCTATTTGCAGGCTGAAATTTTATTATATACAGAATGTAATTTAATTTTGACGAGTTGAAAGTTGAAACTTTTATATTTTTATAATAGTTTTAATTAACCTACTTTATTTTTCCGATTAAATGCCGCTTAGTAAATTGCAAAAGTTTTTATAATAATTCAAAAATTTCACATTTTTTTTATGATTTGACTATCATTTGGAGCTTAAGATTGGGTGCTCTTAAGTCTCAATTCTAAAAATGGAACAACATCAAAAATCATAAAAATATTAAAGAGGGTTTACTTTCACCAGTCTTCTTCTTTTTTATCCTGGAACCTGGATCTGTTTCTATACTGTACACATATTAAAAAAAAACACCTACATCCCATTTAATTATACAGTTCTGGCTAATTCTCCATCTTTATAACAAAACAAATTAGATTTAGAATTATCAATGCATTAAAAGCTACATTGGAATTCAAACTAAATTAATATTTTATCTCCATTATAAAAACTGTTACCATATCCGTATCTACCTTTAAAATTTACTTATTCTTTTTTTTTTTATTAAGTAATGGTTTTCAAAAATATTCATATGCTGTCAAAACTTCTTAAAGTTATTGCATAAATAGGATTTAGCAATAATATATCTGGAAAAATCAAATTATAAGGAAAATCATTTTCACCATAAAGGAATCAGGTCGTCAAACCTCAGCGAATTATGTGTATTTATTGATTCCATATTTTGTAATATCTTCTATTACGTTTCACTACTTAGAGTCACTGTATTTTTTTCTCAATACATAAAAATATACCATCAAAAAGAAAATGAATTAAATTCATGCTTGTTATTTAAGATTTAAGAAAAAAACAATAAAACATGAAATATTATCGTATTAAAAACTAATATTTTATCAAATTAAAAAAAAAACAATATTAAATAAAGTACACTTATTAAGATATTAATTACCTAAACTTAACCAAAAACCTTAATAAAGTCTAGAAACTATTACACTTAACAATTAAAATCAAGAAAAGATATACTTTTTGCAACATAATTTATTCAATACTTTTTAATAGTAATTAGCCAATTTTGTGCATATGTATGCATGTATGTGCCAATTATATAAAATATATTACAGACATCCATTATAATTAACTTTCGTTATTTTTAATTAATAGGTCATAATACCTGTACCTATATTACAATAAAAAATACACAAATAAAACCATAAGAACAAATAAAAAACTTAAAAATAATTTAAACATATAATTTATTTTTTTTAAAAATGATTAATAATAATTACTATATCAATAGCTCTTTTTAAATAAGTTAAAAAGTGAGGCGAAAATTGTAATATAATTTCCAAAACATAAGAGATTACTTGGCAGTGAATTAACATTGAATGTCTAAATTTAACATTTTAACAATTATTATATATGTTTATTTTAACATAATTATAATTTACTATAGGCCATTATGGAGTGTTATTGATTTTAATAATTTAGATGCATGCATATATAAAGCTATTTAATAGAAAGGAATATTTTGAGACTTACTGTTTTTGTATTTACATACAAGTCGATGGAGTAGGTATATTACCTGATTAGATGTACATATACGAGTTAGAATATGTGCAAAAAATATTTTGATGTATCTGCATAGTTAGTAGGTATGCAAAATTAATGTCCAATCTATTCTAAACCTATCACGATTGTCCGTTAATGAGTCACGATTCTTGGAATTACTACGGAAAATAAATTTTTAAGGGTTTAAACAAATACAGGATCCAAAATATAAGGTAATAAGTATATCTGAACTTTGAATAGAAGACCTCAAAATACGATAATGAAACTATAAAAAATATAATTTAAGGTATTATTGCTACTTACTTTTATTATTTATTAAATTATATCAAGGTTCTGATTTCCATATTTTTGAATTGCTTTTTGAATACTCCCTCTTTTTAAAGTTTAATATATTAATTAATAGGCCGTAAAGGTAACAAGGATTCAAACAATTCAAGAATTGGGCTGGCATCACATATGCTACAAATTTTTTTAAAAAACTTATTACCCAAGATATTAAATAGGCATTAAAAAAATTAAAAAAGACTCTTCAATTGAAGTTAATAAATATTTGTGATAAAATATTGTACTTGCTTTTCTTAAATTTATTTATTTAGTAATTCATTACTGTTTATAAAAACAATATATTAAATAAATTAATTTAATATTAATTTTTAAATGTTTTAAAAACAAAATATACTTTAAAAAATTACTATAATTCAAAATAATTTATTTCGTTATGTTTCATTTCCATTTCTCAATGTCACATTCAACCCTGGAAAAAGAAAACAAAAAACAATATGAAGTTGACATTTGACAGATGATGAGAAAGCTTAAAATGAAACAAATGAAATGATGACTGTCAAAATAGAGTTAACCTCAAATAGAATATAAAGGTTGATATTAATAATTGCTTTGTAATTCAATTTGTTTTTAAATAAAAAAATAAAATTAATAAAGGTATAATAAAAAATTTTTGTTATAAAACAAATCAAATTTTTCACAATTTTTTAAATTTATAAAGAAAAGCATAAAAAATGCCTGTTGAAAAGAAAACTACTAAAACTAAAAATGAAGAACCAAAAAAAGATGCTACCAAAAGTGGTGATGATTCAAAAAATAAAACAACTGAAGAAAAAGAGGAACCACAAGAAATGTCAGATGAAGATCAACAATTGCAAGATGAATTGACCATGTTGGTTGAACGTCTTCAAGAAAATAATGAAATGTTATATATGCCAACATTGGAAACTATGCGTAGCTTAATTAGAGCTTCAACCACATCAATGACAGCAGTTCCAAAACCATTAAAATTTATGCGACCTCATTATGAAACAATGAAAGAAATTTATAAAAAAATGCCAAATGAATTAACAAAACAAGCTTGTGCTGATGTTATTTCAGTTTTAGCTATGACTATGGGCACTGGAAAAGAATGTTTAGTTTACCGGTTTTTATGTGATCCAAATCAAAAAATTGGTGAGTGGGGTCATGAATATGTTCGTCATTTATCAGGTGAAATTTCTGTTAATTGGGCTGAAACATCTGGTAATTTTCAAGAACGTTTAATTAATTTGGTTAAACAAATTGTACCATATAACATGGAACATAATGCTGAAGCCGATGCTTGTGATTTATTAATGGAAATTGAACGTTTAGATTTACTTGAAGAGCATGTTGATGAAAGCGCATATCCAAGAGTATGTTTATATTTACAAAGTTGTGTTCCATATGTTCCAGAACCAGAAAATATTACAATTCTTGAAGTTGCATTAAGATTATCAAGAAGATTTGAAAAATATACACAAGCAATGCGCTTAGCACTCATGTTGGGCAAAGTTGAAACTGTTGAAGAAATTTTTACCGGAATAAAAGATACTGCTGTTCAAAAACAACTTGCATTTATGTTAGCAAGACAACAAATTTGTTTGGAATTAAAAGAAACTGCAGCAGATTATGACGATTTAATGGAAATTATGTCAAATGCTCATTTAAATAACTACTTTTTGAATTTGGCAAGAGAATTGGATATCATGGAACCTAAAACGCCAGAAGATGTGTATAAATCTCATTTGGAAAATACTCGTACACCATTCGCATCAACTCAAGTTGATTCTGCAAGACAAAATTTGGCAGCAAGTTTTGTTAATGGATTTGTAAATGCTGGTTTTGGCGTAGATAAACTGCTCACTGAAGATGGAAACAAATGGTTGTATAAAAATAAAGAACATGGTATGCTAAGTGCAACAGCATCACTTGGTCTAATTTTACTATGGGATGTTGATGGTGGTTTAACTTCTATTGATAAATATCTTTATTCGACTGAAGATCATATAAAATCAGGTGCTTTATTAGCTTGTGGTATTGTCAATTGTGGTATAAGAAATGAAGTTGATCCAGCTCATGCTCTATTATCAGATTATATACATCATCAAAATACATCGATGAGAATAGGAGCTTTATTAGGTTTGGGCATTGCATATGCTGGTTCAAATCGTTCAATTGTCATTGATTCCTTAAAAACGATATTCAATAGTGAAAAAAAGAATGCTCCTAACAATGAAGTACTGGGAATTGCTGCTCTTTCATTGGGTTTAATTGGGGTCGGTTCATGTAATGCTGATATAACTGAAATTTTATTACACACTTTACTAGGACGCAGTGAATCAGAATTAAAAGACACTTATACAAAATTTTTAATATTAGGCTTGGCTTTACTATATCTTGGACGTCAAGAAGCTGCTGATGCTGTGATGGTTACATTAGAAGTTCTTGAAGAACCATGGAATTCATATGCAACCACAATGGTTGAAATGTGTGCATATGCAGGAACTGGAAATGTATTAAAAATTCAACATTTACTACATATTTGTTCAGAACATTATGAACCTTCATCAAGTGATAGCAGTGATGATAAACAAACAAAATCATCAAATACAACATCAACTAATACAACAACTGGTACAAGTGGAACAACAACAACTAGTAATACAAGTGCACCACAAAAAGAAAAAGTTGATAAAGAAAAAGACTTATCTACAACTCAGGGTATTGCAGTATTGGGTATTGCATTGATTGCTATGGGTGAAGAAATTGGTGCCGAAATGGCATACAGATCTTTTGGAAATTTGTTGAGATATTGCGAACCCTGTATTAGAAGATCAGTACCATTAGCATTAGGATTAATTTCTGTTTCAAATCCTAAATTAAATATTTTAGATACATTAAGTAAATTTTCACATGATAGTGATGTAGAAGTAGCTCATAATGCTATATTTGCAATGGGTTTAATTGGAGCTGGTACAAATAATGCACGTTTGGCAGCTATGTTACGTCAATTAGCACAATATCATGCTAAAGATCCTAATAATTTATTTATGGTACGTATTGCACAAGGCTTAACACATTTAGGTAAAGGTACATTAACATTAAGTCCGTATCATAGTGACAGACAACTAATGAATCCAGTTGCTGTAGCTGGTCTTATGGCAACTCTTGTTGCATTTTTGGATGTTAAAAATAGTATGTATTTTCTCTTTAAAAAATGATATTCTTGATATTAAAAGAATTTTTTTATTTCAGTTATCCTTGGCAGATCGCATTATTTATTGTATACTTTAGTACCGGCAATGCAACCAAGAATGTTAATAACATTCGATGAACATTTAAATCAACTTCAAGTACCAGTTAGAGTTGGTATGGCTGTTGATGTAGTTGGACAAGCTGGCAAACCTAAAACAATAACTGGTTTCCAAACACATACAACACCAGTTTTATTAGCGATGGGTGAACGTGCTGAATTAGCAACCGAAGAATATATTGCTTTAACTCCAATTATGGAAGGTTTCGTTATTTTAAAGAAAAATCCAAATTACCAAAAGTAAACAAATTATTGTTTATTTTTTTTATAATATTAGAAACTAACAGTTTTAAAATCATAATAAAGGAGTTTTTTTCATGTCTTTAAAATATTGCAATGTATTAATTTACAAACCTAAAATAAAAAAACATAAAATATATTTGAAAATTTATTTTTTTTTTTATTTTATTTTTTTTAATATAATTATATTGTATATTTATTAATATTAATATCATTATTTGCGTTTTTTTTTCACTTCTTCGCTTTTTGTTTTAGATTATGTAATTAGTTTTGTTAGTATTAAAAATATATAAATGATTTTAATAAACTTAAATTAATTTCGATATAATTGGGATTCCAAGATTTTAATAAAAACCGATGTTTTTTCTATTAATATTTCTAGATTTATATTTGATTTATTAATAATTGTATTTCTTAGTTTATTAATTTTTTTTTACATAAAATGAAATAAAAATAATTATTGTACTACAAAAATAAAAAGAAAATCTATTAAAGAATGAAGCAAAATTACGTATTTTAATCAATGGTGATAAACACCCAGCCTAAGTTGAAATATTACAATTATCTAACTGAATTTTGATTTTTTTCACTTGGGAATATTTGCAAACCAGTGAAACTGAACATCCTTTATAATTAATTCTATTTTAATTACCAGTCCCTATATAATCATCATAATTATCATACAAACAAAATTAACTTCTGGTTTATTCCTATTTTAAATTTTTGCAAATCTAATTTTGATAAAACAAAAAGAAGTTGTGAACTATAAAATAAACTGTGACGGAAATATTTTGTACAGATTGGTTACTGAATATAAAATTAGACTGACTAAATTTAAGGGAAATCTCTAACAAGTAAAGCAGTTTTATAATCAATTAATTTAATTTTTAATAAATTAGTTTAATTCAAAGAAAAATAAATGAAATTTTTAATAACTTGAAAGAATATATGTATTAAAATCTTTTCCGATGTTCTTTTAAGAAATGTTTTCATATGAAGATATTTTACCCATTTAAATCCATTTTAAAACACACATCTCAAACCGATAATTATCATTTAAAAAAAAGATAAATAACTAAATTGAAGTTTATATTGTAGTGTGTAAAAAAATACATACTTAAAACAAATTGCTGTTACTATAGTAATTTTGGCTATTTTCATTCTTATGTCTTATCATCTATCATATAATTTAACTAAAAAATGTGATTGACACATTCATAAATATAAAAAAAAATCAAAATCTATCTTAAAAATGTTTAATTATGTATACCAAAGAGCTTAAAAATCTAGTATAAATAAAGTTACTTTGTTTTTTCTTTAATTTAAATGTATAATTGTACTAATATTTTAACTATTTGTTTTTACTTTCATATTATTCAACTGATGTTGCCCATTTATGGCACAATTAATTGTATTAATTCATTCCAAAAAAAATTAAAATTTAATAAAACTTTTTTTATTTTAGATCTCAGGTATTCGTTATTAAAAAATTTTAAAATTACTGACAATTAAAAAAATTATAAGTCATTAATTTTATTTAAGTAATTCTGTTTCTTAAAAGTTGATTAAGTTTAAATTCCTCAACACAGCAATTTATATCTTCTACTTGTTTATAAAAAGATATTTGTGAATTGTTTTAAATATAAGTGCTAAATGAGCAGAGCACAATTTGAAATTCATTGAGTTTCTTTTATAATCAAAGTTTTATCTTAATTTATTATAAATAGAATTGCTATGTAAATATTATTTTAATTTAATTGCAATTGCATTAACTTCTACTTTATTTTTCTTTTAAAACAAGTACATAATTTAAATTCTTTCAATACCAACTTGGAAAACTTTTTCTATCATTCATTTAAGTAATATTCAATACTTTCTTTTATATTATTTTTTTATTTTCAATGTTTTAAATTTTCGCTTTTATTATAAAGTGTAATGATTATTAATTATTATCAATGATTTTGAATCCAAAATTTTGATTATATCAAAGAGCATGTAAAAACTCAAAAAAATATTCTTTTGATTTAATAGTAATTTTTTTTATAATTTGATTCTTTTCTCTTACAAAAGATAAAATATTTCTTAATTTAAATAATTACATGGTATGTTTAACAGCTTCAAAAGCTTAAAATAAATTGATATAAAAAAATAAAATAATATTTAATAAATTTTAAATACATTGTATATTTTTTTTTTTACATTTCGATTCAATTAAAATACACATCAGTTCAATATACTTTTTCTATTTTATTTTAAATTTAATATAAGTAAAAAAAATTAACTACTTTTTGAAACAAATATAACAATGTTTTATAATAATAATAATAAAAATAATATTTTTTTTTTACATTAATATACAAAATCTATCAGATATTTCTTCATTATTATTATCAATATCATTATCACTGTCATCATTACTATCAATTATATTATCTGCAACATTATTTTGCTGTAATCGTTGTATATCTACATTATTTTGTATGTGATTTATTTTTTTTATATCATCAGTATCATTATTTAATATTATATTATCATTATTGTTAAGATTATTACCTGAGTATTTTCTATTACCACTTATATTATTGCCTAATTTATTTGTTTTATTTATATTAATATTATTACGTTCAATTGAATTGCAACTATTATCTAATTTATATAAATCTGATTTTGTTTGTTGTTGTATTGTTGTTATTGGTATTATTTTATTATTCTTATCTTGTATATTATTATTTAAATTAATTGACTGAATTTGATTTTTATTACTTTCTGACGCAGATCTTGATCTTATTTTATTTAAAAATTTCATTTGATCTTCTTCAATTTTTTGTTGTCCTTCACTTCGACGATTAAATTTATTATAAATGCCACCAGTATTAATTATATTATTGCTAGCATCACCACTAGCACCATTTACAGAACCAATACCACCAACACTATTACCGTTGATTGATAAATTATTTATATCGTCTTTACCGAATGTTGTAAAATATTGTTCATGAAATAGTTTTTGTTTTAATATATATTCATCTAAAATCATTAATTGTGATTGTAATGATATCATAAAATATTTATAACCATTTTGTTCTGTTAATGACCACTTAATTATTTGTTCTAAACCATTGCGTATTTGTTGGCATGATGATAACGATTCAGAACGTATTACAAAATTTATAATACGACCAATTGATGCACCATCTAATAGTAATATTGATAATATTAATGAAAAATCAATACAGTTTGCTTCTGTAAACAATTGCAATAAATATCTTAATTGAACTTCTAATTTTGAATTTGGTGGTGTATTTCGTTTTTTTGTTTGTATTGGTATTTCATTATATTCACTAATATTAGAATTACGTTTTGATATTGTTCCTGTTCCAGTTCCAGATGGCGTTTCAATTGGATCTGATTCATTATTTATAGAACCAGAACTTTGATTACTACGTACACTAAAATCTAAAGAATCTTTTAATGGTTCTTCGCATATTTCTGGTAAATTAGACCATTGTATCGTATTTAAACTATTTGTAGCATGCGTTTCTAAATTGGTCTTCTCATTTGATGTTGCTAAACTATAATAACCAGAATCTGATGGTACAGATTTGGTTTGTTGGAGGGTAGTTATACCTAATAAATTATTATCCAATTCAGTACCAGTTGGTTTGGGCCAATTTAAATCATTATGTAATTGATTAAGTACTGATACAAAATCATCAACTTTAGCTGAGCGACTACTTTCCTGACTAAGCCAACCTACTAACGGAAAATCTAAAATAGCACTCATATATCCAAGATCACAAATTTTTCGTGTTTCAAGAAGTTTCCTTGCATGTCTTTGAATTATTACTTCTATAAAAAATGTTTCATTTAAAATACTTTTTTCTATTGAATCTTTATTGCTTTGTGTGCTCTTTTTTCTAGTGGAATTTTCAATTTGTTGTTGTTCAGACGAACTTAGCTGACCGTTTTGTTGTGACTGTGGCTGTTTGTCATCTGATTGTGATGTGCTACGGAATAGAAAATCTCTTGGTTTTGCTATCATTGTAGCTGTAGAAAAACTTCGTCCCCTTGCCATAGTTGAACCTTAAATGTAAAATACAATTACTAACAAACAACAAGAATTATATCATTTTTTTTTTAGAAAATGTAACTAATATTTTTATCAGTTAAAATTAGCATTAAAATTAATTAAAAGCCTTTCTAAGGTAATAAAAATTTAATTATGCAAACCCGTAAAAATATTCAATGATATAGAAAGCTATTTTATTTATATATGCTAAAAATTTAATTTAAAATAACTTGCCTAATATAAAATTTAATTCTTCGGAATTTGTTTGTTGTGATGTATGTTGATGACTATGATGACTTGACATATGAGGACTTATTTTTGTATTCATGGAAGTAGTACGTGGCGAATCAACTTCACACGGATCAATTGCTTTTAAAAATCTTGATAAATCTTTAGCCAATTCCCATTTACGATTTTCCAATGCAGTGTCAAACAATAATGTTGCATATTGTCTGCTTATACTTGAAGGTTCTAAATTTTGTAATATTATTAAATAATTGGCAGCGATATCAAGTTGATTTAATGATAAACTTTGTAAAAATAATTCTTTTGGTTTTCCAGCTGTTGCAAACAAATATGGCCATAACGCAATTTCAGTTTTACGGGCACACTGAACAATTGTTTGTAAATAAACTGGAAATTCTCTAATAAACTCTAATATACTTGGAAGTAAAGGATCTGGAATCGGATCTTTACTTGTTGCTTCCTCTTCCAGAACTTCATGCAATAATAATTCCAGACAATGTGGAAAATATGGTAATTTGCTACAAGCAATCGCTATTTCCCAAGCGGTATAACCTAAATTCCTTTTAATTAACTGTCGCAATATTTTATGTAAATAAACTTGACTTTTTTTATTTAAAATGGAAAATGGTAAAGAGAAATGTGAATTACAGTCTGAAGAATAAAGAATTGTATCATTTTCTACTCCGAGTACAATTGCATCATCAAAAAATATTACAAGTGGGTATAATTTTAATGGAAAAGCTAACATTATTCTTTTAGACATGAATGTATGACGATTCGGTTTTCTTATTTCATCTTCGGACGGTAAAACAGGGAGCCAAACACGCATTCCTAAAAAAACATTTATTAACAAAAAATTAAAGTTTTTAAATAAATAATTTACCATATATTCCACTATATAGCCATAAACAATCTCTCATATGGCCTTTTTCTGAGCTTGACAGCCAAAAACATTCGACACAAGAAGCTAAGCAAGTTGACATTGACGGAACTATCATATTTGAACTTGAATTTCTTTGAATAAGAAATAATCTACCAGAAACATTTAATATGATTGTATCTTCGTGTAAATCTTCAAAGGCTGATTTCATTGCCATATCATTTTTTAAATTCGATATTGTTAAAGAGACAACACATGCTGGGTGAATACAAACAGTTCTTACATCTATTTCATAATAAGGTGTAATATCAATGATATAATTAGCAGCATCTTTTACAGATAACTTAAAAGTATTAACAAAACCGTCAGCAGTAAACACAACCAATTGATTTTTGAATAAACTTAAAATAATAACCGGTGCTTTTACTTGCACTTTAGTACCAAAACGATTGTCCAATTTAGCATCCTTTGGATAAAGGCGTAATTCATAAGTATCTTCTAGTAAACTATAACAACCCATAATAATATATTCAAGCCACCATACTAAACCGGCAGTAACAATAAAATCTTTTTCTTGAGTTTGATTACCAAAAACCTTCCAACGTCTTGTAACTAAAGAATAATGAGCAAATCCTGTCCTTCCTGCTACTGCTATATGATAACCATCTTGATCAATAGCAGTATATCGAATAGGGCAATTACACGATGAATATGTTAATGGTAATTGAACAACAGCCCAAAGTTTATTTTCTGATAAAATGCTAGATGAATTACAAGATTTATGTATTTCGGACGAATCATTAGATTCAATTAAATCAAATGTATCGGTAGAATTTTGGCTATTTTGAGTTCCATTATTTGGAAATTTCTGTGTTGTTCCAAAGTAAATTTCATCAAGATTTTTTCCTTGACTAACATATAATTTATCTTCACCTTGTAATATTATATGAGAATTTGAGGACATTCCAGGATTAATGGTTAAAGAACTTTTAACAAAGTCCAATAATAATACACTTGTCAATCTTTTAGAATATTTAACATGTGCTGCAGATGTGCTTGGCAATGAAGAACTTTGATTAGTTTGACTAGATGCTGTTGTATTATGTTTTAACATAATAAGTTGATAACCTTCAGCTAACCATTCCATATTATATAATGGAAATGGATTTTCTTTTGCTAAATTAGTGTTAAGACCATAATCCCAAACTAGTGAACACATTAACATCGTGCCTGAAAAATTAAATTATATTATATTTTCACATCAGTTTTTAAATTTATTTTTAAAATTTTTTTTTTGTTACCAAATGTACTCCATAATGAAAATCCACCCTTTTCCCATGATATAACAATAGCACAACCATCTGGTGTCCATTTTAATTCATTAACTGGCCCTGGATTTCCAGAATAATCTTTTGAACTTAATTGTAATTTATGAGATAATTCTAAGCCACCAGTATTTTCATCAATACAAAAAACTGCAACTGTTGAATTTTTACGACCAAATGCTAATAAACGAAATTTATGATTAATTCCACAACATGTTGCATCTTCGATATTAGGCGCCCATAAACCTTGAACTTGATTTGGTGCAAATTTTAAATTTGGTGAAGTTAAAAAACCAGCACGACCATCATCAAAACAAACGGCAAAACCACCGATAAGTAATGAATAATCCATATATTTTATAAATGCAGTTGAACGAATTTTTGGTGAACTGGAATTATAATTTTTTTGCTGATTAAATGTAAAACCAATATTTTGTAATTCAAGTGTTGAACCAGCTATTTCTAAGTCTCCAGACCAATCAATTTTAATTAATTTTGAATTTTCTGTTGTTACCATTAATTCAGTCAAATTAATACAAACAATTGATGTTATTGCTTTTTCAATATTAATAACTTTTATTTGTTTTAGTGTAAATCCTGGTATATTTTCTTGCATTAACAATTCAGCGCTATCACGTTTTAAATTTGTTGTTGGTGGATCAATTTGTTTAAATACACCATCTGGATCGTTTATTGGTTCAATTACATATATTAATATATTACCCATATCGGTAAATACAGCAATTCTACTTGAATCTGGTTTCCATGTAAAACCTCTATTATTACCTAAATCTATTATAGAATTTTGACTACGTAAATGATAAGTTAATGGTGTTAATGGTTTTGCATACCATATACCTAAAACATTATCTGTTATTGCAGCAAAAATTACTTTAACACGATCACAACATATTTTATGAATTTTACCATTACTTGGTATTGAAAGATCAACTAAACGAGGCCAACCTACTGGTAGATACATTTTGTTGTATTTTTTTTTTTGTTTCTTTTTATTAAAAAAAAAGTTCTAATTCTCAAATTATGATCGATTCTAATTCATTGAGAAATTAAATTAAAAAAAAATACTTTTACTTTTTTTTATTTTTTATTTTTGTCATATCCCATTAATAATTCATATATTTATTATGATGTTGATGATGTAGTTTTTTGTTGTCGTGCCTCTTTTTCTTATTTAAAAAAAAAAAAAAAAATTTTCTTAACATACTTTCTTAGAAAATATTTTACTATTGTATATTTTAATAAAACATATTAAATTTTTAAATTTATACATATTTTTTAAACAAATTTTTTAAAAATATTTTGTTTTTTATTTTTTGGAATATTTTATTTTGGTATTAATTATATTTAAGAAAAAAAATTGACGTATAGGATTTTCTTATTTTGTTTTTTGATAAAATTTATACAGATTTTAAAGAATTCAATAACAAAATAATACACATTTAGAAACTACACAAAATTTTTTTAAATATTTTATGATTTTAAATTTTAACAAATACAAATTTATTTTTTAATTAAAAATTTACTTATACACAGATTTCTAATTTTATTTCTTTTCTAATATTTGGATTAAAATTTTTTCTTCGCGAAAAAAATTATCTGTCTGGAAGGTGTTGCCAGCACTAAATCAATTTAAATTTTATTTTGACATTTGCTGACAACTTAAATTTTAAATAAATTAAAAATATGACAATTCAATTTTTAAAAACTAAAATAAAAATTTGTTTTGGTTTTGATTTGTTGTTGAAATTTGCTCACAACTTTAAAACAAGAAACTATCCCTATTTAACACTAGATGTCTGTAAATAATGAAATTAAAATTTACTTCCCAAAATTTGATTTTACTAATCAACACTAGGTGTCAATAAATATTGATGCCAAGGTTTTGGAAAAGTAGAATGATTGAAATGAAACATGTGAAAATACCTGCTTCCCAAAAATTAATTTTGCTAATCAACACTAGGTGTTAATAAATATTGATGCCGAAGTTTTGGAAAAGTGGAACTATTGAAAATAAATTAACGGTTTTTTAATTTCAAGTTTCAACAAGCAGTTATTTTAGTTTTGGCTAGTTATTTGAATGAAACGGATCGTAAGAAAAGTTTACTTTTAAATCTCATAAAATAAAAATGA
Source organism: Dolichopus griseipennis (assembly GCA_963082915.1). NCBI lineage: Eukaryota > Metazoa > Arthropoda > Insecta > Diptera > Dolichopodidae > Dolichopus > Dolichopus griseipennis. Next base: position 70,818,921 of record OY720445.1, read on the forward strand.
ATTTTTATTTAAATTTTAATACGTTAAATAATATTTATTATAATAAAATAATATTCAAAAAAAATTCGTAACTAATAAATACTAAATTTAAATTAACATTATATTATTTTGTATTAATTAACAAATAAATGAAATTCGTATTTCGTAACATACTTTATATCCTCCATATTGGATAAGTCTAACGGTAAAGGTATAAATTCTTTTTTTGCATTTTAATTTTTTAAAGTTTTCTCTAAATATATTTCAGTTAATAAATGGAATAAAATAATATTTTTTTATTATTTTTAAATTTAAACAAAAAAGAAGGTACAATTTTACAATATAGTAAAAATTTAATTTTTAATGAAAATAGACGCCGCCATATTGGATTTTGAAAGTTAGAAATTTTGAAGAAACTTAAATATTAGGTATTGAAGAATCTTAAAATTATTTTAGAATATTTTTTTTTTTTATTGTAACTAATTTAATTAAACCTATCTAACAATTTATTTTTCGCGTTTTGAGTGAGTGTGGGAGTACGTCCAACGACGATTACCCTTGATATTTTTTTTTTTTTTTTTTTTTTTTTTTTTTTTTGTTATTGTATTATAGCTGCAAGATCCAATGGTCTTCTTCTTTTTAAGCGACGTATTGCACTATTATCTTCATCTACAATTATTTTCCTCATTTCTGTGTTTTCGTGTTGCGTAATTCTATTTTCGTGATTTATTGCATATTTTTTGATTTCTTGTTCAACTGTGTTGATTTTTAAGTCTCGATGAATAGTTGAGTTTCTAACGTACCAAGGAGCATTTACGATACATCGAAGCACCTTGTTTTGGATTGTCTGTATAATTAGGTAATTGCTTTTTTTAGTACATCCCCAAAGTAGAATACCGTAGGTCCAAATTGGTTTTATAACTTGTTTATATATTAAGAGCTTATTGTGCAGGTTGAGCTCTGATTTCTTTCCGAGTAGCCAGTTAAATTTTCTTAATTTCAGATTAATTTCCTCTCTCTTTTTCTTAACATGGGCTTTCCAGCGTAATTTAGCGTCTAAGGTCATACCTAAATACTTAGCTTCATTCGCGTATGGCACTGCTTCGTTGTTAAGCATAATACTAACGGGGTTAATGGTTCTGTTTGTAAAATTTACGTTGACTGATTTTGATTCATTGATTTTAATACGCCATTTTTTCATCCAATTATTGACAAGATTTAAGTTTTCTTGGAGCTTGATTGAACATTCCTCAATTGTCCTTCCCGTAGCTAAGATTGCCGTGTCATCTGCGAAAGTGGCTGTCATTGTTGTATCTATTTCTGGTATATCCCTTGTAAAGAGGAGGTATAACACAGGACCCAGCACACTACCTTGTGGAACTCCAGCTTCAATGTCTTTAATGTCTGAGTATTCGTTATTGTGCTTAACTCTAAATGTTCTATTCGTAAGGTAAGATTCTAGAATCATGCAAATTTCGTTCGGTAGAACCCTATTCAGTTTGCATAATAATCCTTTATGCCAAACTTTGTCAAAGGCCTGCGCCACGTCTAGGAATACAGCTGAACATATTTCCTTATTTTCCAACGTTTTTTCAATGACATTAGTAATCCTATGAACTTGATCAATTGTAGAATGATTCGTTCTAAAACCAAACTGATGATCTGGGATTAAATTCTTTTCTTTAATAATCGGAATTATGCGAGCGAGTAGTATTTTTTCCAACAGCTTGGATAAGATAGGTAAGAGTGAAATCGGTCTATAGGACTTCGGATCATTAGGTACTTTCCCTGGTTTAGGAACCATCATAATTTCTGCAACCTTCCATATTTCCGGAAAATATTTTAGACGAATTACCGCATTGAACAGAAAAAGCATTTTCTTTACAGCTATTGTTGGTAGTTCTTTTAAAACTTTTGCAGTGATAAGATCATATCCTGGAGCTTTCTTGTTATTGGTTTTCTTTATTTCGTTACGTATTTCAGTCAGAGTTATTTTCCTTATGATCCTGCTATTGGGATTAGTAGCTTGGTGTGCATTTTTCAAGAAGGTTTGTCTAGGAAGAGGTTTAAAAATATCCTCTAGGTATTCAGCAAAGCAGCAAGCTTTATCCATATCTGTTATAGCCCATGTGTTATCAGGTTTCCTTATCGGTGGTGCTTGAGTTATAGGTTTGTTTGTACTCTTGACTGTCTTCCAGAGAGAGTAATCATTCTTGTTATCTGCAGATAGTTTACTTAATGAATTTGCTGTTGCGTCGTTCTTTATTTGCTTTAAAAGCTTTTTCAAATTATTGCACATGCGATTAAAATTTGTTTTGTCAACTGGAGCTCTAGTAATTTGCCACCTTTTCCTAGCTTTCCGTTTTTCTTTTATTAATTTTCTTACTTCTAGTGGATATATAAAATTATTTGTGTCATTGATTATAGTGCGAGGATTAGTGTTGTTCCAGACAGAATTTTGAATGTCAGTAATAAATTTGTTGGCTTCGATTTCTAATTGTTGAGCACTTCTCAGAGGAGTATTTAATTCAATGCAGATTTCTAATTCATTTCGAACGTTGTTCCAGTTTGTTGATTTATTACATAGCTTAGGTGGTTCTTGTTTAATAATTACGGATTCGCTTATGGTAAGTAAGACAGGAGTATGATCCGAGCTTAAATCAAGATTTTCTTCAACATGTATGTAATTGCCAGATATGCCTTTGGAGATAAAGAAATCTATTAGGTCTGGAGTTCTATTTTGATCTGCAGGCCAATATGACGGTTTACCAGAAGAGTGGAAATCACAGTTCATTATAGACGCTGCTTCGTAAAGTGCTTTGCCTTTAGGCGAATTAAGTCTTGAGCCCCATGCAGTGTTTTTGGCATTAAAATCTCCGCCTATTATGAAGTTTACTCCTAGTTTTCCGAAAAGCCCTTTATAGTCTTCAGTCTTTAGATTGAATTTAGGAGGACAGTAGATAGCTGACACTATGACTTTCTTGTTTTTAAACATTATTGCTACTGATGAGACTTGCATGCAATTTTCTTCAATCTTAGGTACTTCGTAGTGACTAATGTTGTTTTTAATAATTATTGCAGAGCCTCCTTTAGCTTTATTTTCCGGATGCTGGGTGTGATAACACGTAAACCCTCTTATATTTAAGTAACTTTCTTTTGTAAAGTGAGTTTCAGAAATTAATCCTACGTCAATTTTTTCTTCGTGTAAAAATATTTCAAGCTCGTGAATGTGGTGTAAAAGGCCATTAGCATTCCATGTCATAATTCTAATTGATTTCGTCATTTCTTATTAATTCTAGAGTTTAATTTATTTTCTAACGAGCTAATTCTATTGCAAATGTTTATTTCAGATTTTTTCTGTTCGTCAAGTTTGTTCAGGATCAGAGCTAGAGTGTTTTCAATACTTGTTGTATTATATCTTTGGTATGTGCTTGCAGCCTGAGCATAAGTTCGTTCGTCTTTTAGATTAGCATTAACATAATTAATTTTGTCAGCCTTATTAATATTAGAATTACTATTTTGTCCTTGGGGAGGACTATTTGCACTTGGGAGATTTCTTGATTTAGAAGCTAGGTCTCTCCTTTTCTGTAGATCTTTAGCTACTTTACAGCCTCTATAGTTTGCTGGATGGTTACCTCCGCAGTTAACACATGATGCAGGAACATCTCTTTTGTGTGGGCAGTTATTAGAGAGGTGACTGCAGCCACATTTGACGCATTTAGGATCCTTTTTGCAGAAGTTTCCTGAATGATTAAATCCTTGGCATCGCTTACATTGAACTATAGACTTGCTTGTTTTCTTAACAGGTTCAATTTTAACTATCAGATTTAAGATGGACCTTATGCTGTAGATTTTTGTTATATTTTCACTTCTATCGAAAGTTAGCATAAAAAGAGGTAACTTTCTTTTATGTAGAACAAGTTCTCCTTTTTCATTGGCAACTCTTTCGTTTTTTATTATGTTTACAGCGTCTACAATGTTAAGACCTTGACTGGTGATATCTTGGATGATTTCGCTTTTGTCACAACTCCAATGGAGACCTCTGGCCATAACCCTAAACGGTCTATCATTTTTATCTTCGTATGTAAACCATTCGATTTTTTCACTTTCCAGCTTTCTAACTAGTAGCCTGTAGTATTCAGAGGTGTCTTAAAATAAAAAATTTTTTTTCAAATTTACAATCTATTATTTTTAATTCTTTAAATATTGTAAATCATACAAATACTTTATTATCAAATCTTCTATTTTAAATGATTAAAAATTAATCTTATTTTCATTATTATGTATAAATAAAACAAATAAAACAATTTCAATTATTTTTAGAATAAATGCTGTAAAATTGGAGAAATAGCAAAATAATACATAAATAAATTGTTGTTTTGTTTTTCTTTTTTTTTTTTATTATATTACAATCAAACAAAATAAGCGGCCAATTGGGCCATTTTATCTTGTTTAGGTCTTCCACCTCGTGTACTGCGACTTTTACCACCGCGACCACCACCACCACCAGCCCCACCTCGTCCACCACGTGAATTGACTTGAGCTGGTCGAGCTGTAATTGCTTGATGTTTCTCAACAAGATGAGAAAAATCTTGCGAACAAAATACACAACCAGTTTTCTCTTCACTATTATCTTTAAATTTAGATTTTTCTGATTTGTACACAACATCAACCAATTGTGCTCCACAATCACAACGTTTTTCTAAAACAGATAAAATAAAATAGAGCATTAGAAAAATTATTTATTTTTATTATATAAATAACTTACCATCAACAGTTATTTTTGTTGCTCCTTTAAATATTTCAAGCTCGTGAATGTGGTGTAAAAGGCCATTAGCATTCCATGTCATAATTCTAATTGATTTCGTCATTTCTTATTAATTCTAGAGTTTAATTTATTTTCTAACGAGCTAATTCTATTGCAAATGTTTATTTCAGATTTTTTCTGTTCGTCAAGTTTGTTCAGGATCAGAGCTAGAGTGTTTTCAATACTTGTTGTATTATATCTTTGGTATGTGCTTGCAGCCTGAGCATAAGTTCGTTCGTCTTTTAGATTAGCATTAACATAATTAATTTTGTCAGCCTTATTAATATTAGAATTACTATTTTGTCCTTGGGGAGGACTATTTGCACTTGGGAGATTTCTTGATTTAGAAGCTAGGTCTCTCCTTTTCTGTAGATCTTTAGCTACTTTACAGCCTCTATAGTTTGCTGGATGGTTACCTCCGCAGTTAACACATGATGCAGGAACATCTCTTTTGTGTGGGCAGTTATTAGAGAGGTGACTGCAGCCACATTTGACGCATTTAGGATCCTTTTTGCAGAAGTTTCCTGAATGATTAAATCCTTGGCATCGCTTACATTGAACTATAGACTTGCTTGTTTTCTTAACAGGTTCAATTTTAACTATCAGATTTAAGATGGACCTTATGCTGTAGATTTTTGTTATATTTTCACTTCTATCGAAAGTTAGCATAAAAAGAGGTAACTTTCTTTTATGTAGAACAAGTTCTCCTTTTTCATTGGCAACTCTTTCGTTTTTTATTATGTTTACAGCGTCTACAATGTTAAGACCTTGACTGGTGATATCTTGGATGATTTCGCTTTTGTCACAACTCCAATGGAGACCTCTGGCCATAACCCTAAACGGTCTATCATTTTTATCTTCGTATGTAAACCATTCGATTTTTTCACTTTCCAGCTTTCTAACTAGTAGCCTGTAGTATTCAGAGGTGTCTGGGTTAACTTTTCACACGTTTTGACTTAGTGATGTAATTTTATAGTTTTTTATGTTTGAATCTAGCAAGGTTTTAACTTTGTTATATTCTTCAATTGCAACAAGGTTTATAGGGGGTGGCTTTCTTTCCCTAATTTGCAGGAGCTCGTTCCCTTCGCTACTAGTAATACTAGCACTATTATTAGTTTTGTGTTTATTAGTATTACTTGAAATGTTTTTTCCCTTGTGATTATTATCATTATCATTACAATTAATACTATCATTTGCAGGAATAATAGTAGTACTATCTTTGACGATGTTTGTTACTTTACTGAGAACTGGAGAGGCTTTGGCTTTCCTTTTTTTTGCTTTTCTTGTATTTGCTATCCATTTATTTTCTTCTGATTCAAACCCTGTCAGATCACTACTTGAGTCTGATGAATCATTCTTTGGACGGTTGATATTGTTTTTTGCAAGTTGGGCAGATTTTAGAGCCACGTTTTCCTTTTTTAACTCGTTGATTTCATTCTGCATCTTTTTGATAATTGATTCTAAATCTTCCAGCTTTTTACACAGCAGCACATTTTCCTGTTTATATTTGCCGGCGATTGGTGAAGTACTTACAACTTTTGGTGGAGTTCTTGGTATTTTGTTACTTCTGTTGAAACTGTTAACTTGAGTTTCCGTAGATTGTAGATTCAGCAATAGTTGGTCTCCCCCAGAATCCGTGAGACCGACCTCGTTTGAGGGTGGATTTACCAACTTATTTGGCATGCCACCTGGGGTAATTATTCCTTGTGTTTTTTCCATTGCATCTTCTTTTTTACGTGTATCCTCGTCAGGAGCCCTCACAAGGTGCTATCAGCCGGGCCAGCTGAACCTAGGTTTTTTAACGAGGTTGGTACTCCTCCCCCTCCTCCTTTCTCATCCGGGCTTGGGACCGGCATTGGCAGAGTTAATTTAGAATATAGTTTTATTTTTTTAATTTAAAATAAAAAATATTTCTATTACCTATTTCAAAAGAATGAATAATACAAAATTTTCAGAATATCCTTAATTGTATGGATCAAAATGTAACAAGTAAGTGGATATATTTTCAACTTTAAAGTTAATATATATATTTTTATTCGAATGTTTAATAATAAATTAAATTTAACTTTAATGTTTGTATTATTTTTTTTTATAAGAAATAAAATAAGTATTAAACTTACGGATTTAAGAATTAATTTTATGATTTCTCTAAGATATTTAAAAAGTAGTTGTGGAAAAGCGGTATAATTATCTTGTATTTTACTATCAAAAAGATTGAAATCATCTACGTATAGCTTAATTCTTGTCTCAAAAAGGACTGTTTTCAAACTGGGCGTTTAAAAAACCTCTCAAATCTATATCTATAACCTCTCAAATCTTGATTGTGGAAGATTTAACACACTTTTTAATTAAGAAAAGGAAAGTTGATTTTATACTAGTTGAATTTTAAAATAAAAATTTTTTTTTCAAATTTACAATCTATTATTTTTAATTCTTTAAATATTGTAAATCATACAAATACTTTATTATCAAATCTTCTATTTTAAATGATTAAAAATTAATCTTATTTTCATTATTATGTATAAATAAAACAAATAAAACAATTTCAATTATTTTTAGAATAAATGCTGTAAAATTGGAGAAATAGCAAAATAATACATAAATAAATTGTTGTTTTGTTTTTCTTTTTTTTTTTTATTATATTACAATCAAACAAAATAAGCGGCCAATTGGGCCATTTTATCTTGTTTAGGTCTTCCACCTCGTGTACTGCGACTTTTACCACCGCGACCACCACCACCACCAGCCCCACCTCGTCCACCACGTGAATTGACTTGAGCTGGTCGAGCTGTAATTGCTCGATGTTTCTCAACAAGATGAGAAAATTCTTGCGAACAAAATACACAACCAGTTTTCTCTTCACTATTATCTTTAAATTTAGATTTTTCTGATTTGTACACAACATCAACCAATTGTGCTCCACAATCACAACGTTTTTCTAAAACAGATAAAATAAAATAGAGCATTAGAAAAATTATTTATTTTTATTATATAAATAACTTACCATCAACAGTTATTTTTGTTGCTCCTTTAAATACATTTATTATAACATCGCATCTATTACAACCCAATTTCCAACTACTTGGTGATGATGTACAATCAAGTACTAATATTCCATTTTCACATTCAACACAACTTGAAATTCCCAATGAATTTAAAGAATGTTGACAAGTTGGATGTGTACATGAGTTACAGCCTGAATTACGTTGCATATCTCTAAATGGTGGATGATTGTAACAGTATGGGCATAGAGGATACGAACGTCCTTTTGTTCCACTTGAGAACGCAAGCAATTCGAATTCATCTAAAGGACACTTAAGTTCACGATAGACACGTACATTCCCATTCGGTAAAGAATATGTTTCATCGCAATGAGAACAATGTAATCGAGCCGGTTTTGTCTAAAAAGTAAAAAATTTTAAACTTAAAAAGTTATTTTCTTTAGTTTAATAATCTATTAATACAACTTACTTGAATATATTTCATATATCGTCGACATTTACCACATCTTGATAAAGCTTTTCCAGATTCTGCTAAAGGAGAAAATGACACTTCAAACAAGCTATCCATATTGGATATGTTTTGAACAAAATATAAAAATTTTAATCTAAATATTTCAACTGCATGTCGCAAAACACTCTTAAATTCAGCTGAACCTTTAGCTATAAGAGTTAATAATTTTTCAACTTCTGACCTCATTGTTGGTAAGACTAATTCTGGATCAATCTAAAAAATTTAAAAAAATTTATAATTTTTATAAACAAATAATTAATAAATTTTTTTACTTTTTGATAACCATGAACTAAAACAATCCCCAAAGTGGTAGGCACTAATTTACGTCCAGATTGAATTGTAACATAATTTCTTTGGCAGATGTTATTAATATGTACAGGTATCGAAGCATCAGTTCCAATGCCATGTTGCTCCATTAATGTAATCAGTTCTGATTCGGTTAAATAATCTGGTGGGCCAGTTTGACCTTCACCTAATTTAATGTCATTTACTTGAACTAATTGTCCTTCAACAAATGGTGGTGGTGCTTCATTTTTTCCAAAAGCTTGCCAAGTAAAAACTTTGGTAAAACCCGGATCAATTAGAACATTTGATGAGGTAGAAAATGTCTCCATACCAACTTTTAGTTTTGCCGTTGTTGTGCGATACTTCAAATCCTTCGATACTGTCGCCAAAAAATGTCGGCAAATGTAATCATAAACACGCCAAGCATCACCATCAAAATCATTTCGATTACCAGATTTCATTGGTGTAATCGGTGGATGGTCCCCATGATCAGCACCTATAAAAATTTATTTTAGTTAAATATATATATATATTTATAAACTATATTTAATCACCTTTTCGAGGGATATTCATCTCAGCAGCAATACTACGAGCTTCATCTCCAAATTCTGAGTTATTTTGTAAAAGTTTAACGACTCCACTAAAAGTCAAAAGTTTTATTTCCGGTTCTTTTTTTAATTAAAAATAAATCTTACTTTAGGTCGAAATTGGTGGGATACTGAGTGGTTTCGGTACGGGGGTAACTTATGTACCCTTGGATATATAATCTACAAATTATTTTTATTAATATATTTTTAAAATCAATTCAATTTGTAAAATTTTACTTTTCAGCTATTTGCATTGCTTGATGTGGTCCTAATCCAAGACCCGAACTAGCTGCTCTCATTAATTCCACTGTATTTAAAGCTACAGGTCGACCTTTAAATTGTTCTTTAGAAATAACGCTTTCCACTCTTAAAATTTTAATTATGTTAATATATAATTTAAAGTTTTCATCACAATATTTACTTAGCCTCCCTATTTTCTTTTGCTTTATTTAAAAGCATTATAGCTATTTCCTTTTTAAAAACACGTACTCTAGCCCAATCCAAAACAGATTCTGGTGTACCAGCATGAAGTTGTAAATACCAATAACTTTCAGGTTTAAATGTTTGAATATCATCATGTCGTTTAACACAAAAACCTACAATATTATTAAAATAGTGCTTTAGTAATTTCAAAAATATTAATTTTATAAATGATTAACCTAAAGTTGGTGTTTGACAAGGCCCATAAGAGATAAGTGATGAATCTAAATCACCGTAACGTCCTTGGAAAAATTTCGTTTGAAATCTTGTAAAAGCACACCCGATTCTTAAGTCCAGTTCTTGTCTTGCGTCAACTGATTTAGCTTCATTTTCATTTGGATGAACTAAATTGGCCATAGCATTTTTAATATCTTTATCAGTAATAGCAGAAAAACGAGCTCTAAAACATACACTATTACTAGTGACGTTTTTTATTGAACGTGATACTGCATTCATTACCTCAAAACATATATTTTCTCCTAAAATTTAACATATATAAATTGTAAAGCTTTGAACAATTTAATTTATACCCTCTTTATCGCAATCAAGCCATAAAATTAAATAATCACATCCTCTGGCTTCCTGAGCTAAAAATGCTGGCATTCTTAATTTAACATTGGCTTCTTTCTTTTCTGTAGGGCATGAAAATAACTCAATTGGATCAACCTTTTCCCAAGAATTATATTTTCCAACAAAATCTAATGCCATTACATGGCCACACACTGATGTCATCTTGAAACGTACTGTTTCGCCATGAAATGGTCCATCCCATTCATGTACCGAACAAGCACCATTTAAACCTAAAATAAAAAATGGGTTTTTGAAAAATATCTGAACATCATTTTATTTTGTATATAAAAAATTATTTATTTAATAAATTAGTCAAGTAATTTTTTTTTTTTTTTAAATAGAATTCTAACCTATGAAAATTAATTGTAACTAAATTTACTAGTTAAAAAATTACGAACACCCACATTAGAATCAGGGTTAGTGTAATTATACCATTTAAATTTAGTTTTTTTTTGTATTTGATTTGTTAATATACTGTTTAATTCCTAAAATTAAAATAATTACCTTTCCGAGATGTGGAACGTCCATTGCTTAATATATTAGCTAAAGATGCTGCCAAAGAAGGCTTTTCTGCTACCATAAGAGCACTCTTCATTTTAACTAGAATTCAATTCTCTTATTTTAACTAATCCCCTATTTTAGATTGTTTTACTTTTCTATTAAATTATATATTAAATAAATTAAATTTTAATTTATATACCCTAAAGTGACATTTTAATAAAATTCACTTTAAAATAAATTAAATGTCATATTGAAATGACAACCTGCAAACGTTCGGTCTGCACTAGCGCCTTTTTAACTTTCTGTGGTAAATTTAATAATAACGTGGGTATTTAAGACAGATTGTCAAACTAAAAAATTTTAAAACTATTTTATAAATTATAACAATCGTTTTCATAAAATATTTAAAATTTAAAACACTGTTGATTTGAAAATATTAAGGTATTTTTACATTAAAATTAATATTAAATCTAAATACTTCTTTATTAAATTAATGTAAATTATAATAATAAATTTATTAATGTGTTCGAACACTTAAAAATTTATTAAATTATATAAGAATCTAGGAATATGTAATCGAATAAACTTGGTTCGTATCATTCTTGGAAAATATAAATGAATTACATTAGAGACTTTTTTAAAGAGGACCAAAAGCCAACAGATTTCGAACAATTTTAAAATTAAATTATAACGCATATTTCAATTCACACTAGGATTCGTTTAAATTGTTCATAAAATAAAATGAAAAAATTGAAATATCTATTCGCTAATTTATTCAACAGTGGTTTTCATCCAACATTTATAAAATCTGAAGAATTTTTCTACTTTCTATCTAAAAAAGGTTATGTATTTTAATTACATGTAGAGCGAACAAATAACGAATTGTTCGTTCTAATAATAATTACTCATCCCTTGTATATATGTTGTATATTCAAATTCAAAAATTTAAATACATATTAAAAAAATTAAACAAAACTAAATTTCAAGCTCTGCAGTTATTTATTATTAATTTTCGTTATAAAAAGTGAAATGTGGGTGTCACTCCGTTTTTAATTAAAATAAAAAACAAATCACAATTGCAGCTAATATGATATTTTATTATATTATACTTTACTTATGCATAGTTGGATTGGATCATATTCTATATACATTATGTACCTAATATGATTTTCTTTATAAATTTAATATATCTATGGATTGGATTAAATAATTTTTTTTTGTGACGTAAGTAAACCGTTATTTTGCAATTTAACTCAAATATTGTGCACTAGCAATTTGCTATTTTGTTAATATTAAAATATTATTTAATTAATATTATTATAAATAGTAGAAACAAATGTAGAAATAATTTTAAATATATAAAAAATAAATTTATGATCAATTATATGTCGGTACACATGCATAAGTAGCGGTACACATAACATAGCATATATTTTTTTTTGTAGGTGAGTTTAATAATTTCGCGTCTGCAGGTGAGTTTTCTCTCAAATATGTTTAAATAAATATACATAATATTTTTATTTATAATAATTAAAAATCGTATTCTTTTTAGATAACATGAATAATAGTAATTGAAAGCTTCAAATTCTATAGAAATCGTGCCTTGAAAACTGGTATGTAACCTCTAATGTTAAAAATTACACCGGAAAAAGTATTCCAAAAAATAATATTCTAAAAATGTCCAGGATTATTAATCATTATGCTGTTGCATAAAATGTTGAAGCTATTATGGAATTTAATCACGTTAGACAAACCAATAATGTGCTTTGCAAAAATCTATTATGTATTTTGAAATAAATAGAACATAAGGTTGATAAAAAAGGGTAAGTAGATAATAATTAACCTGCAAAAATTTTTTTGTCAGATTATATTTAAGAACCATATATGTATTTAATAAGCTTTCACATGTAGTAAAACTTTTACGACTTCTTAAACAGCGTTAATTAATATTAGTGCAATAAAAATAAACAGTTATTGAAAATTACAGAATAGAATAACCCAATGTTAAAGTCTCTATAATTATAATTTTTATTAAATATTAATAATTAAATTAATTTTCTGAAAAATAAAAATCATTTTATACCATCCCCATTACATTATGTAGTTCAATATACCAACACCCAAAAAATATTAAATCAACTAACATCATTGAATTAGTAATCCTTTTAATCTGTCGTCCTTAATGGAATTAGAGATTTATTTTTAAATCATCCTGTGTTGTTTTACTTTTTATGCAGAAATTGTACAGATTTAAATGTGCATTTAACATGAAGTATATATATTTAATCTTATATACGCGTATATACGTATTTCCAGTATATATATATATACATATATAAATATAATTATATTAAATATGTATGTCCATTGTTCTTAAGTACACTTTATAATCTTGCATAAAAAATAAAGCTAACATAGGAAATATAATAAAAAAAAAAAATTTGAAATCAGACTACATACTATAAAAATATGTTTGTTTAAGGTAGGTAAAAAATATATGTCAGTAAATCAGTGCAGTATAAATAATTAATATATTAATATACATATGTGTAATAATTGGATTTAACTAAAGAAAAGATTGTACATTTTTTTTAGATTTAGATTTGTTTTTTATTATCAGTATATTATCTGCTATTAGATTTTATTTGATTTTAAGAAATTTGAATCATTAATTTACAATTTTTTGAGAAAAATAGGATTTGTAAATAATATACAGGTTTGCGTTAAATTTTAAAAGTATTGAAAAAATATGAATTATAATTGTATTGTAAGAATCAAAAACCACGTAGCTTAACCATTTTCTTGGCACTTTTTCAAAACTTTAAAATATACTCCGGAATCTATACACTATGTAGTACTAACGAGACGAATCATTATTTACTTTAAAAAAAAATAAATAAATGTTGTTTTAATAGTGGAACACTATATGATTATTCGTTTGAAGTGTATTTTTTGTAAATAAATTAATAGTAAAAAATTAAAGTAAAATAAATATTCTACGATACTTATCCTTAATAGTATTCTCAAAACTGGTCTTTGTTAGAGCTCTATTAAACGATAAGAAGAATTTCTATCGATGGATATTTAAAGTTTTTTGATAGTTTTATAAATTGAAGTTAAATTAAAAGTTGAAAGTACAATACCCTTAGAAGAATATGAAATTTTTTAACCCTGTTCTAAGGCTTACAGTTAAAAGTTGACCAAAAAAATAATTGTGTTTTCTGATGAGACTTTCACGCGGTTTCATGAAGGTCCACCAGCTTTCCTAATTACCTACCAACTATTATCTTTGAGATTAATAGTTTTTTCTGAAATGTCCTACAGTATTTATTGTAAAAGGAATCTGAATTGGAATATGGACTCTATACCTGAATACCTATTATTGATTTAAAAAAGATCACTAAAATAGGAAAGGTACAAAACTACTTTGTTAAAATAAAAAAAAAATTATTTCCTTTATTTAATTAAAAAAAAAATGCCTAAATTGTCAACATCTTCCTTTCTTACCTTAAAAGAAAAGTTAAATTGAATATTAATTTTCTTTTGTATTATATTAATATCTTTTAGTATTACCGTTTAATTTAAAAGTTAAAAAAATAGACACCTCCAACAATAGTTTTTTAAAAAAAGTAATAAAATTTTGCATGATTTATTATAATTTGTCGTCTACTTGTTTAAAAATATTTTTAGTATTTCATTACAGTCATGAACATTTTCTGTGAAAACCTTTTTTCAAAAATTAGTTTTAAAATAAAATAAAATTAAAATAATCTAATTAATTAAATGTCATAGGTATTTTCTTGAAGTTTAAATTCATAACATATTCATTTATAATTAATAGTTGATAACTGTTAAATATTCAGAAAAAAAAACAAATTAGAATGAAAACTGTTATGTGTATACAAGGATTTTTCAAATTTTTGATTTTATTATCAATATGTATATAGTATACACTGTTATAAATACATATTATTTAAAATTACATATAGTATAGCTAGCTTACTATATATAAAGTATATAACAAATAAACTTAAATACTTTTATAAGTCATGCAAATAATGACAAAAAAAAAAAAACATGAAATTACATAAATTTACCATTAACATGTAATTTTATAGTAGAACAATTCACTTAAATGGATACAATACTGTGTTTTTTTTTTTTTCAATGAACTTATCCTAAAATTTTATTCATAGATATTCATGTATATATATTTACATAAAAATATATATATATAGATGACAATGTCAATTTATAAAGTATTTATGTTATATTTATATGATATATTATATGCATAACTATATATAACATAGGAACAATAAGTACGTACGTACTATGTAGTGCCTATTTATGACAATGAGCAGAGCAATCACTTTTCCTTAGTATTTCATATATTTCAGCAAAAAAAAAAAGAAAAATGTTTTATTTTCTTCTTTTTTTGTTTTTTTTATTAAATTACAAGATTTTTTTTTTTTTTTCTGCAAATCAAATTCATTCACGTCATTGTGACGTAAAAACTTTGTTATCTTGTATATATACGTTAATGTTTATATATATTTTTATTATATTATATTTATTATTAAATGTTTGTACATATCTTTTAAAATGTATATTGGGGCTTTTTTTTGTGAATTTTTTATTTTTATGAAAGGGGAAAATTACGATGTGTCTGTATATATGTATGTTAATATGAATATATATATATTTGTATAGATGAAAATTTACATGAGGAAGAAAAAGATAAAAATGTTCTTTTTGACAAGTGCTATAAAAGTACCTTCAGAATAAAATAATAACAAATTAAAAAAAAAAACATAAAAAACTGATCTGATAACCTTGGTGGGTGGAGAGGTGAATAATATTGGTTTTGTTTAATAAATACTTATTGTACATATATGTGCATGTACTTATATAGATTAATATAGATTGACTGTTAATGAAAGATTTATTCTATATGGTTATGAATGTACCTATGTATGTTTGTTTTTATTTTGTTTGAATTTGCCCTCAATAAAAAATTAAAAATTAATTTTTAAAAAATCAAGTGAATAGAATTTTTTAAGGTTGTTGTTTTCATTTATTTAGTGCTGATTATTTGCAGAGTGGTGAAATTTTTCTTTAGGCTCATTTTATATTTTCTTTGACGTAATAAGTATTTAAATTTTTTTTTGATTTTTGTGTTTTTTATTTTTTTGCCGTTTCTTATTAAATAAATTATTACTTTGTATTTAAAGATCTTTTGTATACATATTTTTGTATTTATTTTAAGTTTATGGTTACTTTTTTTCATTAAGATCTATTGAAAAAGTTCGATTACCCGATAAAAAAACAAGTTCAAGTTAATTCTGCCGGTTCGGAATAGATATACAATGTTAAGGAATGTAGCTAATAAGATTTTTAGCTTATTATTCTAAAAAAAACATCTTTTATATTTTTTTTTGAAATAATAAATGATTACGTGATAATTTTCTAAAAAACTAATTGTATAACAAAAAAAATCACTACAGCCCTAAAATGGTTATAAAATTAGGACGAGTATTGAAACTTAAACCTTCAGGCCTTCAAAACTTTTATTTTTTAAAATGATACTGACATTTTATTTAATTATTTACTTGTTTTAATTAAATTAACATTATATGTATGTTACGGTTAAAAAATGTTAAAAAAAAGAATTATAGGGAAGTGGTATATATATAAATTTCCATGTTAAAGACATGCTAGGTAATTTTACTGTGGGGTAATTCTCCTGTTCATAAAAGGCTGCAAATGAAAACAAAAGAATTAATGAACTGCAAAGGAGTGTTTTTCACGAATAAATAGATCTGAAAATTTATTTCTCACATTATAAATCTTAAAAATAATACTTTAACCTAGAAAAATTTTACAAAAACGGTTACAAGAAATTGTGTTGTGGGGCTCACAAACCCTTTAAAGACAAATCTTTACATTTTTTTGCATAAATCGCATAATAATTAGATATAAAATCGCATTGTTTACTTGAAAAAATCAACTTCCGGTTGCATATTTTGTGCGTAAGTCTGTTGTTTTTTTTTTTAATTTTTTGTGGGTTAGGCCCCCTTTGGTCCTCAACTCCTTTTGGAAAACTCCAGATTCTTTCAGAAAAATTTTTTAATCTGATTAATCAACAATGAATTTCTAAAACTTTTCATGAAAATATAATAAAAATTATGACAAAACCCACAAAATTAAGAGAATCCTATAACGTGTTTATTTTTCTTTAAATAAAATTATTACAAATTACAATATACAATATACATACACTAAATCAGATCGACACATTTCAATATATTGTATAATATATTTTGTGATTTATAAAAATCAATCAAAGTTAATTAATATAAATTATTTACGTCTGTGATGACGTTAAATTGACCGTCAAGAAAATATGCTTTTTTTTTTTTATTTTTTTACTTTTTTTTTTTTTATATAGATATGTAAGTACATTTATAATAATATCAAATACATTCTTCACATATGCATGTGAATATAAGTGAATCAAAAAAAAAGAAAAACTTTTTCATTTTCTTTTTTTTATATATTCTAGTTCTATATATGGAAATTTTTGTAGCATACTTATAGGGATGCATTTGTATAAATAAAAAAAAAAAAAAACAAAAAATTTAACCAATTTAAATATTTAAATAAGAATTAAGAGAAAACACCAAAATACAATAACAAATAAACATACATATAATAATATAAATAAATAAAAAAAAAACACAAGAAAACAAAAAAAAAAGGAAAATTCCAAAAAGCTAAAACAATTTTTCTTCTAGCAATATGTTTATTTTTTTGGTTTTCAGTTATATTTTAAATGTATTTGTATAGCATATCCCCCCATTTCAATTGAATTTTTCTCTCAAGTTCAATATTAAGGATAGTTTAAAATATTATATTACATATGAATGTATGTGTTGTATGTGTGTGTGTTTTGTTTTTTTGTAAATTAAGAAAAAAAAAAAACACAAATTTGTTTATTTCATATTTGATTTTTCTTTTGTAGTTACATTGTTGTTTGTGTTATTGTTGTTGTTGCTGTTGCTGTTGCTCTTGTTGGTCGTTGTTGTTATTTCAACACACAAAAAAAACTTTAAAAATGTTGAATACAACAACATATTGTTACATTTTTTTTTTTTTGGAATTTATATGTGTATATAATTATATTATATTCTATTTTTGGAAAGTAAACAGTTTTTCAATGCTTTCATGAAATTTGCTTTAGTATGTAAAGAACAATGGGAATTTCTAAAAAACAATAAATAAGTAAAACAAAAAACATGTTTTTTTCTTTTGCAAGGAAAATAAGAGAGTGAGTGGATTTTGGACATAAAAGCTTTCATTGTTTTTAAATTTGAGATTTTTACATATAAATAAAATAATCATGTGCAGAGACAGAGCTATGGTTAGTATTTAATTTATTTGTATCATTTAATACTTTAGTTTTGTACTCACAACTTGGTATTGCTTGTTTTTTTTCCAATTTTGTCCTCTTGTTTTTTTTTTTTACAGTGACACACTGTGAAAAAAAAAACAACATAAATAAAATCTGAGTATATTATACCTATTAACATAATAATATATACGCGTTCAAAGATTTAAATTATTGAGAGTAGGTACTAGAGGTACTCTTTAAAGTACATTTTGTTGTACAGACTACAGCTTTATTGTGTTGCTCATAATTGTGTATACAAAACAGATATTGTGTCAGAATTCAGAGTCTTTTCTTTAAGTCAAATATCTGAAATCTGAATTAATTATTTCAAGCTAAAAGTGTCGGTTCTTTGTTTGTTTATTTTTTTTTTCTTTTAGAGTTAAAACTGTAACTAAACGTTGTATTAAGTTGTCCTTTTTTTTTAAATTAACAATTTTCAGGGATTTTGAGGGAATTTTTTTTTAATATTTTATAAATTTTAATTCAATTCAATAAATTTAAAAAAAAGGAAACAGTTTTTACAATCTTTAATAAAATATTTAAATATATATGTCAGTATGTTTTCACACATGTGTCATTGATATTTTATTAATAAATGTTTGGTAATTCCTATATAGGTATTAGATTTATACTCGAATGTATATATATATTATATTACCTATATAATATTTAGTATATATGTATGTTTATTATACTATAAAATTGTTATTCTTGTATGAAAAACCAAGAAAAATTTTTATTAAGGGAAATTTTTGTTTTTTTAAATGAAAAACACAAATTTTGGTGCAAAAAATTTTTATGAATGTGATTGCAAGAGAACTAAAAATGATTTTGCGCAAACTTAACTATTGTTGTTTTTTTTTTGTTTTTCTGAAAATTTTTAAAAAAGTGTACAAATTAACAAAACACAAAAGTTTATAAAATCATGTGCAATCTTAAAGCTTTCAAAAAAAAACCATCTTCATTTCTCTTATTTTCGTTGTAAATTTTCATCTCTTTTTAAAATTTTCTCAAACTTTTTTTTTTTACACACATACGTCCAAAAGAAAATTTGTGAGAAAATCTGTTTTTTATTTTTGTTTTTTTTTTTTTTTTTATTAATTTAATGGTTTTACGAGATATACTTGTGTATTTGGTTATATACTATATAATATATATAAATATATTTGTAATTTGTGTAATCTTTAAGATTTAGTTTTTTTTAAAGAAAATTAAAAGTAAAAAAGAATTAAAAACTTCCAATACTTCAAAAATAAAAAAATTCAATAAAAAAGAAAGAGAAAAAAATAGAGAAAAATTAGAGAAAAGTAGAAAGCATTTTTTCTATTAAATAAATAGAAATTTTAGAATAGTAAAATTTAAAAATAACAACAACAAGATAAAAGAGTATGGGAGAAAGTAAAAAAAAAGAGAGATTATTTATTTTTTATATAGTTTAATTTGAATTTTGAATCAAGTCTATTTATATGTTACGCAATTTTTTTTTTAACTTGGACACATTAATATTGATGTATTATGAATTATTTGTACTTATATATATAGATAGTGATGTTAGATTTGTATGTAATATAAAAATTAAATATATAAATAAGCGGGTGATATTTTAAAGAGAAAAAACAGTTTGAATAAATAAAAAAATAAAAAAAAAAGAAAGACGGAGTGATTAAGTCAGAATAACTTTAAAATTTCTTTTTGTTTTATTTTCTTATTCTCATACACAATATAAATTAATTTCAATTTTTATTTTATAAATAAGTACCTAGTAAAAATTATAAATAACTAGGTATAAATAAATGTTGAAGCAAATAATAGAATGTATATATGTTTTTCAGACATTTAAATTGTGATTTAACATTTATTTTCTTTATTAAAATATAAATTTTTATAATTTAATTTTAAATATTTGTATAGTTGTGTTTTTTTTAATACCTGTCTAAGGATGTGTTTATGTTGGAGCTGCGATAAGTGATACGAGCATAGCGTAAAAAAGTATATACAGGACTTAAATAAAGCTGTTTATATTGAGCATCGCTTTGATCATCGATTAACAATATAAATTTTCAGATTATAAGCTCTTATCGACGCTCTTATCACATATCGCAGCTCCAACATAAGCGAACCCTTAATTTGGTTTTTGAATATGTAGTCCGATTTAAATTTTAAAACAAGTACCCAATTTTAGATCGTAGTTTTGTAAAAAAGTTTTTGATTTGGTAAAAAAAGAAATTTTTAGAGATAATATTCCTAATATAAATTTCTTGTATAATTTGTAAAATGATTTCCAAAAAAAATATTTTAATTTTAGGATTCCAAAACGAAAAATTGGTTAGAAGAACTCAAGATCAAGATCTTTAACATAAAATTCCATATTAATAATAAACAACAAAACATCCAATACTTCAAAAACCGCAAAAAAAAATTTAAAAACATTATAAAGAGTTTTATAAATCTTTAAAATAAAAAAGATTTATAATTTAATACTGAAAAAAACAACTAATATGTTCCTTTTTGCATACAATAGACATGGTATAAAATGGGAATAAGTATTTTGGGACTCTTTTAGGTTCTTGTTTTTTTTTCAAACCAATCCTATGAAATGAAATATTAATTAAATATGTAATCGTTCAAACTAATACCACCTATCTTTATAAATCACTCTGTATATTTTTTTTTATTTCTTTGTTTTTATCAAAAATTATATATTTTATTCTCACTACACTATTTTATTATAGTATATACTCGTATACATATACAGAACAATGTTGTCACAAATATTTGTTTTCTTCCGAAAAAGTAGCATAATTATGTTTTTAGTTTTTTATTTTTTTGCTAAAATTAAATTTTAAAAACAAATACTTACATAAATCGAATCTTATCTGTTTCTCCTCTGTTAAAGTTTCAATTTTTATCATTTATTAGTTTTATCAGCAGATTTTATAATACCTTTTCATTATGTTTAAATATCATTATTTTTATAGATGAAAATAAGTATATATGATAAAAAAATATTCAACTTAATTTGTTGAGTAGTTTGACACGTTATTAATGGAGTAGTGTCTTGTAAATCAAATTTACGAAATCCAAATGTATCAAAATGTATTTTATTTTCAGAAAATATACATAAATATATGCGGGATTCTGAATTAGAAGGCATTTTAAAGTTGGGTTTCAAATTCAGTATTATGCGCTTTTTTCAGAATATGCCATTTGTTCATTTGGATATTGAAAGTTCAGAGTTTTATACATTTATATTTTAAAACTTTAATTTTTGATTAAGACTGGAGTTAGACATGGTTTCAAAAATCTTAACTTTTACTTTTCTGAGTCTGAATCCAATTTGTGAATCCAATTTCCCTACACACCGATTTTAGTTTTTTAAGTGCCGCTGTTTTCGAAAACAATAAATCATAAATTAATTTAGATATTTAAATCAAATCTAATCATTATGGCTAATTTACTTATAAAATATTTTATTTCATATTCAAAATTAATATTTTATCAAATTTTTAATTAATATTTTAGTCACTCTTAAATTATAATTAAGTTAATTTGTTATTGTTAAAAATTAAAATTATAATTCATATAAAGTTTTGATAAATTATAAAGTTTATTACAAACGATATATATTTCACATACGTATTTAATTTCTGATAATCATAAGAAAAGCTCAACTCAGCACAATTTGGAATTTTTTTTTAGTATAATTTAATTTAGAGCTTTCGGCAATACTGTATTCGTTTTTTTTTTTGGTTTTCTTCTTATTTTCTTCTTTTGTTATAAACTAGCGTATTTTATATACTTAGTATAGTATATATAATTATATATATACATATAATAAAAAAATTTTTATGACGGCGTATAGAGAGCAGACAATAGATAAAATTTATATTTTTTCTGATAGATTTTTATTCAGTCTGATTCGGTATTTCTTACAGATCGGATTTAGATTTTTATTAACAAAATTTTTTTTTGTTTAATTTTTAACTTTTTTTTAATTACAAAAAAAAATTAAAATGTAAAGTAACGATTAAACAAGGAAATTAAAATAATATAATCCAAGTGAAATAAATATTAAATATAAAAAAAATAAATAAAATTTTTAAATATAGAATATAAGTAATTAAAAAAAACAAAACGTTAGTTTGTAATTTATTTATATATATATTAAATAACTAAAAAATAGCAAAAAAACATAATTTCATAAATAAAAATCAACAAAAGAAAAATTAAAAAAAACTAGGAGATTTTCTAAGGATTCATTCACATTGGAAGAAAAAAATTTGTTTTTTTTTTTTTTTTTTTAATTAAAATATTTTATAAAACAAGGTAAAACATCATTGGATAGATACATCTTGAAAAATTAAAAAAAGAAGCAAAATTATTAAAAAATACAAAACTACGAGTAAATAAAAAAAAAAATTTAAAAAGTGTAATTTGTAAAATCTATATATATTTATTTAAAAAAAATCAAATCCCTCATATATTTTTACTATTCATATATCAATATATACATATATAATAAAAATAAATGGATAGATAAGTATCTATTCAATAAAAAAATCCGGCTTTAAAAAAAAGGACTTTTATATACATACATGTATATAAATATTCTTGCTTAAAAATATATTTAAATATATGTATATACGAATTTTGTGTGAAATATAATTAGATTTTTTTCTTTAACTTAGCACAAAATTTATTTTTAAAAAAAAAAAATTGTTTTACTCGGCTCCAGTTAAGAAACGCTTGAATTTAATTTATTTTTTAAAATGAATTAGCATATCATTTAATGATGTGAAAAAAAGTCTGCCAAGGGTTTGCCACATGATTTTTTTTTTCTTTTTGCTTTTTTTTTTGTAATTGTATTGTATATAAATCAATTTACAATCGTCAAAAAGGATATCAGAACAAAAAAAGGATATTTTTTTTTTTGCACAGAAACAGTGATGGAAATATTAATTTAATTCTTAAAATAGGTTTTTTTTTTTCTTCATTAATGTTGTTTTGTGTGAAAATTTATATTGGTATAATGAGGTTTCGGGTTTTTTAATTTATTAAAAACCTAAGCGTCATTGTAATTTTGGGTCTGAATTTTTAATTAACTGTAGTTAGTGTGTTTAAATATTTTTTGTTTTTGATTTAAAAATAATTTTGCGGCATCTATGTATTCTAAATAATCGGGGCCAAGTTCTTATACTGGATTATATATCCTTTTTTTTTTTTTGTCCTATCTTAAGTTTGAACATGCTTTTAGTTTATATTTGTATATTATAAGTGTATATATAAAAGAATTTAAGTTCGTATTTGTAATTTTTAATATACAAAAATCTAGTTACAAAGTTTTTTTTCAAATTAAAAAAAAAGAATTTATTTTGTGAAAATCTTAGAAAGTTATAGAATTTTTCCTATATGTTATACATATAATAATAATTTTTTTATATTTTTTTTATTCCTATTTGGTCTTTTTCGTTATTTTTTTAACCAACACATGTCAAAAAAGGATTTACATATATAAATATATTTCTATATATATATTTTTATTTCATTTGTAGCTTTTGATTCCTTAAAAAAAAACATAATGGTATAAAATTGTATGAAAAAGATGCTCTTACTTAATAATATATATACATATAGTATAATAAA
>OY720445.1:70842938-70909146 GCA_963082915.1 Dolichopus griseipennis
AAATAAATAAAATTTAATAATTTAAAAAATACATAATAAAATTTTTCTATATACATAAGGAATAAAATTGATTAAAAATAAATAATATTTGATAAGTGCTTTAGTTTTTAATATTAAATTAAAAAAAAAATAATTAAAAAAGTCAATAAATATGAAAATATGAAGAAAATAAACGAAATATTTAATAGATATATATAGTATAGTAGTTTTTAAATTATAATTTATAACTTATTAAATAAAATATATATATATATATATATATTAACTATTTATATGTATCTATATATTAAAATTTTCATAATATAGCAAAATATTTTAAATATAAAGTGAATAGAAAAAAATTTTCAAAAGTGATTCATTTATAATTCAAAAAAAAAATAATTAAATATTTAAATATAAATAAAACAAAAATGTTTGGAAATGAAAATTAAAGATAATTTTTTTTTGTTTTTGGATTTCATCAGATAGAAATTAATAAAAAAATTTCGAATTTAATAAATATTTTACAAAAGAAAATTGAATAAATATAAATGATAATGAAATTGCATCGCATATAATATCAATCTTATTGTGAATTAAATTAAATTAGATTTATAGTTTTGTTTTTTATATATATATAACAATTAATAAATTTGAAAAAAGCATTTTGTATAGTTAAATTTTACTTACACGTGTTAAATAAATGTTAAAATTCTAATACTGAAGTAAAAATAATATAAATAAAAGCCATGTAAAAATATAAAAATTTACAAAAACAAAAAAAAAAAGCTTTTTTTTTTGCCGTCAAATTGTAACTGATAAGTAATTACTATATTAAAATTAATTAATTAAATTAATTTTACTGACATCATGAATATAACATAATTAATATATATATATATGAAAATATACACATTTAAAAAAAGAATAAATCATCAACTACAATAAAAATAAAAAATTTCATAATGTAAGTTTTTTTTTTTTGCTTAGATTATTACATATATTTAAATATAAAGTATGTACATATATATATTTGAACATTTATGGAGATTGTTGAAAAAGCATTTTAATCAAATCAGTTTTTTATTTTTTGATTTTTCTTTGATTTTTTTTTTATATACATATGTACTTGTTTTAAACATCAAGGTAATTTCCCCAAAAAATAATATAGAAGTCAAAAAATTGTTTTGTCTGCAAATTTATGCATATATACATATATGTATTTGAAATTTTGTTTTAAGAAATTTGAGCCAAGGTCCAAATTACATCAACCATTTATTATGGTATTGAAATAATCACTTTTATTAAGTGATTCTTATTTAATAAAAAATGTATTTAGTTTTAATCAAATATAGTTTTGATGCAGGAGAAAATAATAAAAAAAAATTATATTTTGATTTTTTGATTAGGAATGAGTGTTTGATGGAATATGACAATGTAGTTTTGATTAAAAATTAATAAATGCATATTTATAAATAGTTGAAATCATTTATATTCTTTTTGAATTCAGATATCTACTTAGCTTATTAGATTTATTTAAGTATCATATATAAATCTATATATGATACTTAGTATTTTTCAAATTAAAACTAGAGCTTTACTTAAATAAGTTCTGACAAACTTTAAATAATTAATATTAAAGACTATGGAACTAAATTGTACATTGATAACTTTTTCCTTCTCCTTTTTCTTTTAAATACATTTGTGGAACACTGTCGAAAATATTAAACTTTGTCAGACCTCAAGTCTCCCTTTTTAAAAAAAACTAGTCAAAGCTAGCAAGTTGCAGTTAATAAACTTTCAGAATATTCTACTATATAAGATTAATATATTTTTAATATGTTTTTATCTTGTACATAACATATGCTCACTATTTCCCAGAATAATCACTTCCTTTCTTTCACATTATAATTTAATTATTATACAGAAAAATAATATTATTTTTAAAAACGAAATTAATTATCATACGGCATACATTTATGGTAAATTTTTTTAAATTTTCTCAATGTCATTTCATCATTTCCTTTCTTTTGCAAATTTTAATAATTTTAATAGATGCAAACATATTTAAACATTACTTATAATTTGCTTTTTATTAATTTGAGTGCAAATTAAAAAAATCATATTTGAAAAATGCACAGGGTGTTTTATAATTAGATATGTATATTGTATGTAATATATACTACTGTCTTAATACTTCCAAATAAGTGGTCTAGAAAACACAGTTAAATGGTAATACATGAAAACTAAATTAAAACTTGATTTTTTCTTGAGGATAATAAGACTTTAAGCTAATAATAGGTGCTTACCATTCACAAAAAAGATCTACTCATAAGTATCATTGCAGTTGAACATAGTAGCCCATTTAATTTTAAAACACCCTATATAAAATAAATTTAATTAATTAATTTTTCACTTTTAACTAAAAGTTAAACAACTATTTTTTTTAATTACTTAAAGTAAAACCATTATTAAAACAGTACTGTATTTTTTTTTAAAATACTTTGATTACAACTCAACTCAATTGTCAAAAAAAGCAACATATATTACAGTAATAAAAGAGTTTAAAGTACTTATACATCGAATAAATGAAGATTATTTTAATCGATTATTGAATTGTGTTTTGAATCTTTAAGTATTATATTAAAAAAAAAAAAATAAATGTTGAATTGAAGTGGTATTATAAAAAGACAAAATCATAACAACAATAAAAATCAACATCCTTAAATTGAAAGGAAAGATAGAAAGGAATCCTTTGTCACAACAAAATACAATTCAAATTCATATAACATATGTATACATATAACTACAACTGATATGGTGATTTCCTTGTTATAAAGAGACGTTTCATTGATTTTATATCAATCGATTTTACTTAAAACTCTGTATTTCTATATTTATAATTTGTATATTTGCTATTGTTGTTGTTATTGTTTTTTTTATTTTGAATGATTCCATAAGGATTTCCTAGAAGTTTTTATAACGTAAGATACCGTTTAAAGGTTATAAATTTATACATATATACAATGCTTGACGTACTAAGTATATCTTTGTTTCCAGATATGATTGTCTTTTATATATATATATACCTAATACCTATAGATAATAATAGATTTATATATTTACATAATTTTCTTAAACAGTTTACATATTTAATATACGGAATGCGTTATTTAATGATAAATTATTATAAGTCATATACTAATGGTTATATAGATAATGATAATTTATTTTTTCAATAATTGAGAAGCTATTGTTTAATACATGGTGGTATACTTGATTTATAAACAAAAAAAAATATTTTCAATGAATATATAATATATACTACATTAATATGAAAAATTTTGTTCAATGAACTTAAATGATGGCACTTGATTGAATACAAAATAATGCAATTAATAATATAAAAAAAAATAAGAGAATGAATGATGAGACAAAACTTAATATACTGAATAAGTTCTTCAATGTTATACACATTTTTTTTTTGTATTAAATATATCTATTTATTTAAAAATTTATATAACTAATGTTGAAACCTTTTTAAAATCATGTCTAACACATTAATTAGTATCAACTACTTATATACTTAATAGAATATTAAAATTTTGTATATTGTTTGTATTTTGAAAGATATTAACGATTTGCTTTAAAAAATTTATTTAAATTAACAAATGGTTTATGACATGATTAAGTTTTTAAACTAAAAAAAAAAAACAAAACCATTAAAGCTAATAACTATAAGCTTTGTTTTAAATATTAAAAAAAAATATTTAATATAAATGAAACTTGAATACGTGATAAATTTAGCTGAGTTTTTAAATTTTATGAATTTTTTTTTTTTTATTTGTAAGAAAAGAGTGTTACAAATTAAAATGTAACAAATAATTATAAGCTGTAAGAATGAAAAGAACGTGTCAATTTCTTTGAAAGTCAATTAGGTACATACACAGTACACTTATAAAGTAAATATAACTGGTTTTTTTGTAAAAGATTGTTAAATGGTTTTTGAATTGTTTAATGAGTCGAACTGATGCTTGAAAAACATTTTTTCGATGATTTAAATCAAATATGTATATAAAAATGTATTATTAAATTATTTTATGAATGAATAAGTATTTTTAAGTGTATATCAATTGTTACTAAAGGTATGATATACATTTTTGTTCAAATTAAAAACGAAAGGCTTTTTTTTACTTTTAATGAAAAGATTTTAATTTCAAATGAACGTTGTGTACTTTTTAAATGAATTTTTATTTTAAATGAAATCGTTTTACTTTAAGTGAAGAAATTTGTATTATAAATATGTATAAATAGTATATAACATTGTAAATATAAATAAGTATATAATATAGTATACAAATAAAATATTATACACATATTTACTTTAGTGTGAAAATTTCTTCACTTAAAGTAAGAATTTACATTTAAAATAAAAATTTCTTCAATGCAAATAAAAATATCTTCATTTAAAATAAAAATATCTTCACTTAAAATAAAAATGTATAAAAAGCCGGCTTTTTTGTTAAAGAATAAAATTCAAGGCTTAGTTTTATTTCGTTTCTTAATTGTATACGTGTGAAATTTATTAAGATTTTAATAATATCAAATATCTTCTCTTTTGTTCCAATATGTACCTATGATATAGAATGGCTTATTGGCCTAACAGTTTGCATTTATAATAAATAATTTATATAGGAAGCTGTGGTTTCTCTTATTTTTGCTATAAATAATTTTAACTCCTTTAAGAATTTATATTCTATTTATGTCTACTTATGTCAATATTACTATAGAGCTTATATTATATTAATATGGTTCTAAACCATTTACATATGAACTTATGTATTAAAAATAAGTACTATATTTAAATTAAGTAAGAATAATTTTATTAAGTATATAATTAATTGATTTAATTATGAAAGGGCGTTACTGTAAAATGATTTATTATACAGTTTAATTTATGGTTTTCATTAAAAAGTTCAAATATATATATTATTTTAAAATATACTTAACGAATATTAATATTTTTTTTATCAACACGAATATTTATTTTACAATATTTTATTTTATATTATTTTAATTTAAACATAATAAATAACATAAAATTTAAAATTTTAATTTAAAAATATTCAGATTAAAAATTTTGTTAAAATTAAATTAGAGCAATTTACATTTTAAAAAGGGATTTTAAATATTTTCCAAATTTTTCATGAACTCATACATTTATTTAAATTATTATACTCAAAAATAATAAATTTTAGTAATTTTAAACACACTTATTTAAAATTTACTTCAGGATTTTGAAGGCTCTTGTAACTTTTGTATGCATTTGATTAAAAAATTTCCTAGAATTTGTTTGTTCATTTCCATATGAAAAGTTAAAGTTCAACAAAATAACTATATACAAATTCTAAGGCATCTAGCTATTTATTCGAAGCAATTTGAGATTTAATTAGTTAAATATCCTTACTATTTTGTAAAAGTTATTTTTATTTTACATAAACTCTTTATTACAAAGTTTTATACAAAGTAAAAAAAAAAAATTTAATTTTTAATTTATATTTTTTGTTAAGTCCTTTCTTTATTTTTCTATAAAATAATGTTTTGTAAACTATAAATTAATAAAAATTTAAAACTTTTTACTTAATAATATTCTCTTGGGCCTAAAACTTATTTAAAACTATTATTTATATATTATAAACTAAATTATATTAACTATATATTTGTATATTTTTATAAAGTTCATAAATCTGTTAAAACTTTATTTATTTTTTTTTTTTAATAAATAAAACGTCCATAAGTACTTAAATAATTCAATTTTGTTAGTTTTTGAAATTATATAAGAAAATAGTAAAAACTGTATTTTTATTTGTAGGGACCTAGTTATTCCTTAACCATGTTTTTCTGTTCTTGGTTCGATTTTTCATATTCTGTATATAAAAGGCTTCTAAATAAACATATTAATTATTTTATTTTCCATATCAATCAGAAAAGTTTAATAGTAACTGGTACCTTTCTTTTGATTGTGTCTTACAGTTTTAAAAGTTTTCATATTATGTTTTTCTGATTTTTAAGGACTTGTAAATTTAGATAAAACTTAGACCCTTTACGACAAAACTTTTCTTAAATATTCTCTAAAAGTTCTTGTGTTTTGTATTTTCATATCTAACAGTCCCTTTCACTAAATATCGTCAATCTTTTCGTCTATTAGTTACTTGTAGTATATTAGTAATTAATTTGTAGTATTATTAACTTAATTATCTTATTCTAAGTAATTTTTATTTTTTATGTCCTTTGTACAAAAAATATAATTGGATTTATCCCTTATTTTAAAAAACTTATATGTACAATACAAATATATGTATTTAATTTAACATGTTCATAATTACGTTAATAGATATTCAATTTACGTCATATTTTAAGTTTTTTAAAAAAAATTAACAAACGTTAATGCAATGATCGGTATCGGTTTAAAGTTCAAACGTAAATACAAGTGTCAGTATATAGATGATATTTAATATTAATAATTATTTTTATTTTTATTATTAGTGATAAATTATTTCTATTAAATATATTTTATTTTACGATAAGTTTAAGTATATTTGTAATTAATTACTAATCAGCGAAACAAAGAAGAAAATTATATAGAATAAGCGTAAAAATGGTTTTAGTTTTAAAGTGTTTCTTTCTTTACATTCTATTAATTATACTTCTGTGCTACTTGATACTTTTTCAAATACTTACTTACGTCTTTATTCTGATAAGCTGCCGTTGTTAAGTTATTTATTAATATTTTTGACGTACTTACTATTTTATCGTATGTTGTATAATGTGAGATATGTTTTATAAAGGTCAGTAAGTAGTATAGTATAGCTATTTTCGGCATTGTAAAATAAATTATATCATATTTCATATGAAATTTGATTAAAAAAAATTTGTTTATTTTCAATTATTAATTTTTGTTTTGATTAAAATAATCTTATAATGTTTAAAAAGATATAAGAGTGTCAATGTCAATATGAAATAACGCCGGTAGACTTTATATCGCTTGTAATTCATGTTGGGATATAACTATGTATTTTAAAAGTGTCATATTGAGTCAATTGCCTGTAAATGTGTGAATGTAAATTTGTTATTTAGGTATATGGAAAACATGGATAGCTCGGACTACAACGTTAATAACCATAGGCTGTGGTTAATATTAATACTACTTTCACCCTAATAAGAAGAATTGAAGATTATTATTCTGAGTTTTTGTAGAAGCTTTGGCTTTAACACAATTTTAAATGATGCATAAGAATTCATAGCTTTATATATTATACTAGATAATACCCGGTACTCGTTACTGCTCCTCTCAAAGGGTTTTTAATTGAAGTTTATGTAATCAGAAAAAATTAACACAAAAATTTCTCGTTGTGTCAATGTCAATTCAAGAATGTTTTTAACTACTATATCACATTTTTAAAATTTCTTTTCTATCGTCGTGGCGATATGATTTAACAAAATACGTCAAAAGAGACAACCCCAGTGCCAAAGAGCAACACGTATGTATATGAAATTTGGAGTCTCTTCAAATCTTTAAAAATTATTGTTGTGCCATTATATTATGACTGATGAAAGGAAATCTGTGGAAAATATCCAGAACTTGATAACCGCAAAATTACATTTTTTCAATAAACGTGTTTGAAAATTTTTAAAAATATTTTGTGACACAAAATGTTTATTTAAAACATTATTAATAACCATAAAATAACTTGCTGTTGGTTTTGTAATAATAGATTTTTGGAATTGATGTTTTGTTCTTTTTTTAAGGTCCACTTTAAATGATATCTCAAAAAGGGAAAAATTACGGTTATCAAGTTTTGGAGATTTTCCACAGAAATAACATTGAGGCTTTCCACTTTAAAACGAAAGATTGAAAATATATTTGAGCTTAATTTAAGAATTTGTTAAATTATTATTTAGATCGTAGTAATACAATATTTTAAGATTTAAACGCTTTCAGTGAATTGGGATTAGAAATAGATCCATGTAACTTTTAGTTTGTTTGGACATAGTTAAATTTTTTTTAATAGTTTAAAAAAACATTTTAAATAGTTTATTTATGTGCCAAATTTAACTAAATGTTTTATAGTTATCAAGCCTTAATGTAATATTAATTATTTTAAATAAAATTAAAATTTTAAGATTCAATTTATAATTTTTTTATATGTTAGTACGATTTTCCAATTAAAATTTGAAATAGGTATTCTATTCTTTTATACTTCTTTTATTTGTATATAAATTACTTTTATATTAATTTTAAAACAGGAGCGGAATTATAAGATTAAATATCAAAGAACTTTAGGAGTGTTTACTGTCTCCTTAAATCTTAATATTTCTAATTTCTTTAATTCTTTATTTTTATTGCTCCCATATCTCGTATTTACACTTTAAATACCACCATTTCTTTAACGTTTTATATACTTTAAAATACTTATTAATCATAACATCTTCGATGCGAATCAAAACCATTTTATTCAGATATTCGTAACTCTTTTTCGCCTTGTCATAATGGTTTTTAAAAGTTAAATAAAACCTTTTTAATTTTACGTTTTTGAATTAATTTAATAGTTTTTTTTAAATTTATTAATTTTTATATGTATATATATACATAATATGATTACAAAAGAAAGCAATATACCGTTATTAATTTGGTATTTATTAAACACGTGTAGTATATAGAACAAAAGAGAAATGTTCAATTTTAGCACTTTCATTCGATTAAGAAAAAAAAAATATGACGTCTAAATGTGTTAACAATCATCAATTATCTCTTGTTTCTTGGCGTCATTGAAAAAATTTTTAAAGTATTTCTTTTTATATATACAATAAGTACCTATATTACCTATTATATACTTTTTTTGCTATTTTAATTTTATATATTACAATGCCAAGGTCACTATTAAAGTACTAAAGAAATGAAAAAATGTTGTTTTTTTTTTTTTTTTTTTTAAAAATGTTTAGAATTGAAAAAAATAAACAAAAGTCAATTGCAAAATATTATTATTATTTTTCTTTTCTTGTTCTTTATATTTGGTGGATTCTTTTTTAAATTTTTTTTGTACTTTTTCGTTTTGTTCTTTTTTTTTCTTTAAGTAAAAAACCAAAGACAATGACGTCAAAAGAACATTCAAAAAATAATGACGCAAAGAAAAAAAGTTTTTTTTTTTTTTAAATATAACTATCAATTGAATAATTCTTAAGTTTTTATTTTTATTTTTTTTGCCCACTCATAAAATGCCAGAAATTTACTTAAAACATGCAAAAAAAACTTTTTTCATTTTCTTTTATTTTTTACATTTTTTTTATGTCATAATTTGCAAAAATTTAGTTTTTCAGTTTTTAGTACATTTGTAGGTATATATTTATTGGTTCACTACGCTCTCCGTCAATCCGAGTTGTCCGATTAAAAACTTTTATATAAACCCTCATCAAATAAAAAGTATTTAGGATATTTTAGTATAAGTTTTTTTTATATAGCGACGTCTGTGATCGATTATGAACTTCCAGCTCCTCAAAATATAAAAAAAAATCTATATTCCAAAAGTTTAACTTCTGAAATTTCTATTTTTAAACCGAAGTCATGTAAACATCGTAAGTTGAAAAAAATGTATTGTTAGCTCAGTTTTTTTTTAAAGTTTAATATCTTAACTTATTCGACCGGTGGCGTTTCAATCGATAGGTTTTGGATTCGGAAACAGGTCAGATTTTATTTAATAAAATCTAGTAGCTTATATCATAATATAAAGTATGTATCTACCCTAATTGAAAAACGGTTGCAGGAACCACTAACTTATCACATTTTATTTATTATAGTTAATTTTTCAAACATTTAAAAAAATACTTTTAGGTAAAGGTACTGCATCATATCTAGTATAAGTAAGCTAGTGCATCAACTCAATTAATCGTTTTTTTAAAAAACTTTTTTAACATAAAAATCATAGAATTGTTAATAAATCAAATCCATGAAGTTTTGATTAGAAAAAAGCATTCACTTATTAAAAAAATTTATAATTTGATTATTTGATTAATGATAAGTGGTTGGTACAATAGGGTCCGAAACATCTAGCGAATTTTTATTTTTAAGTTAGTATGCCAAAATTAAAGCTGGATCATAATATTTTCGTTAATTAATATAATTTAAAAAATGAATGCCATTTGAAAAACGCCTCGTTTTATTTACTACCTTGCTTTTATTTTTTGGTTTTGTAAACTTTAAAAATTTTCTTATTTAGAATTAAAAAAAAAATTTGTTTAAATTAAATTTAAAAAATTTTTTTTTTTTGTGAAATAACTATTTCAAATATTTTTATTAAGTAATTTTAATTAAAAATTCAAAATTTTAAATATCAATTTTAAAATTATGTTAATTTTAAAAGTTTAATATTAAATTAGAAATGTAGGTTTGTACAAGTAATGATGACGAACAAAAATTTGAAAGTGTTTCATATATGAAATCATTTGCGAATTATAAGTTGAACTTTGATACAAAAGTATGATTTTATGTCATATCCTAGGGTGATGCAAGAAAACTTAATAATTTTTAATCTTTTTTAAGTAATAAAACTATTTTTAAATTCTTCATTATTATATATATGGTTTTTAAATGAAATATATTAATTTCTCATTTTAGAATGATTCTTAAGTGAATTATGGAATTAATTCATCTGTTAAATAAGTTATAATTTTCCGTCTGGATTTGAATCAACGTTTTCTCGTACAATGCAAATTATTCTCAAGATTCTGATTATCAGAGGTAAATAATTTAATGGTATCCAGGTGTTATAACCTCTTGACAATATAAGTTGCAGAAGTCTAATTAGATGTAAAATTTCTGAACAAATGCTGAAATTTTTCAAAATCAAATGACGTCAATACATTTGTCGAATGTTGTGTTTTTTTTTTTGTTTTAATTAAATTCTATAATTCTATTTCCGTTTATAATAATTGTGTGGTCTTTTTATGATTCAGCTTTTTAGTTTGTTTTTTTAATTTTTTAAATATAATAAGAAATTATTTCAGAAAAATTTTATTAAAGTATTAAATTAATAAGTAAAAGTATTAAAAAAATTATATAATATTAATATATTTTGGGCTAGATTTATTATATTTTATTCATTATGAGTTCTATAGTTAATATACTAGTACTATATGTGTAACAATAAATAAAAATGTTGTATCAGAAGATATGTGTTTCAACATTTCCTCTATATTTTGAAAACAAGCTCTTACTGTAGTAAAATAGGCCCTATTTGTAATTACTCCTAAAGCATCCACATCTCTCGTAACGGACCCCGGCGCGAAAAGAAATTTGAGAGTCGCGAATAAAATGATTTGAAACTTGTAGAAAATATTCGGATTTGACAGTTAATTTCAAAACCCAAGCTATATAGCCTTTCTAATTTATAATTTTACCTAAATATATAGATTTCTATATTTACATATTTTGGACAAGGAGAATTAAAGGGAAATTTATTTCCAATTAGAAAGACAATTTTGACCTACCTAGGAATTTGACAGGTTAGGATTTATTCCGGAATTGTACTTGGAAATAAAACATATTCAGATTAATTGTCGTAGGCTTTATTGCAACTGGCCTCTTAAAATACTCTCTTATTGCAATTCTAAATAATATAAAAAAAAATTATAACACATATTACAAACTAATCAATGAAATATATTTTAACTTGAATTGATTCTTATCCATTTTAATCATTTACCACACTCTTTTACATATTTAATACATAATATGTATATACTACAATAATGATTTTATTATTAATTAATAAGTTTACCTACTTATATACATACATATATTAATTATAATTAATAAGCTTTCAATCATTTTAAATAAAAAAAAAAAGAAATATCATTTGTTATCAAAATATCAGTTCATCTATATTTAGAATAATAAAAAAGTAACCTGATTTATTTATGTACATATAAATTACGTTTATGTTTTTTTTTTCTTTTTAAACAACATTCTTGTTAAATTTGATAATGCTGATTACGTTCATAACACATATACGTAGGCACCTTATTTAATATACTGCTATTTATTTACAAATAATTTTGTATATCTATATAAGTAAATGTTGAAAAAAAAAACGTAAATAATATAAAATAATCTTTTATTAAATATGTACATACATGAAAAAAGATTAACTTATCAGTTTAAATATGTGTTTTATTTTAAAATAAAATTTTTATAAATTTTATAATTGTTGATGGAAATAAAAACAAAAAATAATTTATTCATATTGGTCAATTGTTTATCTTAAAATAAACAAATAAAAAAAAACTTTACATAGTACACTACAAACGTTTATTAATTTGTTTTAAAATCCTCTTATCAGACAGTGAAAAACCAAATCGTCTAGTTTTAGTTAATTTTATATCAATTTTATTATTTACATTTATTTTTCAGGTTAAATATTAACCTAAACTTTAGCTAGATTTTTGACAGACTATATTCAAATAAATTTAATTAATGTCTGTTCAGATTATTTTAATATTTTTTTTTATTTATGCTATGTACATATATATATATAATAAATAAATTAAACTCAAGTAAATACTATATGTCTAATATAAAAACTCATGTATGACATCTTATCAGTTGTTAGAATATAATCTTTGCTCTAATGACGTCAAATTTTTTTTTATTGCTTTAAAATTTAATTAATAAATAATTTTTATATAATATGTAGGTTTATTTAAATTTAATAATAGGTTTATATAAATGGTTAGTTTTACGTTTTATAGTGATTATTTCAACAATTGACTGTTTTAAAAACTGATTAAGTCAAAATTTCTCATTTTGAGGTTAGTAGTATACATTTTTTCGACTTAAGAAGAGAAATTGTAATAATTGATTTGTAATATACATAGTTATATGTTACTTTATAGCTTACATTAAAGAAAATAAGTACAACAATTAAGTTTAATTAGACAAAACATTCATTTTTTAATAAAATTATTATTTGATTAGTGATAAAAGGCTTGTGTAACATGGCCTAGATTTAGAAAAGGCAATGTTAAAAGAATTTTGACACTTTTTAATAATAAATTATTATTCTGACACTTACTTATACTCTTAAAAATAGTTTATTATTGAAATGAGTCAAAATTCTTTTAGCATTACCTTTTCAGAAATCTTGGCCTTGTAACACAACACAAACCATTTATCACTAATCAAATAATAATTTTTTGATAACCGAGTGTTTTTAAAATAATAAAATTTAATTGTTGGTTTAGGTACAAAATTTTATCAAATAAATTATTATTTTATTATTATTTGATTAGAAATACGTTACTTGTGGAATAGAGATTTGGTTTTATTAAAGATTTTAACAATTGTTTACCACAAACATTGTCATAAAAAGTACTTTAAATTTGATAGTAAAAAATTTATTCATATATTTCTAATATTAAATTTATTGAGTTATACAAAATAGTTATACAAAAACAGTAAATGAAAATTAAATTTATGATAAGTGATTACTGATTACTTTGTTATATTTTTAATTTTCTTTTGTGGTTTAAAAACTTTATTTCACATTTATGTTATTATGTCAACTTTAGTAAATATATTTTCAGTAGAATTTTTTTTTTTATTTTATTTTTAAAATATTTTCTATTTAAAAAGTATTTATTAAAGTTTTGTGAATTAAAATAATAGTCGAAGTTATTAATAAGTTTTTTTTGTAAAAGTTGAATAAGTTTAGCGTGACATGACAAAATACAGGGTATTAACGAACATGTTATTTGAGATAAGTTTACATGTTTTAAAACTAATTAAATTAAAAATAAGTATTAATTTTTTTCACTATTTTCCAGTCTATATTTTCTTTTAAGGAATTTGTTTTTCAATTTTAAAATACTGCTATGATCAACCATTTAGGGAGGTATAAAAAGAATTTTAATATATCTCATTAATTAAAAGTTATTTAAAATTATGTAAAATTAATTATATGTAATTCAATATATTAATAGAAAATGCATCTATATAATCAATTTAAATTTTATGGTGCTCCTAAATATTTGACCGAAACTGTATATTGAAATTATGAAATTGAATATATATTGATTTTCTGTTTTTATTTATAAAATTGTGGTTTTCATAATTTAAAGGATTAGCATATCCTTAATATTATTTACTTATTTTTTCTGTCAAGGATTGTAAAAAAGTGTTATTTTATGAAATTTAATAACTTGGTGTTTTAACAGGTTTAGTTACTTTGTGTTGCACTTAATATATATTATTAAGAAAAGTGGTTTCTTAGAATTTAATATGGAATATTGTTTTTTGAAATCCTTAGCTGTTCAGAGCCACAAACATATTGATTTAATTTTGACTTATTTAGAAATAAGTTACCAATAGATTGCACAATTCTTGCAAAGTAGTTATGTATATCTTTATAGATTGAATAATTCTGCAGTAATTTATTAAAATTTTTTTACAGAACCCATTCATGACATACTATAATTGTAGTTTTTTATTTAATATAATTATTTTTTTTAATTAATTTCTATTTATAATTCAATTAATTTTTAATTCAATTAATTGATTAATTGATTTTAGTTTACCTTCTTTTAATATTTTAAGATTATATATAAATATAAATTTGAGTTTGCATTATTAATTTTATAAGATTTTATATAAAATATTGATTTTCTGATATGTATATAAGATTTAAAAGCAAGCACATATCAGATCATAATATTTAATCTAGAAGTATATAACATATAAAAATTAAGGGGACGATATGATATCTAGTCTTTAAAAATTTTGTAAATCAAAAACTCGTTATTTTGAAATCTATTTTTTCCAAAATATTTTAATAAAAAAACCTTTAGATTTTCAAACTGGGCCTTTGATTTACAAGATTTTAAAAACCGAAATATCGTACCCGACCAAAATGAAATATATGAACTGTTGAAATTAGCATTAATTATTAAATGCACTTAGCGTTAATTTACATTTTAGTTAAAAAAATTTAATTAATTAAAAAACCTAACTTTTATTATTACAAAATAGAATTTATAAAATTTATTTTTTTGTAGAAATTGTTTAGAATTTTGATAAAAGTTTTCTATTTTCAAGAAGCAAGATTTCTTTTTAGGATTTTCCGGAAACTTTTAATTTTCATATAAATTTTATAATTATGTTTTTTTTTTTAATTTTTTTTAAATAAATTTTCATTTTAAAAAAAAGTATTAACTATAAAAATTATTTTTTTTAAAATAAAGTTTTGTGACATTTTAAATTCTGATGTTATGTACATCCTATACTTATTTTCAAAATTCAAATTTTTTTTTAATAAGATTAAAAAGTTTTCTTTATATTCTTACATTTCATAAACTTTTAAAAGTTATAAATTGCAAATTGTATACTATACAAGAATCTTGTATGTTTATATATTTGAAAAATTTGTTAAGATAAAAATATTCAAAAACACATTATTTATATATTTAAAAAAAAAAAATTTGAATAATTTGGAAAGTTTATGTTTATTTTTTTATACAGGAATTTTTATTTACCACCATAAGTGTTTTCGATCTTTTTATAACTGAGGTTATTTTTAGTAATTTTTTTTTTAAAAGGTATAAACTTACTTAGTACTATTGAAAAGGTAGTTATTCTTTACCAATATCAAAAATATTATACTTGACAGTTGTGTTATCAATGAAATCCTTTTTTTTTAAGATACATTTCAGACCTCTGTATCCTGAAGTTATCTAGGTATCTGATACATTTCAAACCTTTAAATATATTTTTCTTAAGTTATTGAATTCTTTGTTTAGATAGCAACAAAATAAATCAGAATATGTATAAAATTGATGTATACTGGATGTATAGTGCTTAGTGGTTCTTATAGTAGTGCTTATAGGCAAGAGTGCAATAGAGAGGTTCCAGACGAATACAAGTCCTATTTTATCTATTACACGAGTTATAAAGATTCAAAGTTTAAAAAAGGTTAACGTTACTAACAAGTTATATGGCTCATTCTAAAGCTCTAAATATGAGCTGGACCTAAATATGGTTCACTTCTGCGGACCACTGGGTGCTTGAAACCTTTTATAAATAAGTTAGTTAAAGTTTATTTTATACAACTTAAGTCATCACATTTACTTATTTCAATTACAAAGAAATATTATTATTATTACCTTTATAAGTTAGAATTTATATAAGTTGTTAGCTTTTAAGATTCAAATAAAACCATTTCTTTGTTCATTTTTTTTTTTGAAGCTTTAGAATTTTTTTTAACTTTTTTTCCTGGTATTTAGGTAACTAAAAAAACGTCGGATTAATATAAGATTAATATTATTTTGGTTTTTTTTTTTTTTAATTTAACAAAATTTAATTAAATTTTTGTATATATATATATTAACAATATGTCTAAGTGATGGTAATGCTTTTGACATTTTATTTAATTGACGTCCTACTTATGAGTTATTGATTTTATAAGATTTTGCGGATTTTTTTTTTATTTTCCTAAACTTTATAATCTTATGTTAATATGAAATTTATGTATGTACATTGAATTAATAAATATATATAAAAAGGTATATATACATATGTGTAAAATTTTTATGGTATATAAGGCTGCCTATCAACCAATATATTTTCTTGAAATTTTTTTTTTTCAAATTTCTCCATTTGTTTTTACAAATATTGATTGAATTTATGGTATGGATTTAAAAAAGATATAAAATTGTGATCTCAAGTTTTTATTAAATCTAAACTAATGAAGTGATTAATGGATAATTAATTTGTTAACTCTCCCAAAAATTCATCAAAATCATTTAAATAAGTTTTTAGTCTATTAATAAAACATAATATATTCATTGAATTTTTATATTCATAAATGCAGGATTTACTTATAAAATATGTTCAAGATGTTAAATTTTAAGATTAATTTTTATGTAGAAGTTTTATTTTAGAAGTTTTCGATTTTGTTACCAAGCACTTTCCTTCTCCGAAATTTTCTATTGATTTATCTCCCAAAATTTAAAATTTTCATTTGTTTTTATTTTCAGTTCCATTTATTTTTCTTGCAGATTCCAATCTTGACGTCATTTACTTATTGAATAACATTTTGCCATATACTTCACTCAAGATCTGAACGATTTTAGTTTGAAGGTATCATTTCCTTTAAAAATAAAAATTTAATAGAGCTATACACTTACGCAATAGCATATTATATACCATGTACTTTATAACTAAATACATATATGAATAATTCGTTGTTTATTAATCTAATATGTATAAACGCACGTACGTCAAACTTGAAGATACTGAGAATTTTAAATTCATATCAATTCTTTTAAATATGGAATATTTTTTTTATCCATTAACGAATAATGATTAGGTGTACATCGTATATGATATATATCTTAAAAGAGTAAATAGTTTACGAAATATTAAATCGCTTTTAAGTTATTTTATATGCCATTGTTTTGTTAATTATTCGAGTTTTGAAATTCTAATGAATATCAAAAAAACAAATTCTTGATTAACATTAATGATTTTTATTTTTAAGAATAGCATAGCACTTGATAGCATAATTTCGGTTTTAATTTTGATGAACAACGGAAGGATTTACAACAAAAGATTTCTTAAAAGTAGAAATAATTTGAAAAATTATTTGCTATGATTATGTCTACTTATTTTACCTTATCATAGATGAGAAGGAAGGTGAAAAATATAAATTTTTTACTTGATTAGTTTTTTAGTCTTCATGGGTTTTACATTTAAATTTTTTGTTTTGTTTTAACATCTTTATTTTTTTTTTAAATGAAAACAACGTACTCACGTACATATATATATACAGTTTGGGTCATAAAAATAGCAAAAAAGTATCTAATCATATAACTATTATTTTTGAAATTTATAAAAAGTTATTTTTATTTGCAATTGTAGTTAAAGCTTTAAAAATGGGCCTGGAAAATAAAAGAATTATCATATCCATTGGTCTAAAAGGCCAGGAGGTGTTAGAAATTGTTAACTATTATATGAACTGTTTGTAGGAAACAAAAATGGAGCTTTTAACTCGTTGAGGGAAATTAGAATTGAAATTTATCAGTTTCCAGCGCTCTTAAACTCACTTTTCAACATAGTTTTGCAGAAGAAAAAAACCCTTATCATTTTGGAAATTTTCAGAAATTTAACAGGTTATAGGACGTAATAGAAAATAATTTAAACATTGGCGTAAAAATCTGATGTTTACTCAGAAAGCTATGAAATAAGAAAAGTGTGCTCTTTTTATGATCAAAGGTGTATATTTATATTTATATTTGCACATATTTTTATTATTATATATATAAAATATATATATTTTAATTTAATAAAAAAAAACAACTAAAAACTTATTTTTTGGGAATGAAATATACCTTTTAGTGAAGCAAGGAAAAAAATATGTTCACGTTTAAAAAAAAAAGGTAAAAACTTCTAAAAATAAAGGGTTTAAACGCTGAAATAAGTTTTTTTTATAATTTATTTTTTTTAAAAGACCCTTATTTTTAAGAAAAACAGATTGTTTAAAATTTAAACCCTTACTTTTGTTTTTTTTTTTATTTTAGATTTTTTTTGTGGTAAAACTGTCAAGAATGAAATGAAATCCTTATTGCATAAGCTTAAAAATAAGTTTTTGTTTTTTTATATTTGGGACAAAAAAGACAGGGAACGAAGGGACGAAAAAGGTATAAAGCATAGGGACAAATAAAAAAAGTACTTTTTTTAAGCAATTTTGAAAAGGGATTTAATATTGAAGTATTTTCATTTTTTAAGTACATTTCAAAGTATATACAATATAAATTTTTTACAAATATTAATATTTGTTTGTTTTGCATACTTTTAGGTACGAATCCTATATTTTTAGAGACTGAATTATTTAATATTCTTTAAAGTTAAATTTTTTGTAGGTTTTCCAATAAGTATTGAATATTTAAAATTTGATATTTGAACGGTTTTCATCAGCTTCTATGTCACATGTAAATTTATTTAAGAATACAACATCCGAGTCATTAATTTTACTTTTTAAATAATTTATTAAAACAATTTAATTCCAACTTATAAAAATTGCATATTCAAAAAATTAAAGTATTGCATTTAAATCGATTAATCGAGTTGTATACAATTTTGTAAGTACAATTGAAAGTATTTTATAATATTTTATGCTCATAATGTAGTCTCATATAGTTAGTTATTCATTTTATGTAATTATTTGTAATCTCCTATATAGTTCTATTTGAAACAAATAAATTATATATACATAAGTATATAACAAACTGCTATTAAAAGTAATTACAATTATCGCAACCCTTATTTAATTTAAAGTAAAATAAAGAGTTATTATAACTTGTTGAAATGATTAAAGCCGTATTAAATAAGTTTATTTCTCCCAATTTAATTTAAAATAATTTAATTACTCTGGAATCAATTAAAAAATCATTTGACAGGCACGCTCAATACCTATATATAATTTATGTACTTATATAATAAACAGTAGAAGATATTAATAAAACTTTATATTTTTATAATATAAGCTTATAAGTACATTTCAAAAGTTTTAGTTTTTGAATAAATTTACTGTCATTATAAATAATTGATCCTAAGATTAACCTTTGATTAGAAACCATTTAATATCTTATAAAACATCTTGTTGAGAAAAACTGGGAGTTAAAAAAATATACGTATATTTTCAAATAACATTTTTTTGGTATAATTTTTTAATCTCAAAAATGTAAAATCATTGATAAATTGAACTTAAATTGAGTAATTACTTAACGAAGAAAAGTTGAAAAAGGTGATTTTTAGTATGTTTTAAAAACATAAAAATTTAACATAAAAATCCTGAAATATAATTTTTTTTTATTTTAATGATTGGGTTCACTTAGGATTTTTCTTCTGTTTTTCAGTACAGGAATGTCATAAAAATGTTCTAGATTTTTTTTTATAATTGGAATTTTTAATGCTATAAAAAATTTTAATATTCTTTATTAATGTAGAATTTTAAAAGTAATAAAATGGAATAAAAATGTTTAAAAGTTAGAAAAGAATAAAAGAACCATGCAATATTTTTTTTCGTTTCACTTCGTTTAATTAGTCATTTATAAAATTAAACACCTGAAGATACATTCAGATGAAGATTATCAGTTAGCTTTAATAATTATTTTAATTTTAATTAAATAAATAAATTAGAAATTTTATATTATATTTATATAATTTTACTTCTCAAAATATATAATTAATTTTATATGTATACATATTAATATATCATAGAACAAAAAGGGTATAAGAACCAATTCTTTGTTTCCTTCAAAATCTTTAACAGTTGAAATAAATACATTTATTCTTAAAATTTATTCTTATTCAAAGTAATCAAACTAAGCAAAGTAACGAATTTACTCAATTAATTTTATAAGCTGAAGATTTTATAAGCTGAAAAGTTTATATTGGGGCATCACCTTTACTAATTATTTAAAAATTAGAAAATTTTTAATTAGAAATTTATTGTTGAGATAGTATTTATATAACAATTATTAATATTTATATTAAAAAAATGGGAAAAAACCCTTTTGAAATTGAAAATAATAAAAATTATAAAAAAGATTTATATTTTGTGAAATATAGATAACTAGATTTACAATTCATAAATGATTATAAACGGGTACAGCATTTCTATTGTTTCATTTGCTTTATCATCAGTGACCTTAAAATGTTAACTTCTTATGTAAATTCATTAAAATATATTTAACAGTGTTAATTCAGTTTATTTGTATGATTTTGTTGTATTTCTTAGAAGCTAATCTACCCTGTGACAGTTTATTTGTTCTTGGTTT
Source organism: Dolichopus griseipennis (assembly GCA_963082915.1). Classification (NCBI taxonomy): domain Eukaryota; kingdom Metazoa; phylum Arthropoda; class Insecta; order Diptera; family Dolichopodidae; genus Dolichopus; species Dolichopus griseipennis. The sequence goes on from OY720445.1 coordinate 70,863,804, forward strand.
GCATCAGTCATCTTTGTAACTTTGTTTTAAATTTTTGTATTAAAATAACGAAAGGTATATAATTAGGAAATTAAAGTTTAAAATAATTTCAAAATATTTTTAAAATAATTCTAAAAAAAAAAAAAACCATTTAGTATCAAACTCTATTAACTCCTTCATTATTCGTTTCACATCGTTAATTTATAAAATTGAGCAGCTGACTGATTTCAGATGAATTTTAATAATTATTTTATTTTATTTAATTAATTATCCCCTTCAAATTATTTGAAAATCATTTTTTATGATGGTGTTTATTTATATATTATTAATTTGTAAATAAACTGGGGAAAACCCTTATTTGAAAATTTTAATCTAAACAATAAATTTAAACTTTCCACTCTTACTTATTCTATAGATATAAATACCTATATATATATAGCATTATAACTCTTTGCTTATACAAAGCTTAAATTTACAGTTTATAAATGATTATAAAAATTAAAATATATATTTACTTTATCATTAGTTGTACTAATATGACCTTGAAAGATTAGTTTTGTGTTTATATTGATTTCAACATATTAAAACTGGTTTTTTTGTATTGTATTTACTCTTTCAAGTAATTGAATCGTCTGTGGTATTTAAAATGATGTATGTTCACATCTAGGTGCTATTACTTAGGAAAATGTACGAATAATTTAAAAAATTATATAAAATATTCTTATCACTTAAAATATTATTAATATTATTATTAAATATAATATTATCATATTGATTAGTGTATTATTTAAAAAATTCAAAAAAAAATAAGTCAAAAAAATTCTTAAAAAAATAAAAAAACCACAACACTGACCTAAAGAAAAAAAAAATTAAGATAAAACTATTTTAAAATCTGATTAAAAAAAAAGCTATAGAATAATTATAAAAATGACATAGATTAGGATATACCATCACTTATATGTAAATTTAAAAAAAAGTTTTTTATTTTGTTTTTTTTTTGCAAATGTATATAAAATGTAAATAACTTTTAGAAACTTTTTGTTTATTTCTTTATTCTCAACTGATATGAAAAAAACTAGTTTTAGTCTGCAAAAATATTAAACTGTTAAATATATATACATATTTCTCTGTTATTGTTATACATTAATGTATATTACTACTATATTGTAATTCTCTCTGTTATTGTTATTTAAAAATAAAAAAAAAGATTTTTTATTTAAATTTATTTATTACAAAATTTGAGATTTATATTACAAAATTTTGAGGTTTGAGATTTTTTTACTTGATTTTTTGGATTTTTTTTTTTGCATAGTTTGTTATATTGTATGTAATTTGTATATTTGTAAATACTGTTGATATCTATCTGTAACTATCTATCTGAAAGATATTTTAATGTTAAGAAAAAGTTTATCTTATTCATTTGAATTTTGTTATTATGTTGTTGTTCTTATATTATTTGTTATTTTAGTATATGTATATAAGAAAATTCTTCCGACTGTTAAATTAACATATAGACAAAACTGTTTAAGATGCGGTTATTGAGTTTATTTCGAATGTAAATATATTATAATAGGTATATATATTTATTTTAAAATAATATTATATATTATATTTATGCAAACACAATATAAAAATGTATAAAATATAGATACCTATAATATTATATATACATTTAAAAAATAATGAATTTATGCGCATAAACGTTCTTTAAAAACTTAATAATAAAAAAAAAATAAGTTAATTTACAGTGATTTTTAATTAGATTTTTTATTTGATTTTGTTTTTTATTATTGTGTAAGCGTTAAATTAGAGATTAAAAAAAAAACTTTTTTTTATTTAAACAAATTTATTGTTTTATATATATACTTATATATAAACTGTTAAATAGTGTTGAGGGGATTATAAACAGAATAAAATTAAAAAATATATTTAATTATTCTTTTACTTTATTGAGTTGTTTAGCATTTATAGTACATTTTAAACTATATTTATACTATATTTTAAAATATATATATATACTTTTATGCCTTATTCAGATTTTCCATCTAGTTTTATTAACTTTTTAATATTTTTTTTATTTTGGATTGCTATCTATAGTATAGTTGGGAGTGTAGCTACAAGGCTGTATCTAAACCTTTGTTATAAGTTTCATAGAACTGCATCTTAAAAATTTTTATTTTCAAAATTTCAATAATCCAACCGGATTATTTTAACAGATTTTACATAGAATACTACAAGTTTTCAATTAAATTTATGTATATAGTATTATTGTAGTTAAAACTGACACCTTAGAAAAATTTTAATTGCAAATTAAATGAATTAACTTTAATAGTATAGGTGAACATCTATAAATCTTAATTGCAAATTAAATGAATTAACTTTAATAGTATAGGTGGACATCTATAAATCTTAATCCACTTAATTTGATCTGAATTTTATAACCCTAATTAATTTAACACTCAGTGATTATATACGCCCAAGCATTAGAATATATATACATAAAATTTTAATGAGAGTTAAAATCATTTATTAAATAAATAACAGTTAAATGAAAGAGATTTTTATTTGTAATTATATTTTAAAATCTTTAATTTACGTTAAAAAGAGTACTTATTCTTGATTTGTTTGCTACCAAATATAAAGTAATCAATTCTTCTCAATTTTAATTGGTGCATCAGGTATTTAACTAATTGCCTGTAAAAGAGGTCATTAATTCTTAAATATTTATTGTGTGTTTTAATGGAATTTAATTTTCTAAGAATTACAATTTCGTTAAGAATATGAAAAAGATTTTTATTATTAGTCTCATATGATACGACGATTAGTGTAAAATATAACTCGATTAAAAATATTCATTCGTAATCGCGGAAATTATAAGCCCTATTATTGATACCATAATTTGAAGGTTTAGATGGTCCGGAATTTGCAAAATTATAACCGTGTTTGTAGGGCAATAGTTTGGGAGATATATCGATATATAACTTTAGCAATGACCACACAGTTGATTATCCGATTACACGTACAAGTCAATTTAGTAATTTATGTATTTTCATATAATATAAACTTTGGTTTTTCAGAAGTTTTCCAAGTTCCATATGACAAAAATTTTTACTAGTTTTGTTGTTCTCATATTAGAATAACGTTGTTACTTATATATTTGGTCTTATACAAGAAATATTTTTACAGCTACTTTTTTGTAACATAATTTGAAAGCACTTAATTAATAGGTTTAAACTTTCAATTTTTTCAAATATTTGAACCGGAAATGCTATAGCAGAACACATGAGGATTAATTTAGGAAAAGATAAGAGCAAATGTCTGTTTGCCAATCAGTAATCGGAAATATCTGTTATAACTCAGTTGTCTTTTGAATCATAAAAAATAATCAATCGATATATTCATATGTCAAATATGCATCAAAATATGTTGTTCTTCATATCGCACATCTGCATTTCTACTTCCCATACTTTAGTCAATGATCTGCTTTTAAAATTATTGATAACAACAAGTTTTTAAATGAAATATTAAATGATTGCAAAAAAGTATTATTAAACTTGTTTTAAATATATTTTGTATAATATTTTATATACTTAATTTTTATAAATTTAATTATTAAATTATTATATACTAATAAATTCCTATTTTTTATTTTTCTTTTCAGAATTTTTAAAATAATAGTACTACTGTGTAAAATATACCATAAGTTATTAAATTTTAAAAAGTACCAAAGAAAATTTACTACTATATAAAACTACACTATTACCATACAAAAAAAAAACAACAACAAATAAAAATTTAGATTAAATATATATTATAATATACAAAATTAAAAAAAATTATAAATTTATATAAAATATATTTAGAAAAATGCAATTTCAATCAAAAATTCTACGAATCTTATTAAAAATGAAAAAATCAATTAATTATTTTATGAGTTAACATAGATAAAAGATATATATATATATATTTTTTTTTTATATAAGAAATTAAGTTTTTCTTTTGCTTGAAACAATCAATTGTTTTAAACAATCTACGAATAAAATTTAAATTCAAAATATTACTATTTTGTTTATTTTTTTTTAGTTTCTTCAAAACAAATATTTTCATTAAAGTCGATCTATTTAATTTCTTATTAAATGAATAAATTTATAGAAGATTAAAAAAAAACCAAAAAAACAATTTTTGATATAAAACAACATTTAAATTAAAAAAAAAAAATCCAAACCAAAGATTTAAAGTATAATTTAAAAAAAATGGGAGAAAATGAAGTTTTGGCACAACAAATCATGTCACTTACAAATTCTTCAGTAAATAATACATCATCAATAATGGTATCAGCAACAGCTGGTGCATCCACATCTATTAATTCAAATGTAACTTCAAATTCATCTACAACATTACCAGTAACAGTTTCAGTAGCATCTATTACAACAATATCATCAACAACATCTGGTGGTACAACATTATGTAATGGTAGTAGAGAAACTGTTTGTGGTGGTAGTGGTGCTACAACACCTACCCCATTACAACAACAGCAACAACAACAACTACATCAACAACAAACATCACAACAACAACAACAACAAAATTTTCAACAGCAACAACAACAGTTGCATCATCAAAGCTCAATACAATCAGTTTTATCATTAACAAATAGTGGTTTATTAAATGGTAGCACTGTTTTAAGTTCAAATTTAAATTCAAGTGGTTCTACAGTTACTGGTAATACAGCTTCTTTAGTTGCTGGTGTTAGTATAGGTGGTGGTGTTGGTGCTAGTAGTAGTAGTGGTATTGGTACTATTATTAGTGGTATTTCTAGTAATAATAGTTGTAATAATAGTATCAGTAATTCAATATTACTTAATAATAATGTAATAGGTCCTAGTCAAATAAGAACAACAGCGAATGGATGTGTTGGTGGTATTAGTGGCGGTATTAATGTTGGTGGCGGTGGTGGTAGCGGTGTCGGTTGTATGTTGCCAACATCAGCTGTTAATTCATTGGTTACAGCACCAATTACAAATAGTGCAGTTATTAATAGTAGTAGTAATAGTAGTAGTGTTAATAATACAAATAGTAAATCAAAAGGTCCTATACGTGTTGGATTTTATGATATTGAAAGAACAATAGGAAAAGGAAATTTTGCTGTTGTTAAATTAGCTAAACATAGGATTACAAAAAATGAGGTAAGTTTATTTATTAAAATAAAATATATTAAATATTTAATTCTTAAAATATTTTAGTTCATTAAAAAAGATCTATTTATTCGAAGGTCAATGATACTTACAGAAATCTATTTTAGAAAATTTTTTTTTTAGAAAGTAAATGAATTATTGATATGAAAAGGAATGCATGCATAAATGACGTGTTAAAAATATGAGTGCATTCTTATACTATATGCATATAAAAGGAAAAGAATAAGTGCACGCATGCATATTTATTTAAAAAAAAAAAATTCCATGGATTGCGAATATTTCTTATATATATAGTTATATAAGTATATTATTTTTCATCTATAAATACGTTTATATTAATGTATTTATTAAAATATTTTTCCAGATTAAAGATGTTTGAACCCAATACCGTAAGAAACATTCCATTCATTTTTTTTTTTCAAATTTTTCATATTTCCGTGCTTTTGCAGTTTCTTTCTCGACAAAAGATTTTTAAACGCAAGACATCATCGTATACCACATAAACCAAACAATTTTTAAGATTTACATTTCTGAAGCATTTATATAAATTATGTATTTTGTAATATATAAATTTTTTCATATAAATTGCATAAAATATTGAATTTTGGAATTTGAGGTGTAACTTCTTGAATTTAAAAATAAATTTACAATTTTCTTGATTCTCTTTCGTTTATGACTTTAATTTTATTTGATACATAAAATCTTTGATAAAATATAAGAAGCTCGAAGCTATTTATGCATATTATATTATTCTACCAAAGCTTTATGGATACTAGACTTTATTATATTGATAATAAAATATTTTAAATTGCAAAGTTTTAAAAAAAACTGAATTAAAAAAAAAAATATCCTATGAATCATATGACCTTCCCAAGACTTATATTTACCTTTCTTCACTGTATATTTTTGTTTGCATATTTAAAAATTTTTATATTCTATTTTAATTTCTTAAGACTGATGACTGAGAGTAGTACGCAAACATAATCATCGGATGTTTAATTGATTAATAAATATATTTTATTTTCAAAAAACCGTTGATAAGAATACCAACTTTATTATCATGTAAATTAATTTTATATTAGTTTTGTAAAAATTATTATATATGATTCAAAAATAAAATGTAGCTAATATTTATTAAAGTTTGATAATTTGAAAGTTTGAAAGCCAATATCGAAGCCTCCAACATAAACGCACCCTAAGAATTAATTTACATATGTTAAATTAAATTGATTAGTGAATTGTTTTGAATCCTTTACAAATAACCATAACTTGTTTATTAACAAATCATCTAAAGTCTAAAGTTCTATTATCTTAAAAATATTTAAAAATTAAATTTTTTTAAGACACCCTGTCTAAAGTTATAAATATTGATTTATTTTTTTTTTAATTCTTGATTTTTCCGGTTATTAGCTCAAAAAAAAAAATAAAAATTCATAATATTGTATTTTCATGATTATAAAAATTATTTTGTGCGATTAACCGTTTAATTTGTTTTTATTTTTTAATTTTTTTTTTTTATTGTTTTCGCAATTGCAAAATTGTTTAAAATTTTTTTTTTTAATTGAAAATTTTGAAAATCAAAATATATATAATTAGAATATAATATAATTGATATATTTGGGATAAAATTATAATTATACGCCTAGTTTTATGCAATAATGTTATTGTCAAGGAAAAGTATCTGATATTTAAATCTTAAGTTAAAGTATAAATTAAAGTTATTTTGAATGGTTGTAAATGGTTGTAAATTGAAACAGTAACAGAACATTAAACAATTTTGTAACCAATACCATATTTGTCATATTCATATAACTCATGTCGTCAAGAGTATATGTATATATAAATCTTTGAAGATTGCATAAACGTCATAAATTTTAAGAATACTTTAAAAAATATTTTTATTAAATCAAATATTAATTGTTTAATTTTTAAATAAAGAATAATTAACTTAAATTTACAATTATATATAAAGGAAAGAAATAAACATATGTATTTGTACAATTGTTATAGTATTATATTAGCAAATTTTTATTTAATTGTATTTTTTTTATAAATACTTTTTTTTTCGTTTTTTTCTTTGTATGACATTTTGAATTTTTTTAGATAAATTATTGTGTTATTTTATTCCCAAATTCTTTATAAGATACAGAGAAATTAAAAAAATTACAATCTGATTAATATAATACATAATTAGTTATATTGTATTTTTTAAAAAACACAGAATTCTATTAATAAATTTACATTGTGTGTATAATAATTTATTTTTAATTGATGATGATTTAAAATGAGTCAATGTAATATAACTTTGCATAGTTTTTCTGTTTTTAATATGTATTTTTTTACTAAAAAAAGGAGGGATCTTCTATTAAGTTATATAATACAGTCTGCCCTCTTTCAAGATAGCCCAGCCCTACTTTAGAAATCTTAAATTTTTTGAAAAACCTTTTCCTCTTTAGAAAGAAGCCTGAAAGTTTGATATTTAGTATATTAAATCCAAAATTTGAAACGTAATAATTATAAAAATTTTAGAGAACTAATTTAAAGGGTGTGTCTTTTTAAATATTCAAAACCTTTTTTTTTAATTTATGAATAAAATAAAAGTATTTTAGATGCTTTCTAGAAATATTTTGGAAATATGCGCTTTTAAGAGTATTTAACTTTACAACTGTTTATATATTTATTTATTTTCATTTTTGTAATTTTAAAATAAAATAAAGGAACTAATTGAAATAAATAAAAATGTTACCTACCCGTTAATGTTAAAATAATATTTAATGATACCATTTTGATAAGTTTTAAATAGAAAATACCGGAAATGGAAAATTTTAAAATAAATAATATCATAAAAATAAAAACACGAAGTAAATAATAATTAATTGGTCAAAATATTATTTTAGGTAGTTAAAGAGTTTTAATATTTTAAGATCGATATTTTGTTATTTATATAGAGTTTAAATCCATTCTATTAAATTTAATAATTCAATGTTGTTTAACATTTTATTCATCTTGATAGTTGTTCTAAATTCTAGTTGAAAAAGTCAATTTAATTTAAATCAAAGTTATTTTAGTTTTCTATTGTAAAATACTATTTGAAACCACTAGTCTTGATTTCGTAATCTTTTCCAAGTTGTCTTAATATTTGGTTTACTTTTCTAGGTACTAACAATTTTTTAATAACTTTATAAGGTTCTACTCTTATATCAGAAAAGGTGGTTAATTTTTCAGGATTTTTAAATTTCGAAATAGAACTGTAAAAACATTGATCGTGTTCTCCTATTGTAAATGAATTTTATAAAAAAAAATATCTTCAAATACAATTCTACTTTGTTAAATATAAAGAAATAAATTTTAACATTCAAAATAATAATCAAATTGTTGTTTATATAAAATATAAGTATACGGTGGTTAACCATTATTTTCATATTTAAATGCTTATATTTGTTATTATTTTTTAATATAAAAATACATTAATTATATTAATTAAATAATATTTATCGTGTAAATTATACTTCAAAAATATTATTTAGTAATTTTTTTCTGTTATTCATATAATATAATCTATATATACATTATACATATATATAAAATGATATATAATTATATTTATAAGTTCATTCATTATAGCATGACCTCAATCAATTTAAACATTTTATTTTAGAATGAATTCCAGTCACATTGTATTTGAAAATTCTTTTTAAGCATAAAAAAGTAATTACTTATGTTTATACTTTTCGTCAAGTAAAGTAATATATATACATATATATATATTGAGTTTTTTTTATATTTCATCACTAACATTAACAGTAACTACTCTTAGAATATTTATTAGAAATAGAATCAACTTATACCAAAGTAAATGCGTTTAACTTAAATTAAAGTATTTATACAACTCGAGTTGCGTTGGTAATTAGGATCCCACTAAAAAAACATACACCCTTTTATTCGAAACCAATGACCCCTATTTTTCAAATATTTTATTCCAAATTTCAATGATTACTTATTAGTTATTACATTAATTCTGGTATTAAAAACTAGGCTAAATCAAAATTTCGAAAATTATTTAAACCGAAGAAGTTTTAATTAATTGAATAATTTCAAAAATATTAAAAATCTTTAAAAATAATACAAAATTTGAATATTATTTTAATTCAATATGAAAACTGTTAGTTTTGAATAGTATGCAATAATTTTTAAAAATTTTTAATGAATGAAATATAATTGCGCTGTTTTTTTTTCCTAATAATTTTTAATTCAGAAAAACATTTTTTTTTTTTTTTTTTTAAATTTTGAAAGTAAACATTTCCCACTCGAAATTGATTGAATTGATATCTAATTAATCAGCAATGAATAAAAAAAATTCTATTTTTTTTTTTTAAATTAAAATTAATTTTAATTTGTTTTTGAAGAATTTTCAAAATTAAGTGAATAGATCATGAATTAAGTTTTCTATTGATGTGGTTATTTTAAATTTTTTTTTTTTTTGATTAAATATTTCCCAAAAAAAAATTTGGTGTGAAATGTTATCTTGCGCCAAATAATATTTCAAATTTAAACATTTATAATCATTTCCTGTTTTTTTTTTGTACTTTTAATATATATGGGATAAATAAATTATATACATATATTTTTGGAGTAGATACAACTGCTGTAATACTGGCTAATTTAAATTGAAATTTTTTTATATGAAATATATTATACAGTTAATCTTCTAGAGAATTTGCAGATCTTTCTTAGAATGAACTAAATAATAATCTAAGAAAATAAATACATATTTATGTACATATGCATATATATAAATATGCATATATGTTAATCTATAAAAAGTAGAAGTTTCAATTATATCCGATTATTACATAAATATCTGTGGAAAAATTAGATTAAATAAAACATTGCCCATTGCCTACTTTTAGGCGTTTATATTTCAAATTAAACTTTAATATTTCTTAAGATTAAGATGATTCATTTATTTTTGAAATTTCATTTATGGATTAAGACTTTATGTACTCTTAAAAAGTGAAGAACTTAAGAAAGTACATAATATATTATATAAAAAAAAAACTTTATCTTCAAACATAATATAGAATAACTCCATACTATTTATTAAACTAAAAGTGTAGGTGCTACTGTTTTTAAAAATACTTATTTTTTTTTGAATATAAGAAAAAGCGTCATTAATTTAATGTAAATAATTTTTTTTTTAAATATAAATAAAGTACGAAAAAAAATAAAAAAAAAATTACAATAAAAAAATAAAAATTAAAAACAAAATAAACAAAATAAAAATAATCTGTATAGAAAGAATTTGTTTGGGGAATTTCTTAATTTATATAGCTCTACGTTTATCTCACCTTGACCTCTTCACTAAAAATATATAAGCAGTGCGCAAAGTAAAAAACGAGCAAATTGCGGCATTTATCAAATTCTATATAAATATATATGTATTATATATATAAATATATTATTTAATTATCAAATTAGCGTTTAAAAATGAAGAAGTGAAAAAAAATATTTCTAATTAGAATGTAATATATTAAATAAAGTTAGCGAGTATATAAATAAGCGCCTATATTCTAATAGAAAATAAAAATACTCAAAAAAAATTAAACAAATACAAATACAACTCAAAAATATTTTATTTTTTTTTGAAAAATTTTTTTTATTTAATGCGAAAAATCCAAATAAAATAAGAAGAAAAAGTAACAGATAAATGTTTTTAGCAATAAAGCGCGCGATTCCCCATCGCTATGTCAAACATATTTACTTTTTTTTGTTTTTTTGTATTTTTATTTTTACTCATTTCATTTACGTTGTGATTCATTAAAGGTCAAAATTTTATATTGACGCCATCAAAAAAAAAAAAAAGCACCAAAAGAAAAAAAGCTATATTTATTGTTTCTTCATTTTCATTTCATTTTTCATTTTGTTTCATTCTTTTAGCGGTCATTATTGTTTGTAGTTGTATAAATTGCGTGAACTACTTAATTTAATGTACATATAGACATTTTGAGGTTTTAGTAATGGTCATAAAATTTAATTTATTAACTTTATATAGATAGAATTTTAAATAAATTGTGTACTTAGAAGCTATATGTATATGTTTTATTTAATAATATATTTTATCTAATTAAAATCAAAATATTTTACTTATATGTAGAATTATAAATTAAATATTAAGTTTTTAATTTAAATTGAATGAAAAAAGAAAACTATAATTATTTACAAAGATATGTTATACATATATTAGATATTAATTAAAATATTCTTAAATATCTATATATTATAACATAAAGTTAATAACAAATATATGATTGAAAAATTTTTGATTTTCTTAGACATATATATATATATATCATTGAAAATCGACGCGCCAATAGAATTTCCGTTCTCACCATGCCGGCATTTTTTAAGACTGTAAGAAAACTTTAATTAGTTGAACTGCTGTAGTATAATATTAAAATATGTTAGTATATATGAATATACAAAGAACGGGACGGATAATATAAAAGAGAAAATTACTTAGGAGATGTCAAAAAATGTGTTTCCAAGGGTTTCTAATAATTTTTTAAAGTATTTTGTTTTTATTTTAATGATTATTTTAATGACTCTTTGTATTTTTATTGATTCCTTCATCTAATAGCAGAATACTTTAAATAATGACTAACAGTTTAAGGGATTTACAATTTTAATAAATTCAATATTGTAATGGTTTATTTATCTAGATATACATAATTACTAAATTGTCCTTTGCGGTTATTTTATTTATTATTTTATTTATGTATTTTTCAATCGTTGTTTTAATATAAAAGTAAATTGGTGAAAGTTCTTCTTTCAGATAGTCTTAATCCACCAATTTACTTTTATATTAAAACACTTTTAAACGCAAAAGATCTACCATCAATTTTTGGAAAATTTTCAACATTTTACGCTTAAAAGTTTTCAAACATTAAAAGAACTGTTTCTAATACCAGCAATTTACTTTTATATTAACACAGTAACAAATTCCCAAGATCTACCTTCAATTTTTTATATTCTACATTTTAGGGGGCTATAGTACTATTTTAATAAAAGAAAAAAAGATTTTTTTTTATTTTATTTTATTTTAAGACTTATAAACTATCATAATTAAAGAAAATCATTATTGTTCTACTGTGTATTTAAATTAAGTTACTTGTATTTTTTTAAAGTACTAATTGAGTAATTATTTATACTGATTTCAACTGTTTTTCAGAAAAGTATAATACCGAGTACTTAAGTATAGTTTTAAGTACTAGTAGTTGGTACTTATTTCTTTGTCAAGTACCAGTATTAGTAAGATTTCGATACTTCCAGTATAAGTAAAAGTATCAAGTAAAAATACTTGACTCCTTAATATTTAAGTATTACCTGGTATTTAAATACTTGGAAAATACTTACAAAAGTATTTAAACTTAAAATATAATTACTTTCTAAGAATTACAAGTATATTTACTTTGTAAATATCGAAATTTTACTTGTATTTGACACAGTAATCAGTAACAGATATTAGAACTGGTAATTGTACTGTCCATTTTATATAAACCAGATCTGCTCTTGTTTTTTTGTTCTTAACTGTACATTATTAGAAAGAAAATTTAAATAAATAAATAAATAAAAACAAAATGACAGATTGAAAAAATATACAATCGGTCATTGTTCTATTTTAAAATACAGTTTTGAATGAAAAAGAATATTTTTTAAATGCAATATATAAATTATAAGTGTTATATATATATATATATATGAGTGTATAATATTTATTATATACAAGTAAAGTGGAACAAAATGGATGTTGAGACAAATGAGAGATAATTAAATATTAAAAAAAAAACTTGAGATAAGTACATAGTGTTAATAACATTAAATAAAAAAAAAATATTATAAATAATTGGAGAGAGATTATATTATATATATATATATATATTAAGAGATAAAGTAAACTTTAGAAAATAATATAAAAAAAAATTGCAAAACTATAATTAAATGATAAAAACAAAACTGATGAAAAATAACGTGGAAATAATTTATCATGTGATCTTTAAAAAAAATTTTTACTAACACTTTTGTATATTAAATTAAAATATGTATTATAAATATTTAAAAAAAAAACAAGTTTATTAAAAAACTAAGAGGTTTTCAAAAAGCACATTTTTAAAATTAAACAATGTTTGCATAAAAAGTTTTTTAGTAAAAAAAGTATATTAGTATATTGAATATTAAATTTATATTTGCTGAAATTTCTTAGAACGAGATCCTTTTCCTAATTTTAAGCAAGATTGTTATAATTAAAGCTGTAATCGGAAATGTCACACTAAGATTAAATGCAAAAGCAGTTGATCATCTACTACATGTATTTTGACAAACACGACAAAAATGTTTTTGTCGCATTACTTTTAGACTTTTGCAGTAAATATCATGTGACGTTTATCATTTGACGATTATCAAAATAAAAATTGAAAAAAATTTAAATAAAATTTAAAACAAAATTTTTCCATTCATCTACTGAAAATGGAAATTCGACATTTTGCGTAATTATTTCTTTATGTACTTTTTTGGCTTTGGTTTTTTTACCATCTTGAAACGCTGGTTCGAATTCCAACCTAACGCTTATCAAAAGCTTCACAAAATCAGTGCTCCAGTGTTCTTCGAAGTCATCACTGCAACATAAAGTTTTAATGTTTTGAAAAATTTAATTAAAATTAAATCTAATTAAAATTTTTTATTTACATTTCGGTATCCATTTTGTGCACGTATAAAATTTTTTTGACTAATTTGCAATTTCAAAACATGCAGTTGATGTAAAAATGACATTTCCATTTAGGTGATTTTTGTCTTACTAAATAATCGATTATACTGCAAAAGTAGTAATCGAAGTGTGACATTAAAAACTACGAGACTTAAATCAAAATACTTTTTCGATTAAACTGCAAATGCAGTTTACATTAGTGCGACATTTCCGATTACAGCTTAACTTAAACTGTTAATACATGTTGAAATATAATGGAGGAGTTCTATTTTTTCTTTATTACTAAAAAAGACCTGACCTAAGTATTTAAGTTGTAGGTTTACCCAATTGACCATTGTATAGCGTCTAAATACAGAAAAATATTTCAATTATGGCATATACATTTCAAAATATCAAATTTCCCTTAAAATTAATTTTGATGAAATGAAACTATGTGAAGCTCACACATAACGGTAAATTAAAATATCTTATGGCAATTCTGTATATTATTTATGTTTATATATATATCTTTATAAAGCTTATAAGATTAAATAATTTTAAGCGTTTCCAGATTTAATATACGTCTTCAAATATTTACATTATAGCAATTGAAATATAGGGCTCTTTCGGGTTTTGGGGGGCTGTACTGTACCTCTGCAATGAGTTAGACTTTAGAAAAAATTTATATATTACTGTATGTATAAATTTCATTTTCTGTTTTAAACGGTATACAAGTTTTGTAAATACTTGAACAGAAGGACAACCGGACACAGTTAAACAATATATGATTACATTTTTTACAAAATATTTCGAAAATGAGTTTTTATGTATATAAGAAAATTTACAATTTAATTTAGAAATTCTTATTTTTTTTTTAATTTTACATTATTGTAAAAAATTATTTCATCAAGGTTTAGAATAAAAGTTTTTCGGTCAATTTTATTTATTATATTAAATTTTGATTTTATGGAAATGATCATGAAATTTAAAATAAATACACTGATGATTAGTCATCAAAATTAAAATTTTTTTTTTATTTTGTTATTATAATTTTATATACATATATATTTAATATATAATATATATATGATATATATTTATACTTATATATGTGTGATTCAAAAAAATTTAAATATTTATATTATCCAGAATATGTTAATATTTAAAAAAAAAATTATTTAGAAACAAAAAATTAAAAATTTTGATATTATTTAAAAAAAAAATTTTTAAAAAAAAATTTAAATAGTTTTTATTTTTACTTTTTTATTAATAATATAATTAATAATTGTTTATTTTGTGCGTCAGAAAAGAATTTTAAAAATGTTTATACACATTTGTATCATATATACATATATGTGTTAACTGCTAACATTAAAAATCATCGATTATAATATTAAAAATTGATTATTTAATTACAAAAAATGTAATGTAATTACATTAGAAGTACAAAAAAAAATATGTAATTGAAATGGGCATGAACTGTTATAAAATTAATAGAAAAAAATTCAATTGAACTTGGTATTTTCAATTTTCTATTTTTTTTTTTTTTAATTAAAAATTTATTTAATGTACATATACAATGTAATTTTGATTCTATATTATTTAAATAGATTCTCTGACGTATTTTGACCGGTATTTTTTGAATTGCTTTTATTTTTTATTTATATTTTTTTTTTTATTTATTTAGTATATAAATTTAAGATAGCCCTTAATTTGTAAATAATTAATTTGATATAGGAAAAAACAAAAAACTAATAAGAAAGACGTTTATTTTGAAAAATTGTGTGTGCATTAATGAAAGTTTTATTTTTATTTATTATAAAGCTTTTGTTTGAGGGGGTAATTTGATTTGAAAATGAATTTAGGAAGAGTTTTAGCGGTCATTTATAATTTTTTTTCTTTAAATGACTTTTCTTTAGTTTATAGACGTAAGCATGTACCTGTGCAAAATGTACTTTATATAGATATATTTAATATATATATCCATAAACATATTACTTTTGTAAAAACTAAGTCATTTGTAAATAAACATAGCTAAAATCGTTCAGATGCATTATTAGGAAGTGTAACAAAAGCCTGGTTTATATAAATCGGGCTGGAAGAGCAGGATTTCGAAAAACCCATTTTCGCAGTAGACCCGAATTGTTTTTTCAAAAATTATTAAATACGATATTAATTTTTATATGGTTTGATTAAAATATTTGGGTACTTTAAAAAAATTCACATAAAGTACTGCAATGTATCTACATTATAATGTTATATAAATTTAATTCTTTAATTATTTTGGAATTGTTAACAGTTAATAATTGTTATATTTTTATCAATAAATTATATATACGGGTCAGGAAATAAAATGCCAACATTTTCAAAATAAAAATAAAAAATTCTATTTATTTTATTACATAAAAATTGATAATTACAGCCAAAAAAACATACATTGTAGTTTCATTGTTTATTTAATAAGTTTTTTTTTCAAATTAAATAAATAAAATTAAATAAAAATTTTCAATTAATATAATATTAAAATAAATATATTAAGCAAATATAAATATTTTTTACTATAAAAATAATATTTAACATAACAAAAATGGAAAAACCAAGTACATAATAATTCAAATCTATACGAGTACTATAATTTCTGAAAATTGCTGGTTTTTCTTAATTTAGTTGTAAATATCTAATATATTGGCGATTTATACTTTGATAATCACTTCTTTGAATAATTTCTTTTATTGAAAATCCGTATTTCCTTTATATTTACAATTCTATCGTTTAAAAGTTAATTTTTTAAAATTCTTTTATGCAGTTCTGACATTGAATATGTTTTGACCTTTATAACTTATACCTCTTAGATTATATGATTCATTAACCAACTGTAGTCTATAATATCTCTTGATTATGATATAAATCATGTATATTATATATCTACATATTTTGTTTTTAATTTTAGTTTATAAATTTTCTTGATAATATTTATAAATATAAACCATTTTTACTTTAACTGAAAATATTTTTATATTAAGTAAAGAATTTTTTTTTAATTTAAGTTTTGTACTTTAAATAAACATATTTTAATTTCAAAGAAACTGTTTTTATTTTAAGTGAAGACAATTTTATTATTTAAATTATGATTTTCTTTTGCTTAAGTGAAGATATTTTTGTTTTAAATAAATTTCTCTGATTGATTTTTTTTTAATAAAGAATAATATTTATACATATAAACCATTTTTACTTTAACTGAATATATTTTTACTTTAAGTAAATGTTTTTTTATTTTAAGTAAAATTATTTTTAACTTATGTTTAATTAAGCTTTTTACTTTTAGTTGAGACATTAAAATTTCTTCATTTAATATCAAAAGTTGTCTTCACTTAAAATAAAAATGTATGTACTTTAAGTAAAAAATAGTATATTACTAAGTGGTTGAAGTTCTGTATATAATTGTGAATTTTGTTTTGAACATTTCAACATCTCTTGTAAAGTCATTCATTTAAATTCTATTAGTTATAACACACACTGTACAGTTAATATAACCAATCAACAGTTTCATTTAAAACATATTAATATTATTTTCTAACAGTATTTATTTGTTTTGGTTTTTTTTTCTTTTATATTAATATTGCGCAATTAAAATGATGACGTTGTTTGGGGGTGATTCTTAAATTTTTTTATTTTTATTATTCTATTTGTATTTTTTTTTTTGTTTTTTTTTAATATTTTGTACTTTTGTGTTCTGTATATATATATATATTTTTTCTCACCAATATTTGATTATTAAACTATTATATATATATATATTTTTTGATCAGCTAAACAAAACGTGATCTAAACGTTAAATGAATTATGAAAAAA
This sequence comes from Dolichopus griseipennis, assembly GCA_963082915.1. Classification (NCBI taxonomy): domain Eukaryota; kingdom Metazoa; phylum Arthropoda; class Insecta; order Diptera; family Dolichopodidae; genus Dolichopus; species Dolichopus griseipennis. The sequence continues at coordinate 70,881,570 of OY720445.1, forward strand.
ATTAAAACATCAACAACAACAGCAAAAAAAAAAAACAAAATAAAAAGGCTCATAAATTTCTGTTAGGCTTTGACGTTCGAATATTTTAGTGAAAATGCGTCAAAATGAAATGAAAAATAAGAAAATAAAATGAGGAAAAGCAATTATTTTTCCGCTTTAGATTTGCAAAATCTAAAAAAAAAAATCAGAATCTGCTTTTTGTTTTTTTTATTTAATTTTTTAAAATTTTATTTATTTTCCATTCACAATTTGAAAACAAAATTTATATACATATGTACTTATATATTTAACAGTTTTTTTTTATTTAATTATATGCTATATAAATTTATACATGCAGTGAATTAAAAAAAAAAAACAAAATAACACTAATTCAAAAATAGAAAATTTTTAAATTAAATGTTATTTTAATTAATATCACAGTTTTTTTTTAATTAAATTATAGACTTTTATTAGTTTAAATTATTATTTAATAATTTAATAAAGTTGTTATTCTAAAAAAAAAACATTTATATTAAATGTCTGGAATCTGGTATTAGTCAGAATAAAAACAAGAATTTTGTTTTCTTCCGGTGGTAGGCGTTAAATAGATTTTAATTAACTAATAGATTTTAAATTAAATCATAGATTTAATTTTGATTTTCAATAATTATCTGATTTTATTTTTTTTTTTTTTTATTAAATTTAAGTAAGAATTTTAATCAATGTTCCAAGTACTTTATTCATAAGATATTCAATAAAATGTTTTATTATATCATGTATAACTTATAAACCCTGCTGTAATCGAGCATTATTTACTTGATATATTTTAAATGAGAATTAAAAGATTATAAATTCTATTTATAATATCTAATAGATATTAAATTTTCAGCAATCTGAACAAATATTAGATTAAAAATTTTGTGAAATAGTTTTGAATTTTTTTTTTTGTAAAACTTTAAGCTAATATAAAGTTAATATAGTAATACTAACTGTTTATATAATATATAATATAATATACTAAATGAAAATAAATACATAAAGTAAATAGTTATCGAATCTATATAATTTGTATATTTTTTTTTATATTTTTAGCACATTTTCAAAAAATTTTGAAAAAAGAAGTTTTGTTTTGTTTGCTTGTCCGTCAGTCCGGGTGTTTACAAAAGTATTGTACAATTTTTATAAAGGACTTTTTTCAGTCTGAAAGTGCACAAACCTGCTTTACATTTCATAAGCTTTATAAATATACAATATGAAATAAATTTTGTAATGTTCCACTGACAGTATATTAATTTTCCATTATGTAACAGTCTGTCTTAACAAAATTTTTAAACTCTAATGTGTTTCACAATTGTTTTAATTAGAAACTTCAAATTGTGAGGGATGTTGGATCTTTGAAAAAATTTTAATTTATATATTTATTGGTTTATATACAATCCCCTTTCACTATTGATATAAATTATATATTTTTGTTTTTTATTAAATATGATCTGATCAGGGTTTGAATCCTTAGATTCCTATAAAGAGTGATTAATTTATTCAAAGAAATATTTTTTATTGGCCTTTTGTTTAGGAGCTGTACGATTTTAAAAAATGAAAATTCAACTTACTCTTTTCTCAAAATTTATTATGGAACATTTTTTTTAATTTGGGAAATGTGCTCATTTCTAAAACCCCTGGTGTTTTTCATTACTTATTATTTTTTGTTTTTTATTAATCATTGAACCATTTTTTAGTTACATTTTTTTATCTATATTAATATTCGATATATAATTTTTATTCAATAAACGATAATAAATTTTAACTATGAGTATTATTAATATTAATATTTTAATATCTACTAAATTCTTTTCAACAAGTTTTTGCATTAAAAGCTAAATATTAAATACTTTGCAGTTAATATTTATTGTTAATAATATAATATAATATATTAGTTATTTTAGATATTTTATCTCACAATCAACTGAGTATCATATAATTTATTTTTTTTATAGCATATTATATATAAAAAATTTTTCATTAATTTTCTTATAATAATTTTAGACATTTTGATTAATCTTATTCTAATTGGAAGAATGTGTGAAAGAATCAAACCAGGGAAGCTAATTCCAGACTGTCTTGATGAGGAGTTATAAAAATACGAGTTGCTCCAAATTGCAGTGGTGCACAACGTGCCTTAGGGCTAGTTGTATTATGGGTGGTTACTCCTCTCATCATTATAACAACAACAAGGATGTGCTTTTAATAGTTTTTCAAAATTCTATCTCGTGATTGTTCCACAATACTATTTTCTATTTTCAATATGTAACCTTATTCGCAGTTTATATTTGAGGCTATTTTTTAAAAAAATACCCATATTCAAATTTACTTTCCAAAATATGAAGAAATACTTTTTTTTTATAGGAACTTTCCACTGTTATTTTAATATTACAACATATTTATTCAAAACATTTGTCACTATCTTCAGTGTCACTATATATTTCCGTACAAAACAATATGTTGTTAATTTCCTCAAAATAGATAAATTTAATAATGTATTGCTTATACAATATGAACAGAGGTAAAATTTTCGAAACTATTGTTGATAAATTTATTTTTTATTATTTTTTTTTAAAGCGGTGTTACTTACGAAAAAACGCCATCTGCTAAAATAAAACTTTTGTGTTATTTTTACCTCAATTGTGACAATTTTTTAAGCAATATATATATTTAACAAATTTGTTTTTTGTTAATTAACTCGCTATTATTAAGTACTAGAGAAAATTGTTTAATTTTGTTAGATGATTTTGTTTTTTGGTTTTTTTTTTTTGTGATTATATTTGTTCAAATATTTTAATTATAATTTAAAAAAAAAAAATAAAGAGCTACTAAATTAGTATTGCGGTTGTTAACCCCTTAAAAAACATTTGTTTAAATAAGGTTCTATTGTCTAAAGTTTTATAAATGTGTTTGTGGTCAAAATGAAAATTTAACGTGTAATTTTCCATTATATTTTAAGAAATTTAAAATTAAAAAAATTTTAAATAAAAAATTTACAGTTTTTGAACCGATTACCTAAAGCTACTTTTAAATGAGTTCCTAATATAATAATTGGATGTCTTACTATTTATTTCTACTTGTAAATTGTATAACAGTTACTTCTGTATGTATAAATGTAAACTTTTGATTCAGATGAACTTAAGCTACTTATATCTTAAAATATCTTTAACTTTATAGTTATACTTGTAAACTGTATAACAGTTACTTCTATAAGTATATTTGTATACTTTTGATTTAGATGAACTTAAGCTACTTATATCTATAAAAATCTTTAACTTTATAGTTATATTTGTAAATTGTATAACAGTTACTCCTATAATTATACTTGTATATTTTTGAATCAGATGGGTTTAAGCTATATTTTACAAATCTCTAACTGTATATAAATACATTTATTTTTTTCAGAGAAATTAGAAAAGAAGATATGAATGTGAAAACTGTACGGTATTTTAAAATGTCATTTATGAGGAAGAAATGTCAAAAAAGCGTTCCACAAGTAATGTAATAAGACGAATAGTTATGTATAATTAAAATGACACCATTTAATATCGTTTTATATTTTTTTAACGGTTATTGAACTCTTTTTAGCTTAAGAAACTGAAGAAACTGAAGGTCTGTTACAATATTTAAAAATAGGAAATAAAATTTGCTAAACTAAAAATTAGCTTCAAATAAATTTCATCAGAAAATCATTGAACCAATTTTGTATAAATGACGTCAAAATAATTCGATGATATAACAAAAATTCAATTAGATGAATGAAAAAAAAATGAATAATACAAAAAAAAAAAAAAAATAATAAAAATATATAAAAAAAATACTGACAATTCACAATAATAACTTAAAAATCTATTTCACTAATAAAACAAACAAACAATAGAAGGAAAAACAAAAAATTTAAATAATTTTAGAAAACGAATAAATTTCCGATTTTTTTTTTCTTTTTTTTTTTTTTAATTTTTAAATAATAAAATTTTGTTTAAATAAAAATATATATATTTTTGTATGTAAATATTTTAATTTTCATTCATATTATAAATAAATATCTCTAAGTACCTACGTATTTACGAAAAAAGAATTGCAATCAAGCGCGTTTCAAAACTATAATTTTGACGTCATTTTATTTTTTTAATTTCATGTCGTTTATTTTGTAATTAAATCAATTGTATTTAAGTTTGTTTCATTAGTCAAAAGTTGGGTATATATTTGTTTTTTATAATGAGAGAAAATTAAATATACCTATCTAATTATAGTGTTAAATTAAAAGTTAATGATTTATACAAAAAAAAAAACTAATTGTTGTAATTGAAATTTTTTAATTTATTTTTTAATATGCATACCTTATATATTTAGTTATTCAATTATAGAGCAGACATAATTTATTTGTATATTATTTATATGCGTCCATATAAATATGTAAATATTTAATTTGTTTTTTTTTAATTGTATGATAGATCTTAAATGATGTTAAATTACCTGACGGTGGAAAAATTAGTTTATATAAGCGTTAGATATAGTTTTATATTACGTTACATTTTCTATATATATAAGTATATTGAATTAATCTTTGCTATCCACTATATTTTTTAGACATTATTGAATCTTCTACATTGTTTTAGAAAAGTTTGATTGATGAATAGAGGATTTAAGCTCATTTTAATTTCCTAAACAACTTTGGTCTACTCAAGAAAAATTCTATTGTATATTAATTCAAGACTTTTGATTCTGACAATGGACGGGAGTTTAAAATTTAAAGTTAATATAGGGTATATGTTATATTAGATATATTAAATTTTTTTGATATACAAGAAAGAATTAAAGATTCTTAACTATAAAAAGCTCAAGAATGGGAGTTTTTCTGTAAATTCTGAATATATCGTTTTCTAATAAAGTTTAATTTTATTAAAATCTTAAAATTAAAACATAGTTTCAATAGCTATTAATATTGTGTAAAAAATAGTGTATATAATTCATAAACATAAATAAAACCTATAATTTAAATTAAAACTATAAGTAGTATAAAATTAAACTATACAGTAGTAAACTATATAAGTACAATCATATTAAATTTTATTTAAAATGTAAAAATGCAAATGAACAAATATTCTTAATTAGTGTACTAGATTTAATATCTTCGTTTTCAACAACCCAATAATTATATTCAATGAATTGAAGTAAAAATAACTTACATATTTTTAGGAGTAAAATTATAGTTTTTTTTATGACGCATTATTATTTTAGTTATTTCTGTAATATCATTATATAAAATGAATTATATGTTCAATTATATATATTTTTCGCTATTATTTTTAACACATATAAAAATATTAAATTAGATATAAAAAAAAATAAAAAAGAAAACTACAAAAGAAAAGACAGGTAACGATAAAAGAAAATATAAACTTCAAAAACAAAAAAAAACAAAATTATTATATATTTGTTAATAAAAATTATTGTGTCACAATGTGAGCATTCTTTTAAGTCCATATGTTAACAATTTTTTATCATAATGACGTTGAAAACAGATTTTATCAATATTACAATAATGCTTTTTTTTTTTATTATAAACACATTTGCTAAAACTTACGAAGCAAAGAAATAAAATAAACTATTTATTAAATTAATTTTGTTTGTCTATCATAGAGAAATTTTTTGGATGTATTTGATTTTTTTAAGAATGTATTATAATGTTATTAATTGATCTTCGATTTTGGCCATCTCTAAGGAAAAAAAGAAAGAAAATCTTAGCCATTAGATTTTTTTATAAAGTACGCCTACATTTATGCAATTTATTTTAAATAGATTTTTTTTCTCTTTTTTATTTTGCAGTTTGGATGTTTTACTATATTTATTGACTCAATTCTAATCAATAAACAAATTTTAATTTTTTGAATTAATATTTAATAGTAGGTATAGTCTTGTATTTGGTATTCATTGCATTTTTTATGATATTCCATCGTTTAAACTTAAAAAAACCATTATGTGTAATATTCTAGAAAATATACAAATACAAGGAACTATAAATTGTAAAATCATGTAGATTTAAATTTAGGAAAATATAGAGGGTTATTTCATGGTAGATTTAAACGTAGGAAAATATAATAAATGAAAGAAAATATTGGGCTATGTTAATAATAAATGTAAACAAGAACAAGCATCTGATTTAAAAACTGATCTGCATAAGTTTAACTATTCTTATAGTATATACTTCTGTAATTCACCATTAATATTTTATTATTTAACTGTTGCACTATTCTAGGTTATATTTGACTGTGTTTTGTTAAACTTAGTTAAATGTTAATTTTCCTTTACCTTTTAATTAAATAGCTCATAAAATAGAGTAATACTTAGTTAATATAAAAATGTATATGTTACACTTTGAAGTGATAATTTTTTTTTATAAAATAAATATTATTTTAAGGAAATGTACTTTAATTAAAATCTTGTTTTTAATGTAAATTTTATATTATATTTTTTTACTATTGTATTATAAAAATTATAATAAAATATTTTTTACTTTGTATTTAAATATATCATTATAGTTTATTTTTAAAGTATGTATATTTATAAATACACCAACTATATTTATATATATATAATTATATACATAAAGTGTGGAAATAATATATGAAAGAAAAATGTTGTCATCATATTATATTGCAAATAGAAAAATTTTATTGTCAAGGACATGCGAGTTATAAAATAATTTTTCATATTATATGCCTACATATAATGTGAAAAAAAAAATTTGTTTTTTTAAGTTTTTGGTTTTTTTTTTATTTTTTTATTATATTTTAATTTTTTCTTTTTTTGTTGATGTTAAATGTTTATAATTCTTATAAATAATTCGGAAAATGTTAATTTTTTTTTTTTTTATGTTATACCGTTGGTGGAAAGTTATTTTGATATATGTTTGTACATTTTGTTTTTTTTTTTTTAATTTATACCTACTTAAAAAAAAATAACAGATTATATATTTTAATATTATGTATATATATAGAGGGTGAATAATATACAAATATGTTTTTAAAAGAAAATGATGTAAACAAAAAAAAATTTTATAAAATTTTTGTTTCAAAGAAAAATATAAAAAAAATAAATCCAGCTGATTTTTCCTTGCAAAAATTTAGGTTAATGCATTCAGCATAATATATATGTATGTTTACAGATTTTTTGAAAGGCATAAATAAAGAAATAATATTTAGACCGCACTTATTTAACAAATTGTATATGTATTAAATATATTACTTAAACTAATGAAATAAAAAATATTCATTTAAAATGAAAATGTTTTCCACTTTAAATAAAAAGTTTTCATCTGAAGTAGAAAAAAGCTGCATTTAAAGCATTGAATCTTCATATAAAATAAAAAGTATCCAATTAAAATCAAAATATTTTCATTTAAAATCAAAATATCTTCATTTAAAATTAAAATGTTTTCACTGTCAACAAACAAACTTTCACATAACATAAAAATATCTTCACTAAAATTAAAAATGCTATATTACATACAAAACAGATGAAATTAACTGTAAAATAAATCACATTATATGTATATAATATATATATATATATATTGGAAATAAATCAAAAGTAAATAATATCTTTTTTTTTAAAATATCCTCCCTCATTAAGTATTTAAAAAAAAAAAAAAAATTTATTATCATAGTGAACAATTACCTAAATACGTCAATAGAGACGACCCCTATATTTACCAAGTCATAATAAAAAAAACAAACACAATTACAAAAGCTTTTTAATAAATGTCTAATATATAAAAAATTTTCTGTACTTGAATTTCACGTTGATTTTTTCTCATCATAAAAGTGATAATAACAATAATAATACATACAGTTATTTAAGCACACTTTTTTTTTTTTATATACATGCGTTATAAATATGTATATTTAAAATACATTATATATGTATATATATATATTGTGTACCATGTAATGTAAATCATAAAGATATAAGATAAATAGACAATTTCAAGCTCTTTTATTATAATTTTTTTTTTGTTTTTACTTTGTTTTTTATTTTATAATTTAATTGCTTACAGTTGAGAATAAATTAAATTTTTAGAATATAAAATTAAATGGAATTAAATTATAAATTCATTTTTTAACTTATCCAATATGATAAACGACATTATGATTGCTTTAAATGATTTTATATGATTTATGAAGATAAAAAATTAGGTTGTTTAACCTTTTTTTTTATACTAAATTTAAAACAATGTTTTAAATGCTAGAAATTGTGACTTATCTATGACTTAAAATTGATGAAAATTTAGTGAAGTTAAAAAAATATTGTTATCAACATGCAGTTGAATATTTTTAATAAATACAAAAAAAGATCTTTGATAAATTGAACCTTTAACGAATTATGTAAATTTGTCCTAGATCACAGTATTATTATAATTTAGTAAAGGAATAGCAATTTTTGGTTAAAGTCTATATGGATTTTCCAACAATAGGTTATCTATAGTATTTTCCATTAATATGTTCTAGAGTTAGTGTCCTATAATTTGTTGTTTGCAATTATTTCAGATACTCGAGAATACGAATTGCAAAGTAAATTAATATACAATTTTTTTTCTAAGAATTATCTTAACGAAAGATGCCAGGTTCTAAATGCCAAGATATGAGTTTTAAGAATTTATGTATACTAGATTTGTATGATACAAGCTTCAATATATGATTATGGGTGACATCGTAAATGTCGTAAAAAAACTTCAACCTGATACAATGTGAAAATAACACAATGTAAAAATTTTTGAACACATTGTGTCGAAAATACAATGTATTTTGTTTACAATTCTGATTGCGTCAAAATGAAATGTCAAAAAATTTAAATTTTTTCTACAGAAACTTTCTTTGAAAAGTATAAATTAATATTTAGACAAAATGGATATTAATTTCGTTAAAAAATTTTTCTTCAATTATTTATTGGACTATGGTGAAGAAATAAGAGTTTCCATGACCACAAAAATAAAACTTAACTGACAAAAATTCAAATAACTTTAAATTTTTTTTTTGTGTATCCAAAAAATTTTCGATACTCAATTTAACAACACGCGTCGTGAAAATGGGTCGCGAACACAATGTAAAATGAATTTACGATCATGAGACAATGTGAAATTTTTAAGTTTACATTTACGATCATGCGACAATGTATTCACGACGTCGCAAAGACATTTACGATGTCAGGGTTTGTTAGTATGATAAAAGCTTAAAAATCTTAATTACAAATGACGAAGAATTTTAAAAAATATTCAAGGCTAGAAGAATTTTCAGTTTTTTTTTACCAATCTGAAAACCCCCCTGAAAGAATGTATGCCCACTATCGCTAACATTCTTATATCTACTTTCTTTTAATAATTTCAATAATATTCTAACCTTCTTCTGTAATGGAAACATATAGAACTCAATGTAAATAACCACTTTTATTTGATAGAGGGCTGGATTTTTCCAAAATAAACCCAAAAAAAGCTGGTGTACCTATAATATTAACTTTTAGATTATTTTATTAAACTTATCGCTCTCTCATACAAAAAAGTTTATTTCTTCTACAACATTTTCATATCCATATTTTACAAATAACAAATTATATCTGTATATTAATAATTATATCTATTATTAGTCAGAGTGTTTTTTACAAGGTTATATATTAATAATTTTCCACAATTCAATTATTATTTCATTTTATACGTATCAAATATTCTTGCAAAATAATCACCCACCATAATTCTATAATCATTTAACCTTCAATAATATATAAATTGATTATTATATGAAAATTTGTGTAACTTTATTTCATTTCAAAAACAGTTAAGTTAAATATAGAATTCACTTTTAAAAAAAATTGAATAATATTAAAAAGAAAAACTAGTAAAACTATACGTATAATAAAAGTAATTTTAATTTTAATTATAAAATAAATATTATTTTCAAGTTTAATATTAAGGTTTTTATTAAAATAGCTTTTAATATTATTTGCTATAAATTTAATTCTTATTTAATCGTTTAAAGTCTGAAATGTGTTGTAATATTAAATAGTATATATTAAAAAAAAAAAAAAAATGATCAGGTGTAATAAAATAATTTTTTTTTTTATAATTAAAAACAACATACTTAAATTACTAAAATTCTTTCTTAAAATAAAATTGAATCGATACGTGAGAATTGTATTGTGAAAATATATAATTATTTTGTAATTATATAATTATTTATATTTAGAATGAACTTTGTCACATACCTATATATATATTTAAAAATCAAGCCAATTCAATCATTAATTTATTATAAAATCGTTTATTTAAGCTATTGTCATCTTCTAAACAATTACATTGTAGTAATTAATCGATAAATATCTTACAATTACAATTGTTGAATTACTTTTTGAAAATAAGCAAAAAAAAATATATGTATATATATATCAATGGTCATTACCTATGGTTTCTTTTTTTCTCCTGGACTTCTTATATTATTAATGAAGGTTTTTTTTTTCGATATCATTCATTTATTTTTCAAATTATATTTTAGTTGTAGGTGGTAGGAAGCAATTATCTATAATTAGACTCTACATACATTACATCTAAAATAATTGATACTATATATGCTGAGTCTCCATAAAAATATGATTGTAAAAGTAGTTTTCAGATAATTTTTTAAAAGATTTCTTTATAAATTTAGAGTAGTTCTTAAACGCTATTTACTTTTAAATAATCGTGTAGGTTTAATAGAATTAGGGTCATCTACAGGTTCAAATAGAAATGCCAAATCCAAAAAATAAATTAATTGCATTTTGATAAAACGCGGGAGCTAAAAATACGCAAAGCCCTAGTTTAAATTACCAAAAAAAAGAAGTTATACAACTTCAATATTATCCAAAACACTATCTTTTATATATATTATTATTATATATATTATGTTTGATATATATATATCATATCAGTAGGTATTTATTGTATCAACATATATACAAAAGTAAAATACTTTATTCACATACTTATGTATTTATTATGTTTTTAATTCAATTTTATCTGCACGTATTTGTTTGCTTAGATACATATATGTATATAACATCAAATCATGATCAATGATTTGTTATTTAAACCAAAAATGGTTTAAAACAAATATATAAAAAGAAAATAGAAATATAAATTCTCGAAGTAATTATGATTCGATTCATGTTTCATTGATTTATTATTATATTTGTGTTTGTTTTTATTGCTGGTTTTTATTTTTTATCTATTTTTTTTTTATTATTTAGGTGTAATTTCTCACTATTAATTTTCTTTTTCTTTTACTCTTTACGTCTTCATCTTCTTCGTTTTCTTCTTCATCTTATTTTTACTATCTTAATTTTTTTATATTGTTCTTATAAATTTTATTTTAACTAGACGATATTTTTATTATATTCGTTTTTTTTTATCTTTCTGTCTTTTTATTACTGTTGTTGTTGTAATAGCAATGCAATCATATACTATGTACTTATATTACAACATATTAAATTAGAAATGAATATGGTGCAATCATAACTATATATTTTTTTAAGTGATTATTTACTTTTGTATTATAATTAAATACACTTGTATATGTACATATAAAATATATGAAAATGTATATTATACAGTTAAGGAAATTAAATTAGAAACAAATTTTTTTTATAATTATTTTTTAGTTTTTTGAACATTCAAAATTCCTTATTTAAAACTTTGTTTTTTTAAAAGCTCCTATAAGTTATTGCCAGACCTTTAAAATTCAAGTACCCATTAGAACTACAAGCACCATTACTTGGTAATCAATTTTTGATAATTACCACTAAAATTTTTTTGTAATGGAACTTTGAAAATTCAATTATCAGGAAGTTTTTACTTGATAATTCCTAAAAAGTATGTAATTAATATTGTATTTCAATTACTTTTGTAATTATTTTGGATACTTAAATTAATTTTGTAATTCTTTTTGATAATTAATTACTTTAAAATAAATAAATATAAAAAAATACTAAATTAAATTACAAAAGTAATTGAAATCCAAATTTTGTTACTTTTTAGGAAAATAAAATAAGTACTTTAATTTTTTTTCCTGGTAATTGAATTCTTAAAATATCATTACAAAAATATTTTAATGGTAATTTAGGATGTTATGATTACCAAGTAATGGTACTTCATATAGTTTTGCAGTATCATTCTATTTCATACTTAACAGCTCTAGTTGATTAACAGTTATTAGTTGATTTATGATTACATAGAGCATAAGTACCTTGACTAAAACGATTCATTTTCCGAATTTTCATTTATAATCCGAATTCTATACTGCTTTCTTGCATTATCCAGAATACATACGTTTCAGAATTTTTTTTTTTTAAATACTTCCGGCACCTTGCAGTATCTTAGTATTAGTTTAAGAAAAAACTTTATCTACCTAATTAAAGTTCAAACTCAAGTCATATCCTAATTTAAATAAATAATACAATTAAGTATATAAAATTAGTAATTGTATTATGACAATATTGTGGCAAAACCGGTCTCAAAAGTTTTCTCCATTTATTTAATAACCCGGTATATAATAGTTTAACAATGACAACCACAACTTGATAGTGTAAAAGATTGATAATAATAAAATAAATAATAATATTAAGTATTACAAAAAAATAAGCTCTGTAAAACTTTGCACACATGTAAACAGTAAAAAACCCCCATTTCATATACAATTATGTAAAATTATATTTAAAAGTATAATTATATTCAATATTTACATAATTACTGTAATGCATTTAGAATTATGTCACTGTGTCTAAATATAGATACTGTTAAGTGTAAATTTGTAATAATTGATCTATGTTTATCAGTATGTATAAATTGTATATTGATATATGAAATATATGGTGAGGAATTTCTATTGAGTAAATATTCACATGTACGATAAATGTAAAAGATATTCTATTTGTTAGTAAAGATACTGTATAGCATATATTTTTATTTTTGTTATACTATACATGTTATACATGTTTTAGATGATTGTTTATTTGTTTTTGTACTCGGTGTTTTTTCTGTTAGTTTATTGTTTGTAATATAATTGTAATCATGTATCGTAATTGTACTTAGATTGCATGGAAGGAAATGACGTTTTCTAATTTTTTTTTTTTTTTGAATCTATAATTTTTGTTGAGATTATATTATTATTTAATAACTTTTTTTTAATATTGCGTTTTCTAAATTTATGAACGCTCAATATTTGATTGAACACTTTTGGAGTTTAAATTTATTGAAGCTGAAAAAGCTGGAAAAAACAATTTGTTTATAAATTATAAAATTTTACACTTTTTTATTCATTTGTTTAGAATATTTTTCCGGTGATCTGATCTATTTTTATATTGTTGATTGTTTTGTTTTTTTTTTTTCAGTATTTTTTTTTATTTTCATTTTGTATTAGTCAATATTGATATTGACAATGGCATTGAAAGTTCAAATCGATCGATTTATTATTATATTAATCATATATTTACATAAATATATATATATACATTAGTAAATGTATATTTATAAACTATGTACTTCATATATAATTTAATAATTGAATAGTGATAAATAAAAATCGCGCATATTTTTTTTTTTTATTTTATTAATTATATGGTATTGGCAACGATTGTAGATTATAATTATAAATAATTTGATAGAAGTAATTTAAGTCACGTGTAATTTTAAAATGATAAGTATTAATCAAATAAAATTAAAAACTTAAATTATCTTTTTAATTGACATGTGAATTTTCTTAGTTTAAATTTTAAAATAAAATAAAAATTAATGTAAGCGTTTTAGATTTTCTTATTTTTAAATTAAAGTTAAATGTTAAAAAAATTTTTAATTAAAATTGTAGGTAGGTAATTGAAATTAAAAGTTTTGGTTTGTTTTTTTTAATAATTAAAGTTGTAATTAAAATTGATTAATTTTTATAAAGTAAAATATGTAAATTAATTAATAATAATAATTGTCATAATAAATTTGAATTGCAAATGATGTTTTCAGAGGAAAAAAAAACCAGTAAAATAGATTTAAATAAAATTGAATGCGTTTGAAATAAAGACTTATAAGGTATATTTAACAAGAAAATGCTTTTTAAATCATTTTCTTTAATAAAGTGTAAGCTTTTTGTAGATTTATTATATAAATATTTATTTATTAAATATTTCACTTTCTTCCAAGGTTTTATTAATTTATACTGTGATATTTAATAATTTAATATTAAATTAAATGAAAGTTTTAATTTTCTTATTAATTATAAAATATAGATAGGTTTAAACGATCAATTCAATTAATCACTGATTATTTTGCAAATTTATAACGCGCTCTTAATTATTCATGAACCTTATTCAATTTTGACCAAATTGTTGATTTAAAACAAGTTTATTTATTTATTTATTTATTAAAATAGTGTAGTGGACTAATACAATTTTTTAGCATTGACAACTGAGGGCTAGATTTTAAGTTAAAATTGAAGAGTAATACTTCAGTTTTCTTAAATTTAAATCTCATGTACCACGGTACTCATGGCCCTCAGTTGCCAATGCTAAAAAATTGTATTAGTCCACTATAATATACAAAAGTATAAACTGAGTGAAATCTTAAAATATTTAATTTAAATGTAAACTCTTCGAAATTTTCTTTATTTTAATAACTAAAGCTTGGTAAAATGTAAAATTAAGTTATTTTTTTGAAAAATTGCATATTGTAACCATATACAACCATTTTTGAAAGACGACTCAATTATTTACAATATGAAAAGTTTATGCTTTAGGTTTATGATACAAGCTCCATATGTTTAAATATGAAAAATCTTGAGCAGCTATGAATATACGAATATACGACATACTATTTAATATAAAACAATTTAATTATTAGTTTAATAATATTTGGTGGAACTTTCTATTCAGTATTGCTTCCTAAAATAAATTCTTAAGATTTTTAGTTTGAATTGAAGTGGGCAAAAAAATTGCACCATGATATAATAGCTAACTATTAAGCACGTACTATACTTTGGATCATATACTTTTCTATATAACAATAAATCCATCATCCTTCACTAATTTTGTTTGGTAAATCTTTATTAAAATAAATAAATCCGCAACTAAATTTTTTTTAATCCCAAACTTTGAGAAACTGTTTCATACATTTGAAAATTGACATCTGGCCATACCTTAAAAAAAAAGAAAATGTAATAATTAAATTGTGCTAAATTGGTTAATTACTCATAAATTATATAATATTAAAATGTGTTAGGTACTAAAGTTATAAGTGTGTGATTTTAAGGTATTAAAAAATAAAATAAAAATTATTACTGTTCTAATTTTTTTTTTTTTTATTTAAATATAACTATGTAAATCTAAGGATATCATTGTGTATATCCTTTTTTCTTTCAAAAAATATTAATTTTTTTATTTTAAAAATATATATGTATATTTAATATATAATTTATTTATATAAACTTGTTATAAAGTATTATATTTTTGCTAATCTAAAAATACATATATATACATAAATAAAATGTAAACTACATTAAAAGAAAACATAAAAAAAACAAAAAAAAAAAAACGAATATAAGTAACTTTCATTTTTTTTTTCGAAGTTTTCTTTGAAATGATTTTTTCGCACGAATCAGTTATATTTTTTTTTTGACAATATAGTCAAACGTAATATAAAATAAAGTTAAGATAAAACGTAGTTTTTGTATATATATTTAATATTTATATTATATACTCATATAAATATATATTATATATATTTAGTACATGGAAAAAAAAAATACAGAAAAATGGCACAGACTGGTAGCAATTTATTTAACACCATTTTCAAGTATTTTAGATAGGTTTTATTTAAGGAAAAAAAAAATCAAATCAGAATATAAATAAAATAAAATATACTTCAAAGGTAATCAAATGCTGTTATTGTTAATAAACATATGAATATATATATATGTATTTTTTTTATTACCGCATAAAGGATTCAAAATAATTATTTATTTTTAATATTACGTTTTTTTTGTATTTGTGGGAAACGAATAATAGTTACAAAGAACTGAAAACAAAACACAAAATGAAAATTAATTATGACGATAATACGGTTTTTTTTTGTTTTGTATCTTTATATACATAAGTTTATTTTTAAAAACCATTATTTTATTTTTTACTTTTAACATTTCATATGTGTATGTATGGATTGGAAACGAAAGACTAAATACCAAATTTTAAAATTTCACAATTCGAAAATCTCCAAATACCAAAATTCAAAAATTCCCTTGTTTTTATTTGAATATGTTAGCTACCGCCTCCTCACTTCACTAAACATATATTAGAAGGATATTGAAATCCCTAATTTGTATCCAAATCTAAAATCTCCCTATAATATTCAAAGACCTATAAAAAGTTTATAGGACAGAACATCCATATTTAATATATGTATTAATAAAATTAAGCATTTAAATAAATGGGGAGTGGCTGCTGCTCTCTAACCTCCACTAAAGAAAATATTTAAACTCTGATTTTGTATTTAACTCCATAATTTTCCTAGTTTTTCTATATATAAAATGTCTGCAATAAAACATGTAACATATATTTGGCTGCCAACTTTTTACCCGTTGCTCAACAAATTATAGAACGCTGAACATCTAACATGCTATAAAAAATCTATGTAGAACACAACATTTAATAGGCATTTCTTTTCTCAATTTTTTTAGTACATACAGGAATATTAAATTTGGAACTCAATAATTTGTGATTTTGTCATTTAAGATTATTTATTTTGGAATTTCGTGAGGCTCCCGATGTTTATGAGTACTCATTGAGGTAAAAACAATATACAAAAACGGTCATATCAAATCTTAACATTTGAATAACTTATAAAAATTTTTTTATTATCGTTATTTAAAACCATTACGAGTAATATTACTTAAAATATGTACAACGGTGTAACTTTTTCTAGTTTATTTATTTTCAAAATTAGAAATTTAATATTATATGATTATGAAGTTTCGAAATATATATATCTTTATATAATATATATATAAAATATCTTTAACTTTTGTAATTTTTGTATTGAATATAATTGGATTGTATTTCATGTTCAAAATATCAAAAAATATTAATGAAGTGAAAAGAATATATACGTATCCAAATAAATGTAATATATTTTGTAATTATAAATAAATATTGAAAAGTGTTTATATAATTTAATGTAATAACTTAATAAATTTAGGTAGAGATTCGATTTCAAATTGATCTTGGATTATACAGGGTTTAAGTTCTGTTATACAATATGATAAAAAAGTTGTTTCAAGCCATTTTATTAACGATATCCTTATTCCTTGTCAATCTTTCTCGTTTTTCATTAAAATTAGAACAGTCAGAAGATTTAGATCGGAGCCCTGTTGTACCAATAACTTATCACTAATCAAATAATCATTTTGTTTCACCACAACTATCTTTGACAACAATTCAATAAAATTTGATTATAGTAATGTAACTGACTTATCAAAAAAAATTATTATTTGATTAGTGGTAAATTAAAATCATATATTTGCGCACCAATGATTCAATATAATCAATCACTATAGTGCGCAAATATAAAACCTGTATAAAGCGTTAAGGTGTCAAATCAAATATTCTCTAACTATAAAATAAAAAATTTGTAATATTAAATAAAATCATCAAAATGGTTTTAGATTTCTTTTTTAGACCTTTTGAAGATTATCACTTTTCTTAGAAAAAAATAACTAAATAAAATTTTCTTGTATATAAGTATGTATGTAAAAAATATGAAAACATCAGTCAGAAACAAAAATATATACTTGTATAAATAAATTCAAAAAAATCTAATCAAAAAAGTATTAAATATGAATTTTTAATAAAATAAAAAAAAAAAAAAAAAAAAAAAAAATCTTTTAGATATTTATTTTCCATATCAAAGTGAATATCTAAATAAAAATGATAATAAATTTAGAATGAGTTAAAAAATCGCAAAGAAAAAAAAAAGTTGAAAATACAATAATAGCAAATAAGTATATTTTAATATAAACTAAGAGAAAATTCGCAATATATATAATTCATATATTATGTATTACTTATATTTGAAAAGCTCAAATTGAAAAACAAAAAAAAAAAACCAATTTGATCTAATAATTTTCCTCATTCTCTAATTTATGTTATGTACTATATACGTGAATATATATATATATTTATATACTATATTATTTTTGATTTTATTAAAAGAAAGTGTTCTCTACAAAAAAAATCTTTCACTAAAACGCACGTGTTCATTTATTTTCATTGACGTATGATTGATATTTTAGGTTCATTTTATTATATTTCTATTGATTTGATTTGATTTCAAAAATAAAAATTAGAACAAAAAAGAAAAAAGATTTTTCAAATATTTCCACAATTTGTCAAAAAAAAAGTTGGAAAAAAAAAAAAAGAAAAATGCGTCATATTGAACAAAAAAAAAAAATGGTCGATTTATTTAATAGAGATACAAAAAAAACAGAATTTTTTTTAAAAATCATTTAAAAAAGAATAATGAATAATCATTATTCTGTCTATTTTGACTAATAACTTTATTTTATTTTTTTTTATTAATGGAAAATTAAACATTTTCCTGATCTTATATATAAAAGCTTAAAATATAAATTTCATTTTTATTTGGGTTGAATGAATTTATGAATTTTTGATTTTTTAAAAATCTACTGAGGTGTAAATAATTTGGTTTTGCTTTCTAAAGGGAAGTGATAATTTTTAAAGATTTTAAGGAGTTTTAAGCTATCTGGATTTGAAAGATCTGTATCCACTAAACCCATCTATACCCATCTATCTACTAAACCTATTTAATAATCTGCATTATGTGATAAACTATTGATGGCTTTTATTAGGACATATAATTGTTTAATTAAACTGAGTAAAGGAAGTTTGGAATTTTAGTCCTTGAGCTTGTTAGAGTTATTTAAAATTGGGCAGACAAGGTTAGTTAAAATTAATCTTGTATAAATGACTTAAATTATTGAATGCTCTACAGTCTATATAATTCTTTAATTCGGTTCATTTTGTGCATCTCATAGAACCTAGAAATAGAAGGGGTTTTATATCAATGCAATTCCTGTTTTTAATCTGACCTTATTCTGGCAACACTTATTCATTTAAATATATCTTCATATTTTCTATATTTTCCGAAAGCATTACATAATCGCGGTTTAGTAAATCTTTTTTTTTAAATCTCGTTTTTATATACAATATATTTTTTATAAAATCTCAATTCTTTAAAAAATCTGATATCAGAAATTCAAGATTTTAGAGTTGGATACAAAATCCGAATAATGAGTGTTTTACAGAGAATATAAAAAAAAAAGATTTTTCTAAAACGAGATTTTCAAAAAAGAGATTTTCTAAAACGAGATTTTCCAAAAGAGATTTTCTGGAACGAGATTTTCTAAACTAAGGTTTTTTTAAAACAAGATTTTCTGAAAACCAGATTTTCTGACACAAGATTTTTTAAAAACAGGATTTACTTAACCGAGATTTCATACCCAATCCATGTAAATTTTATTTAAAATAAATTAATAATACAAGTTACATTAATAAGCTACTAATACTTAATAATAAAATTCAATGTATTTTCAATAAATGAAATATTTTTAAAATATGCAACCCAATAGAATTAACATATAATTAAAAAATACTTTTGTTTTTTTTAAGTATTATTATGTTTTCTTATAACTATTAAATATGTTATTTAAATAATAATTTTTTTATTTTGTTTTTTTAGGTGGCTATTAAAATAATCGATAAATCACAATTAGATGCTAGTAATTTACAAAAAGTTTATCGTGAAGTTGATATCATGAAACGCTTAGATCATCCTCATATTATTAAGTTGTATCAGGTAAGAATTTAATTATTTTATATACAAATTATAATGAAAAGATAATAATCAGTTAATAGATTAAATGTATATAATATAGTTAATATTATTTATCAGGTTTATTAATTTATCAGAATATTTAATTACTTATATTATTCTAATAATTCTCATTTTAAGTTAAACATTTAATTATTTGATTTATTGAGTTAAAAATTTATTGTAGAAGATTATTTGATTCCAAAAAACTGATAAGTTTTCTAAGCATTTCATATCTTATAAATGAATATAATAAATTGATAAATTTTTAATTTATCCATAATTGGTTTTTAAATTAAAGTTATATAAATCTTGTATTATTAAGTGTATTTACTAAATTAAATGCATTATAATTATATTTGAAAATATAAATATTTATCTTTTAGATTAAAATATCATATATGCTAATTATTTATGAATTGTATGGGTTTTTTATTTGCTTTTTATATAAATAACAATTGATACAATGAATAATTCAATTTAAAATACAATTGATTTAATTAATATGTAGAAAATTAATATTGGTAATTGATTTTTACCTTTTATTAAAAATTATTAAAAACTCTTACGATAAATGTAGAGATTAATATCTGGTTACAGTATAAGTGTAAATTTTATTAATATTTTATGTATTATATACAAAATGTTAAGTTTACTGAATATATTCTTAAAATTTCAAATATATATTTCAAGAAAAAAAACTTTAATTAAAATTAATTGTCCATGTTTTATTCATTTGTGGAAAATTTAATTATTTTATGTAATATATGTAATATGCATGTAATTTTATATAATTCTAAAACTGGAATCCTCAGCTTCCTAACTACAAAAATTTCAAAACTAGATATAGCTTTATAATTTACTGGGCGATGATGAATCGAAAAATTAAAGCACTTCAAATTAAAAAAAACTTCAATTTTCAAAATTTTTTGAATTTATTTCTAATTACTTGATATGAATTTCCGTCTCTGGACGCCTAGTACATTTAACGAATTTGTCAAGTTTAAAGGGAAATTATAGAATGAAAGTCGACAACTTTTTGCACTGCTTTTAGACTCCTTTCACCCTGAATTTTAGTACAAATTTATAAATAAAACCTTATTATAAATAATGAGTCCTTAAATTTATAAAAATTTCCAGAAAAAAATTATCTACCGTAAAATAATTATAAATATAGAAATAATAGACCTCGAACACGTTTTTTTTTAAGTTTTAATACCACCAAGTATAAAACAAAATAAGTCGATTTCGATTAAATATAAATTCTTGTTTGTATTTGAGTTTCTTTCTTTGTTTTACTTAAAAACTTTTTATTTGTAATAGATATTTATATTTTATCTTATTTTATTTTTTAGTTTATTTTTAAAAAAAAAAATTAATTAAAGTTTTGTATTAGTTTTTAATTCTTTAAAAAATTCAAATGACAGAAGAAGAATGTTTGTATTATATATTCTTTTATATTATTTTACTACTGTTAAGTTTTATTTACAAAGCGTTTCTGTAAAATCCGATTAAATGGGAAAAACTGATTTTCAACTTTATTCAATTGTAAAAACAAATTCTTTACTTAACTTTTTTTCTAATTAAACTTTTATAAAATTAAATATAAAATAAAAGGCGTTTTTAAATTTAAACTTTGTAAATTATGTTTATATAAAATTACAAATAAATTGAATACTTTCAGGCAATATAAATCTTATTTTGTAAGCAAATTAAATTTTAACCTAGCAACTTGTTAGAAATTTTCATACTAATTATTTAAATCAAATTTAAAGCTTAGTAAAATTTAAAAAAAAGAGAAACTAAACAAATTTTAAATTAGATTTAAAATACATACTTACTATTGATTATTTATTGACATACTTTAGTGTTTAAATGTTTATTAACTTAAATATGCTTAAGTGCAAGGTTTAGAAATTCAAATTCTAACTTTGTATATTAGTTATGCTTTTAAATATAAAAATATTATTCTATGCATTTATATAAATTTATTTTTTTAATACTTTCAGGTGATGGAAACCAAAAATATGATATATATAGTCTCAGAATACGCTAGTCAAGGTGAAATATTCGGTAAGTGACTTGTGTTAAACAAAAAGTTTACATTTAAAATTACAATTTAACTTTAATTAAAACAATTTATTCTTAAATAAACCAGCAAATTATATTAAAAAATTAAATTAATTTTGAAATTTTCTAATTTTTAGACTACATAGCTAAATGTGGCCGAATGTCTGAACGTGCTGCACGTTTTAAATTTTGGCAAATTTTATCTGCTGTTGAATACTGCCATAATCGGGGAATTGTTCATAGAGATTTGAAGGTAAGTTTTAATTATTCAATTTTTATTTAATTGTAGGATCAATAAATACATCATGCAACACTATAGAAATTTATTAATTGTGTGAATGAACTTATTATATGCAAATCAAAATAATGAATTTTGAACACAATAAATCCATAGTTTGTCTGGAAATAGTTTTATGACAGATGCTTTTTAAGCAGAGCAATTAGCAAGTTCTTCAAAATTTAATTGGGCAAATTTTGTCTGTTTGATTTTCTTCAAGTTAAGGAAATATTTCTAAATCTTATTATAAGAATAATTACTTCAAAACTTTATTAAAATAATATATCATTAATATTCATAAAAATAAATCAGAATTCATTTTAAAGAGAAATTTTTAATTACAATAATAATGAAATCGTGCGTAGCCCCTTTTTTTTGCCAACAACAACAAAAAAATATAAAAAACTAGGTTTTTTTTTATTGATTTTTCCAGTTCATTGAATGTGATTCATTAATTTTTCATGTTTCCTTATTATAAAAAAATTTTCCTGGAAAAACTAGAAAGTGATTATTATTGTTGTAAATATTTAAATTATTAAAATAACTTTAAGAGAAATATAAAACTCAAATTTAAGTTGATATTTAAATTTAAAAATTTACATAAAAATCATACTTTTGTTTACTGTCTATAGAAAATCCAAACATTTTAACTTAAGTTTATATTTATAATAAAATTTGTTGAAATTACTATTTAAATTTTTGTTTAAAAAGATCAAAGATTTATTTTGAGTGAATTTAAAAATTAATCTGTGATATTTTTTTTTTTTGGAAAATATAAAATTCTGCAGAATTATTTATTAATTGTAATTAGTCAAAAAATTATTTGTTCATTATAGAATGTATAATGAACAGAAGACATTTTTAACTTGAAATATATTTTATCTTTGACGAAAATAAAATAAATTCTGAAAATTACTTTAATAGAGTAATTAGAAGTGTTTTGGGTTGTTTTAGGAATTACTAAATTTCAAATGTTACTATTAATAAATTTTTAAGATCTTATACATTAAAATTATTAAAGTTTATAATAAAAGTTTTATACTAAACTTAGAGTTAAAGTTTTAATATTATTTTATATTTATTGTTATAATCCTGTTTCTACTTTAAATTTATTAGACACATGAAAATATTATATTTACCGGTATTAGTTAATCCAATAACAAACTATTTGAAGGCTAATAAGTTTTTAAAACTTAAATAAACGGAAACTCATATCTCAGATATAATTATTAATTATTTGCATACTTTTAGGATATAATTATCTTTAACCATTAAGTGCTCATTGCAGAATATTTTAACGTATACCAATTTAAATATATTTTTTAACGAATTAAATGGTATTTGTATATTTAACCTTATTGATTTAATTTTGTAATTATTTAAACAAAAAAAAAATCAAATTATTTTTTGAATAATTTTATGACATTCTATTTTGATATAATTTGATTTTTTAATTTATTCTGTCACATTATTGGTTTTGTCATATTTATTTTTAATTTATTTTTAAACGATTATTTTTATAAAATATATATGTATAATATATAATTGAATTTATATATATATAAGTATATATATATGTATAAAATATAATTGATTTTTTTTTAAGTAGATTTTGCAAGTGTATATATACTTTATAAAATATATTTTATAAAGGTCTAGAAATAAAAAATAAGGGTTTTTTTGAAATTATAATTTTGAACGAATATAGATGAAAGTGTTGACTTTTAAAATATAAATCAATTAAATAACATTCAAAAGATGTAAAAGAAAAACTTTAGATATATATTAAAAATCAATATAACACTTAAAGAATTCCAAAAATTAATTTTCTTAAGAACGTAAAATATCTAATTATCTATGTATATAGATAAATGTTAAAAGGGAGTAGATGGGTTATTAATTGAAAATATAATTAAATAAAGATTAAAATAAAGTACTTTTTAATTGATGTTGATTATTTTGCAAGATTAACCTTGAAGAAGTTTGAAAATTTTTCAATTACAATATTTTGAAGCTTTAAACTATAATTAATATTAACTTTCAATCTATAAATTAATAACTTTTATTTTAAACTTTTTTTAATAGCGTTAAATTTATAAATTCTTAGGAAATTTAATAAAAGAAGAAAAAATAATAGTTAATGATCACTTATTAATTGACTTTTTAATTCGAAGTAGGTTTGAAATATTTATTCTAGATAAGTTTAATATTGAAATTAAGACAAGCAGGAGCCAATTTCATGGTTTTTACAAATTAACAAATTAAAACCACAAAATAAAATTTGCTTATTCTAACAAGGGAAGATGAACAAGTTTAAATATTCGTTGCTAAATTATTGTGAACTTGTAAATTTTACAATTTTAGTGGTAAACTTAAAAATAAAATTCTAATTTACAAAACTTAATTTAATTGAAAAATATTGTAAAAAACTCTCCTTAACTTATTGGATTAATAGAAAATTTTATTTTTTTATTCTCAAATATCATTGAAAAAATATCATTTTAAATAAAAATTTAAGAAATAAGTTACAAATTAGGAACATATTTGCATTTTCAAAACAGAAAATTGTAAAATTTAGCATAGTGCTTTATTTTAAGTTCTTATAGAATTTGTACTTGTAAATCTAATTTTTTAGAAAATATTCACATTTGTAGACTTGTAATGATCATGAAAAAGGCCCTTAATCAATTATTTATGTATTATGAAATTAAAATATTTTACAAAACGGACGTGCAGCGCGTGTCAACAGAGCGACGAATTACAAGTAATTGTTCTATTCTTAGGAATGTTAAAAATTTGTGGCATAATGCGTTTAGGAACTTTGGTGTAATACCAAAAAAAAACAGATATCCTAATCAACGTTTTGAATATGTTAAAAACTTTTTTTTTTTTTTCTTGAAATACAAAATATTTTTTTTTTACTACTTGTGAAAAACTACAATTCAAGTGACTCAAAATTAAACTCTTCATAATTATATACGTAGGTAGTCTTAAATTCTCAAATACTACATTTTATAGTGAAATAGAAAAATTTAATTAAATATATTTCAAAATGAATGTATTTTTTTTATATAAAAATATATAATGTATATATATTTATATATTTAATTAATGGGGCCGGTAACCTTTTTAATATTATTAAAAAAAAATTATGAAATACTATTTACTTTAGTAAAGTAGATAAATCCAGACTACTTACTTTTCATTTCAAAGACTCCCTGTTTTTTTTTTTTTAAAAGTTTCTTTTTTTTTTTGTAGTGATAAGTTTTGAAAATATAATCAAAAGACAAACTTGTTGACATTTTTATTATATACTTCATAAGTATATAGTTATATATAATATAAAAGTTAAAGTAAGTGAATGATATAACGACTAAAATTTTTTTTTTTTTGTAACTATAGATAAAAAAACATAGAGGGCTATTAAGAAAGGTTGTATTTCCTTTTTATTCTTATCTTTTATGTTTTTGTATAAACCAAAATGTAAACCCATAGAATACAGATACTTCCTGTTGGATTCTGTTTTTGTATTTTTAAACACAATGAAGAATAGCGTTTTTGTAAAAAAAAGATAGGATGTAAGGTATTTAAGTTAAATGAAAAGTTATAAATAGTAACAGATTTTAAAGTTTTATAGCAAGTAAGAGAAAATAAAAGTAATTCATTTTATTTAAAAATCTTTAATATATTTTAAAAAATTAATATTTTTCATTTTATAAATAAGTTAGTTACTCCATTTAGAAACTGCGGTTAACTTATATTCATACGAGCAATTTACTTGTACTAGTATACTATTGAAATTGTTTAAACTTATAAATAAGGTACTTTTAAACTTAATCCAAATTGAAACATTTCTGAAAACTCATACATATAATAATTAATATAAACATTTAGTTTTGCAAAACTTTATTATTAAATTTAAATTAAAATTCTACTTTCTATTCATAACAAAGTTTTAAAAGACTTTTTTTCTTAAAATAAATCCTTAAAGTTTTGTTAACAATTTGTGTACTTATATTATAAGAATAATAAGATAAGAAGTATCGCTGCTATACTTAATTAATCACTTACTTGCTGCTTATGTAATTATCTTAAGAATATTCTCAATTCATTATTGTTGTATTCCTTAACATTTAAGAATGGAGATTTTTTTTTGTAATATATATATATATATATATATTAATATAAATATATATACAATATTAAAATTTAAGGCACGTTTTTAAATAACGTGTACAAAAAATAATAAAATGTTATAATAGTGAAAAAGCGCTGACAAAACAATAATACAATTATTATAGCACGCGACTAAAATTAATATTGGCGCGACGTCATCAAAATAACACATTAATATATTTATATATATATACATTTTGCATTCATTTGTATGTTGTATCCTTTTTTTTTTAAGATAGCCGAAAGACAATGCTTATGAGTTTCTTTATGTGACAAAGATAAAAATTTGTAAAAAAAAAAAAAATTAAATAAATGAACATTATTAAAAAGCGAGGAATATTACTATTTAAAATAATTTTTTTTTCTGTTTTTCTATTTCTTTTATTATTTTTTTTTGAAAAACAGTATTTACATTATAACTTTAATTTATTCAAAACAAATATATATATATATATTTATGTATATGTATTCTTTTAAATTCTGTGTTTTTTCTTTGTCAAAGTACTTGTTTTACCTTGTATGAGCTTATTGAAATTGAAATTTGTATGTAAATACAAACTGTTAAATTTAATTTTAGGAAAAGTTGTCTTTTTCATTGAACGAAAATTATTTGCTAAAAAGTTTTCATTAGTATTCGTCCTTACAGATATACTGTTTGTAATATGTAGGATTTGGCATTTATTTTGTTTAAAAATATTGTCACAAAGGCCTTTTTGACCTCAAGCTGTTGTTTTCAATCGTTTTCTTAAATCCTTTTATATATTATCAAAATATTGCATACTTTTAGGTTTTTTGATTCGAAAATTGAAATATATGTGAAAAAAGTGTTAAAAATTTAACTCAAACTCAAACTGTTTTCAATCGTTTTCGTAAATTCTTTTATATATTATCAATATATTGCATACTTTTAGGTTCGTATGTTATTACTTGAAAAATAATTCCTAGAGTCCTAGAACCATACTACCATTACCTTAATAACGGTAATTATTTCATATATTTTATTTCGATATATCTATTTAAGTTTAACAAATACAAAAAACAAAAACGTAAAAACACAAAATAATAAAATGAAAAAAAAAAATAAAAGG
>OY720445.1:70909346-71169958 GCA_963082915.1 Dolichopus griseipennis
TAATACATAAGTATATAATATATAAATGTAAAGCGTATTTACAAAAAGCCTTCATATAGCTTAAAAAGGTAACTTTACCTGAATTAATCACCTTACTTACTTTTTGTTTTAATTTTATTCAAAAATTTTCCTGATATATTTTCATTATTTTTTATTGTTGTTGTTTTTTATTGTAGTTGTTGTTGTTTTTTTTTCAAACTGAAAATGGGAAAATAGAAAAAAACACTGAACTAGACCAAAAAAAAAAAAATTATAGTTCAACATTTTTATTATCACCTCTGCCATAGAAACACAGAGTTTATACAACACAGGTTTTTCCCATTATTTCATTTCTTTAATTGCCTATTTGAGTATATTTGGAGTTTTGGTGGTTGTAAGCTATTGAAACTTGAAAGTTGAAAAAACTAAATTTCCCTTTTTTTTTGTTTTTTTTATTATCAATATTTATATATTTGTATGTGTCGATATATATATATATAAATGGAAGTAGGTAGCTAAATCGGGGAGAGATATTAAATGTTAAAAAAAAAAAAAAATAAAACGAACAAACGAATGCTAGAAAAATCCTATAGACCCAAAAGGTCAATGGCATTTTTCTCCTATATATATATACATACATATAGGCAATAATAGTTTAAATACGGACATTTTTTATACATCTATGTGCGTGCGTTTATTTTGCCAAAGCTTTTCAATGTTTTTGTATTTTTTATGTTATTCATTTTATTGAAGCTTTTCAAAAGTTATACTATCAAAAAATATATAGGGAAGGGTAATAAGGAAGGGCGATAGGGAAGAAACTTAACTTAAAAAAAAGTACGGTATGAAACAAAATGAAATGAAATAGAATTATAAAAAAAAAAAAAGGATAAAAAAAAAACAATAAGCTTTTATGGGCATTTGCCTTTATTAACGGTTAAGTGATGTTCAAAAAAAAGAGTATATATATATATATATATATATATTTATAAATGTTAGTAGTTGCCTTTTTTTTTCATACTATTTAATATCGGAACTTTTGCAAACAGAATTAATAGAAATAATAAAAAAAAATCCTTAATAGTCGACATTATGTACATTTAAGATTTTGAGGATAGCAGCTTAATGCTTATATATATAGGTGATATTTATTTTTCCCGCTTTTATATCAATTCCTAGCTATTTATATTATTGCACAGGATGTATATTATATATAGTTGTGTTTGCACTTTAAAAATTATTTCTATTTTATTTTTTGTATTTTATATATATATGTTTTGATTTTATATATATATATATATATTGGCAAACTTCCTTGTTTCGGGTTTAGGAATGAAAGGGTGTTGAAATTGAAAGTTTAGATATTATATAAATGGGTGTTGAGTAAAAAGTTAAATAAGGATTTTCTATATTATATGGGTAATGAATCTCAAAGGGACGTTAGGAATAATAAAAAAATTTCAAAAAAAAAAAAAAAATTTAAATAAAAAGATATAAGAGTTCATTTTTTAATATTGCCAAAGGGAATTAAGAAAAGCCTTTTTTTTATTATTTTTTTTTTTTTTTTTTTTTTTAAGTTTTAAATTACACTATTTTTTATTTTTTTTTATTCCATTATTTTGTAAATATTATGTACACATTCGATAAAATCATTAAAACAATAAAATATCTGAAAAAATATTTTTAATTGAATATTGATGTATTGATACTTGAATATACAATATTCATAAAATATTATATATATGTATAAATATAAAAGATATTTGAATTAATTTTTCCCATTGGATTAATATTTAATTAAACACATATGTTTTTGTACAAAATTTTATTAGCTTTATTGAGAGAATTTTTATGGCATTTATTTTACAATATATATGCTTAAAAGATTGTATTAGAATTAGAACAGGGTGATTTCTGGCAATGGTTAACTCTCAATTACATATATGATGAATAAGTTTGAAACAACAAAAGATACATTACTGTATTTGGTTTTCAATTATGTAATATTATTTAATATTTCATTATCAGTTGTTTTTTTTGAAAACTTATAATGACTTTATATGTAACGAATGAGCATTTAATTTCAAATTTTTAATTTTGTCCCAAAACTGTCCCAAAAACTTTGACAGGACAGTTTGATTTTGATGGTTATAATTTATAGATATATATATGGTAAATTATATTATATGGTGTCTTTAGGGTATACAACATTGTATATTTTAAGTCTTCCTAATAGACCATATAAATTTTAAAAATAATCACCCTGTACTATTATATTATTATTTTATTTATTAAATATTAAGACAAGAAAAAAAAATTATAATTTTTAGGTCTTTTGCAACTTATTAAAATATAATTAAACTGTTGCAAATCAGAATTTAATAATATGTTATTAATTAAATCTTAAAATCTAACATTATTATAAAAAAAAAAAAAATTTTTTTTATTTCTAATTTTTTTTTTTTAATTTAAAATAAATTCTTTTAGGAAATATTTAATTCAATACGATTTGTATCATAAAGGCTTCATTTTAAGTACTCTAGGTTTTGAAAGTAGAATATGTATATTAAAAGTAATTCATTGCTATTTATCGTTTAATTAAAAAGTTTGAGGATCAGATAGATACAGAGATACAGAGAGATACATCTAGTCTAGATAGAAGTGTTAGTTATAGTGAAACTTTAAAGAAATCTTTTAAATTCTTAAATTAAGCAAACTATTTAAAAGTGAGATGTGGCATTAGAATTATGAGCATATTCTAAGAAGATTACCGGTTCTGACAAAAAAAACGAAATAGAATTCTGAAAATTTTATAAGTGGCTGCTCTGTTCTCTATATAATCAGTAATCGGTAACTCTATATAATCAGTAATCAGTAACTCTATATAATCAATAATCTCTTCCTGGAGAAGATTATAATAGGGATTTGAATTATAAAAATTGGACATGCGACAGTTTTGCTCTTATAGCAACTTTAGTTTTGTAAAGATCTTACTATAAATAATTATGAGAACTCTAAATTTAAAAATCATAATATAACATATAAAATATTTATTGATTATATAAAAATAAGTAAAATTTCTTTTGATAAAAGGCATTTAACTCTTCAGTTTCAATAATATACCCTTAAAAAAATAAATATTTTGATGAACTTTTATTTGAAGACTTCATTTTGTAAGTGTGACTTTCCCAGAATCTGAAAGGGTATATGAACAAAGATCTAAAGTTATATGCAAGTAAAGCTTCTTTAGATGTTTTTATAACTAAAGTGCTGCTTTTTTGTCACTATTATATTTTTATCTTAAAAAACCTACAATTTTTTTGAATGATTTCTTATTTAATTTATGGTTTAATTGTTCTACATGTTGTATATAAGTAAAACAAAAACCAAAAAAAATTTTTAATAAATAAATATCTATTGTTAAAACTCTTTATTTCATTTCAATTATATTCATTGAAAAGATTTCATATATTCGTGATAGTTGTGTAAATAAAAAAGAAGTCAATGAACTTATACAATAAAAACTAAAACAAAAGAAAAACCATCTTTTCTTATCAACTTTTTTTTTTTAAATATTTTCAACAAAACAATAAGAGAACGCTTATTAAATAAAATTATCATAATGAAAATTTTAACTGAAAGACAAAATAATGCCTTTAAAATTAAAAATTTGAAACTAAAATTTTTCGTATATTTTTATATTATAGACTGTGAAAATTTAATTCGTAAGATGTTAGTATTAGATCCAACCCGCCGTTATACAATAGAACAAATAAAACGTCATCGTTGGATGATGGCTGAAGTTATGGAAACACCAGTTGTTTCAGAAATATCAGCAACACATCCAGGTGGTACATCATTAGTTGAACCAAATGAAGATATATTAAGAATAATGGCAGAATTTGTTGGTATTGATCCACTTAAAACAAAAGAAAGTCTGAAAGTAAGTTAAAAAAAAATTAATATAAATTGGTTATTATTTCTTTATTGTATTATATATATATTTTTTTTTTTTAAATAGAAAAACAGTTATGATCATATAGCTGCAATATATTTATTATTACAAGATAGAGTACGAACACGATCATTATCACAGGATAATACAAATTCAATTGGCCATATGACATCAACATCGAATTTATCAACTTCAATAGTATTGGGTGGTCATCCAAATTCAATAACAAATTCAAGTGGTATACAATTGTCAATTCACATCAAATTGGTAAGCATCCACATGCCTTAGACTCACAACGACGTAGGCCAAGTACAATAGCTGAACAAGCAATGCGTAAATTAGGCTTAAATTCAATTGGTGCTAATTTACATACTGCTACTGGAACAAATATAAGTAGAGATGGACGTGAAACATCACTTTCACCACGTCATCATCATCATCATCATCATCAACAACATCATCAACATCAACAACATCAAAATCATCAACATTTACAAAATACAATATCATCATCATCATCTAGTAATAATGATCGTGGTTCATGTATGATGGGAAGTATTATGCTAGGAACAAATTTACAAGGATATGATCATAATTCTATGATGTTAGTACCAACTGGAATGATACCTTTACGTGATACTAATATACGTGAACAAACATCACATTATAGTCGTGATGTTAATTGTAGTAATTTGAGTAGTGGTGGTGGTGGTGGTAATATTATTACAAGTGGTGGTAATAATAGTGCTGTTATTGGTGGTGGTGGCTCACATCATCATCAATATTATCGTGGTTCCTTAATGTATAATAATACATCTTCTAATAGTAGTCCAAGTAATAATATTAAATTAACAGCTATACCCTCGTCAGCTTTCTTAGCATCTAGAGATCGTGAATGTAATTCACCATATTCTAGTGGTGGTGTAACACCATTATTAAGAGAAAGTAATTCATATTTATCACGTGATTTATCACATAAAGTTCCATCAAATCGTTTATTATCATGCGGTATTGATCAAAGAATTTTAAAACAAAGTTCTGAAGATTGTCGAAGACTTTTACACTTTTACAACAGGTAAGTTTCTGGTAGAACATATAAATTTCTTTGAAAAAAAAAAAAACAAAAAGCTTATGTTGTAGACCTCCATTTAATTTTTTTAATTCATTTAAAATACCTTCATCATTATTATGTAGGTGTTGGAAAAATTTGGGGGAACATTATTTTAAAGGGAACCATCTTAAGTATATAATAAAATACATTTTTTACAATTAAACTTTAACGAATTAAACTTAAAATCCAAAAAAAGAACGTACTGAATTTTATTTGTCTACGGCTACCAAACGAATAACAGCCACTATTTGATAATATTAAATATCACCATTTCGCATGTTTTCTATAGTATGTTTTACAAAGTATTTTTAACTAACAATATAATACGAATGTGTTTTTTTTTTAATAAAATTAAGATATTGGCCTAATAAATGTTACTAAAAATTTAATATAAATAATTTTAACAAAAACAATTTCCAACACCAACTAATTCATAGTTATAAACTTATCTTTTATTTTTATTTTCTATTAATATAACTCACTTTTCTTCATAACTATGCTAAAAAAAAAAAAGTAAATTATTAAAACTAGTAAAACGTCAAAAAAAAAAAATAATTTAATATTTAAGGCTACTGCTATATCAGATCCATCACGTAGTTTGATTTTATCATCAATAAATCCAGTAGATGGAAGTGCTCCACCAACAGTCCATTCATCATTAAATTCAACAAGTGGAGGATCATTAACAATTGGTTGTGGTATTGTTAATGCTGGTGGTGCTAGTGGTGGTGGCGTTGGTAGTAGTAATAGTAATTCTAATAGTGTCGGTGGTGGTGTTGGTATTGGTATAAATATTAGCGGTAGTAATAGTCTTGATCCTACTATAAATAAAACACATCAACCCTTAACACCACATCGAAATTTAACATCATCAAATAGTTTTGATTCAAAATCAAGTTTACCAGTAAGTGGTGGAACTGGAGGTGGTGTGGTGGAAATGGAGAAGGAAGAACAGGACATCCTTTACATCATCATCATCATCATAATCATCATTCAAATTCAGTTGAAGGGGGTAGTAGTGGTAGAAGTCCATTATCACATCACCACGGTAATTTACATCATCAGCATTCAATGCCCGCACCAGCATCTGGATTTTTTACAATGTCTGCCGAAGCATCGAAACTATTTCACACATTACAGCAGAGTCCTTTGCCGCTGGTTACACTTGATGTAAATAATGCATTTGTTTTTTTTTTTTTCTTTGAATTTAATTGGGGCACTCTTTTCAGTTTTTCTATTTAATTTTCTAATTTTTATATTTTTGATAAATAGTTTATATAGTTTAATATTATTTACAAAACCTATTGTGTTGTATTGGATTGTTTTATATAATTTACTTCTATTTGATTATTGTTTTGTTATACATTAAAGCATCTTTTAACTTTAATATAAGTTATGTTGTTTTGCTTTGTTTTTTTTTTTGTGTTGTGCTAATTATTTTATTTTAAAAAATTTTGTATTTCCTTTATAAAAAAAAAACAATTTTCACTAACTAAATATATTTTTTTTATTTTTAAAATTATTTTAGACGAGATCATCAGCTGATCCCAGTCCCAGTCGTTACATGCCTCAAATAAATCATGAGGGGGGAGGTCATTTATATAATAGCAGAGGACAAAGTGGTAATTATAATAGTGGAGCTGGTAACATAAATACTCAATCAAGTGATGTCAGACATTGTGATACAATTGGCTGTGGAAAAGATAAAATTTCAAATTATAGGTAATTAAATATTATAACTATTTATTATACATTTTATTCATGATTTGAATCCATAGATACGCAAAGAGATTTCAAAATGTACATATGTTTTGAAATCAAAGACTAAATTCTTTATCAAACTTTTCTATTACATATTTCTAATTCATTACCACATTTAACCCTTTCTAAAATCTTCAGTTTCATATATGAAATAATTGTTTTTTGGACTAAAATATTTTAATATTTATTGAGAACCTCCGATTTAAGAATCCACGCACATAGATCTTACAATATAACCAAAGCATGTTATTAATTAATTTGTTTTCTATTTAATGCGAGTACACGTTAATATTATAAGGACTTTTCACTATATTCATTAAATATTTTAAATTAAGTACTCATTATACTGATTTAAAATAAATTTAATTTAATTTTTATTTTTAGTGATTATTCCCGCAACAATCCCCCATATAAAGAATATTTAAATAATTTGTCATCATATAGTTATTTACAAACATTGGAGAATGAAAATAATAGTAATTTACATCCACGTTATTCACAAATTACTGCCCAATATAGTTCGAGTACCGATGAAGGTTGTGATACTGACCATGGAGGTGAGTTAAAAGGTGAATGGCATAAACTAATTAATTTAATTTAAGTTTTTTTTTCAAAATTTTAATAACCTAAAGACAAATTTTTGTAGTATACTTAACGCTTTTAATATATAAAATAGTTAAATTTTTTTTCTGTATATGAATGCTTAAAAAACTTTAATTATAGAATTAAAAATTAAATAAAAGAATGTAAATTTAATTTAGTTTTTCTTTTTTTTGTTAATTAAAAATTTGTTAAAAAAATAGTGTTAAAATAGTTATTTTTTTTTTTAAATTAAAATTAATTTTCTAGTAAAAAGATGACATAAGATATTAAAAATTAAATTAAATATAAATGTAAATTTGCTTTAATTAAAAAAAAAAAAAAAAATAAAAACTAAATTATAATAATAAAACGAAATATTTAATATTCAAATATAATGGATTTTATGTAATATGATAGATATATTGTCAAGCGTTGTCAATTATTCATTAAGCTATTTTGTATATTAAAAAAATACAAAAACTATGTAAAAGTTAATGAATCTTAATCCAAGAGCAAAAAGCTTATTTATAGATCATATTCTAATAAATTATACCTTTCTTTATTTTAAGTGAAGATTTTTAACTTTAAATGAAAAAAATTAAATTTTAGGTGATAAAATTTTAACTTTAATCAAAGAATTTTTAAATAATAATAAGAATTTCAATTTTAAATAAAATAAGATTTGATTTTTAAAATATAAAAACTTACTTACAAATGGCAGTTAAAATATCTTCATTTTAAATTCAAAAAGTATATCAAAACAACTACGAGTAATAAAAATAAAACAAGTAATCAATAATTTAAAATAAAATAACTGGTATTTGTCGGTTTTCTTTAATAACGGTATTACTTTTCAAAAATAATATTGTATTGTGTAATGCAAATCTCTTATAAAACTTTGTGATGCAAATACTCTCAATCAATTACCTATTTTTTTCACTTACACTTAACTTAAGTTTTGTTTCAAATTAACTTAAAACTTAAGATTCAAAAACATATTCAAATTAATTTTGTCTTAGAGATACATTTTTTTTTTAGAATATGACTATAGAACATAAAACTTGACAATATAATATATAATTGCTTAGTATATGTATATATTATTACATTTGAATATTACTTTTGTTTTATTAATATAGGAGCTATAAATTAAATATATATATATATATATATAAAATTAAAAAAAAAATAAATTCGGTTTGCACATTTTCCATTTTCATAATATTGTATAAATTACATAACAGTAGAATTTTTCTATAACAAACTATAGATTTTAATTGAATTTTCGATCTCTATATATATAGTGAAGTGTTTTATTCTACGTTATAATTATTAGCAAAAAAATTTTTTAACCAATGTGCTTTTTTTTTAATTGTAATTTCTTTGTTTCTAATGATTTGATCGTTATAAAGAAGTTCTACTGTACATTTCTTTTCCCTTAATTTTTTTGAAATTCTGTAAATGTAATTCATTTGTTTTTTATTTCTCCCGTTCATCATTTACTGTTATTAATATTATTTAGCCGTTTTTCATTAAATAATTTTTAACATTCAATATTTGAGGTCACAAAAACTGTATAAGACTAAAAAGGTTTATATATTAAAATTAGTTTTTGTTCTAATTTCATCTAACATTATTTAGTTAACATTATTTTGCTATATTTTTGGAAAAAAACGTTCAATATATGTTTTAAAAATTTAGTAAAAGAATTTTAAAAAACAAAAAATTTTCACTACTTAAAAGTTATTCAACATACTCACCAAATTTTATAATTATGCTTATAAATAAATTTTTTAACTAATTTTTTTTGTTAAATTATTGTTTAATTTATGGCTTTTATTTTTTTTTAATTTCAATTTTTTTATTTTATTTTTAATTTTATTTGCATATGTTTTGAAATTTTCCAAAAAAAAAAAAATTATACAATACCTACATAATTCACCTTTTTTTTTTTTACCAAAATATATTTGAACCAAAAAATTTGACACATTTTTTAAATTTTGTTGTATTATTTATTTCTTTTTGATTACATTTTTTTTTTTTAATTTCATTTTTTTCCAAAATAAAAAATAATTACAATTATATTGTAAATGTAAAAAAAATATACAAACAAATCGTTTTGGTTTACACACACTTCAATATCAAAAAAAAAAAAAAATATCAATTTTGTCCTCCTCACAAATTCAAATCAAATTAAAAAAACAAAAAAAAAAAAAAAACATTTTTTTAAATAAAAAAAATCAAAAAAAAAAAAAACCAAAAAAAATATGAAACTAAAAATCAGAAATGGATGAAACACCTTCCACAGTTCCAACATCAATTCAACGGCTTAATTCATATGCCAGTAGTTCATCATCAAGTGGAGTTGTTACAAATTTTCATTCAAAAAGTCTAAGTCAAAATTTAAGTTGTGAATCATCACGAAGTAATTTTTCAACATTTGAAAGTTTAGATTTAAATCTATCAGATTGTAGTGATTTAGCTGGTAGTTTACCATCCTGTGCTACAAGTGCAACTGTATCAACAGAAACCGATTCTGCAACTGTTATTAGTTCAACGATGTTACATCCAGGCGTTTATGTTTCATTATCAGCTAAATCACCAAATTCATTTACACGACATAATCCGATTCATATGAATGGTGCTTGCGGCAGAAGTAGTGCTGGCGGTGGTGATGGTGGTGTAACTGTCACAGGACATAGTAGTAATTTTAATGGTAATAATATTAATCAACATCAGCATGGACATGGTCAGAAAAGAAGTCGTGCAATAACAAGATCACCTGTTGATTTTAGGTGAGTTTTTTTTTTGTTGGTTCTTAATTGTTTCATAATAACAACTTTTGGGCTTAGCTGAAATTTTTATGGACAAAAAAAATCTAATGTTAGTAAAAAAGTTCATTTGTTAAAGCGCAAGAGTTAAAGTACTCTATAAATCATTTTGTTTTCAGTCCATATTCTTGTCATTAAAATGAAATTAAACTCACTAATAAG
This sequence comes from Dolichopus griseipennis, assembly GCA_963082915.1. NCBI lineage: Eukaryota > Metazoa > Arthropoda > Insecta > Diptera > Dolichopodidae > Dolichopus > Dolichopus griseipennis. The sequence goes on from OY720445.1 coordinate 70,919,728, forward strand.
CAAAAATAGAATTTCTATTATTGCATCAACAAAATGCAGTAAAATACTGACCATTTAAAAAATTAATACTGAAACAAAAAATAAATTCAATAATTTTATTCATTTAAATTTCATTAAAAAGCTTTTAAATTCACTAAGGTTTTTTTTTTTTGTTAGTTAGTTAAACTGGAACCACAATTTGTTTGTTTTTTTTTTTGCAGAGAAGGTCGTAGGGCAAGTGATGGCCTTGTAGCTCAGGGTATACTACATTCACAATCAGATGATCCATTTGATAATGGTGTTGCATTTAATAGTCAACGTTTACATGAAGCTTATAAAGCTAAAGGTGTTTTAGAATTACATGTATTGCAAAAAGAGGCAGCTCAATTAAAAACACAATATCAATCAAATGTTCCACCAGATGAAATGACATTCCGTCAAATACAGCATAGTCAATTTCATATAAATCCAAATAAAACTGCCATGGATTTAAATCCACAAACATTATTTCATCATCACAGTTTAAAACAATCTGATTATTATAATAGTCCTAGCACAATAAATAGTGCATATAATAAGAATACAGATATATCACAATTTTTAAATTATATGCGTTTAGATTCTAATTCACCAACTTCAATTTCAACACAATCAATTGATCGAAATAATGCAACAGGTGGCGGATGTAGTGGTGCCAGTGGAAATAGTAATATTAATTGTGTTGGTGGAACAAGTAATATTGATTCAACACAATTACAAAAACCACCATTACAACAACAATTAATGCAACATCGTTTATTACAACAAAAAAGACAAATTTTTCAAAAACAAGTTGCTCTCGAAACAAATTTAAGTCGAAGACAAATGTTACGTCAACAAAGTTATAAAATTGCTCAACAACAACAAATACTTCCACCATTACCATTAAATGAAGTTGAATCAGAAGATTTATTGGCATTTCATTCAATTGTTGAAGGTAGTACTAGAAGTAGTAACAGTAGAAGTGATGTTGGTGGTGGTAGTCGTATTAATATTGAAAATTCAATGCTTGAAAATGGTACTGATTTAATTGGTACTTGTAATTTTAGTTTGAATCCATTATATAGTGGTAGTATGATAGGTGGTGGTGGAGGTATATCTGGTTCAGTTTCTATATTGAATAATAAATCACCAACACCATCAGCATCTGGTTCGCCAAAAATGATGAAAACATCACATATACAACAACAACAGCAACAACATCATCATCATCATCAATTACATCAACAACAATCAAGTCCAGAACCACAATCATTTTCTATAATAACATCACCACAACCATCATCCTTGCCAACATTACCACCACCACCCAGTATTAGTCCGTCGCTATTAATTAGTGGTTCTGGTAGCAATTCAACACAAAACTTATCAAATATAACAAATAATACAACAAATGATAGAGCAGATTGTTGGAATCAATTACCAGGTTCAATGCAAGCAGCTTGTCAAATAAATGATGGAAATTTATCATTAGATACATGGTCATCACCATCTAGTCATTCTCCAATATTCCAGGTATTTACGACAACAAGTCAATAGGATGAACTATTTTAGAATATATATATATATATATATTATATAAATATATGTATATTAGTAGAAAACCAAAAACAAAATTTTTTATTTAGTTAATAACCGTTTTATTTTTTTTTATTTGTTGTTTTTATTAAATTATAATTTTTTTTTTTTTTTTTTGAAGAGAGTATACTGTAAATGTACATACAATATTAATTTAACAAAAAAAAATATAATTAATAATTTTTGTTTTAGATTTAATTCTTAGAAAAAAAAAACAAAAAAACAAACAAACAAATTATAATATATTAATAATCAAATTTTAATATTAATTATTTTAAATATACTTTTTTTTTAAAATCTTTTTTAAAGCTTACAGTTATATTATTAAACCGTTATTTACCAAAAACAAAAGAAAAACAACAATTAATATTATAAAAGCTAAATATAACTTAAAAATAATATTAATTATTTATTATTTTTTATAATTAAAATTTTTTTTGTTTTTCTTTGTTTTTTTTTTATTTAATTTTATGGCTTATAATTAATTTTTTAATTTTTTTAATATTATTTATGCCACATTTTTAAACTGACATTGAAAAAATGAGCTAAAATTATAAAAAGACTCGTATAAAAGCCTATTAATGAGGCCGATATATATATTTTTTTTTTTAATTTATTTTAATTCACTTCATATGCGCTAAGGAACAAATTTTTAAAATAAATAGAAATAATGTGAAAATTTTTTTAGACTTAGTATGTATATTAACTTTATTATTATTTTTTTTTAATTTTAAATTATTAATATTAATGGAATGAGTTGAATAAATATTGAATGTAGCATTAATTGAAATAAAATATAACAGTTAAAAGTATATTTTAAAATATAAATGGTTAGATAAGAATGCAGATTTATGTAAATACATAATATATAGAGCTTTAAAATCCTAAAATTTAAAAAAAATTTTTGTTTGTAGAAGCTGCAATATTGTATAAATATAATCTTTTGCTTCTTTAAATTTAAATTATTTGTTGTGAACATTTAATTTGTTTTTGCCTATTATAATAAATATATACATAGCTTTATTTATTGTCAATCATAAACTTTATTAACTTTTATTATATATTTATATATTTTATTGTACAGAATTAAATTTATATATAAATTGCAAAATTAAATTAAACTAAAAAAACATTTAATGAGAAAAGAATGCATAGTTAAATAAAAGATTTAAAATTTTACACTTTCAAGTCATCAGAATTAAAGGATGACCTTATTTAATTAAAAGATTATTTCTGTAGCAAATCGTAGATCCTACTATGCTTTTTATAATAGATCGTACATATAATCAAAAGATCACTAAATTTTATCGATCAAGAGTTTTTTAGAAAAATGACGACGCCAACCTTTTAAGTGTAAAATAAAATAGGAAAATATAAATTTATTCCTACGAAAATATAAATTTAATATAAATATTTTTCAAAAATTTATTTATATTATGTCGTCTTTGTTATTTTTTTTTAGTTTTATTTAGTAATGTATATAATTTGTTCATATATTTTTCAATATATATATGTATATATAAACACAATTATAACACATATTTATCAATTTATAAAATGAATTTTTTTTCTGTTTGTTTTTTTTTAGAATAAATCTGAATAACTAAAGGGGATATTTTGAATAACTTAAATATTAATATTTAGAAAATAAAAGAAAATTTAAATAATATTCGTTAATTGTAACTTAATAATATAAGGTAGCATTTACTCATATACTTAATATTGTTAAATTTTTTTTTATAAATCTATATTTTAAAAAAAGTAGAAACTCTTAGCAGTATTAGATCTTTCAAAAACGTTTCTTATAATCTCTCCTATATTTTTCTTACTAAGGTTACTATTTATATTCTGTTTCTTAAAATCTATTTATATATTTTATTTATATGTTATTTTAAATTTCAATCCCCTTTATTTGTGTTTTTTTTTTTAGTTAACTAACTTTTTAAATATTTTAATGATAAAAATAGAATTGTTATAGAAAATTATTAATCTTTTTTATAAAATTTTATTTGAAATACATATATAAAAGTTATAAAAAATTCCAAAAATCTTTAGTTACATATCATTATATAAAAGTATATTAATCCGGTTTGTTTTTTTTTTTTAACAGGACTAAATTTAATTTATATATAATACAATAAAATAATCATTTAAAATTGAATGTTGTATACACAAAATAATTAAATAAAAAAAATTAATAAAGTCGTAACTCATAATATATATTATATATCATAACAATATACTTACAGCTCTAAATTTACAAACTAAAAGATAAAATTATTATTATAATTGTATTAAATATCATAATAACCAAATAGTTAATAATAAAATTTTTTATATATTTAAAAAAAGAAATAAATACCTAAGGTTTTTATACAAAACAAATATATAAAAATATACAGTGAAAATTTTATTAAATTTTAGTAACACATATTAAGTAATAAAATGGTTTCACAATTGGAAAAATAATCTTACAATATTGAACTTAATTATTTATTTGTAAACGGATTTTTATTAAAGATTGGGTTTACTTTTTTTTTCAAATCAAAAACAATTTCTTATATACTTCTATAGGTTCCTTTAAATTTTCAAAAGTTATATAAATTTTACATTGTCAAAAATTATAACAGCAAAAAAAAATTCCCAAAGTTTCTTGACGTCATAGTTCACCTAAAAATTTAGTGTTCAATTCAGTTATAAAAATTAGTTTTAATTTTTTAATGCGCCTAAGAGTTATGCAAAAAAGTTTTATTAAGATAACCTGTTATAAAGATTTATAAGTAATAGCTTTTACCGTTATAAAAGTACGAAAATCTCTATTGGAAAAATTATTTTAACATATTTTAGTTCTAATTCATTTCAAGATGAACTAGAACTAATAATTTATCGAATATGCGGAAAAGCGTTTAGAGATACAGTTAAGTTAACTTATAAGATTGTATAAAATAAAATATGATGAAAGATAACAATTGTAAAAATTTTCACTGCATATACATATAATATATCATATATCTTTTGATAATTTGTTACTCTAATAGAAAAAAAAAGACCACAATAATTTGCATGATTTTATTGCTTTAAAAAAAAGTGCAAAAGTATAAAAAAAAAAATAATATAATTTAAATTTGAATAAAAAAAAAAACGTAAAATATAAATATATTAATATAATATAACATGTGTGCATTATCATTCCACATACATTAAGTTAAAAAAAAACTTACCTTAATATATTTTTTTTTTTTTCATTTTATAATTTTTTAATATTCTTCTTTATATCGATTCTTTAACATAATACTTTTTATAAGCAGTTTTTGTGGTTGATCTGATAATGAAGATTAATAAGTCTTCTTGAGTAGATATCCTATTTGTGTATTCTTTCGTACTCTTCTTATAATTTCACTTGTGGCTCCAATTCATTCTCCAGTTATTTTTTCGGCTTATTGCCACATATAGACTGAACAACAAAGCATTCATTCAGTATAGCTTTAGCCTTTGTGATTAGCTTATCATTTTGGGTTGTATACTTATTTTTTATAATCTGTACGAGTTCCTGCTTTCGGTCAGTAGATAATGACTTTATTTGGTTTCTGAATGTGCTTGGCCCTTCTTGGTTGTCTGGTACAATCTTCATTTAACTTTTTGAAACAATTGGTTTTACTTTAATTGTTTCATGGTTTCTCACAAGAACTTTGTTTTCTGTTACAATAAAATCTAAAGATGAGATTCAAAATTTTGTAATATACTTTGGACATCTTTTGTTATGGTTCTCCATTGTGAATTGGTTACTCCTTTTGATCGGGGTATAAAAGATCTGTAATCGTCTGTCTCTTTATTAGGTTCTAGCAAGCTTGCAAGAGCTTCTATACATCTACCCAATGCAGCAGCTGATTTTTTATCTAGGTAAGGATTCTTTCCGGTTAATTCCATATTCCACTCTTCGTCATTGAATTTTACAATATTTAACACATTATCTCGTTCAGAGCTTGGTAGTTCAGGTTGATTTATTGTTAAATGCACTATTGTTAATGTGGGGAATTGGTGATAGACTGTTTCCTGATGATGAAGAACTCCTTGTCCTTTTTGGTGAACTCTGCGAGGTGAAGGGAACTAGAGGAGGGGGAGGAGGAGGGTTTGGATTTTTCGGAGATGACTTTAGATTTCTTTGAAATATGAGATATTAAGTTTCTACTAAATTAAGTATATGTAATATATTTATATATTAAATATATTTATATTTTGTGTTATTAGACATAATTTTATTCATTTATATTTTAGGTAATAATCATTAATTAATATTATTAGTAAATATTTATAAAATTTTTAGCTGCTATATAATATTTATTATTAGCACTTTATAATTGCATTGTTATTTTGAAATTTTTAGTAGTTGTTTTGTTGTTAAATTATATTAAAAAAAAATATTAATATATAAATATAATATAAATAAATTTAATTTTAATTAAATAAATAAATTATACAATATGCAAAAAAAAACCAAAAACAAAACATAAATTTATTTTATTTTATAAATGTATTGGTTTGCAAATTTTATATTTTAGTAAAAAAAAAACAAAAGATAGAAAAAACATAGAAAATAATAGTATTAATTTTTGCTTTGTGCAAAATACATTATATTAATGTACAAGAACCGATTAAAAGTAATAGATGTATATATTTATAAATATATATATATATATATATTTTTAGTTTTATTTATTAAATAAAATATATATATTATATATATGAAAACTATAATTTAATTTTTATTAGCATTATTATTTCTTGTTTTTTTTAACTCTTATTTAATTTTTATCTTTTATTCTATTTATTTTCTTTTTTTTTTCTTTCAAAAACAAAAACAACAAAACTATTCTGTTTTTTTTAGAATACTGCTAGTCTATATACTCCAATGTGGCAGCATACAAACCACCCTTTATCACCGCCAATGCAACCATTAAGCGAAAGTCCAATTTTAGAATTATCTGAGCAAATGGAATCAATATAAATATAATTAAGTAATTAAAAAATTAAAAAAAGAAAACAATATATATTATAAATATTAAATAAAAAACAAAATAAATTAATATAGAATATAAGTTATTAATAAATTATTATTAAATAAACATAGAAATATTTTTAATAACAAAATAAAGTTAGAAAACATTTTTCAATTACATGTATTATACAATCGAATTTGCAAAAATTATAAAATAAATGTTTATAGATAAAACAATTTTAATGGGGCTCTTTTAATAAGTTTTGATAAATTTTAAATTAGAAAAACATAAAAAATCCAAATTTTATTAAATAAAATCAAAACATGGCGGAAAAAAAAATTGATATTTTGAAAGAAAATAAAAACCAGAAATTAAATACTTGTGGAACAAAGATAGAAAAAAATTCGTATATGTATTAAAAATGCGCTTTTAAATGCAAAATAATTTTAATAAGTCTTTCAAAAAAAAAAAATTCAATAAAGTGGTCATTTTGAATAATTATTTTATTTGGATTCTATTAAATTTTTGAAATAATTTTACTTATATAAATAATCTTTAGTAATGTGATAAAGAATAATATTTAGTTATTACAGATCTTTATATTATATATATATATATATATATATAATTGTATATATATATTATAAACTTGCAATAATTTTTAATTAAACTTTAAAAATTGTAACATCTAACTTTATTATAAAGTTATAACAGACAAGAAATTGTTTTTTAAGGTATATTTTTCTTAGCATATGACATTTTTCTTAATTGATTGCATATTATGCTATTTTATCTATTTAAAAAAACTAGCAAAAATTTTTACACCCACCAAAAAGCTATATTTTTTTTCGAATTATAATTATTCATTATGATCACATAATTTTTTTCAATAACAACTGAATTTTATTTTTTTTACATATTTTAATAATTCCAAAAAAAGAGTATGTTTCTTTAATATTTATAATTATTTTTTTTTTTTATTTAAAACCTGTAATAAAACCCATTTTAATATTTTTTTTTTTCTAATTTGTTAAAGTTTAATTTCTTTTGATTAAAAAACTTAAAATGAAAAAATTAAAAAAATAACACATATCATAGACAAAATCTTTTAATAATATAATTTTTCTTTAATATTACTCTTAATTTATAGAATAAATTTAAAATAAATAATTATATAACATTATGTATTAAATATAAACAAATTGAGTTACGATATTTATTAAACAAAATAAAATTAGTTACTAATTTATTCACAAAAATTATTTGTTTTTGTAGTCTATGTGATTCCTAAAAGGAAAAATAGAATCTGTATGAAAAAAAAATTGCAACTAAATTAATTGCAACAAAAAAATTAAATTAAACTAAGAAAAAAATTAATATTAAAAATTAAAATAATCATTTTTAACACTGCAAACAAAAACAAAACATTTTTTTTTTTAAATATAGCTAGATACAAAAAAAAAAATTAAAATTAAAATTACAATTACATATTATTAAAAATGTAATTTGTTTTATTAATGAACAATGAAACACAACTTATTAATTACATCCGTATTATATGGAAACTATATTATATATTATATATAAAAAAAAAATTAAGAACTTGTCGTCTATAAAATTAATCTTTAAGCTTATTTAGAGAATAAATGAAATATTTAAAAACCAAAAAAAAAAAAAAACAATTTTTTCATTAAAAAAAAAACACAACATTGAATATAATATTATATACCTAATATATATTAATAATAAATTAAATATATAATATTTACATGAATTATATTTAAATCAAAATAAAACCAAACACTAAAGTAATAATATTAATTTATTTATATATACATATATAAATAAATTTTAAAAATTATTATACAATTAAATTTAAATTTAATTAAATAAAAAATAAATATTCAAATATATTGTAAAGACTGCAAATTCCATTTATAGGTCAATTGAATTTACCTATTTATAATTATAATTAAATTAAATTTATTAATTACAAAAAAAAAACAAAAAAAAAAAATTAAAATATAAGTTCTAAATTAAAAAAAAAAAAAATATTGTTATAAAATTAAAAACAAAAACCAACAAAATAAAATTATTATTAAATATTTATTCAAAATAATAAAATTAATCTAAAATGAGGAAAAAAAAATATACAATAAATAAAAAGTAATTAAATATTTAATAAAAAACCAAAAATTTGGACAAAATATTAATATATAAACTTTGGGAAAAACAAATGCAAATAATACAAAATATACGATTAATAAATTCTTTATATATTATTAATTAAAATATTATATATATATATATGTATGAATTATATATATTAATATCAATTAAAATTTCATTTAACTAAAGAAAAAAAAATTATTTAATATAAATAATAATGAAATATATAAATTCATTTGGTACATATATGTATATTTATTAATTTATAACCAATATCTTAATAAATATGGTACAACCTGTGCTCAAAATTAAAGCACAGCAGGGGATTGGGTATATGACAATTCACTTAAAACTTTTTCGTAAAAAAAGTTATTGATAATCAATTAATAATTTTTATTTACTCTGTTAGTAAAAAATTGTGCAAAATTGAAAAATTATTAAGTATTTGCAATACAAATAAACGCTCAAAAATTTTTTAATTTGACAATATATATATATTTTTTCCTTTCGTAAGGATTACTAACAAACCATTTTAACATTTTAAAAAAATTTTTTATGTTAATAATGAATCCCAAATAGTGCTTTAGTTTTTGATGATAATTGTACATATATATTATTGCAATGTACATACATTTTTTTTTTGTATATTAATAAATAATAATATATTTGCACAAATATTCATCCATATAGTATTTAATAAATTATTAATTACATTCATAATGTATATATTATATAATATTTATACATATATGTATGTTGCATATGAGTTCCTATTAATTTATTAAAATTGTATTATTATTATAAAAAATTAAAAAAAATAATTTTCAAAATTCAACAGAGAATAAAATTTAATTTTTGACCAAAATTAATAAAAAATATGACAACGAATTAAAAGAACATTTTAATTTATATAATTACTTAATTTTTATTTTATTTAAATATTTCATTTTTAATTTTTATAATTTTCACTTAAATTAAATTCTAATCTTTAAACTAAATAATCTTTAGACTTAAAATATAATAATTAAACACCAATCAAGTTTATTAAAATAAATATATAGATAAAAAAAATGTTTTATAAAGATAAAAAAATAGGTTTTTAATAAAAAATTAGAAATTAAAACATTTACAATTTACTAAGACAAAAAATTCAATTACAAAATTGAAATCTAAAAAAAAAAATACCAAAAAATAATTAAATAAAAACCAACTTTAGCTAAATATTAATAATTTATAACAATCTATTATGAATACATAATAATTTATAAATTTCTGGTACAGCACACTTGATAACTCTTACTTAATATAGGGCATATGATCAGTAAACACTTAATAAAAAACTAAATGGAGGAAAAAAGAATTATTTAAAGATAACTCCCTAATTTATTTTTAATTAAAATATAATTTAGTTAACACAGTTTTTTTTTAATTGATCGCTAATTAAAGGTCTGGTTGTCAAGTGAAAAATACTAACGAAATTTATACCACATATTTAATATATCTATGTACACCTATTTTTTTTCTTTAATTAGAAAAGTTTCAGATTTTTTCATAATAAGGTGCAATTTATATATTAAAATTCTTTATAGCCAAAATTTCTTTATTTAAATTTTTCCCTTTTTTTTTTTTTTATATTCACATCTCAGATCTCAGATACAACTTATACTTACACATTATATGTACCTACATAATTTTAAAATAAGAATTAATTAATTTAAATCTTGTATTTTCTCAACAAGTTTTATTATATTGTAATTTACAAGTTTTAACTTTGTTATATATTAGAAATATATCGTCGTAGACACAACCATGTTTTAATATTGAAGGGTTTTTATTCACATTTCTTTGTAAAAGCTACGATAAAATATGTAATTACATTTTTTTTTTATTAAATTTTTTTAAGTAGCCTGCAAGCTCAACATTTTAATGTTTACCCGTATAAAAAATCTTTTAGATTTCAACAGCACCTATAATTCTTATATGTTTGAATTATTATAAGTTATAACTATGTAGAAATGTTTTAAAAAATATTCATTCTCTAATTTTTTTTAGTTAAGCATTAAATTATTTTAAACTTAAATTCGAACTTATAAGAAAAAGATTAACAACACTTTTTTGCATTAAAAAACAAGCTTAAATTAAAACAGACAAATTAATCCCTAGAAGTTTTATCTCTACAAATGTAGATTTATATTTTTTTAATTTTTATTAGTTAAAATACGAAACAAAGCCAACTAAATTGTTTTTTTTTGTAGTAGAAAAAGTCCTATGAAGCCTATAATTAGTCACATCTGCCTCCGTCCGACTATACATAGAGAAGATATACAGTGTATATATGTTTGCGCTTTTTCCAATAAAAGATCGTTATTTTGAAATACAAAATATATTCATATTGAACTCTTTCGAAAAATTCCATTCTAACTGTATTTCAAAATTTTAAGAGTGTTTTTACTATACTAATACTCAAAATAGTGTTGTTATGTAGATTTGTAACTGTGATTGAAATTAGTTTGAAATAACTATGAAATTTAATAAATTAAATATTTTTGAAAATTATTAAGCGTGCTTGTACAACAATGTTATTTCATTTTTTTAAATTCAACTTCAACTGTTTTTTTTTTACTTTATAATATAAATTTAATTTTATTATTTGTTTATTTTTTTTTTTTATTTCAAAACAACTTTAAAAAAAAAACAATCCCAACAAATTTTTCAAAAACAAAATTTATTTATTTTAAAATAAATTTAAAATTAAAACAAAAATTTTAAAAATATGAAAATTTTTTTGCATCAAATAAAAATCACTAAACGATTAATTAAAAAAAAAACAAAAAAAAAATTAATTAATTTTTATTGCAAACCAAACCAAAAAAATTATGAAATTAAAAAATCAATTATCTGAAATAAGATATTAAAAAAAAAAATAAAAAAAATCTAGACAAATAATAGTTTTAAGAAATATTTAGAAAATATGTTTATATGTAAAAGTAAAAAAAAGAAAAAACAAAAATTAAAAAAAAATTGTAGTTGAAATTAAAAAGGAAATAAAAAATTTATAAATCTTTAGAAAAAATATAAAATTTAAATAAATTTTAAATACCCAAATTAAAATTTCTTATTTACCCATTCAAGTTTATCATTGAATACAATTAATTTAGTTAAAAAAATTATATACCCAAATAAAGTACAATATACTAATACAATTTATAAATTCCCATGTATATAAAGTAGGTAAAGTAGATTTATACTTTACTCAGATACACAGGACTCAAAGAAGGTCAAGGATATTTAAAGCTTTAATATTCCTACAAAAAAAGATAATTATTTCATGTACAATTATAAGGGCAAATGTAATTCAAAAATAAGTAAACCCATTTTACTAAAATTTATATTACTATAAAATGACAATGTTTATTATATTTATTATGGGAAAATCTCAAATGATATTTACTTAAATCAAATTAATTTATACAATTTTTTGTTATTGTAAAGCCTTTATAGATGTCTTTCATATCCTTACAAAAATTTTTTTATTTAGTTTAATAAAACAGTCTTATTAGAAACATAATCAAAATTTTGTTAAGAAGTTGATAACCAAATAATTAATATAAATTTTTATACAGCAATTATTGAGTATATTGAAAAGGATCCCAAATATGAAACCAAAATAAAAAAAAAAAAATTAAGAAAATTAAAAATTTTAACTTAACTCATAAATATATCTTTTACATTATTTAAACAACAATAAATCTTGTATTTTAAAAATAAATAGATACTGCATTATGTATTTTGAAAATAAATTTTATGAATTTGTCTTCAAACTTGATACACATATAAAATTACAGGACCCTGAAATTAAGTAAATTAAAAAGTAAAGTAAAGTAATATAAATAAGTAACAAGAAAATAAGTAAAGTAATTTATTTATGTACTTATTTTACTTAAATTAAAAGATACCTTCAAAACTTTAAAATTTTATTTTTACTATTATTAATGATCTAAAACTTATCTTTCTCAAAAAAGTGTTTCATTATTTAAATAATGTATATAAATATTATAATAGTTATAATGCAATAGAAAAATATTTCTCTATATTGTATTCGTATATAGGTGCTGAACCTTCTATATTCAAAGACCTTGTAAAACTTTTTCAGACAGAATTTTTTTTTTATTTTACCAACACTTTTAAAATCATATTTATATTGTTAACTTCAATTTCACAGCTTTAATTTTTAGTTAAACTTGTATAAATGCATAATGAATGATTATGTTATGCCACTTAAATTGTTTTTTTTTTATCTCAAAATTTTCAATCTAAAACTTTAGAAAATTTTCTTTTAGTCAGTCTGCTTTTTTTTGTTTTAAATTAATTAAATAATTGAATTATAAAAAAATTTGAAAATCAAAATATTTAATAAATTACAAAAAAAAAAAAAAAGCAAAAAAACATTTTAAATTAAAATGCTCACATTAAAATTTATTGTATACTTTTCAAATGAAATGCAAAACTAAAAATAAATAATAAATAAATTAAAATTTATCTAACTTGTAAATTAAAAAAAAAATAATTGTAATACAAATAAATTAAATAAAAAACAAAATATTAACTATTAAAACAACAATACTATCACTTTATAAAATTTAAACTATAAATTTAATTAAAAATTAAAACAAAAAAAAAAAATTAACCTGCAATTGGGGTAGCTATGTATAAAATATAATATAAAATAAATATAATAATACTATATGATATATTTACAATTATATAAATATACTACAAAATAAAAATTAAAAAAATCAATTTGTAATATTAAAAACCAAAAAATAAAAAAAAACTTATTTGGATGAAAAAAAATTAATTGAGAAAAAAAGAAAAATTTTGAACACAAAATAAACAGAATAAAACAAAAAAATTAAAAAAAAAAATTTAAATAAACATTTATTTAAAAAAAAAAATCTGATTGTTTTATTTTAAATATAAAATAGATAAATTATTAAAAACTACAAATATATTTATTATTGGCAGGTTTACAATATCTATACAAAACTGTTTTTACCAACAAATGAATCCCCCATAAAAAATTGTTTATTTGAATCCGTAATAATACTCTGCTACAGCAGTATTAACTATCTATAAACCAAGTAGATTACAATTTTCTATACTTTCCTTAATCTCCATCCGATTATTTTCAACCTTTGAAACCAAATATGCCCTTTTACATTTTTAAGTATTTCCATTTCCATTTCAATTTTTATAGTCTTAATGTTTTTTGAATATATATTATGTATGTGTATTAACTAAGCCAAAAATTTTCAAAGGCAGCTATCATACCATAATATAATCATCTTATAAAAACAGCCTTCCTATAACTTGAAATTTGGAAAAGATGATTGCTGTGTCACATTACTTGTCTATATAACAATTCGAACTTTTTATTCTTATCTTTTTTTTTGAATTCTATAAATTGGTTTCAAAAATTGGACTTGTGCAGCAGCTTTCAGAATATTTGACCTGTATTTTTAAATTTTTAATCTAAATCTAAAATAATTCTACCTAAATATCTTAACTAATGCACATTATGCATACATGGTCTTTATTCTCTAAAATGTAACTAGTAATTATAAATCGCAATCGCTATCTATTTACCCCTGTAAACTGTTTAAAATTTAGATTTATGTTATTTGAAATCTTAAAAGTTAACTTGAATCAAAGCAAAAGTAAGTACTTATACTATAATAAGGTGGTATAAGAAGTATGAAATGAGTAAGTATGATTTAATATATAAAATATATTTTAAATTTTATCTTTTAAATATGTACAGATAATTTTATACTGACTAGAATATATCCATATTTCGTTTAATATTAATAATAATAACCTTGATATTTTCTTAAAACCCTTTATTTGCACTTCTTTCCATTATTCTATTGTTCCATTAACTTTTTAAAATTATATAAATTTTGAAATAAAAGCAAATCAAATTCATATATTTTATAACTTGACAGTTTAGAAAAAAAAAAAATTCCATCCTGTCAAAATTCCATTTTTTAAATTTGCATTTTTCATATAATTTTACTAGGCGCCCAGCAATGAGTATTTATCAGAAAGCAAATTTAATTTTGTGTCTCGGATAAATGTTTTTTTTTCATTTTGTGTCTCAGATAAATTTAGTTCTAATTTCTAGTTAAAAATAGATGTCGCCTAAACATTTAAATTGTAATTAATTGTACTAAAAAAATTAAAATAACAAATAGATGACTCTGTCCGCATTAGAAGTTTATTATAAATTGCATACTTTCAGGATGCACATTTATTATTTCATCCTGAAAGTATGCAAATATAAAGTAAAAACAAAAGTATGCAATAATTTTTTGGATTTTTTTTTCATAAATTTGTTCACTACATTTTCATGGGCGCCTAGTATTTTAAATCAATTTTTATCAATTTAAAACTTAATTTTTTGTACTTTTTAAACAAAAGTAAAATTGTTTGTTTTTCAAAAAAAAGTAGGGAGGTGTAATTTTTAAATGTATTTTGTTAATTAAAAAAAACAACAAATTATTTTTTGTATTTATATTCATTTTATACGTCAAATGCATAAATTAAAATTATTTCAAAAAATATAAATTACAAATTTTATTTATTTATAATAAATTTAACAAAATGACAAATGAATTAATAAAAAGACATCATTATTGATTTTGGTTCTAGAAATTTTATGAATCATGATATTAAAATGAGGTAGTAAAATTGTTAATGATGCCCCATTGAAAGTTATGTGTTGTTTAGAATAATATTGTACAAGCAATCTATTGATTTTATATAATATTTATATAATTCTTTTATGTTGCTTAAAACATCTTCAATTTTAAAACCTTAGATAATTAGCTGATTACAGGCATATTATTCGGGAACTTTTGACTTATGTTGTTTATAAATATGTATTATTAATAGGTAGGATAAAAATGATCTGACGTGAATTTTTTGGAAGCAAATTTAATAAATTAAAAGTTGAAAAATCTTAATTCCAAACTCCAACAAAACAAAAACTTTCTGTCAATTTTAACACTTTTTTCAGTTTTCAAAAATGATTTTTCTACTAGGCAACCAGGAAAGTGAATTATTTAGAATGCAAATTTAATAAAATAAAAATCAAAAAATCTAAATGCCAAATTCCAACAAAAAACTAGATTTCTTCACTTTTTTAACACTTTTCAGTTTTAAAAAATGATTTTTCTACTAGGCAACCAGAAAGTGAATTATTTAGAAAGCAAATTTAATAAAATAAAAATGAAAAAATCAAAATGCTAAATTATAACAATGTGGTTTTCTGTCAATTCTATCACTTTTTTCAGTTTTGAAAAATTATTTTTCTACCAGGCAACCAGGAAAGTGAATTATTTAGAATGCAAATTAAAAAAAGAAAAATCAAAAAATCAAAATGCCAAATTCTAACAATAAAATAGCTTTCTATCAATTTTAAAACTTTTTTCTGTTAAAAAAATGATTTTTCTAATAGGCAACCAGGAAAGTGAATTATTTAGACGGCAAATTTAATAAATTAAAAATCAAAAAATCAAAAAGCCAAATTCCAACAATAAAATACCTTTCTCTCAATTTAATCACTTTTTTCAGTTTTAAAAAATGATTTTTCTACTAGGCAACTAGGAAAGTTAATTATTTAGAAGGCAAATCTAATAAATTAAAAATCAAAAAATCAAAAAGCCAAATTCCTACAAAAAACAAGTTTTCTGTCAATTTTAACACTATTTTCAGTTTTAGAAAATGAATTTTCTACTAGGCAACCAGGAAGAATGCAAATTTAATAAATTAGAAACTAAAAAATAAAAATGCCAAATTCCAACAATAAAATAGCTTTCTGTCAATTTTAAAACTTTTTTCAGTTTTAAAAAATGATTTTTCTACTAGGCAAATAGGAAAGTGAATTATTTAGAATGCAAATTTAATAAATTAGAAATTAAAAAATTAATATGCCAAATTCCAACAATAAAACAGCTTTCTGTCAATTTTAACACTTTTTCCAGTTTTCAAAAACGATTTTTCTACTAAGCAACCAGGAAAGTTAATTATTTAAAAGGCAAATTTAATAAATTAAAAATCAAAAAATCAAAAAGCCAAATTCCAACAAAAAAAAAGTTTTCTTGTCAATTTTTCAAGCCAATTTCCAAAAAAATCAAAATGCAAAATTCCAAGAATAAAATAGTTTTCTGTTAATTTTAACACTTTTTTCAGTTTTAAAAAATGATTTTTCTACTAGGCAACCAGGAAAGTGAATTATTTAGAAGGCAAATTAAATAAAAAAAAAATCAAAAAATCAAAATGCCAAATTCCAAGAATAAAATAGCTTTCTGTCAATTTTAACACTTTTTTTGGTTTTAAAAAATTATTTTTCTACTAGGCAACCAGGAAAATGAATTATTTAGAATGCAAATTAAATAAAAAAAAAATCAAAAAATCAAAATGCCAAATTCCAAGAATAAAATAGCTTTCTGTCAATTTAAACACTTTTTTCAGTTTTAAAAAATGATTTTTCTACTAGGCAACCAGGAAAGTGAATTATTTAGAATGCAAATTTAATAAATTAAAAATTAAAAAATCAAAATGCTAAATTCCAACAATAAAATAGCTTTCTGTCAATTTTAACACTTTTTTCAGTTTTCAAAAATGATTTTTCTACTAAGTAACCAGGAAAGTTAATTATTTAGAAGGCAAATTTAATAAATTAATAATCAAAAAATCAAAAAGCCAAATTCCAACAAAAAACAGGTTTTTTGTCAATTTTAACACTATTTTCAGTTTTAAAAAATGAATTTTCTACTAGACAACCAGGAAAGTGAATTATTTAGAATGCAAATTAAATAAAAAAAAATCAAAAAATCAAAATGCCAAATTCAACAATAAAATAGCTTTCTATCAATTTTAACACTTTTTTCAGTTAAAAAAATTTTTTTTCTAATAGGCAACCAGGAAAGTGAATTATTTAGACGGCAAATTTAATAAATTAAAAATCAAAAAATCAAAAAGCCAAATTCCAACAATAAAATAGCTTTCTGTCAATTTTATCACTTTTTTCAGTTTTAAAAAATGATTTTTCTACTAGGCAACCAGGAAAGTGAATTATTTAGAATGCAAATTTAATAAATTAGAAACTAAAAAATAAAACTGCCAAATTCCAACAATAAAATAGCTTTCTGTCAATTTTAAAAATTTTTTCAGTTTTAAAAAATGATTTTTCTACTAGGCAACCAGGAAAGTGAATTATTTAGAATGCAAATTTAATAAATTAGAAATTAAAAAATTAAAATGCCAAATTCCAACAAAAAACTAGTTTTCTGTCAATTTTAACACTTTTTTCAGTTTTAAAAAATGATTTTTCTACTAGGCAACCAGGAAAGTGAATTAGTTAGAATGCAAATTTAATAAATTCGAATGCAAATTTAATAAAATAAAAATCAAAAAATCAAAAAGCCAAATTCCAACAAAAAACTAGTTTTCTGTCAATTTTAACACTTGTTTCAGTTTAAAAAATGATTTTTCTACTAGGCAACCAGGAAAGTGAATTATTTAGAAGGCAAATTTAATAAATTAAAAATCAAAAAATCAAAAAGCCTAATTCAAACGAAAAACAAGTTTTTTGTCAATTTTAACACTTTTTTCAGTTTAAAAAAATGGTTTTTCTACTAGGCAACCAGGAAAGTGAATTATTTAGAAGGCAAATTTAATAAATTAAAAATCAAAAAGCCAAATTCCAACAATAAAATACCTTTCTGTCAATTTTATCACTTTTTTCAGTTTTAAAAAATGATTTTTCTACTAGGCAACCAGGAAAGTGAATTATTTAGAAGGCAAATTTAAAAACTTAGAAATTAAAAAATCAAAATACCAAATTCCAATAATAAAATAGCTTTCTGTCAATTTTAACATTTTTTTAAGTTTTAAAATATGATTTTTCTACTAGGCAACCAGGAAAGTAAATTATTTAGAAGGCAAATTTAAATTAAAAATTAAAAAATCAAAATGCCAAATTCCAACAATAAAATAGCTTTCTGTCAATTTTAACACTTTTTTCAGTTTTAAAAAATGAATTTTCTACTGGGCAACCAGGAAAGTGAATTATTTAGAATAAAAATTTAATAAATTAGAAGCTAAAAAATCAAAATTCCAAAATCCAACAATAAACAAGTTTTCTGTCAATTTTAACACTTTTTTCAGTTTTAAAAAATGATTTTCCTACTAGGCAACCAGGAAAGTGAATTATTTAGAATGCAAATCTAATAAATTCGAATGCAAATTTAATAAATTCGAATGCAAATTTAATAAATTAAAAATTAAAAAATCAAAATGCCAAATTCCAATAATAAAATAGCTTTCTGCCAATTTTAACACTTTTTTCAGTTCTAAAAAATGATTTTTCTACTAGGCAACCAGGAAAGTGAATTATTGAGAATGCAAATTTAAAATATTAAAAAGTAAAAAATCAAAATGCCAAATTCCAATAATAAAATAGCTTTCTGCCAATTTTAACACTTTTTTCAGTTCTAAAAAATGATTTTTCTACTAGGCAACCAGGAAAGTGAATTATTGAGAATGCAAATTTAAAATATTAAAAATCAAAAAATCAAAAAGCCAAATTCCAACAAAAAACTAGTTTTCTGTCAATTTTAACACTTGTTTCAGTTTAAAAAATGATTTTTCTACTAGGCAACCAGGAAAGTGAATTATTTAGAATGCAAATTTAATAAATTAAAAGTTAAAAAATCAAAATTCCAAATTCCAACAATAAAATATAGCTTTCGGTCAATTTTAACAATTTTTCTATTTTAAAAAATGATTTTTCTACTAGGCAACCAGGAAAGCGAATTATTTAGAAGGCAAATTTAATAAATTACAAATCAAAAAATCAAAATGCCAAATTCTAACAATGAAATAGCTTTCTGTCAATTCTATCACTTTTTTCAGTTTTAAAAAATGATTTTTCTACTAGGCAACCAGGAAAGTGAATTATTTAGAATGCAAATTTAATAAAATAAAAATCAAAAAATCAAAATGCCAAATTCCAACAAAAAACTAGTTTTCTGTCAATTTTATCATTTTTTTCAGTTTTAAAAAATGATTTTTCTACTAGGCAACCAGGAAAGTGAATTATTTAGAATGCAAATTTAATAAATTAGAAGTTAAAAAATAAAAATTCCAAATTCCAACAATAAAATATAGCTTTCGGTCAATTTTAACAATTTTTCTGTTTTAAAAAATGATTTTTCTACTAGGCAACCAGGAAAGTGAATTATTTAGAAGGCAAATTTAATAAATTACAAATCAAAAAATCAAAAAGCCATATTCCAAGAAAAAACTAGTTTTCTGTCAATTTTAACATATTTTTCAGTTTTTAAAATGATTTTTCTACTAGGCAACCAGGAAAGTGAATTATTTAGAATGCAAATTTAATAAATTAGAAGTTAAAAAATCAAAATTCCAAATTCCAACAATAAAATATAGCTTTCGGTCAATTTTAACAATTTTTCAGTTTTAAAAAATGATTTTTCTACTAGGCAACCAGGAAAGTGAATTATTTAGAAGGCAAATTTAATAAATTACAAATCAAAAAATCAAAAAGCCATATTCCAAGAAAAAACTAGTTTTCTGTCAATTTTAACACTTTTTTCAGTTTTAAAAAATGATTTTTCTACTAGGCAACCAGGACAGTGAATTATTTAGAATGTAAATTCAACAAATTAAAAATCGAAAGATCAAAATACCAAATTCTAACAATGTAATTGCTTCTGTCAATTCTATCGCTTTTTTCAGTTTTAAAAAAGGTTTTTTCTACCAGGAAACCAGGAAAGTGAATTATTTAGAATGCAAATTTAATAAATTAAAAATTGAAAAATCAAAAAGCCAAATTCCAACAAAAAACTAGTTTTGTGTCAATTTTAACACTTTTTTCAGTTTTAAAAAATGATTTTTTTACCAGGCAACCAGGAAAGTGAATTATTTAGAATGCAAATTTAATAAAATAAAAATCAAAAAATCAAAATGCCAAATTCCAACAAAAAACTAGTTTTCTGTCAATTTTATTACTTTTTTCAGTTTTAAAAAATGATTTTACTACTAGGCAACCAGGAAAGTGAATTATTTAGAAGGCAAATTTAATAAAATAAAAATTAAAAAATCAAAATGCCAAATTCCAATAATAAAATGGCTTTCTGTCAATTTTAAAACTTTTTTCTGTTCTAAAAAATGATTTTTCTACTAGGCAACCAGGAAAGTGAATTATTTAGAATGCAAATTTAATAAAATAAAAATCAAAAAATCAAAATGCCAAATTCTAACAATGAAATAGCTTTCTGTAAATTCTATCACTTTTTTCAGTTTTAAAAAATAATTTTTCTACCAGGCAACCAGGAAAGTGCATTATTTAGAATGCAAATTTAATAAATTAAAAATCAAAAAATCAAAATGCCAAATTCCAACAAAAAACTAGTTTTCTGTCAATTTTATCATTTTTTTCAGTTTTAAAAAATGATTTTTCTACTAGGCAACCAGGAAAGCGAATTATTTAGAAGACAAATTTAATAAATTAAAAATCAAAAAGCAAAATTCCAACAAAAAACTAGTTTTGTGTCAATTTTAACACTTTTTTCAGTTTTAAAAAATGATTTTTCTACTAGGCAACCAGGAAAGTGAATTATTTAGAAGGCAAATTTAATAAATTAAAAATCAAAAAATCAAAATGCCAAATTCCAACAAAAAAATAGTTTTCTGTCAATTTTATCACTTTTTTCAGTTTTAAAAAATGATTTTTCTACTAGGCAACCAAGAAAGTGAATTATTTAGAAGGCAAATTTAATAAAATAAAAATTAAAAAATCAACATGCCAAATTCCAACAATAAAATAGCTTTCTGTCAATTTTAACACTTTTTTCTGTTTTAAAAAATGATTTTTCTACTAGTCAACCAGGAAAGTGAATTATTTAGAAGGCAAATTTAATAAATTAAAAATCAAAAAATCAAAAAGCCAAATTCCAACAAAAAACAAGTTTTCTGTCAATTTAAACACTTTTTTCAGTTTTAAAAAATGATTTTTCTACTAGGCACCAGGAAAATGAATTATTTAGAATGCACATTTAATAAATTAAAAATCAAAAAGCCTAATTCGAACGAAAAACAAGTTTTTTGTCAATTTTAACACTTTTTTCTGTTTTAAAAAATGATTTTTCTACTAGGCAACCAGGAAAGTGAATTATTTAGAAGGCAAATTTAATAAATTAAAAATCAAAAAATCAAAAAGCCAAATTCCAACAAAAAACAAGTTTTCTGTCAATTTTAACACTTTTTTCAGTTTTAAAAAATGATTTTTCTACTAGGCAACCAGGAAATCGAATTATTTAGAAGGCAAATTTAATAAATTAAATATCAAAAAATCAAAATGCCAAATTCCAACAAAAAACTAGTTTTCTGTCAGTTTTATCACTTTTTTCAGTTTTAAAAAATAATTTTTCTACTAGGCAACCAAGAAAGTGAATTATTTAGAAGGCAAATTTAATAAAATAATAATTAAAAAATCAACATGCCAATTTCCAACAATAAAATAGCTTTCTGTCAATTTTAACACTTTTTTCTGTTTTAAAAAATGATTTTTCTACTAGGCAACCAGGAAAGTGAATTATTTAGAATGCAAATTTAATAAATTCGAATGCAAATTTAATAAAATAAAAATCAAAAAAAAAAAGCCAAATTCCAACAAAAAACTAGTTTTCTGTCAATTTTAACACTTGTTTCAGTTTTAAAAAATGATTTTTCTTTTTTTTTTTTGAGGAAAGTGAATTATTTAGAAGGCAATTTTAATAAATTAAAGAAAAAAATCAAAATGCCAAATTCCAACAATAAACAAGTGTTCTGTCAATTTTAACACTTTCTTCAGTTTTAAAAAATGATTTTTCTACTAGGCAACCAGGAAAGTGAATTATTTAGAATGCAAATTTAATAAATTCGAATGCAAATTTAATAAAATAAAAATCAAAAAATCAAAAAGCCAAATTCCAACAAAAAACTAGTTTTCTGTCAATTTTAACACTTGTTTCAGTTTTAAAAAATGATTTTTCTACTAGTCAACCAGGAAAGTGAATTATTTAGAAGGCAAATTTAAAAACTTAGAAATTAAAAAATCAAAATGCCAAATTCCAATAATGAAATAGCTTTCCGTCAATTTTAACATTTTTTTCAGTTTTAAAAAATGATTTTTTTTTTTTTTTTTTGAGGAAAGTGAATTATTTAGAATGCAAATTTAATAAATTCGAATGCAAACTTAATAAAATAAAAATCAAAAAGCCAAATTCCAACAAAAAACTAGTTTTCTGTCAATTTTAACACTTGTTTCAGTTTTAAAAAATGATTTTTCTACTAGGCAACCAGGAAAGTGAATTATTTAGAAGGCAAATTTAAAAACTTAGAAATTAAAAAATCAAAATGCCAAATTCCAATAATGAAATAGCTTTCTGTCAATTTTAACATTTTTTTCAGTTTTAAAAAATGATTTTTCTTTTTTTTTTTTGAGGAAAGTGAATTATTTAGAAGGCAATTTTAATAAATTAAAGAAAAAAATCAAAATGCCAAATTCCAACAATAAACAAGTGTTCTGTCAATTTTAACACTTTCTTCAGTTTTAAAAAATGATTTTTCTACTAGGCAACCAGGAAAGTGAATTATTTAGAATGCAAATTTAATAAATTCGAATGCAAATTTAATAAAATAAAAATCAAAAAATCAAAAAGCCAAATTCCAACAAAAAACTAGTTTTCTGTCAATTTTAACACTTGTTTCAGTTTTAAAAAATGATTTTGCTACTAGTCAACCAGGAAAGTGAATTATTTAGAAGGCAAATTTAAAAACTTAGAAATTAAAAAATCAAAATGCCAAATTCCAATAATGAAATAGCTTTCTGTCAATTTTAACATTGTTTTCAGTTTTAAAAAATGATTTTTCTTTTTTTTTTTTGAGGAAAGTGAATTATTTAGAATGCAAATTTAATAAATTCGAATGCAAATTTAATAAAATAAAAATCAAAAAGCCAAATTCCAACAAAAAACTAGTTTTCTGTCAATTTTAACACTTGTTTCAGTTTTAAAAAATGATTTTGCTACTAGTCAACCAGGAAAGTGAATTATTTAGAATGCAAATTTAATAAATTCGAATGCAAATTTAATAAAATAAAAATCAAAAAATCAAAAAGCCAAATTCCAACAAAAAACTAGTTTTCTGTCAATTTTAACACTTGTTTCAGTTTTAAAAAATGATTTTTCTACTAGTCAACCAGGAAAGTGAATTATTTAGAAGGCAAATTTAATAAAATAAAAATCAAAAAATCAAAATGCCAAATTCCAATAATAAAATAGCTTTCTGTCAATTTTAACACATTTTTCTGTTTTAAAAAATGATTTTTCTACTAGGCAACCAGGAAAGTGAATTATTTAGAATGCAAATTTAATAAATTAAAAATCAAAATGCCAAATTCCAACAAAAAACTAGTTTTCTGTCAATTTTATAATTTTTTTCAGTTTTCAAAAATGATTTTTCTACTTTTAGGCAACCAGGAAAGTGAATTATTTAGAAGGCAAATTTAATAAATTAAAAATTGAAAAATCAACATGCCAAATTCCAACAATAAAGTAGCTTTCTGTCAATTTTAACACTTTTTTCTGTTTTAAAAAATGATTTTTCTACTAGGCAACCAGGACAGTGAATTATTTAGAATGTAAATTCAACAAATTAAAAATCGAAAGATCAAAATACCAAATTCTAACAATGTAATTGCTTCTGTCAATTCTATCACTTTTTTCAGTTTTAAAAAAGGTTTTTTCTACAAGGAAACCAGGAAAGTGAATTATTTAGAATGCAAATTTAATAAATTAAAAATTGAAAAATCAAAAAGCCAAATTCCAACAAAAAACTAGTTTTGTGTCAATTTTAACACTTTTTTCAGTTTTAAAAAATGATTTTTCTACCAGGCAACCAGGAAAGTGAATTATTTAGAAGGCAAATTTAATAAATTAT
Source organism: Dolichopus griseipennis (assembly GCA_963082915.1). Lineage (NCBI taxonomy): Eukaryota > Metazoa > Arthropoda > Insecta > Diptera > Dolichopodidae > Dolichopus > Dolichopus griseipennis. Next base: position 70,944,561 of record OY720445.1, read on the forward strand.
AAATCAAAAAATCAAAATGCCAAATTCCAACAAAAAACTAGTTTTCTGTCAATTTTATCACTTTTTTCAGTTTTAAAAAATGATTTTACTACTAGGCAACCAGGAAAGTGAATTATTTAGAAGGCAAATTTAATAAAATAAAAATTCAAAATTCAAAATGCCAAATTCCAATAATAAAATGGCTTTCTGTCAATTTTAACACTTTTTTCTGTTCTAAAAAATGATTTTTCTACTAGGCAACCAGGAAAGTGAATTATTTAGAATGCAAATTTAATAAAATAAAAATCAAATAATCAAAATGCCAAATTCTAACAATGAAATAGCTTTCTGTCAATTCTATCTCTTTTTTCAGTTTTAAAAAATGATTTTTCTACTAGGCAACCAGGAAAGTGAATTATTTAGAATGCAAATTTAATAAATTAAAAATCAAAAAATCAAAATGCCAAAATCCAACAAAAAACTAGTTTTCTGTCAATTTTATCATTTTTTTCAGTTTTAAAAAATGATTTTTCTACTAGGCAACCAGGAAAGTGAATTATTTAGAAGACAAATTTAATAAATTAAAAATCAAAAAGCCAAATTCCAACAAAAAACTAGTTTTCTGTCAATTTTAACATTTTTTTCAGTTTTAAAAAATGATTTTTCTACTAGGCAACCAGGAAAGTGAATTATTTAGAATGCAAATTTAATAAAATAAAAATCAAAAAATCAAGATGCCAAATTCCAATAATAAAATAGCTTTCTGTCAATTTTAACACTTTTTTCAGTTTTAAAAAATGATTTTTCTACTAGGCAACCAGGAAAGTGAATTATTTAAAAGGCAAATTTAATAAATTAAAAATCAAAAATTCAAAAAGCCATATTCCAACAAAAAACTAGTTTTCTGTCAATTTTAACACTTTTTTCAGTTTTAAAAAATGATTTTTCTACTAGGCAACCAGGAAAGTGAATTATTTAGAATGTAAATTCAACAAATTAAAAATCGAAAGATCAAAATACCAAATTTTAACAATGTAATTGCTTCTGTCAATTCTATCACTTTTTTCAGTTTTAAAAAAGGATTTTTCTACCAGGAAACCAGGAAAGTGAATTATTTAGAATGCAAATTTAATTAATTAAAAATTAAAAAATCAAAAAGCCAAATTCCAACAAAAAACTAGTTTTGTGTCAATTTTAACACTTTTTTCAGTTTTAAAAAATGATTTTTCTACTAGGCAACCAGGAAAGTGAATTATTTAGAAGGCAAATTTAATAATTTAAAAATCAAAAAATCAAAATGCCAAATTCCAACAAAAAAATAATTTTCTGTCAATTTTATCATTTTTTTTAAGTTTTAAAAAATGATTATTCTACTAGGCAACCAGGAAAGTGAATTATTTAGAAGGCAAATTTAATAAAATAAAAATTAAAAAATCAACATGCCAAATTCCAACAATAAAATAGCTTTCTGTCAATTTTATCACATTTTTCAGTTTTAAAAAATGATTTTTCTACTAGGCAACCAGGAAAGTGAATTATTTAGAATGCAAATTTAATTAATTAAAAATTAAAAAATCAAAAAGCCAAATTCCAACAAAAAACTAGTTTTGTGTCAATTTTAACACTTTTTTCAGTTAAAAAATGATTTTTCTACTAGGCAACCAGGAAAGTGAATTATTTAGAAAGCAAATTTAATAAATTAAAAATCAAAAAATCAAAAAGCCATATTCCAACAAAAAACTTGTTTTCTGTCAATTTTAACACTTTTTTCAGTTTTAAAAAATGATTGTTCTACTAGGCAACCAGGAAAGTGAATTATTTAGAATGCAAATTTAATAAATTAGAAGTCAAAAAATCAAAATTCCAACAATAATATATAGCTTTCGGTCAATTTTAACAATTTTTCAGTTTTAAAAAATGATTTTTCTACTAGGCAACCAGGAAAGTGAATTATTTAGAAGGCAAATTTAATAAATTAAAAATCAAAAATCAAAAAGCCATATTCCAACAAAAAACTAGTTTTCTGTCAATTTTAACACTTTTTTCAGTTTTAAAAAATGATTTTTCTACTAGGCAACCAGGAAAGTGAATTATTTAGAATGTAAATTCCACAAATTAAAAATCGAAAGATCAAAATACCAAATTCTAACAATGTTATTGCTTCTGTCAATTCTATCACTTTTTTCAGTTTTAAAAAAGGATTTTTCTACCAGGAAACCAGGAAAGTGAATTATTTAGAAGGCAAATTTAATAAATTAAAAATTAAAAAATCAAAAAGCCAAATTCCAACAAAAAACTAGTTTTGTGTCAATTTTAACACTTTTTTCAGTTTTAAAAAATGATTTTTCTACTAGGCAACCAGGAAAGTGAATTATTTAGAAGGCAAATTTAATAAATTCAAAATCAAAAAATCAAAATGCCAAATTCCAACAAAAAACTAGTTTTCTGTCAATTTTATCACTTTTTTCAGTTTTAAAAAATGATTTTTCTACTAGGCAACCAGGAAAGTGAATTATTTAGAGGGCAAATTTAATAAAATAAAAATTAAAAAATTAAAAAGCCAAATTCCAATAATAAAATAGCTTTCTGTCAATTTTAACACTTTTTTCTGTTTTAAAAAATGATTTTTCTACTAGGCAACCAGGAAAGTGAATTATTTAGAATGCAAATTTAATTAATTAAAAATTAAAAAATCAAAATGCCAAATTCCAATAATAAAATAGCTTTCTGTCAATTTTATCACTTTTTTCAGTTTTAAAAAATGATTTTTCTACTAGGCAACCAGGAAAGTGAATTATTTAGAATGCAAATTTAATTAATTAAAAATTAAAAAATCAAAAAGCCAAATTCCAACAAAAAACTAGTTTTGTGTCAATTTTAACACTTTTTTCAGTTTTAAAAAATGATTTTTCTACTAGGCAACCAGGAAAGTGAATTATTTAGAAGGCAAATTTAATAAAATAATAATCAAAAAATCAAAAAGCCAAATTCCAACAAAAAACTAGTTTTCTGTCAATTTTATCACTTTTTTCAGTTTTAAAAAATGATTTTTCTACTAGGCAAACAGGAAAGTGAATTATTTAGAAGGCAAATTTAATAAATTAAAAATCAAAATGCCAAATTCCAACAAAAAAATAGTTTTCTTACAATTTTATCATTTTTTTCAGTTTTAAAAAATGATTTTTCTACTAGGCAACCAGGAAAGTGAATTATTTAGAATGCAAATTTAATAAATTAGAAGTTAAAAAATCAAAGTTCCAAATTCCAACAATAAAATATAGCTTTCGGTCAATTTTAATAATTTTTCAGTTTTAAAAAATGATTTTTCTACTAGGCAACCAAGAAAGTGAATTATTTAGAAAGCAAATTTAATAAATTAAAAATCAAAAAATCAAAAAGCCATATTCCAACAAAAAACTTGTTTTCTGTCAATTTTAACACTTTTTTCAGTTTTAAAAAATGATTGTTCTACTAGGCAACCAGGAAAGTGAATTATTTAGAATGCAAATTCAATAAATTAGAAGTCAAAAAATCAAAATTCCAACAATAATATATAGCTTTCGGTCAATTTTAACAATTTTTCAGTTTTAAAAAATGATTTTTCTACTAGGCAACCAGGAAAGTGAATTATTTAGAAGGCAAATTTAATAAATTAAAAATCAAAAAATCAAAAAGCCATATTCCAACAAAAAACTAGTTTTCTGTCAATTTTAACACTTTTTTCAGTTTTAAAAAATGATTTTTCTACTAGGCAACCAGGAAAGTGAATTATTTAGAATGTAAATTCCACAAATTAAAAATCGAAAGATCAAAATACCAAATTCTAACAATGTTATTGCTTCTGTCAATTCTATCACTTTTTTCAGTTTTAAAAAAGGATTTTTCTACCAGGAAACCAGGAAAGTGAATTATTTAGAAGGCAAATTTAATAAATTAAAAATTAAAAAATCAAAAAGCCAAATTCCAACAAAAAACTAGTTTTGTGTCAATTTTAACACTTTTTTCAGTTTTAAAAAATGATTTTTCTACTAGGCAACCAGGAAAGTGAATTATTTAGAAGGCAAATTTAATAAATTCAAAATCAAAAAATCAAAATGCCAAATTCCAACAAAAAACTAGTTTTCTGTCAATTTTATCACTTTTTTCAGTTTTAAAAAATGATTTTTCTACTAGGCAACCAGGAAAGTGAATTATTTAGAGGGCAAATTTAATAAAATAAAAATTAAAAAATTAAAAAGCCAAATTCCAATAATAAAATAGCTTTCTGTCAATTTTAACACTTTTTTCTGTTTTAAAAAAATGATTTTTCTACTAGGTAACCAGGAAAGTGAATTATTTAGAAGGCAAATTTAATAAAATAAAAAATAAAAAATCAAAATGCCAAATTCCAACAAAAAACTAGTTTTCGGTCAATTTTAACAATTTTTCGCTTTTAAAAAATGATTTTTCTACTAGGCAACCAGGAAAGTGAATTATTTAGAAGGCAAATTTAATAAATTCAAAATCAAAAAATCAAAATGCCAAATTCCAACAAAAAACTAGTTTTCTGTCAATTTTATCACTTTTTTCAGTTTTAAAAAATGATATTTCTACTAGGCAACCAGGAAAGTGAATTATTTAGAGGGCAAATTTAATAAAATAAAAATTAAAAAATTAAAAAGCCAAATTCCAATAATAAAATAGCTTTCTGTCAATTTTAACACTTTTTTCTGTTTTAAAAAATGATTTTTCTACTAGGCAACCAGGAAAGTGAATTATTTAGAATGCAAATTTAATTAATTAAAAATTAAAAAATTAAAAAGCCAAATTCCAATAATAAAATAGCTTTCTGTCAATTTTATCACTTTTTTCAGTTTTAAAAAATGATTTTTCTACTAGGCAACCAGGAAAGTGAATTATTTAGAATGCAAATTTAATTAATTAAAAATTAAAAAATCAAAAAGCCAAATTCCAACAAAAAACTAGTTTTGTGTCAATTTTAACACTTTTTTCAGTTTTAAAAAATGATTTTTCTACTAGGCAACCAGGAAAGTGAATTATTTAGAAGGCAAATTTAATAAAATAATAATCAAAAAATCAAAAAGCCAAATTCCAACAAAAAACTAGTTTTCTGTCAATTTTATCACTTTTTTCAGTTTTAAAAAATGATTTTTCTACTAGGCAAACAGGAAAGTGAATTATTTAGAAGGCAAATTTAATAAATTAAAAATCAAAATGCCAAATTCCAACAAAAAACTAGTTTTCTTACAATTTTATCATTTTTTTCAGTTTTAAAAAATGATTTTTCTACTAGGCAACCAGGAAAGTGAATTATTTAGAATGCAAATTTAATAAATTAGAAGTTAAAAAATCAAAGTTCCAAATTCCAACAATAAAATATAGCTTTCGGTCAATTTTAATAATTTTTCAGTTTTAAAAAATGATTTTTCTACTAGGCAACCAAGAAAGTGAATTATTTAGAAAGCAAATTTAATAAATTAAAAATCAAAAAATCAAAAAGCCATATTCCAACAAAAAACTTGTTTTCTGTCAATTTTAACACTTTTTTCAGTTTTAAAAAATGATTGTTCTACTAGGCAACCAGGAAAGTGAATTATTTAGAATGCAAATTTAATAAATTAGAAGTCAAAAAATCAAAATTCCAACAATAATATATAGCTTTCGGTCAATTTTAACAATTTTTCAGTTTTAAAAAATGATTTTTCTACTAGGCAACCAGGAAAGTGAATTATTTAGAAGGCAAATTTAATAAATTAAAAATCAAAAAATCAAAAAGCCATATTCCAACAAAAAACTAGTTTTCTGTCAATTTTAACACTTTTTTCAGTTTTAAAAAATGATTTTTCTACTAGGCAACCAGGAAAGTGAATTATTTAGAATGTAAATTCCACAAATTAAAAATCGAAACATCAAAATACCAAATTCTAACAATGTTATTGCTTCTGTCAATTCTATCACTTTTTTCAGTTTTAAAAAAGGATTTTTCTACCAGGAAACCAGGAAAGTGAATTATTTAGAAGGCAAATTTAATAAATTAAAAATTAAAAAATCAAAAAGCCAAATTCCAACAAAAAACTAGTTTTGTGTCAATTTTAACACTTTTTTCAGTTTTAAAAAATGATTTTTCTACTAGGCAACCAGGAAAGTGAATTATTTAGAAGGCAAATTTAATAAATTCAAAATCAAAAAATCAAAATGCCAAATTCCAACAAAAAACTAGTTTTCTGTCAATTTTATCACTTTTTTCAGTTTTAAAAGTGATTTTTCTACTAGGCAACCAGGAAAGTGAATTATTTAGAGGGCAAATTTAATAAAATAAAAATTAAAAAATAAAAAAGCCAAATTCCAATAATAAAATAGCTTTCTGTCAATTTTAACACTTTTTTCTGTTTTAAAAAAATGATTTTTCTACTAGGTAACCAGGAAAGTGAATTATTTAGAAGGCAAATTTAATAAAATAAAAAATAAAAAATCAAAATGCCAAATTCCAACAAAAAACTAGTTTTCGGTCAATTTTAACAATTTTTCGCTTTTAAATAATGATTTTTCTACTAGGCAACCAGGAAAGTGAATTATTTAGAAGGCAAATTTAATAAATTAAAAATCAAAAAATCAAAAAGCCATATTCCAACCAAAAACTAGTTTTCTGTCAATTTTAACACTTTTTTCAGTTTTAAAAAATGATTTTTCTACTAGGCAACCAGGAAAGTGAATTATTTAGAATGCAAATTTAAAAAATTAAAAATTAAAAAATCAAAAAGCCAAATTCCAACAAAAAACTAGTTTTGTGTCAATTTTAACACTTTTTTCAGTTTTAAAAAATGATTTTTCTACTAGGCAACCAGGAAAGTGAATTATTTAGAAGGCAAATTTAATAAATTAAAAATCAAAAAATCAAAATGCCAAATTCCAACAAAAAACTTGTTTTCTGTCAATTTTATCACTTTTTTCAGTTTTAAAAAATGATTTTTCTACTAGGCAACCAGGAAAGTGAATTATTTAGAAGGCAAATTTAATAAAATAAAAATTAAAAAATCAAAATGCCAAATTCCAATAATAAAATAGCTTTCTGTCAATTTTAACACTTTTTTCTGTTTTAAAAAATGATTTTTTTACTAGGCAACCAGGAAAGTGAATTATTTAGAAGGCAAATTTAATAAATTAAAAATCAAAAAGCCAAATTCCAACAAAATACTAGTTTTCTGTCAATTTTAACACTTTTTTCAGTTTTAAAAAATGATTTTTCTACTAGGCAACCAGGAAAGTGAATTATTTAGAATGCAAATTTAATAAAATAAAAATCAAAAAATCAAAATGCCAAATTCTAACAATGAAATAGCTTTCTGTCAATTCTATCACTTTTTTCAGTTTTAAAAAATGATTTTTCTGCTAGGCAACCATGAAAGTGAATTATTTAGAATGCAAATTTAATAAATTAAAAATCAAAAAATCAAAAAGCCATATTCCAACAAAAAACTACTTTTCTTTCAATTCTATCACTTTTTTCAGTTTAAAAAATGATTTTTCTACTAGGCAACCAGGAAAGTGGATTATTTAGAATGCAAATTTAATAAATTAAAAATCAAAAAATCAAAATGCCAAATTCCAACAAAAAACTAGATTTCTGTCAATTTTATCACTTTTTTCAGTTTTAAAAAATGATTTTTCTACTAGGCAACCAGGAAAGGGAATTATTTAGAAGGCAAATTTAATAAAATAAAAATTAAAAAATCAAAATGCCAAATTCCAACAATAAAATAGCTTTCTGTCAATTTTAACACTTTTTTCTGTTTTAAAAAATGATTTTTCTACTAGGCAACCAGGAAAGTGAATTATTTAGAAGGCAAATTTAATAAATTAAAAATCAAAAAATCAAAAAGCCAAATTCCAATAATAAAATAGCTTTCTGCCAATTTTAACACTTTTTTCAGTTTTGAAAAATGAATTTTCTACTAGGCTACCAGGAAAGTGAATTATTTAGAAGGCAAATATAATAAATTAGGAATTTAAAAATCAAGATGCCAAATTCCAACAAAAAACTAGTTTTCTGTCAATTTTATTACTTTTTTCAGTTTTAAAAAATGATTTTTCTACTAAGCAATCAGGAAAGTGAATTATTTAGAAGGCAAATTTAATAAATAAAAAATCAAAAAATCAAAATGCTAAATTCCAACAAAAAACTAGCTTTCTGTCAATTTTAGCACTTTTTTCAGTTTTAAAAAATGATTTTTGTACTAGGCAACCAGGAAAGTGAATTATTTAGAATGCAAATTTAATAAATTAGAAGTTAAAAAATAAAAATTCCAAATTCCAACAATAAAATAGCTTTCGGTCAATTTTAACAATTTTTCAGTTTTAAAAAATTATTTTTCTACTAGGCAACCAGGAAAGTGAATTATTTAGAAGGCAAATTTAATAAATTAAAAATCAAAAAATCAAAAAGCCATATTCCAACAAAAAACTAGTTTTCTGTCAATTTTAACACTTTTTTCAGTTTTAAAAAATGATTTTTCTACAGGCGACCAAGAAAGTGAATTATTTAGAATGTAAATTCATCAAATTAAAAATCGAAAGATCAAAATACCAAATTCTAACAATGTAATTGCTTCTGTCAATTCTATCACTTTTTTCAGTTTTAAAAAATGATTTTTCTACTAAGCAACCAGGAAAGTGAATTATTTAGAAGGCAAATTTAATAAATTAAAAATCAAAAAATCAAAATTCCAACAAAAAACTAGTTTTCTGTCAATTTTATCACTTTTTTCAGTTTTAAAAAATGATTTTTCTACTAGGCAACCAGGAAAGTGAATTATTTAGAAGGCAAATTTAATAAAATGAAAATTAAAAAATCAAAATGCCAAATTCCAACAAAAAACTAGCTTTCTGTCAATTTTAGCACTTTTTTCAGTTTTAAAAAATGATTTTTCTACTAAGCAACCAGGAAAGTAAATTAATTAGTAGGCAAATTTAATAAATTAAAAATCAAAAAATCAAAATGCCAAATTCCAACAAAAAACTAGTTTTCTGTCAATTTTATCACTTTTTTCAGTTTTAAAAAATGATTTTTCCACTAGGCAACCAGGAAAGTGAATTATTTAGAAGGCAAATTTAATAAAATGAAAATTAAAAAGTCAAAATGCCAAATTCCAACAAAAAACTAGCTTTCTGTCAATTTTATCACTTTTTTCAGTTTTAAAAAATGATTTTTCTACTAGGCAACCAGGAAAGTGAATTATTTAGAAGGCAAATTTAATAAAATAAAAATCAAAAAATCAAAATGCCAAATTCCAATAATAAAATAGGTTTCTGTCAATTTTATCACTTTTTTCAGTTTTAAAAAATGATTTTTCTACTAGGCAACCAGGAAAGTGAATTATTTAGAAGGCAAATTTAATTAATTAAAAATTAAAAAATTAAAAAGCCAAATTCCAATAATAAAATAGCTTTCTGTCAATTTTATCACTTTTTTCAGTTTTAAAAAATGATTTTTCTACTAGGCTACCAGGAAAGTGAATTATTTAGAAGGCAAATATAATAAATTAGGAATTTAAAAATCAAGATGCCAAATTCCAACAAACAACTAGTTTTCCGTCAATTTTATTACTTTTTCAGTTTTAAAAAAAGATTTTTCTACTAGGCAACCAGGAAAGTGAATTATTTAGAAGGCAAATTTAAATAATTAAAAATCAAAAAATCAAAATGCCAAATTCCAACAAAAAACTAGCTTTCTGTCAATTTTAGCACTTTTTTCAGTTTTAAAAAATGATTTTTCTACTAGGCAACCAGGAAAGTGAATTATTTAGAATGCAAATTTAATAAATTAGAAGTTAAAAAATCAAAATTCCAAATTCCAACAATAAAATAGCTTTCGGACAATTTTAACAATTTTTCAGTTTTAAAAAATGATTTTTCTACTAGGCAACCAGGAAAGTGAATTATTTAGAAGGCAAATTTAATAAATTAAAAATCAAAAAATCAAACAGCCATATTCCAACAAAAAACTAGTTTTCTGTCAATTTTAACACTTTTTTCAGTTTAAAAAACTATTTTTCTACTAGGCAACCAGGAAAGTGAATTATTTAGAATGTAAATTCAACAAATTAAAAATCGAAAGATCAAAATACCAAATTCTAACAATGTAATTGCTTCTGTCAATTCTATCACTTTTTTCAGTTTTAAAAAACGATTTTTCTACCAGGAAACCAGGAAAGTGAATTATTTAGAAGGCAAATTTAATAAATTAGAAATTAAAAAATCAAAATTCCAAATTCCAACAATAAAATAGCTTTCGGTCAATTTTTTAACAATTTTTCAGTTTTAAAAAATGATTTTTCTACTAGGCAACCAAGAAAGTGAATTGTTTAGAAGGCAAATTTAATAAATTAAAAATCAAAAAATCAAAAAGCCATATTCCAACAAAAAACTAGTTTTCTGTCAATTTTAACACTTTTTTCAGTTTTAAAAAATGTATTTTCTACTAGGCAACCAGGAAAGTGAATTATTTAGAATGTAAATTCAACAAATTAAAAATCGAAAGATCAAAATACCAAATTCTAACAATGTAATTGCTTCTGTCAATTCTATCACTTTTTTCAGTTTCAAAAAATGATTTTTCTACCAGGAAACCAGGAAAGTGAATTATTTAGAATGCAACTTTAATAAATTAAAAATCAAAAAATCAAAATGCCTAATTCCAACAAAAAACTAGTTTTCTGTCAATTTTATCACTTTTTTCAGTTTTAAAAAATGATTTTTCTACTAGGCAACCAGGAAAGTGAATTATTTAGAAGGCAAATTTAATAAAATGGAAATTAAAAAATCAAAATGCCAAATTCCAACAAAAAACTAGCTTTCTGTCAATTTTAGCACTTTTTTCAGTTTTAAAAAATGATTTTTCTACTAAGCAACCTGGAAAGTGAATTATTTAAACGGCAAATTTAATAAATTAAAAGTCAAAAAATCAAAAAGCCATATTCCAACAAAAAACTAGATTTCTGTCAATTTTAACACTTTTTTCAGTTTTAAAAAATGATTTTTCTACTAGGCAACCAGGAAAGTGAATTATTTAGAAGGCAAATTTAATAAAATGAAAATTAAAAAATCAAAATGCCAAATTCCAACAAAAAACTAGTTTTCTGTCAATTTTATCACTTTTTTCAGTTTTAAAAAATGATTTTTCTACCAGGAAACCAGGAAAGTGAATTATTTAGAAGGCAACTTTAATAAATTAAAAATCAAAAAATCATAATGCCAAATTCCAACAAAAAACTAGTTTTCTGTCAATTTTATCACTTTTTTCAGTTTTAAAAAATGATTTTTCTACTAGGCAACCAGGAAAGTGAATTATTTAGAAGGCAAATTTAATAAAATGAAAATTAAAAAATCAAAATGCCAAATTCCAACAAAAAACTAGCTTTCTGTCAATTTTAGCACATTTTTCAGTTAAAAAAAATGATTTTTCTAATAGGCAACCAGGAAAGTGAATTATTTAATCGGCAAATTTAATAAATTAAAAATCAAAAAGTAAAAAAGCCAAAACCCAACAATAAAATACCTTTCTGTCAATTTTATCACTTTTTTCAGTTTTAAAAAATGATTTTTCTACTAGGCAACCAGGAAAGTGAATTATTTAGAAGGCAAATTTAATAAATTAAAAATCAAAAAATCAAAAAGCCATATTCCAACAAAAAACTAGTTTTCTGTCAATTTTAACACTTTTTTCAGTTTTAAAAAATGATTTTTCTACAGGCGACCAAGAAAGTGAATTATTTAGAATGTAAATTCATCAAATTAAAAATCGAAAGATCAAAATACCAAATTCTAACAATGTAATTGCTTCTGTCAATTCTATCACTTTTTTCAGTTTTAAAAAATGATTTTTCTACTAAGCAACCAGGAAAGTGAATTATTTAGAAGGCAAATTTAATAAATTAATAATCAAAAAATCAAAATTCCAACAAAAAACTAGTTTTCTGTCAATTTTATCACTTTTTTCAGTTTTAAAAAATGATTTTTCTACTACGCAAACAGGAAAGTGAATTATTTAGAAGGCAAATTTAATAAAATGAAAATTAAAAAATCAAAATGCCAAATTCCAACAAAAAACTAGCTTTCTGTCAATTTTAGCACTTTTTTCAGTTTTAAAAAATGATTTTTCTACTAAGCAACCAGGAAAGTAAATTAATTAGTAGGCAAATTTAATAAATTAAAAATAAAAAAATCAAAATGCCAAATTCCAACAAAAAACTAGTTTTCTGTCAATTTTATCACGTTTTTCAGTTTTAAAAAATGATTTTTCTACTAGGCAACCAGGAAAGTGAATTATTTAGAAGGCAAATTTAATAAAATGAAAATTAAAAAGTCAAAATGCCAAATTCCAACAAAAAACTAGCTTTCTGTCAATTTTATCACTTTTTTCAGTTTTAAAAAATGATTTTTCTACTAGGCAACCAGGAAAGTGAATTATTTAGAAGGCAAATTTAATAAAATAAAAATTAAAAAATCAAAATGCCAAATTCCAATAATAAAATAGGTTTCTGTCAATTTTAACACTTTTTTCATTTTTAAAAAATGATTTTTCTACTAGGCTACCAGGAAAGTGAATTATTTAGATGGCAAATATAATAAATTAGGTATTTAAAAATCAAGATGCCAAATTCCAACAAACAACTAGTTTTCTGTCAATTTTATTACTTTTTTCAGTTTTAAAAAAAGATTTTTCTACTAGGCAACCAGGAAAGTGAATTATTTAGAAGGCAAATTTAAATAATTAAAAATCAAAAAATCAAAATACCAAATTCCAACAAAAAACTAGCTTTCTGTCAATTTTAGCACTTTTTTCAGTTTTAAAAAAAGATTTTTCTACTTGGCAACCAGGAAAGTGAATTATTTAGAATGCAAATTTAATAAATTAGAAGTTAAAAAATCAAAATTCCAAATTCCAACAATAAAATAGCTTTCGGTCAATTTTAACAATTTTTCAGTTTTAAAAAATGATTTTTCTACTAGGCAACCAGGAAAGTGATTTATTTAGAAGGCAAATTTAATAAATTAAAAATCAAAAAGCCATATTCCAACAAAAAACTAGCTTTCTGTCAATATTAACACTTTTTTCAGTTTAAAATAATGATTTTTCTAATAGGCAACCAGGAAAATGAATTATTTAGAATGCAAATTTTATAAAAGAAAAATCAAAAAATCAAAATGCCAAATTCTAACAATGAAATAGCTTTCTGTCAATTTTAACACATTTTTCAGTTAAAAAAAATGATTTTTCTAATAGGCAACCTGGAAAGTGAATTATTTAAACGGCAAATTTAATAAATTAAAAATCAAAAAGTAAAAAAGCCAAAACCCAACAATAAAATACCTTTCTGTCAATTTTATCACTTTTTTCAGTTTTAAAAAATGATTTTTCTACTAGGCAACCAGGAAAGTGAATTATTTAGAATGCAAATTTAATAAATTAGAAATTAAAAAATCAAAATGCCAAATTCCAACAATAAAATAGCTTTCTGTCAATTTTAACACTTTTTTCAGTTTTAAAAAATGATACTTCTACTAGGCAACCAGGAAAGTGAATTATTTAGAATGCAAATTTAATAAATTAGAAGTTAAAAAATCAAAGTTCCAAATTCCAACAATAAAATATAGCTTTCGGTCAATTTTAATAATTTTTCAGTTTTAAAAAATGATTTTTCTACTAGGCAACCAAGAAAGTGAATTATTTAGAAAGCAAATTTAATAAATTAAAAATCAAAAAATCAAAAAGCCATATTCCAACAAAAAACTTGTTTTCTGTCAATTTTAACACTTTTTTCAGTTTTAAAAAATGATTGTTCTACTAGGCAACCAGGAAAGTGAATTATTTAGAATGCAAATTCAATAAATTAGAAGTCAAAAAATCAAAATTCCAACAATAATATATAGTTTTCGGTCAATTTTAACAATTTTTCAGTTTTAAAAAATGATTTTTCTACTAGGCAACCAGGAAAGTGAATTATTTAGAAGGCAAATTTAATAAATTAAAAATCAAAAAATCAAAAAGCCATATTCCAACAAAAAACTAGTTTTCTGTCAATTTTAACACTTTTTTCAGTTTTAAAAAATGATTTTTCTACTAGGCAACCAGGAAAGTGAATTATTTAGAATGTAAATTCCACAAATTAAAAATCGAAAGATCAAAATACCAAATTCTAACAATGTTATTGCTTCTGTCAATTCTATCACTTTTTTCAGTTTTAAAAAAGGATTTTTCTACCAGGAAACCAGGAAAGTGAATTATTTAGAAGGCAAATTTAATAAATTAAAAATTAAAAAATCAAAAAGCCAAATTCCAACAAAAAACTAGTTTTGTGTCAATTTTAACACTTTTTTCAGTTTTAAAAAATGATTTTTCTACTAGGCAACCAGGAAAGTGAATTATTTAGAAGGCAAATTTAATAAATTCAAAATCAAAAAATCAAAATGCCAAATTCCAACAAAAAACTAGTTTTCTGTCAATTTTATCACTTTTTTCAGTTTTAAAAAATGATTTTTCTACTAGGCAACCAGGAAAGTGAATTATTTAGAGGGCAAATTTAATAAAATAAAAATTAAAAAATTAAAAAGCCAAATTCCAATAATAAAATAGCTTTCTGTCAATTTTAACACTTTTTTCTGTTTTAAAAAAATGATTTTTCTACTAGGTAACCAGGAAAGTGAATTATTTAGAAGGCAAATTTAATAAAATAAAAAATAAAAAATCAAAATGCCAAATTCCAACAAAAAACTAGTTTTCGGTCAATTTTAACAATTTTTCGCTTTTAAAAAATGATTTTTCTACTAGGCAACCAGGAAAGTGAATTATTTAGAAGGCAAATTTAATAAATTCAAAATCAAAAAATCAAAATGCCAAATTCCAACAAAAAACTAGTTTTCTGTCAATTTTATCACTTTTTTCAGTTTTAAAAAATGATATTTCTACTAGGCAACCAGGAAAGTGAATTATTTAGAGGGCAAATTTAATAAAATAAAAATTAAAAAATTAAAAAGCCAAATTCCAATAATAAAATAGCTTTCTGTCAATTTTAACACTTTTTTCTGTTTTAAAAAATGATTTTTCTACTAGGCAACCAGGAAAGTGAATTATTTAGAATGCAAATTTAATTAATTAAAAATTAAAAAATTAAAAAGCCAAATTCCAATAATAAAATAGCTTTCTGTCAATTTTATCACTTTTTTCAGTTTTAAAAAATGATTTTTCTACTAGGCAACCAGGAAAGTGAATTATTTAGAATGCAAATTTAATTAATTAAAAATTAAAAAATCAAAAAGCCAAATTCCAACAAAAAACTAGTTTTGTGTCAATTTTAACACTTTTTTCAGTTTTAAAAAATGATTTTTCTACTAGGCAACCAGGAAAGTGAATTATTTAGAAGGCAAATTTAATAAATTAAAAATCAAAATGCCAAATTCCAACAAAAAACTAGTTTTCTTACAATTTTATCATTTTTTTCAGTTTTAAAAAATGATTTTTCTACTAGGCAACCAGGAAAGTGAATTATTTAGAATGCAAATTTAATAAATTAGAAGTTAAAAAATCAAAGTTCCAAATTCCAACAATAAAATATAGCTTTCGGTCAATTTTAATAATTTTTCAGTTTTAAAAAATGATTTTTCTACTAGGCAACCAAGAAAGTGAATTATTTAGAAAGCAAATTTAATAAATTAAAAATCAAAAAATCAAAAAGCCATATTCCAACAAAAAACTTGTTTTCTGTCAATTTTAACACTTTTTTCAGTTTTAAAAAATGATTGTTCTACTAGGCAACCAGGAAAGTGAATTATTTAGAATGCAAATTTAATAAATTAGAAGTCAAAAAATCAAAATTCCAACAATAATATATAGCTTTCGGTCAATTTTAACAATTTTTCAGTTTTAAAAATGATTTTTCTACTAGGCAACCAGGAAAGTGAATTATTTAGAAGGCAAATTTAATAAATTAAAAATCAAAAAATCAAAAAGCCATATTCCAACAAAAAACTAGTTTTCTGTCAATTTTAACACTTTTTTCAGTTTTAAAAAATGATATTTCTACTAGGCAACCAGGAAAGTGAATTATTTAGAATGTAAATTCCACAAATTAAAAATCGAAAGATCAAAATACCAAATTCTAACAATGTTATTGCTTCTGTCAATTCTATCACTTTTTTCAGTTTTAAAAAAGGATTTTTCTACCAGGAAACCAGGAAAGTGAATTATTTAGAAGGCAAATTTAATAAATTAAAAATTAAAAAATCAAAAAGCCAAATTCCAACAAAAAACTAGTTTTGTGTCAATTTTAACACTTTTTTCAGTTTTAAAAAATGATTTTTCTACTAGGCAACCAGGAAAGTGAATTATTTAGAAGGCAAATTTAATAAATTCAAAATCAAAAAATCAAAATGCCAAATTCCAACAAAAAACTAGTTTTCTGTCAATTTTATCACTTTTTTCAGTTTTAAAAAATGATTTTTCTACTAGGCAACCAGGAAAGTGAATTATTTAGAGTGCAAATTTAATAAAATAAAAATTAAAAAATTAAAAAGCCAAATTCCAATAATAAAATAGCTTTCTGTCAATTTTAACACTTTTTTCTGTTTTAAAAAAATGACAGCTGGGTGGCACAGTGGTTAAGTGCCGACCTTTCATGCAGAAGGGCCCGGGTTCGAATTCTAGTGAAAGTGAAAAAACTTTTCTGGTTTTCGACTCGACTCAGCTACCATTCGCCATTGGGTTCAAATTAATGGCATAATCAATCAATAATTAATAATTATAAATCTTTAATAAAAAATACTTTAATATAAAAATATAAACAAATGCAAAATATAAACAAATAATTTAATTAAATAATATAACTCGCAGATATAGAATACCATATAAGTAAAAATATAAAATATTACAATATAAACAAAAAATAGAATTGTAAATATTGAAAATCTAAGACGTTTCTACATGTTATAAGGCCTAGTACTATCTCATGTTTAAATTGTATGTGGAATTCAATAAGACCAATTCTAATAACACGAATATAATATGACCCCCTGTTCCAACATGTACCTATGGTATAGACAGGCTTATTAGCCTAACAGTTGAACAGTTAGCGCTTAAAAAAAAAAAAAAAAAAAAAAAAAAAAAAAAATGATTTTTCTACTAGGCAACCAGGAAAGTGAATTATTTAGAAGGCAAATTTAATAAATTAAAAATCAAAAAATCAAAATGCCAAATTCCAACAAAAAACTTGTTTTCTGTCAATTTTATCACTTTTTTCAGTTTTAAAAAATGATTTTTCTACTAGGCAACCAGGAAAGTGAATTATTTAGAAGGCAAATTTAATAAAATAAAAATTAAAAAATCAAAATGCCAAATGCCAATAATAAAATAGCTTTCTGTCAATTTTAACACTTTTTTCTGTTTTAAAAAATGATTTTTTTACTAGGCAACCAGGAAAGTGAATTATTTAGAAGGCAAATTTAATAAATTAAAAATCAAAAAGCCAAATTCCAACAAAATACTAGTTTTCTGTCAATTTTAACACTTTTTTCAGTTTTAAAAAATGATTTTTCTACTAGGCAACCAGGAAAATGAATTATTTAGAATGCAAATTTAATAAAATAAAAATCAAAAAATCAAAATGCCAAATTCTAACAATGAAATAGCTTTCTGTCAATTCTATCACTTTTTTCAGTTTTAAAAAATGATTTTTCTGCTAGGCAACCATGAAAGTGAATTATTTAGAATGCAAATTTAATAAATTAAAAATCAAAAAATCAAAAAGCCATATTCCAACAAAAAACTACTTTTCTTTCAATTCTATCACTTTTTTCAGTTTAAAAAATGATTTTTCTACTAGGCAACCAGGAAAGTGGATTATTTAGAATGCAAATTTAATAAATTAAAAATCAAAAAATCAAAATGCCAAATTCCAACAAAAAACTAGATTTCTGTCAATTTTATCACTTTTTTCAGTTTTAAAAAATGATTTTTCTACTAGGCAACCTGGAAAGGGAATTATTTAGAAGGCAAATTTAATAAAATAAAAATTAAAAAATCAAAATGCCAAATTCCAACAATAAAATAGCTTTCTGTCAATTTTAACACTTTTTTCTGTTTTAAAAAATGATTTTTCTACTAGGTAACCAGGAAAGTGAATTATTTAGAAGGCAAATTTAATAAATTAAAAATCAAAAAATCAAAAAGCCAAATTCCAATAATAAAATAGCTTTCTGCCAATTTTAACACTTTTTTCAGTTTTGAAAAATGAATTTTCTACTAGGCTACCAGGAAAGTGAATTATTTAGAAGGCAAATATAATAAATTAGGAATTTAAAAATCAAGATGCCAAATTCCAACAAAAAACTAGTTTTCTGTCAATTTTATTACTTTTTTCAGTTTTAAAAAATGATTTTTCTACTAAGCAATCAGGAAAGTGAATTATTTAGAAGGCAAATTTAATAAATAAAAAATCAAAAAATCAAAATGCTAAATTCCAACAAAAAACTAGCTTTCTGTCAATTTTAGCACTTTTTTCAGTTTTAAAAAATGATTTTTGTACTAGGCAACCAGGAAAGTGAATTATTTAGAATGCAAATTTAATAAATTAGAAGTTAAAAAATAAAAATTCCAAATTCCAACAATAAAATAGCTTTCGGTCAATTTTAACAATTTTTCAGTTTTAAAAAATTATTTTTCTACTAGGCAACCAGGAAAGTGAATTATTTAGAAGGCAAATTTAATAAATTCAAAATCAAAAAATCAAAATGCCAAATTCCAACAAAAAACTAGTTTTCTGTCAATTTTATCACTTTTTTCAGTTTTAAAAAATGATTTTTCTACTAGGCAACCAGGAAAGTGAATTATTTAGAGGGCAAATTTAATAAAATAAAAATTAAAAAATTAAAAAGCCAAATTCCAATAATAAAATAGCTTTCTGTCAATTTTAACACTTTTTTCTGTTTTAAAAAAATGATTTTTCTACTAGGTAACCAGGAAAGTGAATTATTTAGAAGGCAAATTTAATAAAATAAAAAATAAAAAATCAAAATGCCAAATTCCAACAAAAAACTAGTTTTCGGTCAATTTTAACAATTTTTCGCTTTTAAAAAATGATTTTTCTACTAGGCAACCAGGAAAGTGAATTATTTAGAAGGCAAATTTAATAAATTAAAAATCAAAAAATCAAAAAGCCATATTCCAACCAAAAACTAGTTTTCTGTCAATTTTAACACTTTTTTCAGTTTTAAAAAATGATTTTTCTACTAGGCAACCAGGAAAGTGAATTATTTAGAATGCAAATTTAAAAAATTAAAAATTAAAAAATCAAAAAGCCAAATTCCAACAAAAAACTAGTTTTGTGTCAATTTTAACACTTTTTTCAGTTTTAAAAAATGATTTTTCTACTAGGCAACCAGGAAAGTGAATTATTTAGAAGGCAAATTTAATAAATTAAAAATCAAAAAATCAAAATGCCAAATTCCAACAAAAAACTTGTTTTCTGTCAATTTTATCACTTTTTTCAGTTTTAAAAAATGATTTTTCTACTAGGCAACCAGGAAAGTGAATTATTTAGAATGCAAATTTAATAAAATAAAAATCAAAAAATCAAAATGCCAAATTCTAACAATGAAATAGCTTTCTGTCAATTCTATCACTTTTTTCAGTTTTAAAAAATGATTTTTCTGCTAGGCAACCATGAAAGTGAATTATTTAGAATGCAAATTTAATAAATTAAAAATCAAAAAATCAAAAAGCCATATTCCAACAAAAAACTACTTTTCTTTCAATTCTATCACTTTTTTCAGTTTAAAAAATGATTTTTCTACTAGGCAACCAGGAAAGTGGATTATTTAGAATGCAAATTTAATAAATTAAAAATCAAAAAATCAAAATGCCAAATTCCAACAAAAAACTAGATTTCTGTCAATTTTATCACTTTTTTCAGTTTTAAAAAATGATTTTTCTACTAGGCAACCTGGAAAGGGAATTATTTAGAAGGCAAATTTAATAAAATAAAAATTAAAAAATCAAAATGCCAAATTCCAACAATAAAATAGCTTTCTGTCAATTTTAACACTTTTTTCTGTTTTAAAAAATGATTTTTCTACTAGGCAACCAGGAAAGTGAATTATTTAGAAGGCAAATTTAATAAATTAAAAATCAAAAAATCAAAAAGCCAAATTCCAATAATAAAATAGCTTTCTTCCAATTTTAACACTTTTTTCAGTTTTGAAAAATGAATTTTCTACTAGGCTACCAGGAAAGTGAATTATTTAGAAGGCAAATATAATAAATTAGGAATTTAAAAATCAAGATGCCAAATTCCAACAAAAAACTAGTTTTCTGTCAATTTTATTACTTTTTTCAGTTTTAAAAAATGATTTTTCTACTAAGCAATCAGGAAAGTGAATTATTTAGAAGGCAAATTTAATAAATAAAAAATCAAAAAATCAAAATGCTAAATTCCAACAAAAAACTAGCTTTCTGTCAATTTTAGCACTTTTTTCAGTTTTAAAAAATGATTTTTGTACTAGGCAACCAGGAAAGTGAATTATTTAGAATGCAAATTTAATAAATTAGAAGTTAAAAAATAAAAATTCCAAATTCCAACAATAAAATAGCTTTCGGTCAATTTTAACAATTTTTCAGTTTTAAAAAATTATTTTTCTACTAGGCAACCAGGAAAGTGAATTATTTAGAAGGCAAATTTAATAAATTCAAAATCAAAAAATCAAAATGCCAAATTCCAACAAAAAACTAGTTTTCTGTCAATTTTATCACTTTTTTCAGTTTTAAAAAATGATTTTTCTACTAGGCAACCAGGAAAGTGAATTATTTAGAGGGCAAATTTAATAAAATAAAAATTAAAAAATTAAAAAGCCAAATTCCAATAATAAAATAGCTTTCTGTCAATTTTAACACTTTTTTCTGTTTTAAAAAAATGATTTTTCTACTAGGTAACCAGGAAAGTGAATTATTTAGAAGGCAAATTTAATAAAATAAAAAATAAAAAATCAAAATGCCAAATTCCAACAAAAAACTAGTTTTCGGTCAATTTTAACAATTTTTCGCTTTTAAAAAATGATTTTTCTACTAGGCAACCAGGAAAGTGAATTATTTAGAAGGCAAATTTAATAAATTAAAAATCAAAAAATCAAAAAGCCATATTCCTACCAAAAACTAGTTTTCTGTCAATTTTAACACTTTTTTCAGTTTTAAAAAATGATTTTTCTACTAGGCAACCAGGAAAGTGAATTATTTAGAATGCAAATTTAAAAAATTAAAAATTAAAAAATCAAAAAGCCAAATTCCAACAAAAAACTAGTTTTGTGTCAATTTTAACACTTTTTTCAGTTTTAAAAAATGATTTTTCTACTAGGCAACCAGGAAAGTGAATTAATTAGAAGGCAAATTTAATAAATTAAAAATCAAAAAGCCAAATTCCAACAAAATACTAGTTTTCTGTCAATTTTAACACTTTTTTCAGTTTTAAAAAATGATTTTTCTACTAGGCAACCAGGAAAGTGAATTATTTAGAATGCAAATTTAATAAAATAAAAATCAAAAAATCAAAATGCCAAATTCTAACAATGAAATAGCTTTCTGTCAATTCTATCACTTTTTTCAGTTTTAAAAAATGATTTTTCTGCTAGGCAACCATGAAAGTGAATTATTTAGAGGGCAAATTTAATAAAATAAAAATTAAAAAATTAAAAAGCCAAATTCCAATAATAAAATAGCTTTCTGTCAATTTTAACACTTTTTTCTGTTTTAAAAAAATGATTTTTCTACTAGGTAACCAGGAAAGTGAATTATTTAGAAGGCAAATTTAATAAAATAAAAAATAAAAAATCAAAATGCCAAATTCCAACAAAAAACTAGTTTTCGGTCAATTTTAACAATTTTTCGCTTTTAAAAAATGATTTTTCTACTAGGCAACCAGGAAAGTGAATTATTTAGAAGGAAAATTTAATAAATTAAAAATCAAAAAATCAAAAAGCCATATTCCTACCAAAAACTAGTTTTCTGTCAATTTTAACACTTTTTTCAGTTTTAAAAAATGATTTTTCTACTAGGCAACCAGGAAAGTGAATTATTTAGAATGCAAATTTAAAAAATTAAAAATTAAAAAATCAAAAAGCCAAATTCCAACAAAAAACTAGTTTTGTGTCAATTTTAACACTTTTTTCAGTTTTAAAAAATGATTTTTCTACTAGGCAACCAGGAAAGTGAATTATTTAGAAGGCAAATTTAATAAATTCAAAATCAAAAAATCAAAATGCCAAATTCCAACAAAAAACTAGTTTTCTGTCAATTTTATCACTTTTTTCAGTTTTAAAAAATGATTTTTCTACTAGGCAACCAGGAAAGTGAATTATTTAGAGGGCAAATTTAATAAAATAAAAATTAAAAAATTAAAAAGCCAAATTCCAATAATAAAATAGCTTTCTGTCAATTTTAACACTTTTTTCTGTTTTAAAAAAATGACAGCTGGGTGGCACAGTGGTTAAGTGCCGACCTTTCATGCAGAAGGGCCCGGGTTCGAATTCTAGTGAAAGTGAAAAAACTTTTCTGGTTTTCGACTCGACTCAGCTACCATTCGCCATTGGGTTCAAATTAATGGCATAATCAATCAATAATTAATAATTATAAATCTTTAATAAAAAATACTTTAATATAAAAATATAAACAAATGCAAAATATAAACAAATAATTTAATTAAATAATATAACTCGCAGATATAGAATACCATATAAGTAAAAATATAAAATATTACAATATAAACAAAAAATAGAATTGTAAATATTGAAAATCTAAGACGTTTCTACATGTTATAAGGCCTAGTACTATCTCATGTTTAAATTGTATGTGGAATTCAATAAGACCAATTCTAATAACACGAATATAATATGACCCCCTGTTCCAACATGTACCTATGGTATAGACAGGCTTATTAGCCTAACAGTTGAACAGTTAGCGCTTAAAAAAAAAAAAAAAAAAAAAAAAAAAAAAAAATGATTTTTCTACTAGGCAACCAGGAAAGTGAATTATTTAGAAGGCAAATTTAATAAATTAAAAATCAAAAAATCAAAATGCCAAATTCCAACAAAAAACTTGTTTTCTGTCAATTTTATCACTTTTTTCAGTTTTAAAAAATGATTTTTCTACTAGGCAACCAGGAAAGTGAATTATTTAGAAGGCAAATTTAATAAAATAAAAATTAAAAAATCAAAATGCCAAATGCCAATAATAAAATAGCTTTCTGTCAATTTTAACACTTTTTTCTGTTTTAAAAAATGATTTTTTTACTAGGCAACCAGGAAAGTGAATTATTTAGAAGGCAAATTTAATAAATTAAAAATCAAAAAGCCAAATTCCAACAAAATACTAGTTTTCTGTCAATTTTAACACTTTTTTCAGTTTTAAAAAATGATTTTTCTACTAGGCAACCAGGAAAATGAATTATTTAGAATGCAAATTTAATAAAATAAAAATCAAAAAATCAAAATGCCAAATTCTAACAATGAAATAGCTTTCTGTCAATTCTATCACTTTTTTCAGTTTTAAAAAATGATTTTTCTGCTAGGCAACCATGAAAGTGAATTATTTAGAATGCAAATTTAATAAATTAAAAATCAAAAAATCAAAAAGCCATATTCCAACAAAAAACTACTTTTCTTTCAATTCTATCACTTTTTTCAGTTTAAAAAATGATTTTTCTACTAGGCAACCAGGAAAGTGGATTATTTAGAATGCAAATTTAATAAATTAAAAATCAAAAAATCAAAATGCCAAATTCCAACAAAAAACTAGATTTCTGTCAATTTTATCACTTTTTTCAGTTTTAAAAAATGATTTTTCTACTAGGCAACCTGGAAAGGGAATTATTTAGAAGGCAAATTTAATAAAATAAAAATTAAAAAATCAAAATGCCAAATTCCAACAATAAAATAGCTTTCTGTCAATTTTAACACTTTTTTCTGTTTTAAAAAATGATTTTTCTACTAGGTAACCAGGAAAGTGAATTATTTAGAAGGCAAATTTAATAAATTAAAAATCAAAAAATCAAAAAGCCAAATTCCAATAATAAAATAGCTTTCTGCCAATTTTAACACTTTTTTCAGTTTTGAAAAATGAATTTTCTACTAGGCTACCAGGAAAGTGAATTATTTAGAAGGCAAATATAATAAATTAGGAATTTAAAAATCAAGATGCCAAATTCCAACAAAAAACTAGTTTTCTGTCAATTTTATTACTTTTTTCAGTTTTAAAAAATGATTTTTCTACTAAGCAATCAGGAAAGTGAATTATTTAGAAGGCAAATTTAATAAATAAAAAATCAAAAAATCAAAATGCTAAATTCCAACAAAAAACTAGCTTTCTGTCAATTTTAGCACTTTTTTCAGTTTTAAAAAATGATTTTTGTACTAGGCAACCAGGAAAGTGAATTATTTAGAATGCAAATTTAATAAATTAGAAGTTAAAAAATAAAAATTCCAAATTCCAACAATAAAATAGCTTTCGGTCAATTTTAACAATTTTTCAGTTTTAAAAAATTATTTTTCTACTAGGCAACCAGGAAAGTGAATTATTTAGAAGGCAAATTTAATAAATTCAAAATCAAAAAATCAAAATGCCAAATTCCAACAAAAAACTAGTTTTCTGTCAATTTTATCACTTTTTTCAGTTTTAAAAAATGATTTTTCTACTAGGCAACCAGGAAAGTGAATTATTTAGAGGGCAAATTTAATAAAATAAAAATTAAAAAATTAAAAAGCCAAATTCCAATAATAAAATAGCTTTCTGTCAATTTTAACACTTTTTTCTGTTTTAAAAAAATGATTTTTCTACTAGGTAACCAGGAAAGTGAATTATTTAGAAGGCAAATTTAATAAAATAAAAAATAAAAAATCAAAATGCCAAATTCCAACAAAAAACTAGTTTTCGGTCAATTTTAACAATTTTTCGCTTTTAAAAAATGATTTTTCTACTAGGCAACCAGGAAAGTGAATTATTTAGAAGGCAAATTTAATAAATTAAAAATCAAAAAATCAAAAAGCCATATTCCAACCAAAAACTAGTTTTCTGTCAATTTTAACACTTTTTTCAGTTTTAAAAAATGATTTTTCTACTAGGCAACCAGGAAAGTGAATTATTTAGAATGCAAATTTAAAAAATTAAAAATTAAAAAATCAAAAAGCCAAATTCCAACAAAAAACTAGTTTTGTGTCAATTTTAACACTTTTTTCAGTTTTAAAAAATGATTTTTCTACTAGGCAACCAGGAAAGTGAATTATTTAGAAGGCAAATTTAATAAATTAAAAATCAAAAAATCAAAATGCCAAATTCCAACAAAAAACTTGTTTTCTGTCAATTTTATCACTTTTTTCAGTTTTAAAAAATGATTTTTCTACTAGGCAACCAGGAAAGTGAATTATTTAGAAGGCAAATTTAATAAAATAAAAATTAAAAAATCAAAATGCCAAATTCCAATAATAAAATAGCTTTCTGTCAATTTTAACACTTTTTTCTGTTTTAAAAAATGATTTTTTTACTAGGCAACCAGGAAAGTGAATTATTTAGAAGGCAAATTTAATAAATTAAAAATCAAAAAGCCAAATTCCAACAAAATACTAGTTTTCTGTCAATTTTAACACTTTTTTCAGTTTTAAAAAATGATTTTTCTACTAGGCAACCAGGAAAGTGAATTATTTAGAATGCAAATTTAATAAAATAAAAATCAAAAAATCAAAATGCCAAATTCTAACAATGAAATAGCTTTCTGTCAATTCTATCACTTTTTTCAGTTTTAAAAAATGATTTTTCTGCTAGGCAACCATGAAAGTGAATTATTTAGAATGCAAATTTAATAAATTAAAAATCAAAAAATCAAAAAGCCATATTCCAACAAAAAACTACTTTTCTTTCAATTCTATCACTTTTTTCAGTTTAAAAAATGATTTTTCTACTAGGCAACCAGGAAAGTGGATTATTTAGAATGCAAATTTAATAAATTAAAAATCAAAAAATCAAAATGCCAAATTCCAACAAAAAACTAGATTTCTGTCAATTTTATCACTTTTTTCAGTTTTAAAAAATGATTTTTCTACTAGGCAACCTGGAAAGGGAATTATTTAGAAGGCAAATTTAATAAAATAAAAATTAAAAAATCAAAATGCCAAATTCCAACAATAAAATAGCTTTCTGTCAATTTTAACACTTTTTTCTGTTTTAAAAAATGATTTTTCTACTAGGCAACCAGGAAAGTGAATTATTTAGAAGGCAAATTTAATAAATTAAAAATCAAAAAATCAAAAAGCCAAATTCCAATAATAAAATAGCTTTCTTCCAATTTTAACACTTTTTTCAGTTTTGAAAAATGAATTTTCTACTAGGCTACCAGGAAAGTGAATTATTTAGAAGGCAAATATAATAAATTAGGAATTTAAAAATCAAGATGCCAAATTCCAACAAAAAACTAGTTTTCTGTCAATTTTATTACTTTTTTCAGTTTTAAAAAATGATTTTTCTACTAAGCAATCAGGAAAGTGAATTATTTAGAAGGCAAATTTAATAAATAAAAAATCAAAAAATCAAAATGCTAAATTCCAACAAAAAACTAGCTTTCTGTCAATTTTAGCACTTTTTTCAGTTTTAAAAAATGATTTTTGTACTAGGCAACCAGGAAAGTGAATTATTTAGAATGCAAATTTAATAAATTAGAAGTTAAAAAATAAAAATTCCAAATTCCAACAATAAAATAGCTTTCGGTCAATTTTAACAATTTTTCAGTTTTAAAAAATTATTTTTCTACTAGGCAACCAGGAAAGTGAATTATTTAGAAGGCAAATTTAATAAATTCAAAATCAAAAAATCAAAATGCCAAATTCCAACAAAAAACTAGTTTTCTGTCAATTTTATCACTTTTTTCAGTTTTAAAAAATGATTTTTCTACTAGGCAACCAGGAAAGTGAATTATTTAGAGGGCAAATTTAATAAAATAAAAATTAAAAAATTAAAAAGCCAAATTCCAATAATAAAATAGCTTTCTGTCAATTTTAACACTTTTTTCTGTTTTAAAAAAATGATTTTTCTACTAGGTAACCAGGAAAGTGAATTATTTAGAAGGCAAATTTAATAAAATAAAAAATAAAAAATCAAAATGCCAAATTCCAACAAAAAACTAGTTTTCGGTCAATTTTAACAATTTTTCGCTTTTAAAAAATGATTTTTCTACTAGGCAACCAGGAAAGTGAATTATTTAGAAGGCAAATTTAATAAATTAAAAATCAAAAAATCAAAAAGCCATATTCCTACCAAAAACTAGTTTTCTGTCAATTTTAACACTTTTTTCAGTTTTAAAAAATGATTTTTCTACTAGGCAACCAGGAAAGTGAATTATTTAGAATGCAAATTTAAAAAATTAAAAATTAAAAAATCAAAAAGCCAAATTCCAACAAAAAACTAGTTTTGTGTCAATTTTAACACTTTTTTCAGTTTTAAAAAATGATTTTTCTACTAGGCAACCAGGAAAGTGAATTAATTAGAAGGCAAATTTAATAAATTAAAAATCAAAAAGCCAAATTCCAACAAAATACTAGTTTTCTGTCAATTTTAACACTTTTTTCAGTTTTAAAAAATGATTTTTCTACTAGGCAACCAGGAAAGTGAATTATTTAGAATGCAAATTTAATAAAATAAAAATCAAAAAATCAAAATGCCAAATTCTAACAATGAAATAGCTTTCTGTCAATTCTATCACTTTTTTCAGTTTTAAAAAATGATTTTTCTGCTAGGCAACCATGAAAGTGAATTATTTAGAGGGCAAATTTAATAAAATAAAAATTAAAAAATTAAAAAGCCAAATTCCAATAATAAAATAGCTTTCTGTCAATTTTAACACTTTTTTCTGTTTTAAAAAAATGATTTTTCTACTAGGTAACCAGGAAAGTGAATTATTTAGAAGGCAAATTTAATAAAATAAAAAATAAAAAATCAAAATGCCAAATTCCAACAAAAAACTAGTTTTCGGTCAATTTTAACAATTTTTCGCTTTTAAAAAATGATTTTTCTACTAGGCAACCAGGAAAGTGAATTATTTAGAAGGAAAATTTAATAAATTAAAAATCAAAAAAATCAAAAAGCCATATTCCTACCAAAAACTAGTTTTCTGTCAATTTTAACACTTTTTTCAGTTTTAAAAAATGATTTTTCTACTAGGCAACCAGGAAAGTGAATTATTTAGAATGCAAATTTAAAAAATTAAAAATTAAAAAATCAAAAAGCCAAATTCCAACAAAAAACTAGTTTTGTGTCAATTTTAACACTTTTTTCAGTTTTAAAAAATGATTTTTCTACTAGGCAACCAGGAAAGTGAATTATTTAGAAGGCAAATTTAATAAATTCAAAATCAAAAAATCAAAATGCCAAATTCCAACAAAAAACTAGTTTTCTGTCAATTTTATCACTTTTTTCAGTTTTAAAAAATGATTTTTCTACTAGGCAACCAGGAAAGTGAATTATTTAGAGGGCAAATTTAATAAAATAAAAATTAAAAAATTAAAAAGCCAAATTCCAATAATAAAATAGCTTTCTGTCAATTTTAACACTTTTTTCTGTTTTAAAAAAATGATTTTTCTACTAGGTAACCAGGAAAGTGAATTATTTAGAAGGCAAATTTAATAAAATAAAAAATAAAAAATCAAAATGCCAAATTCCAACAAAAAACTAGTTTTCGGTTAATTTTAACAATTTTTCGCTTTTAAAAAATGATTTTTCTACTAGGCAACCAGGAAAGTGAATTATTTAGAAGGCAAATTTAATAAATTAAAAATCAAAAAATCAAAAAGCCATATTCCAACCAAAAACTAGTTTTCTGTCAATTTTAACACTTTTTTCAGTTTTAAAAAATGATTTTTCTACTAGGCAACCAGGAAAGTGAATTATTTAGAATGCAAATTTAAAAAATTAAAAATTAAAAAATCAAAAAGCCAAATTCCAACAAAAAACTAGTTTTGTGTCAATTTTAACACTTTTTTCAGTTTTAAAAAATGATTTTTCTACTAGGCAACCAGGAAAGTGAATTATTTAGAAGGCAAATTTAATAAATTAAAAATCAAAAAATCAAAATGCCAAATTCCAACAAAAAACTTGTTTTCTGTCAATTTTATCACTTTTTTCAGTTTTAAAAAATGATTTTTCTACTAGGCAACCAGGAAAGTGAATTATTTAGAAGGCAAATTTAATAAAATAAAAATTAAAAAATCAAAATGCCAAATTCCAATAATAAAATAGCTTTCTGTCAATTTTAACACTTTTTTCTGTTTTAAAAAATGATTTTTTTACTAGGCAACCAGGAAAGTGAATTATTTAGAAGGCAAATTTAATAAATTAAAAATCAAAAAGCCAAATTCCAACAAAATACTAGTTTTCTGTCAATTTTAACACTTTTTTCAGTTTTAAAAAATGATTTTTCTACTAGGCAACCAGGAAAGTGAATTATTTAGAATGCAAATTTAATAAAATAAAAATCAAAAAATCAAAATGCCAAATTCTAACAATGAAATAGCTTTCTGTCAATTCTATCACTTTTTTCAGTTTTAAAAAATGATTTTTCTGCTAGGCAACCATGAAAGTGAATTATTTAGAATGCAAATTTAATAAATTAAAAATCAAAAAATCAAAAAGCCATATTCCAACAAAAAACTACTTTTCTTTCAATTCTATCACTTTTTTCAGTTTAAAAAATGATTTTTCTACTAGGCAACCAGGAAAGTGGATTATTTAGAATGCAAATTTAATAAATTAAAAATCAAAAAATCAAAATGCCAAATTCCAACAAAAAACTAGATTTCTGTCAATTTTATCACTTTTTTCAGTTTTAAAAAATGATTTTTCTACTAGGCAACCAGGAAAGGGAATTATTTAGAAGGCAAATTTAATAAAATAAAAATTAAAAAATCAAAATGCCAAATTCCAACAATAAAATAGCTTTCTGTCAATTTTAACACTTTTTTCTGTTTTAAAAAATGATTTTTCTACTAGGCAACCAGGAAAGTGAATTATTTAGAAGGCAAATTTAATAAATTAAAAATCAAAAAATCAAAAAGCCAAATTCCAATAATAAAATAGCTTTCTGCCAATTTTAACACTTTTTTCAGTTTTGAAAAATGAATTTTCTACTAGGCTACCAGGAAAGTGAATTATTTAGAAGGCAAATATAATAAATTAGGAATTTAAAAATCAAGATGCCAAATTCCAACAAAAAACTAGTTTTCTGTCAATTTTATTACTTTTTTCAGTTTTAAAAAATGATTTTTCTACTAAGCAATCAGGAAAGTGAATTATTTAGAAGGCAAATTTAATAAATAAAAAATCAAAAAATCAAAATGCTAAATTCCAACAAAAAACTAGCTTTCTGTCAATTTTAGCACTTTTTTCAGTTTTAAAAAATGATTTTTGTACTAGGCAACCAGGAAAGTGAATTATTTAGAATGCAAATTTAATAAATTAGAAGTTAAAAAATAAAAATTCCAAATTCCAACAATAAAATAGCTTTCGGTCAATTTTAACAATTTTTCAGTTTTAAAAAATTATTTTTCTACTAGGCAACCAGGAAAGTGAATTATTTAGAAGGCAAATTTAATAAATTAAAAATCAAAAAATCAAAAAGCCATATTCCAACAAAAAACTAGTTTTCTGTCAATTTTAACACTTTTTTCAGTTTTAAAAAATGATTTTTCTACAGGCGACCAAGAAAGTGAATTATTTAGAATGTAAATTCATCAAATTAAAAATCGAAAGATCAAAATACCAAATTCTAACAATGTAATTGCTTCTGTCAATTCTATCACTTTTTTCAGTTTTAAAAAATGATTTTTCTACTAAGCAACCAGGAAAGTGAATTATTTAGAAGGCAAATTTAATAAATTAAAAATCAAAAAATCAAAATTCCAACAAAAAACTAGTTTTCTGTCAATTTTATCACTTTTTTCAGTTTTAAAAAATGATTTTTCTACTAGGCAACCAGGAAAGTGAATTATTTAGAAGGCAAATTTAATAAAATGAAAATTAAAAAATCAAAATGCCAAATTCCAACAAAAAACTAGCTTTCTGTCAATTTTAGCACTTTTTTCAGTTTTAAAAAATGATTTTTCTACTAAGCAACCAGGAAAGTAAATTAATTAGTAGGCAAATTTAATAAATTAAAAATCAAAAAATCAAAATGCCAAATTCCAACAAAAAACTAGTTTTCTGTCAATTTTATCACTTTTTTCAGTTTTAAAAAATGATTTTTCCACTAGGCAACCAGGAAAGTGAATTATTTAGAAGGCAAATTTAATAAAATGAAAATTAAAAAGTCAAAATGCCAAATTCCAACAAAAAACTAGCTTTCTGTCAATTTTATCACTTTTTTCAGTTTTAAAAAATGATTTTTCTACTAGGCAACCAGGAAAGTGAATTATTTAGAAGGCAAATTTAATAAAATAAAAATCAAAAAATCAAAATGCCAAATTCCAATAATAAAATAGGTTTCTGTCAATTTTAACACTTTTTTCATTTTTAAAAAATGATTTTTCTACTAGGCTACCAGGAAAGTGAATTATTTAGAAGGCAAATATAATAAATTAGGAATTTAAAAATCAAGATGCCAAATTCCAACAAACAACTAGTTTTCCGTCAATTTTATTACTTTTTCAGTTTTAAAAAAAGATTTTTCTACTAGGCAACCAGGAAAGTGAATTATTTAGAAGGCAAATTTAAATAATTAAAAATCAAAAAATCAAAATGCCAAATTCCAACAAAAAACTAGCTTTCTGTCAATTTTAGCACTTTTTTCAGTTTTAAAAAATGATTTTTCTACTAGGCAACCAGGAAAGTGAATTATTTAGAATGCAAATTTAATAAATTAGAAGTTAAAAAATCAAAATTCCAAATTCCAACAATAAAATAGCTTTCGGACAATTTTAACAATTTTTCAGTTTTAAAAAATGATTTTTCTACTAGGCAACCAGGAAAGTGAATTATTTAGAAGGCAAATTTAATAAATTAAAAATCAAAAAATCAAACAGCCATATTCCAACAAAAAACTAGTTTTCTGTCAATTTTAACACTTTTTTCAGTTTAAAAAACTATTTTTCTACTAGGCAACCAGGAAAGTGAATTATTTAGAATGTAAATTCAACAAATTAAAAATCGAAAGATCAAAATACCAAATTCTAACAATGTAATTGCTTCTGTCAATTCTATCACTTTTTTCAGTTTTAAAAAACGATTTTTCTACCAGGAAACCAGGAAAGTGAATTATTTAGAAGGCAAATTTAATAAATTAGAAATTAAAAAATCAAAATTCCAAATTCCAACAATAAAATAGCTTTCGGTCAATTTTTTAACAATTTTTCAGTTTTAAAAAATGATTTTTCTACTAGGCAACCAAGAAAGTGAATTGTTTAGAAGGCAAATTTAATAAATTAAAAATCAAAAAATCAAAAGCCATATTCCAACAAAAAACTAGTTTTCTGTCAATTTTAACACTTTTTTCAGTTTTAAAAAATGTATTTTCTACTAGGCAACCAGGAAAGTGAATTATTTAGAATGTAAATTCAACAAATTAAAAATCGAAAGATCAAAATACCAAATTCTAACAATGTAATTGCTTCTGTCAATTCTATCACTTTTTTCAGTTTCAAAAAATGATTTTTCTACCAGGAAACCAGGAAAGTGAATTATTTAGAATGCAACTTTAATAAATTAAAAATCAAAAAATCAAAATGCCTAATTCCAACAAAAAACTAGTTTTCTGTCAATTTTATCACTCTTTTCAGTTTTAAAAAATGATTTTTCTACTAGGCAACCAGGAAAGTGAATTATTTAGAAGGCAAATTTAATAAAATGGAAATTAAAAAATCAAAATGCCAAATTCCAACAAAAAACTAGCTTTCTGTCAATTTTAGCACTTTTTTCAGTTTTAAAAAATGATTTTTCTACTAAGCAACCTGGAAAGTGAATTATTTAAACGGCAAATTTAATAAATTAAAAGTCAAAAAATCAAAAAGCCATATTCCAACAAAAAACTAGATTTCTGTCAATTTTAACACTTTTTTCAGTTTTAAAAAATGATTTTTCTACTAGGCAACCAGGAAAGTGAATTATTTAGAAGGCAAATTTAATAAAATGAAAATTAAAAAATCAAAATGCCAAATTCCAACAAAAAACTAGTTTTCTGTCAATTTTATCACTTTTTTCAGTTTTAAAAAATGATTTTTCTACCAGGAAACCAGGAAAGTGAATTATTTAGAAGGCAACTTTAATAAATTAAAAATCAAAAAATCATAATGCCAAATTCCAACAAAAAACTAGTTTTCTGTCAATTTTATCACTTTTTTCAGTTTTAAAAAATGATTTTTCTACTAGGCAACCAGGAAAGTGAATTATTTAGAAGGCAAATTTAATAAAATGAAAATTAAAAAATCAAAATGCCAAATTCCAACAAAAAACTAGCTTTCTGTCAATTTTAGCACATTTTTCAGTTAAAAAAAATGATTTTTCTAATAGGCAACCAGGAAAGTGAATTATTTAATCGGCAAATTTAATAAATTAAAAATCAAAAAGTAAAAAAGCCAAAACCCAACAATAAAATACCTTTCTGTCAATTTTATCACTTTTTTCAGTTTTAAAAAATGATTTTTCTACTAGGCAACCAGGAAAGTGAATTATTTAGAAGGCAAATTTAATAAATTAAAAATCAAAAAATCAAAAAGCCATATTCCAACAAAAAACTAGTTTTCTGTCAATTTTAACACTTTTTTCAGTTTTAAAAAATGATTTTTCTACAGGCGACCAAGAAAGTGAATTATTTAGAATGTAAATTCATCAAATTAATAATCGAAAGATCAAAATACCAAATTCTAACAATGTAATTGCTTCTGTCAATTCTATCACTTTTTTCAGTTTTAAAAAATGATTTTTCTACTAAGCAACCAGGAAAGTGAATTATTTAGAAGGCAAATTTAATAAATTAATAATCAAAAAATCAAAATTCCAACAAAAAACTAGTTTTCTGTCAATTTTATCACTTTTTTCAGTTTTAAAAAATGATTTTTCTACTACGCAAACAGGAAAGTGAATTATTTAGAAGGCAAATTTAATAAAATGAAAATTAAAAAATCAAAATGCCAAATTCCAACAAAAAACTAGCTTTCTGTCAATTTTAGCACTTTTTTCAGTTTTAAAAAATGATTTTTCTACTAAGCAACCAGGAAAGTAAATTAATTAGTAGGCAAATTTAATAAATTAAAAATAAAAAAATCAAAATGCCAAATTCCAACAAAAAACTAGTTTTCTGTCAATTTTATCACTTTTTTCAGTTTTAAAAAATGATTTTTCTACTAGGCAACCAGGAAAGTGAATTATTTAGAAGGCAAATTTAATAAAATGAAAATTAAAAAGTCAAAATGCCAAATTCCAACAAAAAACTAGTTTTCTGTCAATTTTATCACTTTTTTCAGTTTTAAAAAATGATTTTTCTACTAGGCAACCAGGAAAGTGAATTATTTAGAAGGCAAATTTAATAAAATAAAAATTAAAAAATCAAAATGCCAAATTCCAATAATAAAATAGGTTTCTGTCAATTTTAACACTTTTTTCATTTTTAAAAAATGATTTTTCTACTAGGCTACCAGGAAAGTGAATTATTTAGATGGCAAATATAATAAATTAGGTATTTAAAAATCAAGATGCCAAATTCCAACAAACAACTAGTTTTCTGTCAATTTTATTACTTTTTTCAGTTTTAAAAAAAGATTTTTCTACTAGGCAACCAGGAAAGTGAATTATTTAGAAGGCAAATTTAAATAATTAAAAATCAAAAAATCAAAATACCAAATTCCAACAAAAAACTAGCTTTCTGTCAATTTTAGCACTTTTTTCAGTTTTAAAAAAAGATTTTTCTACTTGGCAACCAGGAAAGTGAATTATTTAGAATGCAAATTTAATAAATTAGAAGTTAAAAAATCAAAATTCCAAATTCCAACAATAAAATAGCTTTCGGTCAATTTTAACAATTTTTCAGTTTTAAAAAATGATTTTTCTATTAGGCAACCAGGAAAGTGATTTATTTAGAAGGCAAATTTAATAAATTAAAAATCAAAAAGCCATATTCCAACAAAAAACTAGCTTTCTGTCAATATTAACACTTTTTTCAGTTTAAAATAATGATTTTTCTAATAGGCAACCAGGAAAATGAATTATTTAGAATGCAAATTTTATAAAAGAAAAATCAAAAAATCAAAATGCCAAATTCTAACAATGAAATAGCTTTCTGTCAATTTTAACACATTTTTCAGTTAAAAAAAATGATTTTTCTAATAGGCAACCTGGAAAGTGAATTATTTAAACGGCAAATTTAATAAATTAAAAATCAAAAAGTAAAAAAGCCAAAACCCAACAATAAAATACCTTTCTGTCAATTTTATCACTTTTTTCAGTTTTAAAAAATGATTTTTCTACTAGGCAACCAGGAAAGTGAATTATTTAGAATGCAAATTTAATAAATTAGAAATTAAAAAATCAAAATGCCAATTTCCAACAATAAAATAGCTTTCTGTCAATTTTAACACTTTTTTCAGTTTTAAAAAATGATACTTCTACTAGGCAACCAGGAAAGTGAATTATTTAGAATGTAAATTCAACAAATTAAAAATCGAAAGATCAAAATACCAAATTCTAACAATGTAATTGCTTCTGTAAATTCTATCACTTTTTTCAGTTTTAAAAAAGGATTTTTCTACCAGGAAACCAGGAAAGTGAATTATTTAGAAGGCAAATTTAATAAATTAGAAATTAAAAAATCAAAATTCCAAATTCCAACAATAAAATAGATTTCGGTCAATTTTAACAATTTTTCAGTTTTAAAAAATGATTTTTCTACTAGGCAACCAGGAAAGTGAGTTGTTTAGAAGGCAAATTTAATAAATTAAAAATCAAAAAATCAAAAAGCCATATTCCAACAAAAAACTAGTTTTCAGTCAATTTTAACACTTTTTTCAGTTTTAAAAAATGATTTTTCTACTAGGCAACCAGGAAAGTGAATTATTTAGAATGTAAATTCAACAAATTAAAAATCGAAAGATCAAAATACCAAATTCTAACAATGTAATTGCTTCGGTCAATTCTATCACTTTTTTCAGTTTTAAAAAATGATTTTTCTACCAGGAAACCAGGAAAGTGAATTATTTAGAAGGCAACTTTAATAAATTAAAAATCAAAAAATCAAAATGCTAAATTCCAACAAAAAACTAGTTTTCTGTCAATTTTATCACTTTTTTCAGTTTTAAAAAATGATTTTTCTACTAGGCAACCAGGAAAGTGAATTATTTAGAAGGCAAATTTAATAGAATGAAAATTGAAAAATCAAAATGCCAAATTCCAACAAAAAACTAGTTTTCTGTCAATTTTATCACTTTTTTCAGTTGTAAAAAATGATTTTTCTACTAAGCAACCTGGAAAGTGAATTATTTAGAAGGCAAATTTAATAAATTAAAAATCAAAAAATCAAAATGCCAAATTCCAACAAAAAACTAGCTTTCTGTCAATTTTATCACTTTTTTCAGTTTTAAAAAATTATTTTTCTATTAGGAAACCAGGAAATTGAATTATTTAGAAGGCAAATTTAATAAAATGAAAATTAAAAAGTCAAAATGCCAAATTCCAATAAAAAACTAGCTTTCTGTCAATTTTATCACTTTTTTCAGTTTTAAAAAAAGATTTTTCTACTAGGCAACCAGGAAAGTGAATTATTTAGAAGGCAAATTTAATAAAATAAAAATTAAAAAGTCAAAATGCCAAATTCCAATAATAAAATAGCTTTCTGTCAATTTTAACACTTTTTTCAGTTTTAAAAAATGATTTTTCTATTAGGCTACCAGGAAAGTGAATTATTTAGAAGGCAAATTTAAATAATTAAAAATCAAAAAATCAAAATGCCAAATTCCAACAAAAAACTAGTTTTCTGTCAATTTTATTACTTTTTTCAGTTTTAAAAAAAGGATTTTTCTACTAGGAAACCAGGAAAGTGAATTATTTAGAAGGCAAATTTAATAAATTAAAAATCAAAAAATCAAAATGCCAAATTCCAACAAAAAACTAGCTTTCTGTCAATTTTAGCACTTTTTTCAGTTTTAAAAAATAATTTTTCTACTAGGCAACCAGGAAAGTGAATTATTTAGAATGCAAATTTAATAAATTAGAAGTTAAAAAATCAAAATTCCAAATTCCAACAATAAAATAGCTTTCGGTCAATTTTAACAATTTTTCAGTTTTAAAAAATGATTTTTCTACTAGGCAACCAGGAAAGTGATTTATTTAGAAGGCAAATTTAATAAATTAAAAATCAAAAAGCCATATTCCAACAAAAAACTAGCTTTCTGTCAATATTAACACTTTTTTCAGTTTAAAATAATGATTTTCCTAATAGGCAACCAGGAAAATGAATTATTTAGAATGCAAATTTTATAAAATAAAAATCAAAAAATCAAAATGCCAAATTCTAACAATGAAATAGCTTTCTGTCAATTTTAACACATTTTTCAGTTAAAAAAAATGATTTTTCTAATAGGCAACCTGGAAAGTGAATTATTTAAACGGCAAATTTAATAAATTAAAAATCAAAAAGTAAAAAAGCCAAAACCCAACAATAAAATACCTTTCTGTCAATTTTATCACTTTTTTCAGTTTTAAAAAATGATTTTTCTACTAGGCAACCAGGAAAGTGAATTATTTAGAATGCAAATTTAATAAATTAGAAATTAAAAAATCAAAATGCCAAATTCCAACAATAAAATAGCTTTCTGTCAATTTTAACACTTTTTTCAGTTTTCAAAAATTATTTTTCTCCTAAGTAACCAGGAAAGTGAATTATTTAGAATGCAAATTTAATAAATTAAAAATCAAAAAATCAAAAAGCCAAATTCCAACGAAAAACAAGTTTTCTGTCAATTTTAACACTTTTTTCAGTTTTAAAAAATGATTTAGAAGCTAAAAAATCAAAATGCCAAATTCCAACAAAAAACTAGCTTTCTGTCAATTTTATCACTTTTTTCAGTTTTAAAAAATGATTTTTCTACTAGGCAACCAGGAAAATGAATTATTTAGAAGGCAAATTTAATAAATTAAAAATCAAAAAATCAAACAGCCATATTCCAACAAAAAACTAGTTTTCTGTCAATTTTAACACTTTTTTCAGTTTTAAAAAATTATTTTTCTACTAGGCAACCAGGAAAGTGAATTATTTAGAATGTAAATTCAACAAATTAAAAATCGAAAGATCAAAATACCAAATTCTAACAATGTAATTGCTTCTGTAAATTCTATCACTTTTTTCAGTTTTAAAAAAGGATTTTTCTACCAGGAAACCAGGAAAGTGAATTATTTAGAAGGCAAATTTAATAAATTAGAAATTAAAAAATCAAAATTCCAAATTCCAACAATAAAATAGCTTTCGGTCAATTTTAACAATTTTTCAGTTTCAAAAAATGATTTTTCTACTAGGCAACCAGGAAAGTGAGTTGTTTAGAAGGCAAATTTAATAAATTAAAAATCAAAAAATCAAAAAGCCATATTCCAACAAAAAACTAGTTTTCTGTCAATTTTAACACTTTTTTCAGTTTTAAAAAATGATTTTTCTACTAGGCAACCAGGAAAGTGAATTATTTAGAATGTAAATTCAACAAATTAAAAATCGAAAGATCAAAATACCAAATTCTAACAATGTAATTGCTTCGGTCAATTCTATCACTTTTTTCAGTTTTAAAAAATGATTTTTCTACCAGGAAACCAGGAAAGTGAATTATTTAGAAGGCAACTTTAATAAATTAAAAATCAAAAAATCAAAATGCCAAATTCCAACAAAAAACTAGTTTTCTGTCAATTTTATCACTTTTTTCAGTTTTAAAAAAAGATTTTTCTACTAGGCAACCAGGAAAGTGAATTATTTAGAAGGCAAATTTAATAAAATAAAAATTAAAAAGTCAAAATGCCAAATTCCAATAATAAAATAGCTTTCTGTCAATTTTAACACTTTTTTCAGTTTTAAAAAATGATTTTTCTATTAGGCTACCAGGAAAGTGAATTATTTAGAAGGCAAATTTAAATAATTAAAAATCAAAAAATCAAAATGCCAAATTCCAACAAAAAACTAGTTTTCTGTCAATTTTATTACTTTTTTCAGTTTTAAAAAAAGGATTTTTCTACTAGGCAACCAGGAAAGTGAATTATTTAGAAGGCAAATTTAATAAATTAAAAATCAAAAAATCAAAATGCCAAATTCCAACAAAAAACTAGCTTTCTGTCAATTTTAGCACTTTTTTCAGTTTTAAAAAATAATTTTTCTACTAGGCAACCAGGAAAGTGAATTTTTTAGAATGCAAATTTAATAAATTAGAAGTTAAAAAATCAAAATTCCAAACTCCAACAATAAAATAGCTTTCGGTCAATTTTAACAATTTTTTCAGTTTTAAAAAATGATTTTTCTACTAGGCAACCAGGAAAGTGAATTATTTAGAAGGCAAATTTAATAAATTAAAAATCAAAAAATCCAAAAAGCCATATTCCAACAAAAAACTAGCTTTCTGTCAATATTAACACTTTTTTCAGTTTAAAGCGAGGAAGAGTGTAGTAGAGTAGACTGTGTCAACTGTGGGATACCCGTATGGCCGTAACATATACATTATATCATCCAGTTAATTACTTTTGGCAAAATTTCAAACATTCAGCTTAATTAGGTGTAGAGTAATGCTCATATAAAAGAAGAAGTTGTATGGCAGCTACTCGAACCCGTTGCAGTAGACCAACCAAATTTTGCAGTAACCTTGGCCATTGCACTAAACTATTTTTGCCAAAATTTCAGACACCCAGCTTCATTTAGTGTAGAGTAATGCTCATATAAAATTAGAAGTTGTATGGCAGGTACTCGAACCCGTGGACCAAAATGGCTGAATTTAAAACTCGATTCCGTTTTTTGCATAAAAACGAATTTGTGAAAATTTCATAATCCTAGCTCCTTTACTTTTTGAGTTATCGTGATGACGGACGGACTGACGGACGGACGGACGGACATACATAGCTAAATCGATTTATTTTTCGATTCTGATCCGTTCCATACACTCGAGTCTATATATACCCCCCCTCCTTCTCTGCGTCTCAAACGTAATGGCAAATTTATTATACCCGTGGACTATATAGTCATACGGGTACAAAAATGATTTTTCTAATAGGCAACCAGGAAAGTGAATTATTTAGAATGCAAATTTTATAAAATAAAAATCAAAAAATCAAAATGCCAAATTCTAACAAAAAACTAGTTTTGTGTCAATTTTAACATTTTTTTCAGTTTTAAAAAATGATTTTTCTACTAGGCAACCAGGAAAGTGAATTATTTAGAAGGCAAATTTAATAAATTAAAAATCAAAATGCCAAATTCAAACAAAAAACTAGTTTTCTGTCAATTTAATCACTTTTTTCAGTTTTAAAAAATGATTTTTCTACTAGGCAACCAGGAAAGTGAATTATTTAGAATGCAAATTAAATAAAAAAAATATCAAAAAATCAAAATGCCAAATTCCAACAATAAAATAGCTTTCTGTCAATTTTAACACTTTTTTCTGTTTTAAAAAATGATTTTTCTACTAGGCAACCAGGAAAGTGAATTATTTAGAAGGCAAATTTACTAAATTAAAAATAAAAAAATCAAAATGCCAAATTCAAACAAAAAACTAGTTTTCTGTCAATTTAATCACTTTTTTCAGTTTTAAAAAATGATTTTTCTACTAGGCAACCAGGAAAGTGAATTATTTAGAATGCAAATTAAATAAAAAAAATATCAAAAAATCAAAATGCCAAATTCCAACAATAAAATAGCTTTCTGTCAATTTGAACACTTTTTTCTGTTTTAAAAAATGATTTTTCTACTAGGCAACCAGGAAAGTGAATTATTTAGAAGGCAAATTTA
The DNA here is from genome assembly GCA_963082915.1 of Dolichopus griseipennis. NCBI lineage: Eukaryota > Metazoa > Arthropoda > Insecta > Diptera > Dolichopodidae > Dolichopus > Dolichopus griseipennis. Next base: position 70,985,561 of record OY720445.1, read on the forward strand.
ATAAATTAAAAATCAAAATGCCAAATTCAAACAAAAAACTAGTTTTCTGTCAATTTAATCACTTTTTTCAGGATTAAAAAATTAATTTTCTACTAGGCAATCAGGAAAGTGAATTATTTAGAATGCAAATTAAATAAAAAAAAAATCAAAAAATCAAAATGCCAAATTCCAAGAATAAAATAGCTTTCTGTCAATTTTAACACTTTTTTCAGTTTTAAAAAATGATTTTTCTACTAGGCAACCAGGAAAGTGAATTATTTAGAATGCAAATTTTATAAAATAAAAATCAATATGCCAAATTATAATAAAAAAATAGCTTTCTGTCTATTTTAACACTTTTTTCAGTTTTAAAAAATTATTTTTCTACTAGTCAATCAGGAAAGTGAATTATTTAGAATGCAAATTTTATAAAATAAAAATCAAAAAATCAAAATGCCAAATTATAATAAAAAAATAGTTTTCTGTCAATTTTAATACTTTTTTCAGTTTTAAAAAATGAATTTTCTACTAGGCAACCAGGAAAGTGAAATATTTAGAATGCAATTTAAATAAAAAAAAAATCAAAAAATCAAAATGCCAAATTCCAAGAACAAAATAGCTTTCTGTAAATTTTAACACTTTTTTCAGTTTTAAAAATTATTTTTCTACTAGGCAACCAGGAAAGTGAATTATTTAGAATGCAAATTTTATAAAATAAAAATCAAAAAATCAAAATGCCAAATTATAATAAAAAAATAGCTCTCTGTCAATTTTAACACTTTTTTCAGTTTTAAAAAATGAATTTTCTTCTAAGCAACCAGGAAAGTGAATTATTTAGAATGCAAATTAAATAAAAAAAAAATCAAAAAATCAAAATGCCAAATTATAAAAAAAAATAGCTTTCTGTCAATTTTAACACTTTTTTCAGTTTTAAAAAATGAATTTTCTTCTAAGCAACCAGGAAAGTGAATTATTTAGAATGCAAATTAAATAAAAAAAAAATCAAAAAATCAAAATGCCAAATTCCAACAATAAAATAGCTTTCTGTCAATTTGAACACTTTTTTCTGTTTTAAAAAATGATTTTTCTACTAGGCAACCAGGAAAGTGAATTATTTAGAAGGCAAATTTACTAAATTAAAAATAAAAAAATCAAAATGCCAAATTCCAACAAAAAACTAGTTTTCTGTCAGTTTTAACACTTTTTTCAGTTATAAAAAATTATTTTTCTACTAGGCAACCAGGAAAGTGAATTATTTAGAATGCAAATTTAATAAAATAAAAATCAAAAAATCAAAATGCCAAATTCTAACAATAAAATAGCTTTCTGTCAATATTAACACTTTTTTCAGTTTAAAAAAATGATTTTTCTAATAGGCAACCAGGAAAGTGAATTATTTAGAATGCAAATTTTATAAAATAAAAATCAAAAAATTAAAATGCCAAATTATAATAAAAAAATAGCTTTCTATCAATTTTAATACTTTTTTCAGTTTTAAAAAATGAATTTTCTACTAGGCAACCAGGATTTAGAATGCAAAATAAAAAAAAAAAAAAATTAAAAAAATCAAAATGCCAAATTCCAAGAACAAAATAGCTTTCTGTCAATTTTAACACTTTTTTCAGTTTTAAAAATGATTTTTCTACTAGGCAACCAGGAAAGTGAATTATTTAGAATGCAAATTTCATAAAATAAAAATCAAAAAATCAAAATGCCAAATTATAATAAAAAAATAGCTTTCTGACAATTTTAACACTTTTTTTAGTTTTAAAAAATGATTTTTCTACTAGGCAATCAGGAAAGTGAATTATTTATAATGCAAATTAAATAAAAAAAAAATCAAAAAATTAAAATGCCAAATTCCAAGAACAAAATAGCTTTCTGTCAATTTTAACACTTTTTTCAGTTTTAAAAAAGATTTTTCTACTAGGCAACCAGGAAAGTGAATTATTTAGAAAGCAAATTTAATAAATTAGAAACTAAAAAATCAAAATGCCAAATTCCAACAATAAAATAGCTTTCTGTCAATTTTAACACTTTTTTCAGTTTTCAAAAATGATTTTTCTCCTAAGCAACCAGGAAAGTGAATTATTTAGAATGTAAATTTTATAAAATAAAAATCAAAAAATCAAAATGCCAAATTTTAATAAAAAAATAGCTTTCTGTCAATTTTAAAAATTTTTTCAGGATTAAAAAATTAATTTTCTACTAGGCAATCAGGAAAGTGAATTATTTAGAATGCAAATTAAATAAAAAAAAAATCAAAAAATCAAAATGCCAAATTCCAAGAATAAAATAGCTTTCTGTCAATTTTAACACTTTTTTCAGTTTTAAAAAATGATTTTTCTACTAGGCAACCAGGAAAGTGAATTATTTAGAATGCAAATTTTATAAAATAAAAATCAATATGCCAAATTATAATAAAAAAATAGCTTTCTGTCTATTTTAACACTTTTTTCAGTTTTAAAAAATTTTTTTTCTACTAGTCAATCAGGAAAGTGAATTATTTAGAATGCAAATTTTATAAAATAAAAATCAAAAAATTAAAATGCCAAATTATAATAAAAAAATAGTTTTCTGTCAATTTTAATACTTTTTTCAGTTTTAAGAAATGAATTTTCTACTAGGCAACCAGGAAAGTGAAATATTTAGAATGCAATTTAAATAAAAAAAAAATCAAAAAATCAAAATGCCAAATTCCAAGAACAAAATAGCTTTCTGTAAATTTTAACACTTTTTTCAGTTTTAAAAAATGATTTTTCTACTAGGCAACCAGGAAAGTGAATTATTTAGAAGGCAAATTTAATAGAATGAAAATTAAAAAATCAAAATGCCAAATTCCAACAAAAAACTAGTTTTCTGTCAATTTTATCACTTTTTTCAGTTGTAAAAAATGATTTTTCTACTAAGCAACCTGGAAAGTGAATTATTTAGAAGGCAAATTTAATAAATTAAAAATCAAAAAATCAAAATGCCAAATTCCAACAAAAAACTAGCTTTCTGTCAATTTTATCACTTTTTTCAGTTTTAAAAAATTATTTTTCTATTAGGAAACCAGGAAATTGAATTATTTAGAAGGCAAATTTAATAAAATGAAAATTAAAAAGTCAAAATGCCAAATTCCAATAAAAAACTAGCTTTCTGTCAATTTTATCACTTTTTTCAGTTTTAAAAAAAGATTTTTCTACTAGGCAACCAGGAAAGTGAATTATTTAGAAGGCAAATTTAATAAAATAAAAATTAAAAAGTCAAAATGCCAAATTCCAATAATAAAATAGCTTTCTGTCAATTTTAACACTTTTTTCAGTTTTAAAAAATGATTTTTCTATTAGGCTACCAGGAAAGTGAATTATTTAGAAGGCAAATTTAAATAATTAAAAATCAAAAAATCAAAATGCCAAATTCCAACAAAAAACTAGTTTTCTGTCAATTTTATTACTTTTTTCAGTTTTAAAAAAAGGATTTTTCTACTAGGAAACCAGGAAAGTGAATTATTTAGAAGGCAAATTTAAAAAATTAAAAATCAAAAAATCAAAATGCCAAATTCCAACAAAAAACTAGCTTTCTGTCAATTTTAGCACTTTTTTCAGTTTTAAAAAATAATTTTTCTACTAGGCAACCAGGAAAGTGAATTATTTAGAATGCAAATTTAATAAATTAGAAGTTAAAAAATCAAAATTCCAAATTCCAACAATAAAATAGCTTTCGGTCAATTTTAACAATTTTTCAGTTTTAAAAAATGATTTTTCTACTAGGCAACCAGGAAAGTGATTTATTTAGAAGGCAAATTTAATAAATTAAAAATCAAAAAGCCATATTCCAACAAAAAACTAGCTTTCTGTCAATATTAACACTTTTTTCAGTTTAAAATAATGATTTTCCTAATAGGCAACCAGGAAAATGAATTATTTAGAATGCAAATTTTATAAAATAAAAATCAAAAAATCAAAATGCCAAATTCTAACAATGAAATAGCTTTCTGTCAATTTTAACACATTTTTCAGTTAAAAAAAATGATTTTTCTAATAGGCAACCTGGAAAGTGAATTATTTAAACGGCAAATTTAATAAATTAAAAATCAAAAAGTAAAAAAGCCAAAACCCAACAATAAAATACCTTTCTGTCAATTTTATCACTTTTTTCAGTTTTAAAAAATGATTTTTCTACTAGGCAACCAGGAAAGTGAATTATTTAGAATGCAAATTTAATAAATTAGAAATTAAAAAATCAAAATGCCAAATTCCAACAATAAAATAGCTTTCTGTCAATTTTAACACTTTTTTCAGTTTTCAAAAATTATTTTTCTCCTAAGTAACCAGGAAAGTGAATTATTTAGAATGCAAATTTAATAAATTAAAAATCAAAAAATCAAAAAGCCAAATTCCAACGAAAAACAAGTTTTCTGTCAATTTTAACACTTTTTTCAGTTTTAAAAAATGATTTAGAAGCTAAAAAATCAAAATGCCAAATTCCAACAAAAAACTAGCTTTCTGTCAATTTTATCACTTTTTTCAGTTTTAAAAAATGATTTTTCTACTAGGCAACCAGGAAAATGAATTATTTAGAAGGCAAATTTAATAAATTAAAAATCAAAAAATCAAACAGCCATATTCCAACAAAAAACTAGTTTTCTGTCAATTTTAACACTTTTTTCAGTTTTAAAAAATTATTTTTCTACTAGGCAACCAGGAAAGTGAATTATTTAGAATGTAAATTCAACAAATTAAAAATCGAAAGATCAAAATACCAAATTCTAACAATGTAATTGCTTCTGTAAATTCTATCACTTTTTTCAGTTTTAAAAAAGGATTTTTCTACCAGGAAACCAGGAAAGTGAATTATTTAGAAGGCAAATTTAATAAATTAGAAATTAAAAAATCAAAATTCCAAATTCCAACAATAAAATAGCTTTCGGTCAATTTTAACAATTTTTCAGTTTCAAAAAATGATTTTTCTACTAGGCAACCAGGAAAGTGAGTTGTTTAGAAGGCAAATTTAATAAATTAAAAATCAAAAAATCAAAAAGCCATATTCCAACAAAAAACTAGTTTTCTGTCAATTTTAACACTTTTTTCAGTTTTAAAAAATGATTTTTCTACTAGGCAACCAGGAAAGTGAATTATTTAGAATGTAAATTCAACAAATTAAAAATCGAAAGATCAAAATACCAAATTCTAACAATGTAATTGCTTCGGTCAATTCTATCACTTTTTTCAGTTTTAAAAAATGATTTTTCTACCAGGAAACCAGGAAAGTGAATTATTTAGAAGGCAACTTTAAAAAATTAAAAATCAAAAAATCAAAATGCCAAATTCCAACAAAAAACTAGTTTTCTGTCAATTTTATCACTTTTTTCAGTTTTAAAAAACGATTTTTCTACTAGGCAAAGGAAAGTGAATTATTTAGAAGGCAAATTTAATAAAATGAAAATTAAAAAATCAAAATGCCAAATTCCAACAAAAAACTAGTTTTCTGTCAATTTTATCACTTTTTTCAGTTGTAAAAAATGATTTTTCTACTAAGCAACCTGGAAAGTGAATTATTTAGAAGGCAAATTTAATAAATTAAAAATCAAAAAATCAAAATGCCAAATTCCAACAAAAAACTAGCTTTCTGTCAATTTTATCACTTTTTTCAGTTTTAAAAAATGGTTTTTCTATTAGGAAACCAGGAAATTGAATTATTTAGAAGGCAAATTTAATAAAATGAAAATTAAAAAGTCAAAATGCCAAATTCCAATAAAAAACTAGCTTTCTGTCAATTTTATCACTTTTTTCAGTTTTAAAAAAAGATTTTTCTACTAGGCAACCAGGAAAGTGAATTATTTAGAAGGCAAATTTAATAAAATAAAAATTAAAAAGTCAAAATGCCAAATTCCAATAATAAAATAGCTTTCTGTCAATTTTAACACTTTTTTCAGTTTTAAAAAATGATTTTTCTATTAGGCTACCAGGAAAGTGAATTATTTAGAAGGCAAATTTAAATAATTAAAAATCAAAAAATCAAAATGCCAAATTCCAACAAAAAACTAGTTTTCTGTCAATTTTATTACTTTTTTCAGTTTTAAAAAAAGGATTTTTCTACTAGGCAACCAGGAAAGTGAATTATTTAGAAGGCAAATTTAATAAATTAAAAATCAAAAAATCAAAATGGCAAATTCCAACAAAAAACTAGCTTTCTGTCAATTTTAGCACTTTTTTCAGTTTTAAAAAATAATTTTTCTACTAGGCAACCAGGAAAGTGAATTTTTTAGAATGCAAATTTAATAAATTAGAAGTTAAAAAATCAAAATTCCAAACTCCAACAATAAAATAGCTTTCGGTCAATTTTAACAATTTTTTCAGTTTTAAAAAATGATTTTTCTACTAGGCAACCAGGAAAGTGAATTATTTAGAAGGCAAATTTAATAAATTAAAAATCAAAAAATCCAAAAAGCCATATTCCAACAAAAAACTAGCTTTCTGTCAATATTAACACTTTTTTCAGTTTAAAGCGAGGAAGAGTGTAGTAGAGTAGACTGTGTCAACTGTGGGATACCCGTATGGCCGTAACATATACATTATATCATCCAGTTAATTACTTTTGGCAAAATTTCAAACATTCAGCTTAATTAGGTGTAGAGTAATGCTCATATAAAAGAAGAAGTTGTATGGCAGCTACTCGAACCCGTTGCAGTAGACCAACCAAATTTTGCAGTAACCTTGGCCATTGCACTAAACTATTTTTGCCAAAATTTCAGACACCCAGCTTCATTTAGTGTAGAGTAATGCTCATATAAAATTAGAAGTTGTATGGCAGGTACTCGAACCCGTGGACCAAAATGGCTGAATTTAAAACTCGATTCCGTTTTTTGCATAAAAACGAATTTGTGAAAATTTCATAATCCTAGCTCCTTTACTTTTTGAGTTATCGTGATGACGGACGGACTGACGGACGGACGGACGGACATACATAGCTAAATCGATTTATTTTTCGATTCTGATCCGTTCCATACACTCGAGTCTATATATACCCCCCTCCTTCTCTGCGTCTCAAACGTAATGGCAAATTTATTATACCCGTGGACTATATAGTCATACGGGTACAAAAATGATTTTTCTAATAGGCAACCAGGAAAGTGAATTATTTAGAATGCAAATTTTATAAAATAAAAATCAAAAAATCAAAATGCCAAATTCTAACAAAAAACTAGTTTTGTGTCAATTTTAACATTTTTTTCAGTTTTAAAAAATGATTTTTCTACTAGGCAACCAGGAAAGTGAATTATTTAGAAGGCAAATTTAATAAATTAAAAATCAAAATGCCAAATTCAAACAAAAAACTAGTTTTCTGTCAATTTAATCACTTTTTTCAGTTTTAAAAAATGATTTTTCTACTAGGCAACCAGGAAAGTGAATTATTTAGAATGCAAATTAAATAAAAAAAATATCAAAAAATCAAAATGCCAAATTCCAACAATAAAATAGCTTTCTGTCAATTTTAACACTTTTTTCTGTTTTAAAAAATGATTTTTCTACTAGGCAACCAGGAAAGTGAATTATTTAGAAGGCAAATTTACTAAATTAAAAATAAAAAAATCAAAATGCCAAATTCAAACAAAAAACTAGTTTTCTGTCAATTTAATCACTTTTTTCAGTTTTAAAAAATGATTTTTCTACTAGGCAACCAGGAAAGTGAATTATTTAGAATGCAAATTAAATAAAAAAAATATCAAAAAATCAAAATGCCAAATTCCAACAATAAAATAGCTTTCTGTCAATTTTAACACTTTTTTCTGTTTTAAAAAATGATTTTTCTACTAGGCAACCAGGAAAGTGAATTATTTAGAAGGCAAATTTACTAAATTAAAAATAAAAAAATCAAAATGCCAAATTCAAACAAAAAACTAGTTTTCTGTCAATTTAATCACTTTTTTCAGTTTTAAAAAATGATTTTTCTACTAGGCAACCAGGAAAGTGAATTATTTAGAATGCAAATTAAATAAAAAAAATATCAAAAAATCAAAATGCCAAATTCCAACAATAAAATAGCTTTCTGTCAATTTGAACACTTTTTTCTGTTTTAAAAAATGATTTTTCTACTAGGCAACCAGGAAAGTGAATTATTTAGAAGGCAAATTTAATAAATTAAAAATCAAAATGCCAAATTCAAACAAAAAACTAGTTTTCTGTCAATTTAATCACTTTTTTCAGTTTTAAAAAATGATTTTTCTACTAGGCAATCAGGAAAGTGAATTATTTATAATGCAAATTAAATAAAAAAAAAATCAAAAAATTAAAATGCCAAATTCCAAGAACAAAATAGCTTTCTGTCAATTTTAACACTTTTTTCAGTTTTAAAAAAGATTTTTCTACTAGGCAACCAGGAAAGTGAATTATTTAGAAAGCAAATTTAATAAATTAGAAACTAAAAATCAAAATGCCAAATTCCAACAATAAAATAGCTTTCTGTCAATTTTAACACTTTTTTCAGTTTTCAAAAATGATTTTTCTCCTAAGCAACCAGGAAAGTGAATTATTTAGAATGTAAATTTTATAAAATAAAAATCAAAAAATCAAAATGCCAAATTTTAATAAAAAAATAGCTTTCTGTCAATTTTAAAAATTTTTTCAGGATTAAAAAATTAATTTTCTACTAGGCAATCAGGAAAGTGAATTATTTAGAATGCAAATTAAATAAAAAAAAAATCAAAAAATCAAAATGCCAAATTCCAAGAATAAAATAGCTTTCTGTCAATTTTAACACTTTTTTCAGTTTTAAAAAATGATTTTTCTACTAGGCAACCAGGAAAGTGAATTATTTAGAATGCAAATTTTATAAAATAAAAATCAATATGCCAAATTATAATAAAAAAATAGCTTTCTGTCTATTTTAACACTTTTTTCAGTTTTAAAAAATTATTTTTCTACTAGTCAATCAGGAAAGTGAATTATTTAGAATGCAAATTTTATAAAATAAAAATCAAAAAATCAAAATGCCAAATTATAATAAAAAAATAGTTTTCTGTCAATTTTAATACTTTTTTCAGTTTTAAAAAATGAATTTTCTACTATAGGCAACCAGGAAAGTGAAATATTTAGAATGCAATTTAAATAAAAAAAAAATCAAAAAATCAAAATGCCAAATTCCAAGAACAAAATAGCTTTCTGTAAATTTTAACACTTTTTTCAGTTTTAAAAATTATTTTTCTACTAGGCAACCAGGAAAGTGAATTATTTAGAATGCAAATTTTATAAAATAAAAATCAAAAAATCAAAATGCCAAATTATAATAAAAAAATAGCTCTCTGTCAATTTTAACACTTTTTTCAGTTTTAAAAAATGAATTTTCTTCTAAGCAACCAGGAAAGTGAATTATTTAGAATGCAAATTAAATAAAAAAAAAATCAAAAAATCAAAATGCCAAATTATAAAAAAAAATAGCTTTCTGTCAATTTTAACACTTTTTTCAGTTTTAAAAAATGAATTTTCTTCTAAGCAACCAGGAAAGTGAATTATTTAGAATGCAAATTAAATAAAAAAAAAATCAAAAAATCAAAATGCCAAATTCCAACAATAAAATAGCTTTCTGTCAATTTGAACACTTTTTTCTGTTTTAAAAAATGATTTTTCTACTAGGCAACCAGGAAAGTGAATTATTTAGAAGGCAAATTTACTAAATTAAAAATAAAAAAATCAAAATGCCAAATTCCAACAAAAAACTAGTTTTCTGTCAGTTTTAACACTTTTTTCAGTTATAAAAAATTATTTTTCTACTAGGCAACCAGGAAAGTGAATTATTTAGAATGCAAATTTAATAAAATAAAAATCAAAAAATCAAAATGCCAAATTCTAACAATAAAATAGCTTTCTGTCAATATTAACACTTTTTTCAGTTTAAAAAAATGATTTTTCTAATAGGCAACCAGGAAAGTGAATTATTTAGAATGCAAATTTTATAAAATAAAAATCAAAAAATTAAAATGCCAAATTATAATAAAAAAATAGCTTTCTATCAATTTTAATACTTTTTTCAGTTTTAAAAAATGAATTTTCTACTAGGCAACCAGGATTTAGAATGCAAAATAAAAAAAAAAAAAAATTAAAAAAATCAAAATGCCAAATTCCAAGAACAAAATAGCTTTCTGTCAATTTTAACACTTTTTTCAGTTTTAAAAATGATTTTTCTACTAGGCAACCAGGAAAGTGAATTATTTAGAATGCAAATTTCATAAAATAAAAATCAAAAAATCAAAATGCCAAATTATAATAAAAAAATAGCTTTCTGACAATTTTAACACTTTTTTTAGTTTTAAAAAATGATTTTTCTACTAGGCAATCAGGAAAGTGAATTATTTATAATGCAAATTAAATAAAAAAAAAATCAAAAAATTAAAATGCCAAATTCCAAGAACAAAATAGCTTTCTGTCAATTTTAACACTTTTTTCAGTTTTAAAAAAGATTTTTCTACTAGGCAACCAGGAAAGTGAATTATTTAGAAAGCAAATTTAATAAATTAGAAACTAAAAAATCAAAATGCCAAATTCCAACAATAAAATAGCTTTCTGTCAATTTTAACACTTTTTTCAGTTTTCAAAAATGATTTTTCTCCTAAGCAACCAGGAAAGTGAATTATTTAGAATGTAAATTTTATAAAATAAAAATCAAAAAATCAAAATGCCAAATTTTAATAAAAAAATAGCTTTCTGTCAATTTTAAAAATTTTTTCAGGATTAAAAAATTAATTTTCTACTAGGCAATCAGGAAAGTGAATTATTTAGAATGCAAATTAAATAAAAAAAAAATCAAAAAATCAAAATGCCAAATTCCAAGAATAAAATAGCTTTCTGTCAATTTTAACACTTTTTTCAGTTTTAAAAAATGATTTTTCTACTAGGCAACCAGGAAAGTGAATTATTTAGAATGCAAATTTTATAAAATAAAAATCAATATGCCAAATTATAATAAAAAAATAGCTTTCTGTCTATTTTAACACTTTTTTCAGTTTTAAAAAATTTTTTTTCTACTAGTCAATCAGGAAAGTGAATTATTTAGAATGCAAATTTTATAAAATAAAAATCAAAAAATCAAAATGCCAAATTATAATAAAAAAATAGTTTTCTGTCAATTTTAATACTTTTTTCAGTTTTAAGAAATGAATTTTCTACTAGGCAACCAGGAAAGTGAAATATTTAGAATGCAATTTAAATAAAAAAAAAATCAAAAAATCAAAATGCCAAATTCCAAGAACAAAATAGCTTTCTGTAAATTTTAACACTTTTTTCAGTTTTAAAAATGATTTTTCTACTAGGCAACCAGGAAAGTGAATTATTTAGAATGCAAATTTTATAAAATAAAAATCAAAAAATCAAAATGCCAAATTATAATAAAAAAACAGCTTTCTGTCAATTTTAACACTTTTTTCAGTTTTAAAAAATGAATTTTCTTCTAAGCAACCAGGAAAGTGAATTATTTAGAATGCAAATTAAATAAAAAAAAAATCAAAGAATCAAAATGCCAAATTATAAAAAAAAAATAGCTTTCTGTCAATTTTAACACTTTTTTCTGTTTTAAAAATTGATTTTTCTACTAGGCAACCAGGAAAGTGAATTATTTAGAAGGCAAATTTAATAAATTAAAAATCAAAAAATCAAAAAGCCAAATTCCAACAAAAAACTAGTTTTCTGTCAATTTTAACACTTTTTTCAGTTCTAAAAAATGATTTTTCTACTAGGCAACCAGGAAGGTGAATTGTTTAGAATGCAAATTTAATAAAATAAAAATCAAAAAATCAAAATGCCAAATTCTAACAATAAAATAGCTTTCTGTCAATATTAACACTTTTTTCAGTTTGAAAAAATGATTTTTCTAATAGGCAACCAGGAAAGTGAATTATTTAGAATGCAAATTTTATAAAATAAAAATCAAAAAATCAAAATGCCAATTTATAATAAAAAAAAAGCTTTCGTCAATTTTAATACTTTTTCAGTTTTCAAAAATAATTTTTCTCCTAACTAACCAGGAAAGTGAATTATTTAGAATGCAAATTTAATAAATTAAAAATCAAAAAATCAAAAAGCCAAATTCCAACAAAAAACTAGTTTTCTGTCAATTTTAACACTTTTTTCAGTTTTAAAAAATGATTTTTCTACTAGGCAACCAGGAAAGTGAATTGTTTAGAATGCAAATTTAATAAAATAATAATCAAAAAATCAAAATGCCAAATTCTAACAAAAAAATAGCTTTCTGTCAATATTAACACTTTTTTCAGTTTGAAAAAATGATTTTTCTAATAGGCAACCAGGAAAGTGAATTATTTAGAATGCAAATTTTATAAAATAAAAATCAAAAAATCAAAATGCCAAATTATAATAAAAAAAAAGCTTTCTGTCAATTTTAATACTTTTTCAGTTTTAAAAAATGATTTTTCTAATAGGCAACCAGGAAAGTGAATTATTTGGAATGCAAACTTTATAAAATAAAAATCAAAAAATCAAAATGCCAAATTATAATAAAAAAATAGCTTTCTGTCAATTTTAACACTTTTTTTCAGTTTTAAAAAATGAATTTTCTACTAGGCAACCAGGAAAGTGAATTATTTAGAATGCAAATTAAATAAAAAAAAAATCAAAAAATCAAAATGCCAAATTCCAAGAACAAAATAGCTTTCTGTCAATTTTAACACTTTTTTCAGTTTTAAAAATGATTTTTCTACTAGGCAACCAGGAAAGTGAATTATTTAGAATGCAAATTTAATAAATTAGAAATTAAAAAATCAAAATGCCAAATTCCAACAATAAAATAGCTTTCTGTCAATTTTAACACTTTTTTCAGTTTTCAAAAATGATTTTTCTCCTAAGCAACCAGGAAAGTGAATTATTTAGAATGCAAATTTAATAAATTAAAAATCAAAAAATCAAAAAGTCAAATTCCAACGAAAAACAAGTTTTCTGTCAATTTTAACACTTTTTTCAGTTTTAAAATATGATTTTTCTAATAGGCAACCAGGAAAGTGAATTATTTAGAATGCAAATTTTATAAAATAAAAATCAAAATGCCAAATTATAATAAAAAAATAGCTTTCTGTGAATTTTAATACTTTTTTCAGTTTTAAAAAATGATTTTTCTAATAGGCAACCAGGAAAGTGAATTATTTAGAATGCAAATTAAATAAAAAAAAAATCAAAAAATAAAAATGCCAAATTCCAAGAATAAAATAGCTTTCTGTCAATTTTAACACTTTTTTCAGTTATAAAAAATGATTTTTCTAATAGGCAACCAGGAAAGTGAATTATTTAGAATGCAAATTTTATAAAATAAAAATCAAAAAATCAAAATGCAAAATTATAATAAAAAAATAGCTTTCTGTCAATTTTAATACTTTTTTCAGTTTTAAAAAATGAATTTTCTACTAGGCAACCAGGAAAGTGAAATATTTAAAATGCAAATTTTATAAAATAAAAATCAAAAAATCAAAATGCCAAATTGTAATAAAAAAATAGCTTTCTGTCAATTTTAACACTTTTTTTTAGTTTTAAAAAATGAATTTTCTACTAGGCAACCAGGAAAGTGAATTATTTATTATTTAGAATGCAAATTTTATAAAATAAAAATCAAAAAATCAAAATGCCAAATTATAATAAAAAAATAGCTTTCTGTCAATTTTAATACTTTTCTCAGTTTTAAAAAATGAATTTTCTACTAGGCAACCAGGAAAGTGAAATATTTAGAATGCAAATTAAATAAAAAAAAAATCAAAAAATCAAAATGCCAAATTCCAAGAATAAAATAGCTTTCTGTCAATTTTAACACTTTTTTCAGTTATAAAAAATGATTTTTCTAATAGGCAACCAGGAAAGTGAATTAATTAAAATGCAAATTTTATAAAATAAAAATCAAAAAATCAAAATGCCAAATTATAATAAAAAAATAGCTTTCTGTCAATTTTAATACTTTTTTCAGTTTTAAAAAATGAATTTTCTACTAGGCAACCAGGAAAATGAATTATTTAGAATGCAAATTAAATAAAAAAAAAATCAAAAAATCAAAATGCCAAATTTCAAGAATAAAATAGCTTTCTGTCAATTTTAACACTTTTTTCAGTTTTAAAAAATGATTTTTCTAAAAGGCAACCAGGAAAGTGAATTATTTAAAATGCAAATTTTATTAAATAAAAATCAAAAAATCAAAATGCCAAATTATAATAAAAAAATAGCTTTCTGTCAATTTTAATACTTTTTTCAGTTTTAAAAAATGAATTTTCTACTAGGCAACCAGGAAAGTGAATTATTTAGAATGCAAATTATATAAAAAAAAAAATCAAAAAGCCAAAATCCTACGAAAAACAAGTTTTCTGTCAATTTTAACACTTTTTTCAGTTTTCAAAAATGATTTTTCTCCTAAGCAACCAGGAAAGTGAATTATTTAGAATGTAAATTTTATAAAATAAAAATCAAAAAATCAAAATGCCAAATTTTAATAAAAAAATAGCTTTCTGTCAATTTTAAAAATTTTTTCAGGATTAAAAAATTAATTTTCTACTAGGCAATCAGGAAAGTGAATTATTTAGAATGCAAATTAAATAAAAAAAAAATCAAAAAATCAAAATGCCAAATTCCAAGAATAAAATAGCTTTCTGTCAATTTTAACACTTTTTTCAGTTTTAAAAAATGATTTTTCTACTAGGCAACCAGGAAAGTGAATTATTTAGAATGCAAATTTTATAAAATAAAAATCAATATGCCAAATTATAATAAAAAAATAGCTTTCTGTCTATTTTAACACTTTTTTCAGTTTTAAAAAATTTTTTTTCTACTAGTCAATCAGGAAAGTGAATTATTTAGAATGCAAATTTTATAAAATAAAAATCAAAAAATCAAAATGCCAAATTATAATAAAAAAATAGTTTTCTGTCAATTTTAATACTTTTTTCAGTTTTAAGAAATGAATTTTCTACTAGGCAACCAGGAAAGTGAAATATTTAGAATGCAATTTAAATAAAAAAAAAATCAAAAAATCAAAATGCCAAATTCCAAGAACAAAATAGCTTTCTGTAAATTTTAACACTTTTTTCAGTTTTAAAAATTATTTTTCTACTAGGCAACCAGGAAAGTGAATTATTTAGAATGCAAATTTTATAAAATAAAAATCAAAAAATCAAAATGCCAAATTATAATAAAAAAACAGCTTTCTGTCAATTTTAACACTTTTTTCAGTTTTAAAAAATGAATTTTCTTCTAAGCAACCAGGAAAGTGAATTATTTAGAATGCAAATTAAATAAAAAAAAAATCAAAGAATCAAAATGCCAAATTATAAAAAAAAAATAGCTTTCTGTCAATTTTAACACTTTTTTCTGTTTTAAAAATTGATTTTTCTACTAGGCAACCAGGAAAGTGAATTATTTAGAAGGCAAATTTAATAAATTAAAAATCAAAAAATCAAAAAGCCAAATTCCAACAAAAAACTAGTTTTCTGTCAATTTTAACACTTTTTTCAGTTCTAAAAAATGATTTTTCTACTAGGCAACCAGGAAGGTGAATTGTTTAGAATGCAAATTTAATAAAATAAAAATCAAAAAATCAAAATGCCAAATTCTAACAATAAAATAGCTTTCTGTCAATATTAACACTTTTTTCAGTTTGAAAAAATGATTTTTCTAATAGGCAACCAGGAAAGTGAATTATTTAGAATGCAAATTTTATAAAATAAAAATCAAAAAATCAAAATGCCAATTTATAATAAAAAAAAAGCTTTCGTCAATTTTAATACTTTTTCAGTTTTCAAAAATAATTTTTCTCCTAACTAACCAGGAAAGTGAATTATTTAGAATGCAAATTTAATAAATTAAAAATCAAAAAATCAAAAAGCCAAATTCCAACAAAAAACTAGTTTTCTGTCAATTTTAACACTTTTTTCAGTTTTAAAAAATGATTTTTCTACTAGGCAACCAGGAAAGTGAATTGTTTAGAATGCAAATTTAATAAAATAATAATCAAAAAATCAAAATGCCAAATTCTAACAAAAAAATAGCTTTCTGTCAATATTAACACTTTTTTCAGTTTGAAAAAATGATTTTTCTAATAGGCAACCAGGAAAGTGAATTATTTAGAATGCAAATTTTATAAAATAAAAATCAAAAAATCAAAATGCCAAATTATAATAAAAAAAAAGCTTTCTGTCAATTTTAATACTTTTTCAGTTTTAAAAAATGATTTTTCTAATAGGCAACCAGGAAAGTGAATTATTTGGAATGCAAACTTTATAAAATAAAAATCAAAAAATCAAAATGCCAAATTATAATAAAAAAATAGCTTTCTGTCAATTTTAACACTTTTTTTCAGTTTTAAAAAATGAATTTTCTACTAGGCAACCAGGAAAGTGAATTATTTAGAATGCAAATTAAATAAAAAAAAAATCAAAAAATCAAAATGCCAAATTCCAAGAACAAAATAGCTTTCTGTCAATTTTAACACTTTTTTCAGTTTTAAAAATGATTTTTCTACTAGGCAACCAGGAAAGTGAATTATTTAGAATGCAAATTTAATAAATTAGAAATTAAAAAATCAAAATGCCAAATTCCAACAATAAAATAGCTTTCTGTCAATTTTAACACTTTTTTCAGTTTTCAAAAATGATTTTTCTCCTAAGCAACCAGGAAAGTGAATTATTTAGAATGCAAATTTAATAAATTAAAAATCAAAAAATCAAAAAGTCAAATTCCAACGAAAAACAAGTTTTCTGTCAATTTTAACACTTTTTTCAGTTTTAAAATATGATTTTTCTAATAGGCAACCAGGAAAGTGAATTATTTAGAATGCAAATTTTATAAAATAAAAATCAAAATGCCAAATTATAATAAAAAAATAGCTTTCTGTGAATTTTAATACTTTTTTCAGTTTTAAAAAATGATTTTTCTAATAGGCAACCAGGAAAGTGAATTATTTAGAATGCAAATTAAATAAAAAAAAAATCAAAAAATAAAAATGCCAAATTCCAAGAATAAAATAGCTTTCTGTCAATTTTAACACTTTTTTCAGTTATAAAAAATGATTTTTCTAATAGGCAACCAGGAAAGTGAATTATTTAGAATGCAAATTTTATAAAATAAAAATCAAAAAATCAAAATGCAAAATTATAATAAAAAAATAGCTTTCTGTCAATTTTAATACTTTTTTCAGTTTTAAAAAATGAATTTTCTACTAGGCAACCAGGAAAGTGAAATATTTAAAATGCAAATTTTATAAAATAAAAATCAAAAAATCAAAATGCCAAATTGTAATAAAAAAATAGCTTTCTGTCAATTTTAACACTTTTTTTTAGTTTTAAAAAATGAATTTTCTACTAGGCAACCAGGAAAGTGAATTATTTATTATTTAGAATGCAAATTTTATAAAATAAAAATCAAAAAATCAAAATGCCAAATTATAATAAAAAAATAGCTTTCTGTCAATTTTAATACTTTTCTCAGTTTTAAAAAATGAATTTTCTACTAGGCAACCAGGAAAGTGAAATATTTAGAATGCAAATTAAATAAAAAAAAAATCAAAAAATCAAAATGCCAAATTCCAAGAATAAAATAGCTTTCTGTCAATTTTAACACTTTTTTCAGTTATAAAAAATGATTTTTCTAATAGGCAACCAGGAAAGTGAATTAATTAAAATGCAAATTTTATAAAATAAAAATCAAAAAATCAAAATGCCAAATTATAATAAAAAAATAGCTTTCTGTCAATTTTAATACTTTTTTCAGTTTTAAAAAATGAATTTTCTACTAGGCAACCAGGAAAATGAATTATTTAGAATGCAAATTAAATAAAAAAAAAATCAAAAAATCAAAATGCCAAATTTCAAGAATAAAATAGCTTTCTGTCAATTTTAACACTTTTTTCAGTTTTAAAAAATGATTTTTCTAAAAGGCAACCAGGAAAGTGAATTATTTAAAATGCAAATTTTATTAAATAAAAATCAAAAAATCAAAATGCCAAATTATAATAAAAAAATAGCTTTCTGTCAATTTTAATACTTTTTTCAGTTTTAAAAAATGAATTTTCTACTAGGCAACCAGGAAAGTGAATTATTTAGAATGCAAATTATATAAAAAAAAAAATCAAAAAGCCAAAATCCTACGAAAAACAAGTTTTCTGTCAATTTTAACACTTTTTTCAGTTTTAAAAAATGATTTTTCTACTAGGCAACCAGGAAAGTGAATTATTTAGAATGTAAATTCAACAAATTAAAAATCGAAAGATCAAAATACCAAATTCTAACAATGTAATTGCTTCTGTCAATTCTATCACTTTTTTCAGTTTTAAAAAAGAATTTTTCTACCAGGAAACCAGGAAAGTGAATTATTTAGAAGGCAAATTTAATAGTTTTCTGTCAATTTTAACACGTTTTTCAGTTTTAAAAAACGATTTTTCAACTAGGAAACCAGGAAAGTGAATTATTTAGAATGCAAATTTAATAAATTAGAAATTAAAAAAACAAAATGCCAAATTCCAACAATAAAATAGCTTTCGGTCAATTTTAACACTTTTTTCAGTTTTAAAAAATGATTTTTCAACTAGGAAACCAGGAAAGTGAATTATTTATAGAAGGCAAATTTAATAAATTAGAAATTAAAAAAACAAAATGCCAAATTCCAACAATAAAATAGCTTTCTGTTAATTTTAACACTTTTTTCAGTTTTAAAACACGATTTTTCTACAAGGCAACCAGGAAAGTGAATTATTTAGAAGGCAAATTTAATAAATTAGAAATTAAAAAATCAAAATGCCAAATTCCAACAATAAAATAGCTTTCTGTCAATTTTAACTTTTTTTTCAGTTTTAAAAAATGATTTTTCTACTAGGCAACCAGGAAAGTGAATTACTTAGAATGCAAATTTAATAAATTAGAAGCTAAAAAATCAAAATTCCAAATTCCAACAATAAAATAGCTCTCGGTCAATTTGAACAATTTTTTCAGTTTTAAAAAATTATTTTTCTACTAGGCAACCAGGAAAGTGAAATATTTAGAATGCAAATTAAATAAAAAAAAAATCAAAAAATCAAAATGCCAAATTCCAAGAATAAAATAGCTTTCTGTCAATTTTAACACTTTTTTCAGTTATAAAAAATGATTTTTGTAATAGGCAACCAGGAAAGTGAATTATTTAAAATGCAAATTTTATAAAATAAAAATCAAAAAATCAAAATGCCAAATTATAATAAAAAAATAGCTTTCTGTCAATTTTAATACTTTTTTCAGTTTTAAAAAATGATTTTTCTACTAGGCAACCAGGAAAATGAATTATTTAGAATGCAAATTAAATAAAAAAAAAATCAAAAAATCAAAATGCCAAATTCCAAGAACAAAATAGCTTTCTGTAAATTTTAACACTTTTTTCAGTTTTAAAAATGATTTTTCTACTAGGCAACCAGGAAAGTGAATTATTTAGAATGCAAATTTTATAAAATAAAAATCAAAAAATCAAAATGCCAAATTATAATAAAAAAATAGCTTTCTGTCAATTTTAACACTTTTTTCAGTTTTAAAAAATTAATTTTCTTCTAAGCAACCAGGAAAGTGAATTATTTAGAATGCAAATTAAATAAAAAAAAAATCAAAAAATCAAAATGCCAAATTATAAAAAAAAAATAGCTTTCTGTCAATTTTAATACTTTTTTCAGTTTTAAAAAATATTTTTTCTACTAGGCAACCAGGAAAGTGAATTATTTAGAAGGCAAATTTAATAAAATAAAAATTAAAAAATCAAAATGCCAAATTCCAACAATGAAATAGCTTTCTGTCAATTTTAACACTTTTTTCTGTTTTAAAAATTGATTTTTCTACTAGGCAACCAGGAAAGTGAATTATTTAGAAGGCAAATTTAATAAATTAAAAATCAAAAAATCAAAAAGCCAAATTCCAACAAAAAACTAGTTTTCTGTCAATTTTAACACTTTTTTCAGTTTTAAAAAATGATTTTTCTACTAGGCAACCAGGAAGGTGAATTGTTTAGAATGAAAATTTACTAAAATAAAAATCAAAAAATCAAAATGCCAAATTCTAACAATAAAATAGCTTTCTGTCAATATTAACACTTTTTTCAGTTTGAAAAAATGATTTTTCTAATAGGCAACCAGGAAAGTGAATTATTTAGAATGCAAATTTTATAAAATAAAAATCATAAAATCAAAATGCCAAATTATAATATAAAAAAAGCTTTCTGTCAATTTTAATACTTTTTCAGTTTTCAAAAATGATTTTTCTCCTAAGCAACCAGGAAAGTGAATTATTTAGAATGCAAATTTAATAAATTAAAAATCAAAAAATCAAAAAGCCAAATTCCAACAAAAAACTAGTTTTCTGTCAATTTTAACACTTTTTTCATTTTTAAAAAATGATTTCTCTACTAGGCAACCAGGAAAGTGAATTACTTAGAATGCAAATTTAATAAATTAGAAGCTAAAAAATCAAAATTCCAAATTCCAACAATAAAATAGCTCTCGGTCAATTTGAACAATTTTTTCAGTTTTAAAAAATTATTTTTCTACTAGGCAACCAGGAAAGTGAATTATTTTGAAGGCAAATTTAATAAATTAAAAATCAAAAAGCCATATTATAACAAAAAACTAGTTTTCTGTCAATTTTAACACTTTTTTCAGTTTTAAAAAATGATTTTTCTACTAGGCAACCAGGAAAGTGAATTATTTAGAATGCAAATTTAATAAATTAGAAGCTAAAAAATCAAAATTCCAAATTCCAACAATAAAATAGCTTTCGGTCAATTTTAACAATTTTTTCAGTTTTAAAAAATGATTTTTCTACTAGGCAACCAGGAAAGTGAATTATTTGGAAGGCAAATTTAATAAATTAAAAATCAAAAAATCCAAAAGCCATATTATAACAAAAAACTAGTTTTCTGTCAATTTTAAGACTTTTTCAGTTTTAAAAAATGATTATTCTACTAGGCAACCAGGAAAGTGAATTATTTGGAAGGCAAATTTAATAAATTAAAAATCAAAAAATCAAAATGCCATATTCCAACAAAAAACTAGTTTTCTGTCAATTTTATCACTTTTTTCAGTTTTAAAAAATGATTTTTTTACTAGGCAACCAGGAAAGTGAATTATTTAGATGGCAAATTTAATAAATTAAAAATCAAAAAATCAAAAAGCCATATTCCAACAAAAAACTAGTTTTCTGTCAATTTTAACATTTTTTTCAGTATTAAAAAATTATTTTTCTACTAGGCAACAAGGAAAGTGAATTATGTATTTAGAATGCAAATTTAATAAATTAAAAATCAAAAAGCCAAATTCCAACAAAAAACAAGTTTTCTGTCAATTTTAACACTTTTTTCAGTTTTAAAAAATGAATTTTTACTAGGCAACCAGGAAAGTGAATTATTTAGAATGCAAATTTAATAAATTAAAAATCAAAAAGCCAAATTCCAACGAAAAACTAGTTTTCTGTCAATTTTAACACTTGTTTCAGTTTTAAAAAATGATTTTTCTACTAGGCAACCAGGAAAGTGAATTATTTAGAAGGCAAATTTAAAAAATTAGAAATGAAAAAATCAAAATGCCAAATTCCAACAATAAAATAGCTTTCTGTCAATTTTAACACTTTTTTCAGTTTTAAAAAATGATTTTTCTACTAGGCAACCAGGAATGTGAATTATTTAGAAGGCAAATTTAATAAATTAAAAATTAAAAAATTAAAATTCCAACGAAAAACTAGTTTTCTGTCAATTTTAACACTTTTTTCAGTTTTAAAAAATGATTTTTCTACTAGGCAACCAGGAAAGTGAATTATTTAGAATGCAAATTTAATAAATTAGAAGCTAAAAAATCAAAATTCCAAATTCCAACAATAAAATAGCTTTCGGTCAATTTTAACAATTTTTTCAGTTTTAAAAAATGATTTTTCTACTAGGCAACCAGGAAAGTGAATTATTTAGAAGGCAAATTTAATAAATTAAAAATCAAAAAATCCAAAAGCCATATTATAACAAAAAACTAGTTTTCTGTCAATTTTAAGACTTTTTCAGTTTTAAAAAATGATTTTTCTACTAGGCAACCAGGAATGTGAATTAATTAGAAGGCAAATTTAATAAATTAGAAATTAAAAAATCAAAGTGCCAAATTCCAACAATAAAATAGCTTTCTGTCAATTTTAACACTTTTTTTCAGTTTTAAAAATGATTTTCTACTAGGGAACCAGGAAAGTGAATTATTTGGAAGGCAAATTTAATAAATTAAAAATCAAAAAATCAAAATGCCAAATTCCAACAAAAAACTAGTTTTCTGTCAATTTTATCACTTTTTTCAGTTTCAAAAAATGATTTTTTTACTAGGCAACCAGGAAAGTGAATTATTTAGATGGCAAATTTAATAAATTAAAAATCAAAAAATCAAAAAGCCATATTCCAACAAAAAACTAGTTTTCTGTCAATTTTAACACTTTTTTCAGTATTAAAAAATTATTTTTCTACTAGGCAACAAGGAAAGTGAATTATTTAGAATGCAAATTTAATAAATTAAAAATCAAAAAGCCAAATTCCAACAAAAAACAAGTTTTCTGTCAATTTTAACACTTTTTTCGGTTTTAAAAAATGAATTTTTACTAGGCAACCAGGAAAGTGAATTATTTAGAATGCAAATTAAATAAATTAAAAATCAAAAAGCCAAATTCCAACGAAAAACTAGTTTTCTGTCAATTTTAACACTTGTTTCAGTTTTAAAAAATGATTTTTCTACTAGGCAACCAGGAAAGTGAATTATTTAGAAGGCAAATTTAAAAAATTAGAAATGAAAAAATCAAAATGCCAAATTCCAACAATAAAATAGCTTTCTGTCAATTTTAACACTTTTTTCAGTTTTAAAAAATGATTTTTCTACTAGGCAACCAGGAAAGTGAATTATATAGAAGGCAAATTTAATAAATTAAAAATTAAAAAATTAAAATTCCAAATTCCAACGAAAAACTAGTTTTCTGTCAATTTTAACACTTTTTTCAGTTTTAAAAAATGATTTTTCTACTAGGCAACCAGGAAAGTGAATTATTTAGAATGCAAGTTTAATAAATTAGAAGCTAAAAAATCAAAATTCCAAATTCCAACAATAAAATAGCTTTCGGTCAATTTTAACAATTTTTTCAGTTTTAAAAAATGATTTTTCTACTAGGCAACCAGGAAAGTGAATTATTTAGAAGGCAAATTTAATAAATTAAAAATCAAAAAATCCAAAAACCATATAACAAAAAACTAGTTTTCTGTCAATTTTAAGACTTTTTCAGTTTTAAAAAATGATTTTTCTACTAGGCAACCAGGAATTTGAATTATTTAGAAGGCAAATTTAATAAATTAGAAATTAAAAAATCAAAGTGCCAAATTCCAACAATAAAATAGCTTTCTGTCAATTTTAACACTTTTTTTCAGTTTTAAAAATGATTTTTCTACTAGGGAACCAGGAAAGTGAATTATTTGGAAGGCAAATTTAATAAATTAAAAATCAAAAAATCAAAATGCCAAATTCCAACAAAAAACTAGTTTTCTGTCAATTTTATCACTTTTTTCAGTTTTAAAAAATGATTTTTTTACTAGGCAACCAGGAAAGTGAATTATTTAGATGGCAAATTTAATAAATTAAAAATCAAAAAATCAAAAAGCCATATTCCAACAAAAAACTAGTTTTCTGTCAATTTTAACACTTTTTTCAGTATTAAAAAATTATTTTTCTACTAGGCAACAAGGAAAGTGAATTATTTAGAATGCAAATTTAATAAATTAAAAATCGAAAAGCCAAATTCCAACAAAAAACAAGTTTTCTGTCAATTTTAACACTTTTTACAGTTTTAAAAAATGATTTTTCTACTAGGCAACCAGGAAAGTGAATTATTTAGAAGGCAAATTTAATAAATTAAAAATTAAAAAATTAAAATTCCAAATTCCAACGAAAAACTAGTTTTCTGTCAATTTTAACACTTTCTTCAGTTTTAAAATATGATGTTTCTATTAGGCAACCAGGAAAGTGAATTATTTAGAATGCAAATTTAATAAATTAGAAGCTAAAAAATCAAAATTCCAAATTCCAAGAATAAAATAGCTTTCGGTCAATTTTAACAATTTTTTCAGTTTTAAAAAATGATTCTTCTACTAGGCAACCAGGAAAGTGAATTATTTAGAAGGCAAATTTAATAAATTAAAAATCAAAAAATCAAAATGCCAAATTCCAACAATAAAATAGCTTTCTGTCAATTTTAACACTTTTTTTCAGTTTTAAAAAATGTTTTTTCTACTAGGCAACCAGGAAAGTGAATTATTTGGAAGGCAAATTTAATAAATTAAAAATCAAAAAATCAAAATGCCAAATTCCAACTGTCAATTTTATCACTTTTTTCAGTTTTAAAAAATGATTTTTTTACTAGGCAAACAGGAAAGTGAATTATTTAGAAGGCAAACATAATAAATTAAAAATCAAAAAGCCATATTCCAACAAAAAACTAGTTTTCTGTCAATTTTAACACTTTTTTCAGTTTTAAAAAATTATTTTTCTACTAGGCAACCAGGAAAGTGAATTATTTAGAAGGCAAACATAATAAATTAAAAATCAAAAAGCCATATTCCAACAAAAAACTAGTTTTCTGTCAATTTTAACACTTTTTTCAGTTTTAAAAAATTATTTTTCTACTAGGCAACCAGGAATGTGAATTATTTAGAAGGCAAATTTAATAAATTAGAAATTAAAAAATCAAAGTGCCAAATTCCAACAATAAAATAGCTTTCTGTCAATTTTAACACTTTTTTTCAGTTTTAAAAATGATTTTTCTACTAGGGAACCAGGAAGGTGAATTATTTAGAATGCAAATTTAATAAATTCGAAATTAAAAAATCAAAATTCAAAATTCCAACAATAAAATACCTTTCTGTCAATTTTATCACTTTTTTCAGTTTTACAAAATGATTTTCTACTAGGCAACCAGGAAAGTGAATTATTTAGAAGGCAAATTTAATAAATTAAAAATCAAAAAATCCAAAAGCCATATTATAACAAAAAACTAGTTTCCTGTCAAATTTAAGACTTTTTCAGTTTTAAAAAATGATTTTTCTACTAGGCAACCAGGAATGTGAATTATTTAGAAGGCAAATTTAATAAATTAGAAATTAAAAAATCAAAGTGCCAAATTCCAACAATAAAATAGCTTTCTGTCAATTTTAACACTTTTTTTAAGTTTTAAAAATGATTTTTCTACTAGGGAACCAGGAAAGTGAATTATTTGGAAGGCAAATTTAATAAATTAAAAATCAAAAAATCAAAATGCCAAATTCCAACAAAAAACTAGTTTTCTGTCAATTTTATCACTTTTTTCAGTTTTAAAAAATGATTTTATTACTAGGCAACCAGGAAAGTGAATTATTTAGATGGCAAATTTAATAAATTAAAAATCAAAAAGCCATATTCCAACAAAAAACTAGTTTTCTGTCAATTTTAACACTTTTTTCAGTTTTAAAAAATGAATTTTCTACTAGGCAACCAGGAAGGTGAATTATTTAGAATGCAAATTTAATAAATTCGAAATTAAAAAATCAAAATTCAAAATTCCAACAATAAAATACCTTTCTGTCAATTTTATCACTTTTTTCAGTTTTAAAAAATGATTTTCTACTAGGCAACCAGGAAAGTGAATTATTTAGAAGGCAAATTTAATAAATTAAAAATCAAAAAATCCAAAAGCCATATTATAACAAAAAACTAGTTTCCTGTCAATCTTAAGACTTTTTCAGTTTTAAAAAATGCTTTTTCTACTAGGCAACCAGGAATGTGAATTATTTAGAAGGCAAATTTAATAAATTAGAAATTAAAAAATCAAAGTGCCAAATTCCAACAATAAAATAGCTTTCTGTCAATTTTAACACTTTTTTTCAGTTTTAAAAATGATTTTTCTACTAGGGAACCAGGAAAGTGAATTATTTGGAAAGCAAATTTAATAAATTAAAAATCAAAAAATCAAAATGCCAAATTCCAACAAAAAACTAGTTTTCTGTCAATTTTATCACTTTTTTCAGTTTTAAAAAATGATTTTTTTACTAGGCAACCAGGAAAGTGAATTATTTAGATGGCAAATTTAATAAATTAAAAATCAAAAAGCCATATTCCAACAAAAAACTAGTTTTCTGTCAATTTTAACACTTTTTTCAGTATTAAAAAATTATTTTTCTGCTAGGCAACAAGGAAAGTGAATTATTTAGAATGCAAATTTAATAAATTAAAAATCAAAAAGCCAAATTCCAACAAAAAACAAGTTTTCTGTCAATTTTAACACTTTTTTCAGTTTTAAAAAATGAATTTTTACTAGGCAACCAGGAAAGTGAATTATTTAGAATGCAAATTTAATAAATTAAAAATCAAAAAGCCAAATTCCAACGAAAAACTAGTTTTCTGTCAATTTTAACACTTGTTTCAGTTTTAAAAAATGATTTTTCTACTAGGCAACCAGGAAAGTGAATTATTTAGAAGGCAAATTTAAAAAATTAGAAATGAAAAAATCAAAATGCCAAATTCCAACAATAAAATAGCTTTCTGTCAATTTTAACACTTTTTTCAGTTTTAAAAAATGATTTTTCTACTAGGCAACCAGGAAAGTGAATTATTTAGAAGGCAAATTTAATAAATTAAAAATTAAAAAATTAAAATTCCAAATTCCAAAGAAAAACTAGTTTTCTGTCAATTTTAACACTTTTTTCAGTTTTAAAAAATGATTTTTCTACTAGGCAACCAGGAAAGTGAATTATTTAGAATGCAAATTTAATAAATTAGAAGCTAAAAAATCAAAATTCCAAATTCCAACAATAAAATAGCTTTCGGTCAATTTGAAATATTTTTTCAGTTTTAAAAAAAGATTTTTCTATTAGGCAACCAGGAAAGTGAATTATTTAGAAGGCAAATTTAATAAATTAAAAATCAAAAAATCCAAAAGCCATATTATAACAAAAAACTAGTTTTCTGTCAATTTTAAGATTTTTCAGTTTTAAAAAATGATTTTTCTACTAGGCAACCAGGAATGTGAATTATTTAGAAGGCAAATTTAATAAATTAGAAATTAAAAAATCAAAGTGCCACATTCCAACAATAAAATAGCTTTCTGTCAATTTTAACACTTTTTTTCAGTTTTAAAAATGATTTTTCTACTAGGGAACCAGGAAAGTGAATTATTTGGAAGGCAAATTTAATAAATTAAAAATCAAAAAATCAAAATGCCAAAATCCAACAAAAAACTAGTTTTCTGTCAATTTTATCACTTTTTTCAGTTTTAAAAAATGATTTTTTTACTAGGCAACCAGGAAAGTGAATTATTTAGATGGCAAATTTAATAAATTAAAAATCAAAAAATCAAAAAGCCATATTCCAACAAAAAACTAGTTTTCTGTCAATTTTAACACTTTTTTCAGTATTAAAAACTTATTTTTCTACTAGGCAACAAGGAAAGTGAATTATTTAGAATGCAAATTTAATAAATTAAAAATCAAAAAGCCAAATTCCAACAAAAAACAAGTTTTCTGTCAATTTTAACACTTTTTTCAGTTTTAAAAAATGAATTTTTACTAGGCACCAGGAAAGTGAATTATTTAGAATGCAAATTTAATAAATTAAAAATCAAAAAGCCAAATTCCAACGAAAAACTAGTTTTCTGTCAATTTTAACACTTGTTTCAGTTTTAAAAAATGATTTTTCAACTAGGCAACCAGGAAAGTGAATTATTTAGAAGGCAAATTTAAAAAATTAGAAATGAAAAAATCAAAATGCCAAATTCCAACAATAAAATAGCTTTCTGTCAATTTTAACACTTTTTTCAGTTTTAAAAAATGATTTTTCTACTAGGCAACCAGGAAAGTGAATTATTTAGAAGGCAAATTAATAAATTAAAAATTAAAAAATTAAAATTCCAAATTCCAACGAAAAACTAGTTTTCTGTCAATTTTAACACTTTCTTCAGTTTTAAAATATGATGTTTCTACTAGGCAACCAGGAAAGTGAATTATTTAGAATGCAAATTTAATAATTTAGAAGCTAAAAAATCAAAATTCCAAAATCCAACAATAAAATAGCTTTCGGTCAATTTTAACAATTTTTTCAGTTTTAAAAAATGATTTTTCTACTAGCAAACCAGGAAAGTGAATTATTTATAGAAGGCAAATTTAATAAATTAGAAATCAAAAAAACAAAATGCCAATTTCCAACAATAAAATAGCTTTCTGTCAATTTTAACACTTTTTTCAGTTTTAAAAAATGATTTTTCTACTAGGCAACCAGGAAAGTGAATTATTTAGAAGGAAAATTTAATAAATTAGAATTAAAAAATCAAAATGCCAAATTCCAACAATAAAATAGCATTCTGTCAATTTTAACATTTTTTTCAGTTTTAAAACATGATTTTTCTTTAGGCAACCAGGAAAGTGAATTATTTAGAATGCAAATTTAATAAATTAGAAGCTAAAAAATCAAAATTCCAAATTCCAACAATAAAATAGCTTTCGGTCAATTTGAAGTATTTTTTCAGTTTTAAAAAATGATTTTTCTGCTAGGCAACCAGGAAAGTGAATTATTTAGAAGGCAAACATAATAAATTAAAAATCAAAAAGCCATATTCCAACAAAAAACTAGTTTTCTGTCAATTTTAACACTTTTTTCAGTTTTAAAAAATGATTTTTCTACTACGCAACCAGGAAAGTGAATTATTTAGAATGCAAATTTAATAAATTAGAAGCTAAAAAATCAAAATTCCAAATTCCAAGAATAAAATAGCTTTCGGTCAATTTTAACAATTTTTTCAGTTTTAAAAAATGATTCTTCTACTAGGCAACCAGGAAAGTGAATTATTTAGAAGGCAAATTTAATAAATTAAAAATCAAAAAGCCATATTATAACAAAAAACTAGTTTTCTGTCAATTTTAACACTGTTTTCAGTTTTAAAAAATGAATTTTCTACTAGGCAACCAGGAAAGTGAATTATTTAGAAGGCAAATTTAATAAATTAGAAATTAAAAAATCAAAATGCCAAATTCCAACAATAAAATAGCTTTCTGTCAATTTCAACACTTTTTTTCAGTTTTAAAAAATGTTTTTTCTACTAGGCAACCAGAAAAGTGAATTATTTGGAAGGCAAATTTAATAAATTAAAAATCAAAAAATTAAAATGCCAAATTCCAACAAAAAACTAGTTTTCTGTCAAAATTATCACTTTTTTCAGTTTTAAAAAATGATTTTTTTACTAGGCAAACAGGAAAGTGAATTATTTAGAAGGCAAACATAATAAATTAAAAATCAAAAAGCCATATTCCAACAAAAAACTAGTTTTCTGTCAATTTTAACACTTTTTTCAGTTTTAAAAAATTATTTTTCTACTAGGCAACCAGGAAAGTGAATTATTTAGAAGGCAAACATAATAAATTAAAAATCAAAAAGCCATATTCCAACAAAAAACTAGTTTTCTGTCAATTTTAACACTTTTTTCAGTTTTAAAAAATTATTTTTCTACTAGGCAACCAGGAAAGTGAATTATTTAGAATGCAAATTTAATAAATTAAAAATCAAAAAGCCAAATTCCAACAAAAAACAAGTTTTCTGTCAATTTTAACACTTTTTTCAGTTTTAAAAAATGATTTTTTTACTAGGCAAACAGGAAAGTGAATTATTTAGAAGGCAAACATAATAAATTAAAAATCAAAAAGCCATATTCCAACAAAAAACTAGTTTTCTGTCAATTTTAACACATTTTTCAGTTTTAAAAAATTATTTTTCTACTAGGCAACCAGGAAAGTGAATTATTTAGAATGCAAATTTAATAAATTAAAAATCAAAAAGCCATATTCCAACAAAAAACTAGTTTTCTGTCAATTTTAACACTTTTTTCAGTTTTATAAAATTATTTTTCTACTAGGCAACCAGGAAAGTGAATTATTTAGAAGGCAAACATAATAAATTAAAAATCAAAAAGCCATATTCCAACAAAAAACTAGTTTTCTGTCAATTTTATCACTTTTTTCAGTTTTAAAAAATGATTTTCTACTAGGCAACCAGGAAAGTGAATTATTTAGAAGGCAAATTTAATAAATTAGAAATCAAAAAATCAAAAAGCATAATTATAACAAAAAACAAGTTTTCTGTAAATTTTAACACTTTTTTCAGTTTTAAAAAATGATTTTTCTACTAGGCAACCAGGAAAGTGAATTATTTTGAACGCAAATTTAATAAATTCGAAATTAAAAAATCAATATTCCAACAATAAAATACCTTTCTGTCAATTTTAACACTTTTTTCAGTTTTAAAAAATGATTTTTCTACTAGGCAACCAGGAAAGTGAATTATTTATAGAAGGCAAATTTAATAAATTAGAAATCAAAAAAACAAAATGCCAATTTCCAACAATAAAATAGCTTTCTGTCAATTTTAACACTTTTTTCAGTTTTAAAACATGATTTTTCTTTAGGCAACCAGGAAAGTGAATTATTTAGAATGCAAATTTAATAAATTAGAAGCTAAAAAATCAAAATTCCAAATTCCAACAATAAAATAGCTTTCGGTCAATTTGAAGTATTTTTTCAGTTTTAAAAAATGATTTTTCTGCTAGGCAACCAGGAAAGTGAATTATTTAGAAGGCAAATTTAATAAATTAAAAATCAAAAAATCAAAATGCCAAATTCCAACAAAAAACTAGTTTGCTGTCAATTTTAACACTTTTTTCAGTTATAAAAAATGATTTTTCTACTACGCAACAAGGAAAGTGAATTATTTAGAATGCAAATTTAATAAATTAGAAGCTAAAAAATCAAAATTCCAAATTCCAAGAATAAAATAGCTTTCGGTCAATTTTAACAATTTTTTCAGTTTTAAAAAATGATTCTTCTACTAGGCAACCAGGAAAGTGAATTATTTAGAAGGCAAATTTAATAAATTAAAAATCAAAAAATCAAAAAGCCATATTATAACAAAAAATTAGTTTTCTGTCAATTTTAACACTGTTTTCAGTTTTAAAAAATGAATTTTCTACTAGGCAACCAGGAAAGTGAATTATTTAGAAGGCAAATTTAATAAATTAGAAATTAAAAAATCAAAATGCCAAATTCCAACAATAAAATAGCTTTCTGTCAATTTTAACACTTTTTTTCAGTTTTAAAAAATGTTTTTTCTACTAGGCAACCAGGAAAGTGAATTATTTGGAAGGCAAATTTAATAAATTAAAAATCAAAAAATCAAAATGCCAAATTCCAACAAAAAACTAGTTTTCTGTCAATTTTATCACTTTTTTCAGTTATAAAAAATGATTTTTTTACTAGGCAAACAGGAAAGTGAATTATTTAGAAGGCAAACATAATAAATTAAAAATCAAAGAGCCATATTCCAACAAAAAACTAGTTTTCTGTCAATTTTAACACTTTTTTCAGTTTTAAAAAATTATTTTTCTACTAGGCAACCAGGAAAGTGAATTATTTAGAAGGCAAACATAATAAATTAAAAATCAAAAAGCCATATTCCAACAAAAAACTAGTTTTCTGTCAATTTTAACACTTTTTTCAAATTTAAAAAAATTATTTTTCTACAAGGCAACCAGGAAAGTGAATTATTTAGAATGCAAATTTAATAAATTAAAAATCAAAAAGCCAAATTCCAACAAAAAACAAGTTTTCTGTCATTTTTAACACTTTTTTCAGTTTTAAAAAATGATTTTTTTACTAGGCAAACAGGAAAGGGAATTATTTAGAAGGCAAACATAATAAATTAAAAATCAAAAAGCCATATTCCAACAAAAAACTAGTTTTCTGTCAATTTTAACACTTTTTTCAGTTTTAAAAAATTATTTTTCTACTAGGCAACCAGGAAAGTGAATTATTTAGAATGCAAATTTATTAAATTAAAAATCAAAAAGCCATATTCCAACAAAAAACTAGTTTTCTGTCAATTTTAACACTTTTTTCAGTTTTAAAAAATTATTTTTCTACTAGGCAACCAGGAAAGTGAATTATTTAGAAGGCAAACATAATAAATTAAAAATCAAAAAGCCATATTCCAACAAAAAACTAGTTTTCTGTCAATTTTATCACTTTTTTCAGTTTTAAAAAATGATTTTCTACTACGCAACCAGGAAAGTGAATTATTTAGAAGGCAAATTTAATAAATTAGAAATCAAAAAATCAAAAAGCATAATTATAACAAAAAACAAGTTTTCTGTCAATTTTAACACTTTTTTCAGTTTTAAAAAATGATTTTTCTACTAGGCAACCAGGAAAGTGAATTATTTTGAACGCAAATTTAATAAATTCGAAATTAAAAAATCAATATTCCAACAATAAAATACCTTTCTGTCAATTTTATGACTTTTTTCAGTTTGAAAAAATGGTTTTCTACTAGGCAACCAGGAAAGTGAATTATTTAGAAGGCAAATTTAGTAAATTAAAAATCAAAAAATCAAAAAGCCAAATTCCAACAAAAAACTAGTTTTCTGTTAATTTTAACACTTTTTTCAGTTTTAAAAAATGATTTTTCTACTAGGAAACCAGGAAGTAAATTATTTGGAAACCAAATTTAATAAATTAGAAATCAAAAAATCAAAATGCCAAATTCCAACAATAAAATAGCTTTCTGTCAATTTTAACACTATTTTCAGTTTTAAAAAATGATTTTTCTACTAGGCAACCAGGAAAGTGAATTATTTAGAATGCAAATTTAATAAATTAGAAGCTAAAAAATCTAAATTCCAAATTCCAACAATAAAATAGCTTTCGGTCAATTTGAACAATTTTTTCAGTTTTAAAAAATTATTTTTCTACTAGGCAACCAGGAAAGTGAATTATTTATTTAGAAGGCAAATTTAATAAATTAAAAATCAAAAAGCCATATTATGACAAAAAACTAGTTTTCTGTCAATTTTAACACTTTTTTCAGTTTTAAAAAATGATTTTTCTACTAGGCAACCAGGAAAGTGAATTATTTAGAATGCAAATTTAATAAATTAGAAGGTAAAAAATCAAAATTCCAAATTCCAACAATAAAATAGCTTTCGGTCAATTTTAACAATTTTTTCAGTTTTAAAAAATGATTTTTCTACTAGGCAACCAGGAAAGTGAATTATTTAGAAGGCAAATTTAATAAATTAAAAATCAAAAAATCAAAATGCCAAATTCCAACAAAAAACTAGTTTTCTGTCAATTTTATCACTTTTTTCAGTTTTAAAAAATGATTTTTTTACTAGGCAACCAGGAAAGTGAATTATTTAGATGGCAAATTTAATATATTAAAAATCAAAAAACCAAAAGCCATATTCCAACAAAAAACTAGTTTTCTGTCAATTTTAACACTTTTTTCAGTATTAAAAAATTATTTTTCTACTAGGCAACAAGGAAAGTGAATTATTTAGAATGCAAATTTAATAAATTAAAAATCAAAAAGCCAAATTCCAACAAAAAACTAGTTTTCTGTCAATTTTAACATTTGTTTCAGTTTTAAAAAATGATTTTTCTACTAGGCAACCAGGAAAGTGAATTATTTATAGAAGGAAAATTTAATAAATTAGAAATCAAAAAAACAAAATGCCAAATTCCAACAATAAAATAGCTTTCTGTCAATTTTAACACTTTTTTCAGTTTTAAAAAATGATTTTTCTACTAGGCAACCAGGAAAGTGAATTATTTAGAAGGCAAATTTAATAAATTAGAAATTAAAAAATCAAAATGCCAAATTCCAACAATAAAATAGCATTCTGTCAATTTTAACATCTTTTTCAGTTTTAAAAAATGATTTTTCTACAGGCAACCAGGAAAGTGAATTATTTAGAATGCAAATTTAATAAATTAGAAGCTAAAAAATCAAAATTCCAAATTCCAACAATAAAATAGCTTTCGGTCAATTTGAAATATTTCTTCAGTTTTAAAAAATGATTTTTCTGCTAGGCAACCAGGAAAGTGAATTATTTAGAAGGCAAATTTAATAAAGTAGAAATCAAAAAATCAAAATGCCAAATTCCAACAAAAAACTAGTTTTCTGTCAATTTTACCACTTTTTTCAGTTTTAAAAAATGATTTTTCTTCTAGGCAACCAGGAAAGTGAATTATTTAGAATGCAAATTTAATAAATTAGAAGCTAAAAAATCAAAATTCCAAATTCCAAGAATAAAATAGCTTTCGGTAAATTTTAACAATTTTTTCAGTTTTAAAAAATGATTCTTCTACTAGGCAACCAGGAAAGTGAATTATTTAGAAGGCAAATTTAATAAATTAAAAATCAAAATATCAAAAAGCCATATTATAACAAAAAACTAGTTTTCTGTCAGTTTTAACACTGTTTTCAGTTTTAAAAAATGATTTTTCTACTAGGCAACCAGGAAAGTGAATAATTTAGAAGGCAAATTTAATAAATTCGAAATTAAAAAATCAAAATGCCAAATTCCAACAAAAAACTAGTTTTCTGTCAATTTTATCACTTTTTTCAGTTTTAAAAAATGATTTTTTTACTAGGCAAACAGGAAAGTGAAATATTTAGAAGGGAAACATAATAAATTAAAAATCAAAAAGCCATATTCCAACAAAAAACTAGTTTTCTGTCAATTTTAACACTTTTTTCAGTTTTAAAAAATTATTTTTCTACTAGGCAACCAGGAAAGTGAATTATTTAGAAGGCAAACATAATAAATTAAAAATCAAAAAGCCATATTCCAACAAAAAACTAGTTTTCTGTCAATTTTAACACTTTTTTCAGTTTTAAAAAATTATTTTTCTACTAGGCAACCAGGAAAGTGAATTATTTAGAAAGCAAATTTAATAAATTAAAAATCAAAAAGCCAAATTCCAACAAAAAACAAGTTTTCTGTCAATTTTAACAGTTTTTTCAGTTTTAAAAAATGAATTTTCTACTAGGCAACCAGGAAAGTGAATTATTTAGAATGCAAATTTAATAAATTCGAAATTAAAAAATCAAAATTCAAAATTGCAACAATAAAATACCTTTCTGTCAATTTTATCACTTTTTTCAGTTTTAAAAAATGATTTTCTACTAGGCAACCAGGAAAGTGAATTATTTAGAAGGCAAATTTAATAAATTAAAAATCAAAAAATAAAAAGCCAAATTCCAACAAAAAACTAGTTTTCTGTTAGTTTTAACACTTTTTTCAGTTTTAAAAAATGATTTTTCTACTAGGCAACCAGGAAGTGAATTATTTGGAAAGCAAATTTAATAAATTAAAAATCAAAAAATTAAAAAGCCAAATTTCAACAAAAAACTAGTTTTCTGTCAATTGTAAAACTATTTTCAGTTTTAAAAACTGATTTTTCTACTAGGCAACCAGGAAAGTGAATTATTTTGAAGGCAAATTTAATAAATTAGAAATTAAAAAATCGAAATGCCAAATTCCAACAATAAAATAGCTTTCTGGCAATTTTAACGCTTTTTTCAGTTTTAAAAAATGCATTTTCTACCAGGTAACCAGGAAAGTGAATTATTTAGAATGCAAATTTAATAAATTAGAAGATAAAAAATCAAAATTCCAAATTCCAAAAATAAAATAGCTTCTGGTCAATTTTAACAATTTTTTCAGTTATAAAAAATGATTTTTCTATTAGGCAACCAGGAAAGTGAATTATTTAAAAGGCAAATTTAATAAATTAGAAATTAAAAAATCAAAATGCCAAATTCCAACAATAAAATAGTTTTCTGTCAATTTTAACACTATTTTCAGTTTAAAAAAATTATTTTTCTATTAGGCAACCAGGAAAGTGAATTATTTAGAAGGCAAATTTAATAAATTAAAAATCAAAAAATCAAAATGGCAAATTCCAACAAAAAACTAGTTTTCTATCAATTTTATCACTTTTTTCAGTTTTAAAAAATGAATTTTCTACTAAGCAACCAGGAAAGTGAATTATTTAGAATGCAAATTTAATAAATTAGAAGTTAAAAAATCAAAATTCCAAATTCCAACAAAAAACTAGTTTTCTGTCAATTTTATCCCTTTTTTCAATTTTAAAAAGTGATCTTTCTAATAGGCAACCAGAAAAGTGAATTATTTAGAAGGCAAAATTAATAAAATAAAAATTAAAAAATCAAAATGCCAAATTCCAACAATAAAATATCTTTCTGTCAATTTTAGCACTTTTTTCAGTTTTAAAAAATGATTTTTCTACTAGGCAACCAGGAAAGTGAATTATTTAGAATGCAAATTTAATAAATTAGAAGTTAAAAAATCAAAATTCCAACAATAAAATAGCTTTCTGTCAATTTTAACACCTTTTTCAGTTTTAAAAAATTATTTTTCTACTAGGCAACCAGGAAAGTGAATTATTTAGAAGGCAAAATTAATAAAATAAAAATTAAAAAATCAAAATGCCAAATTCCAACAAAAAACTAGTTTTCTATCAATTTTAACACTTTTTTCAGTTTTAAAAAATGATTTTTCTACTAGGCAACCAGGAAAGTGAATTATTTAGAAGGCATTGATTTTTAATTTATTAAATTTGCCTTCTAAATAATTCACTTTCCTGGTTGCCTAGTAGAAAAATCATTTTTTAAAATTGAAAAAAGTGCTAAAATTGACAGAAAGATATTTTATTGTTGGAATTTGGCATTTTGATTTTTAAATTTTCATTTTATTAAATTTGCCTTCTAAATAATTCACTTTCCTGGTTGCCTAGTAGAAAAATCATTTTTTAAAACTGAAAAAAGTGATGAAATTGACAGAAAGGTATTTTATTGTTGGGTTTTGGCTTTTTAATTTTTTGATTTTTAATTTATTAAATTTGCCTTCTAAATAATTCACTTTCCTGGTTGCTTAGTAGAAAAATCATTTTTTAAAACTGAAAAAAGTGTTAAAATTGATAGAAAATAGTTTTTTGTTGGAATTTGGCTTTTTGATTTTTTGATTTTTAATTTATTAAATTTGCCTTCTAAATAATTCACTTTCCTGGTTGCCTAGGAGAAAAATCATTTTTTAAAACAGAAAAAAGTGTTAAAATTGACAGAAAGCTATTTTATTGTTGGAATTTGGCATTTTGATTTTTTGATTTTTAATTTATTAAATTTGCATTTTAAAACTGAAAAAAAAGTTAAAATTGACGGAAAACTAGTTTTTTGTTAGAAAATGGCTTTTTGAATTTTTGATTTTTAATTTATTAAATTTGCCTTCTAAATAATTCCCTTTCCTGGTTGCCTAGTAGAAAAATAATTTTTTAAAACTGAAAAATGTGTTAAAATTGACAGAAAACTAATTTATGGTTGGAATTTGGCTTTTTACTTTTTTGATTTTAATTTATTAAATTTGCCTTCTAAATAACTTACTTTCCTGGTTGTCTAGTAGAAAAATAATTTTTTAAAACTGAAAAAAGTGTTAAAATTGACAGAAAGCTATTTTATTGTTGGAATTTGGCATTTTGAATTTTTAATTTCTAATATTTTAAATTTGCCTTCTAATAATTCACTTTCCTGAATGCCTAGTAGAAAAATCATTTTTTAAAACTGAAAAAATTGTTAAAATTGACAGAAAGCTATTTTTTTGTTGGAATTTGGCATTTTGATTTTTTAATTTCTAATTTATTAAATTTGCATTCTAAATAATTCACTTTCCTGGTTGCTTAGTAGAAAAATCATTTTTTGAAACTGAAAAAAGTTTTAAAATTGACAGAAAGCTATTTTATTGTTGGAATTTGGCATTTTGATTTTTTAATTTCTAATTTATTAAATGCCAAATTCCAAAAAAAAAATAGTTTTCTGTCAATTTTATCACTTTTTTCAGTTTTAAAAAATGATTTTTCTACTAGGCAACCAGGAAAGTAAATTATTTAGAAGGCAAATTTAATAAATTAAAAATTAAAAAATCAAAATGCCAAATTCCAACAATAAAATAGCTGTCTGTCAATTTTAACACTTTTTTCAGTTTTGAAAAATGATTTTTCTACTAGGCAATCAGGAAAGTGAATTATTTAGAAGGCAAATTTAATAAATTAAAAATCAAAAAATCAAAATGCCAAATTCCAACAATAAATTAGCTTTCTGTCAATTTTAATACTTTTTTTAGTTTTAAAAAATTATTTTTCTACTAGGCAACCAGGAAAGTGAATTATTTAGAAGGCAACTTTAATAAATTAAAAATAAAAAAATCAAAATGAAAAATTCCAAAAAAAAACTAGTTTTCTGTCAATTTTATCACTTTTTTCAGTTTTAAAAAATGATTTTTCTACTAGGCAACCAGGAAAGTAAATTATTTAGAAGGCAAATTTAATAAATTAGAAATTAAAATATCAAAATGCCAAATTCCAACAATAAAATAGCTGTCTGTCAATTTTAACACTTTTTTCAGTTTTGAAAAATGATTTTTCTACTAGGCAACCAGGAAAATGAATTATTTAGAATGCAAATTTAATAAATTAAAAATCAAAAAATCAAAATGCCAAATTCCAACAATAAATTAGCTTTCTGTCAATTTTAACACTTTTTTCAGTTTTAAAAAATTATTTTTCTACTAGGCAACCAGGAAAGTGAATTATTTAGAAGGCAACTTTAATAAATTAAAAATAAAAAAATCAAAATGCCAAATTCCAAAAAAAAATAGTTTTCTGTCAATTTTATCACTTTTTTCAGTTTTAAAAAATGATTTTTCTACTAGGCAACCAGGAAAGCGAATTATATAGAAGGCAAATTTAATAAATTAGAAATTAAAAAATCAAAATGCCAAATTCCAACAATAAAATAGCTTTCTGTCAATTTTAACACTTTTATCAGTTTTAAAAAATGATTTTTCTACCAGGCAATCAGGAAAGTGAATTATTTAGAATGCAAATTTAATAAATTAAAAATAAAAAAATCAAAAAGCCAAATTCCAACAATAAAATACCTTTCTGTCAATTTTATCACTTTTTTCAGTTTTGAAAAATGATTTTTCTACTAGGCAACCAGGAAAGTGATTTATTTAGAAGGCAAATTTAATAAATTAGAAATTAAAAAATCAAAATGCCAAATTCCAGCAATAAAATAGCTTTCTGTCAATTTTAACACTTTTTTCAGTTTTAAAAAATGATTTTTCTACTAGGCAACCAGGAAAGTGATTTATTTAGAAGGGAACTTAATAAATTAAAAATAAAAAAATTAAAATGCCAAATTCCAAAAAAAAACTAATTTTGTGTCAATTCTATCACTTTTTTCAGTTTTAGAAAATGATTTTTCTACTAGGCAACCAGGAAAGTGAATAATTTAGAAAGCAAATTTATTAAATTAGAAATTAAAAAATCAAAAAGCCAAATTCCAAAAAAAAACTAGTTTGCTGTCAATTTTAACACTTTTTTCAGTTTTAAGAAATGATTTTTCTACTAGGCAACCAGGAAAGTGAATTATTTAGAAGGCAAATTTATTAAATTAAAAATAAAAAAATCAAAATGAAAAATTCCAAAAAAAAACTAGTTTGCTGTCAATTTTAACACTTTTTTCAGTTTTAAGAAATGATTTTTCTACTAGGCAACCAGGAAAGTGAATTATTTAGAAGGCAAATTTGATAAATTAAAAATCAAAAAATCAAAATGCCAAATTCCAACAAAAAACTAGTTTTCTGTCAATTTTATCACTTTTTTCAGTTTTGAAAAATGATTTTTCTACTAGGCAACCAGGAAAGTGATTTATTTAGAAGGCAAATTTAATAAACTAGAAATTAAAAAATCAAAATGCCAAATTCCAGCAATAAAATAGCTTTCTGTCAATTTTAACACTTTTATCAGTTTTAAAAAATGATTTTTCTACCAGGCAATCAGGAAAGTGAATTATTTAGAATGCAAATTTAATAAATTAAAAATAAAAAAATCAAAATGAAAAATTCCAAAAAAAAACTAGTTTGCTGTCAATTTTAACACTTTTTTCAGTTTTAAGAAATGATTTTTCTACTAGGCAACCAGGAAAGTGAATTATTTAGAAGGCAAATTTGATAAATTAAAAATCAAAAAATCAAAATGCCAAATTCCAACAAAAAACTAGTTTTCTGTCAATTTTATCACTTTTTTCAGTTTTAAAAAATGATTTTTCTACTAGGCAACCAGGAAAGTGAATTATTTAGAAGGCAAATTTAATAAGTTAAAAATCAAAAAATCAAAAAGCCAAATTCCAACAATAAAATACCTTTCTGTCAATTTTATCACTTTTTTCAGTTTTAAAAAGTGATTTTTCTACTAGGCAACCGGGAAAGTGAATTATTTAGAAGGCAAATTTAATAAATTAGAAATTAAAAAATCAAAATGCCAAATAACAACAATAAAATAGCTTTCTGTCAATTTTAAAAATTTTTTCAGTTTTAAAAAATGATTTTTCTACTAGGCAACCAGGAAAGTGAATTATTTAGAATGCAAATTTAATAAAATAAAAATCAAAAAATCAAAAAGCCAAATTCCAACAATAAAATACCTTTCTGTCAATTTTATCACTTTTTTCAGTTTTAAAAAGTGTTTTTTCTACTAGGCAACCGGGAAAGTGAATTATTTAGAAGGCAAATTTAATAAATTAGAAATTAAAAAATCAAAATGCCAAATTCCAACAATAAAATAGCTTTCTGTCAATTTTAAAAATTTTTTCAGTTTTAAAAAATGATTTTTCTACTAGGCAACCAGGACAGTGAATTATTTAGAAGGCAAATTTAATAAATTAAAAATCAAAAAATCAAAAAGCCATATTCCAACAAAAAACTAGTTTTCTGTCAATTTTAACACTTTTTTCAGTTTTAAAAAATGATTTTTCTACTAGGCAACCAGGAAAGTGAATTATTTAGAATGTAAATTTAACAAATTAAAAATCAAAAAATCAAAATGCCAAATTCTAACACTGTAATTGCTTCTGTCAATTCTATCACTTTTTTCAGTTTTAATAAAGGATTGTTCTACCACGCAACCAGGAAAGTGAATTATTAAGAAGGCAAATTTAATAAATTAGAAATTAAAAAATCAAAATGCCAAATTCCAACAATAAAATAGCTTTCTGTCAATTTTAACACTTTTATCAGTTTTAAAAAATGATTTTTCTACCAGGCAATCATGAAAGTGAATTATTTAGAATGCAAATTTAATAAATTAAAAATAAAAAAATCAAAAAGCCAAATTCCAACAATTAAATACCTTTCTGTCAATTTTATCACTTTTTTCAGTTTTGAAAAATGATTTTTCTACTAGGCAACCAAGACAGAGAATTATTTAGAAGGCAAATTTAATAAATTAAAAATCAAAAAGCCATATTCCAACAAAAAATTAGTTTTCTGTCAATTTTAACACTTTTTTCAGTTTTAAAAAATTATTTTTCTACTAGGCAACCAGGAAAGTGAATTATTTAGAAGGCAACTTTTATAAATTAAAAATCAAAAAATCAAAATCCAAAATTGCAACAAAAAACTATTTTTCTGTCAATTTTATCACCTTTTTAAGTTTTAAAAAATGATTTTTCTTCTAGGCAACCAGGAAAGTGAATTATTTAGAAGGCAAATTTAATAAATTAGAAATTAGAAAATCAAAATGCCAAATTCCAAAAATAAAATAGCTTTCTGTCAATTTTAACACTTTTTCCAGTTTTAAAAAATGATTTTTCTACTAGGCAACCAGGAAAGTGAATTATTTAGAATGCAAATTTAATAAAATAAAAATCAAAAAATCAAAAAGCCAAATTCCAACAATAAAATACTTTTCTGTCAATTTTATCACTTTTTTCAGTTTTAAAAAATGATTTTTCTACTAGGCAACCGGGAAAGTGAATTATTTAGAAGGCAAATTTAATAAATTAGAAATTAAAAAATCAAAATGCCAAATTCCAACAATAAAATAGCTTTCTGTCAATTTTAAAAATTTTTTCAGTTTTAAAAAATGATTTTTCTACTAGGCAACCAGGACAGTGAATTATTTAGAAGGCAAATTTAATAAATTAAAAATCAAAAAATCAAAAAGCCATATTCCAACAAAAAACTAGTTTACTGTCAATTTTAACACTTTTCTCAGTATTAAATAATGATTTATCTACTAGGCAACTAGGAAAGTGAATTTTTTAGAAGGCAAATTTAATAAATTAAAAATCAAAAAATCAAAATGCCAAATTCCAAGAAAAAACTAGTTTTCTGTCAATTTTATAACTTTTTTCAGTTTTAATAAAGGATTGTTCTACCACGCAACCAGGAAAGTGAATTATTAAGAAGGCAAATTTAATAAATTAGAAATTAAAAAATCAAAATGCCAAATTCCAACAATAAAATAGCTTTCTGTCAATTTTAACACTTTTATCAGTTTTAAAAAATGATTTTTCTACCAGGCAATCATGAAAGTGAATTATTTAGAATGCAAATTTAATAAATTAAAAATAAAAAAATCAAAAAGCCAAATTCCAACAATTAAATACCTTTCTGTCAATTTTATCACTTTTTTCAGTTTTGAAAAATGATTTTTCTACTAGGCAACCAAGACAGAGAATTATTTAGAAGGCAAATTTAATAAATTAAAAATCAAAAAGCCATATTCCAACAAAAAATTAGTTTTCTGTCAATTTTAACACTTTTTTCAGTTTTAAAAAATTATTTTTCTACTAGGCAACCAGGAAAGTGAATTATTTAGAAGGCAACTTTT
Source organism: Dolichopus griseipennis (assembly GCA_963082915.1). Taxonomy (NCBI): domain Eukaryota; kingdom Metazoa; phylum Arthropoda; class Insecta; order Diptera; family Dolichopodidae; genus Dolichopus; species Dolichopus griseipennis. The sequence goes on from OY720445.1 coordinate 71,028,118, forward strand.
ATAAATTAAAAATCAAAAAATCAAAATCCAAAATTGCAACAAAAAACTATTTTTCTGTCAATTTTATCACCTTTTTAAGTTTTAAAAAATGATTTTTCTTCTAGGCAACCAGGAAAGTGAATTATTTAGAAGGCAAATTTAATAAATTAGAAATTAGAAAATCAAAATGCCAAATTCCAAAAATAAAATAGCTTTCTGTCAATTTTAACACTTTTTCCAGTTTTAAAAAATGATTTTTCTACTAGGCAACCAGGAAAGTGAATTATTTAGAATGCAAATTTAATAAAATAAAAATCAAAAAATCAAAAAGCCAAATTCCAACAATAAAATACTTTTCTGTCAATTTTATCACTTTTTTCAGTTTTAAAAAATGATTTTTCTACTAGGCAACCGGGAAAGTGAATTATTTAGAAGGCAAATTTAATAAATTAGAAATTAAAAAATCAAAATGCCAAATTCCAACAATAAAATAGCTTTCTGTCAATTTTAAAAATTTTTTCAGTTTTAAAAAATGATTTTTCTACTAGGCAACCAGGACAGTGAATTATTTAGAAGGCAAATTTAATAAATTAAAAATCAAAAAATCAAAAAGCCATATTCCAACAAAAAACTAGTTTACTGTCAATTTTAACACTTTTCTCAGTATTAAATAATGATTTATCTACTAGGCAACTAGGAAAGTGAATTTTTTAGAAGGCAAATTTAATAAATTAAAAATCAAAAAATCAAAATGCCAAATTCCAAGAAAAAACTAGTTTTCTGTCAATTTTATAACTTTTTTCAGTTTTAAAAAATGATTTTTCTACTAGGCAACCGGGAAAGTGAATTATTTAGAAGGCAAATTTAATAAATTAGAAATTAAAAAATCAAAATGCCATATTCCAATAATAAAATAGCTTTCTGTCAATTTTAACAATTTTTTCAGTTTTAAAAAATGATTTTTCTACTAGGCAACCGGGAAAGTGAATTATTTAGAAGGCAAATTTAATAAATTAGAAATTAAAAAATCAAAATGCCAAATTCCAACAATAAAATAGCTTTCGGCCAATTTTAACAATTTTTTCAGTTTTAAAAAATTATTTTTCTTCTAGGTAACCAGGAAAGTGAATTATTTAGAAGGCAAATTTAATAAATTAAAAATTAAAAAATCAAAATTCTAACAATGAAATAGCTTTCGGTCAATTTTAAAAATTTTTTCAGTTTTAAAAAATTATTTTTCTACTAGGTAACCAGGAAAGTGAATTATTTAGAAGGCAAATTTAACAAAATAAAAATCAAAAATCAAAAAGCCAAATTCCAACAAAAAACTAGTTTTCTGTCAATTTTAACACTTTTTTCAGTTTTAAAAAATGATTTTTCTACTAGGCAACCAGGAAAGTGAATTATTTAGAATGCAATATTAACAAAATAAAAATCAAAAAATCAAAATGCCAAATTCTAACAATGAAATAGCTTTCTGTCAATTTTAACACTTTTTTCAGTTATAAAAAATGACTTTTATACTAGGCAACCAGGACAGTGAATTATTTAGAAAGCAAATTTAATAAATTAAAAATTAAAAAATCAAAAAGCCATATTCCAACAAAAAACTAGTTTTCTGTCAATTTTAACACTTTTTTCAGTTTTAAAAATTGATTTTTCTACTAGGCAACCAGGAACGTGAATTATTTAGAATGTAAATTCAACAAATTAAAAATCAAAAAATCAAAATGCCAAATTCTAACAATGTAATTGATTCTGTCAATTCTATCACTTTTTTCAGTTTTAAAAAAGGATTGTTCTACCAGGCAACCAGGAAAGTGAATTATTTAGAAGGCAAATTTAATAAATTAAAAATCAAACAATCAAAATGCCAAATTCCAAAATAAAACTAGTTTTCTGTCAATTTTATCACTTTTTTCAGTTTTAAAAAATGATTTTTCTACTTGGCAACCAGGAAAGTGAATTATTTAGAAGGCAAATTTAATCAAATAAAAATTAAAAAATCAAAATGCCAAATTCCAACAATAAAATAGCTTTCTGTCAATTTTAACACTTTTTTCTGTTTTAAAAAATGATTTTTCTACTAGGCAACCAGGAAAGTGAATTATTTAGAAGGCAAATTTAATAAAATAAAAATTAAAAAATCAAAATGCCAAATTCCAACAATAAAATAGCTTTCTGTCAATTTTAACACTTTTTCCAGTTTTAAAAAATGATTTTTCTACTAGGCAACCAGGAAAGTGAATTATTTAGAATGCAAATTTAATAAAATAAAAATCAAAAAATCAAAAAGCCAAATTCCAACAATAAAATACTTTTCTGTCAATTTTATCACTTTTTTCAGTTTTAAAAAATGATTTTTCTACTAGGCAACCGGGAAAGTGAATTATTTAGAAGGCAAATTTAATAAATTAGAAATTAAAAAGTCAAAATGCCAAATTCCAACAATAAAATAGCTTTCTGTCAATTTTAAAAATTTTTTCAGTTTTAAAAAATGATTTTTCTACTAGGCAACCAGGACAGTGAATTATTTAGAAGGCAAATTTAATAAATTAAAAATCGAAAAATCAAAAAGCCATATTCCAACAAAAAACTAGTTTACTGTCAATTTTAACACTTTTCTCAGTATTAAATAATGATTTATCTACTAGGCAACCAGGAAAGTGAATTTTTTAAAGGCAAATTTAATAAATTAAAAATCAAAAAATCAAAATGCCAAATTCCAAGAAAAAACTAGTTTTCTGTCAATTTTATAACTTTTTTCAGTTTTAAAAAATGATTTTTCTACTAGGCAACCGGGAAAGTGAATTATTTAGAAGGCAAATTTAATAAATTAGAAATTAAAAAATCAAAATGCCAAATTCCAACAATAAAATAGCTTTCTGTCAATTTTAACAATTTTTTCAGTTTTAAAAAATGATTTTTCTACTAGGCAACCGGGAACGTGAATTATTTAGAAGGCAAATTTAATAAATTAGAAATTAAAAAATCAAAATGCCAAATTCCAACAATAAAATAGCTTTCGGCCAATTTTAACAATTTTTTCAGTTTTAAAAAATTATTTTTCTTCTAGGTAACCAGGAAAGTGAATTATTTAGAAGGCAAATTTAATAAATTAAAAATTAAAAAATCAAAATTCTAACAATGAAATAGCTTTCGGTCAATTTTAACAATTTTTTCAGTTTTAAAAAATTATTTTTCTACTAGGTAACCAGGAAAGTGAATTATTTAGAAGGCAAATTTAACAAAATAAAAATCAAAAATCAAAAAGCCAAATTCCAACAAAAAACTAGTTTTCTGTCAATTTTAACACTTTTTTCAGTTTTAAAAAATGATTTTTCTACTAGGCAACCAGGAAAGTGAATTATTTAGAATGCAATATTAACAAAATAAAAATCAAAAAATCAAAATGCCAAATTCTAACAATGAAATAGCTTTCTGTCAATTTTAACACTTTTTTCAGTTATAAAAAATGACTTTTATACTAGGCAACCAGGACAGTGAATTATTTAGAAAGCAAATTTAATAAATTAAAAATTAAAAAATCAAAAAGCCATATTCCAACAAAAAACTAGTTTTCTGTCAATTTTAACACTTTTTTCAGTTTTAAAAATTGATTTTTCTACTAGGCAACCAGGAACGTGAATTATTTAGAATGTAAATTCAACAAATTAAAAATCAAAAAATCAAAATGCCAAATTCTAACAATGTAATTGATTCTGTCAATTCTATCAATTTTTTCAGTTTTAAAAATGATTTTTCTACTAAGCAACCAAGAAAGTGCATTATTTAGAAGGCAAATTTAATAAATTAAAAATCAAAAAATCAAAATGCCAAATTCCAACAAAAAACTAGTTTTCTGTCAATTTTATCACTTTTTTCAGTTTTAAAAAATGATTTTTCTACTAGGCAACCAGGAAAGTGAATTATTTAGAATGCAAATTTAATAAAATAAAAATTAAAAAATCGAAATGCCAAATTCTAACAATAAAATAACTTTCTGTCAATTTAAACAATTTTTTCTGTTTTAAAAAATTATTTTTCTACTAGGCAACCAGGAAAGCGAATTATTTAGAAGGCAAATTTAATAAATTAAAAATCAAAAAATCAAAAAGCCAAATTCCAACAAAAAACTAGTTTTCTGTCAATTTTAACTCTTTTTTCATTTTTAAAAAATGATTTTTCTACTAGGCAACCAGGATAGTGAATTATTTAGAATGCAAACTTAATAAAATAAAAATCAAAAAATCAAAATGCCACATTCTAACAATGAAATAGCTTTCGGTCAATTCTATCACTTTTTTCAGTTTTAAACAATGATTTTTCTACTAGGCAACCGGGAAAGTGAATTATTTAGAAGGCAAATTTAATAAATTAGAAATTAAAAAATCAAAATGCCAAATTCCAACAATAAAATAGCTTTCTGTCAATTTTAAAAATTTTTTCAGTTTTAAAAAATGATTTTTCTACTAGGCAACCAGGACAGTGAATTATTTAGAAGGCAAATTTAATAAATTAGAAATTAAAAAATCAAAATGCCATATTCCAATAATAAAATAGCTTTCTGTCAATTTTAACAATTTTTTCAGTTTTAAAAAATGATTTTTCTACTAGGCAACCGGGAAAGTGAATTATTTAGAAGGCAAATTTAATAAATTAGAAATTAAAAAATCAAAATGCCATATTCCAATAATAAAATAGCTTTCTGTCAATTTTAACAATTTTTTCAGTTTTAAAAAATGATTTTTCTACTAGGCAACCGGGAAAGTGAATTATTTAGAAGGCAAATTTAATAAATTAGAAATTAAAAAATCAAAATGCCAAATTCCAACAATAAAATAGCTTTCGGCCAATTTTAACAATTTTTTCAGTTTTAAAAAATTATTTTTCTTCTAGGTAACCAGGAAAGTGAATTATTTAGAAGGCAAATTTAATAAATTAAAAATTAAAAAATCAAAATTCTAACAATGAAATAGCTTTCGGTCAATTTTAAAAATTTTTTCAGTTTTAAAAAATTATTTTTCTACTAGGTAACCAGGAAAGTGAATTATTTAGAAGGCAAATTTAACAAAATAAAAATCAAAAATCAAAAAGCCAAATTCCAACAAAAAACTAGTTTTCTGTCAATTTTAACACTTTTTTCAGTTTTAAAAAATGATTTTTCTACTAGGCAACCAGGAAAGTGAATTATTTAGAATGCAATATTAACAAAATAAAAATCAAAAAATCAAAATGCCAAATTCTAACAATAAAATAGCTTTCGGCCAATTTTAACAATTTTTTCAGTTTTAAAAAATTATTTTTCTTCTAGGTAACCAGGAAAGTGAATTATTTAGAAGGCAAATTTAATAAATTAAAAATTAAAAAATCAAAATTCTAACAATGAAATAGCTTTCGGTCAATTTTAAAAATTTTTTCAGTTTTAAAAAATTATTTTTCTACTAGGTAACCAGGAAAGTGAATTATTTAGAAGGCAAATTTAACAAAATAAAAATCAAAAATCAAAAAGCCAAATTCCAACAAAAAACTAGTTTTCTGTCAATTTTAACACTTTTTTCAGTTTTAAAAAATGATTTTTCTACTAGGCAACCAGGAAAGTGAATTATTTAGAATGCAATATTAACAAAATAAAAATCAAAAAATCAAAATGCCAAATTCTAACAATGAAATAGCTTTCTGTCAATTTTAACACTTTTTTCAGTTATAAAAAATGACTTTTATACTAGGCAACCAGGACAGTGAATTATTTAGAAAGCAAATTTAATAAATTAAAAATTAAAAAATCAAAAAGCCATATTCCAACAAAAAACTAGTTTTCTGTCAATTTTAACACTTTTTTCAGTTTTAAAAATTGATTTTTCTACTAGGCAACCAGGAACGTGAATTATTTAGAATGTAAATTCAACAAATTAAAAATCAAAAAATCAAAATGCCAAATTCTAACAATGTAATTGATTCTGTCAATTCTATCACTTTTTTCAGTTTTAAAAAAGGATTGTTCTACCAGGCAACCAGGAAAGTGAATTATTTAGAAGGCAAATTTAATAAATTAAAAATCAAACAATCAAAATGCCAAATTCCAAAATAAAACTAGTTTTCTGTCAATTTTATCACTTTTTTCAGTTTTAAAAAATGATTTTTCTACTTGGCAACCAGGAAAGTGAATTATTTAGAAGGCAAATTTAATCAAATAAAAATTAAAAAATCAAAATGCCAAATTCCAACAATAAAATAGCTTTCTGTCAATTTTAACACTTTTTTCTGTTTTAAAAAATGATTTTTCTACTAGGCAACCAGGAAAGTGAATTATTTAGAAGGCAAATTTAATAAAATAAAAATTAAAAAATCAAAATGCCAAATTCCAACAATAAAATAGCTTTCTGTCAATTTTAACACTTTTTCCAGTTTTAAAAAATGATTTTTCTACTAGGCAACCAGGAAAGTGAATTATTTAGAATGCAAATTTAATAAAATAAAAATCAAAAAATCAAAAAGCCAAATTCCAACAATAAAATACTTTTCTGTCAATTTTATCACTTTTTTCAGTTTTAAAAAATGATTTTTCTACTAGGCAACCGGGAAAGTGAATTATTTAGAAGGCAAATTTAATAAATTAGAAATTAAAAAGTCAAAATGCCAAATTCCAACAATAAAATAGCTTTCTGTCAATTTTAAAAATTTTTTCAGTTTTAAAAAATGATTTTTCTACTAGGCATCCAGGACAGTGAATTATTTAGAAGGCAAATTTAATAAATTAAAAATCGAAAAATCAAAAAGCCATATTCCAACAAAAAACTAGTTTACTGTCAATTTTAACACTTTTCTCAGTATTAAATAATGATTTATCTACTAGGCAACCAGGAAAGTGAATTTTTTAGAAGGCAAATTTAATAAATTAAAAATCAAAAAATCAAAATGCCAAATTCCAAGAAAAAACTAGTTTTCTGTCAATTTTATAACTTTTTTCAGTTTTAAAAAATGATTTTTCTACTAGGCAACCGGGAAAGTGAATTATTTAGAAGGCAAATTTAATAAATTAGAAATTAAAAAATCAAAATGCCAAATTCCAACAATAAAATAGCTTTCTGTCAATTTTAACAATTTTTTCAGTTTTAAAAAATGATTTTTCTACTAGGCAACCGGGAACGTGAATTATTTAGAAGGCAAATTTAATAAATTAGAAATTAAAAAATCAAAATGCCAAATTCCAACAATAAAATAGCTTTCGGCCAATTTTAACAATTTTTTCAGTTTTAAAAAATTATTTTTCTTCTAGGTAACCAGGAAAGTGAATTATTTAGAAGGCAAATTTAATAAATTAAAAATTAAAAAATCAAAATTCTAACAATGAAATAGCTTTCGGTCAATTTTAACAATTTTTTCAGTTTTAAAAAATTATTTTTCTACTAGGTAACCAGGAAAGTGAATTATTTAGAAGGCAAATTTAACAAAATAAAAATCAAAAATCAAAAAGCAAAATTCCAACAAAAAACTAGTTTTCTGTCACTTTTAACACTTTTTTCAGTTTTAAAAAATGATTTTTCTACTAGGCAACCAGGAAAGTGAATTATTTAGAAAGCAAATTTAATAAATTAAAAATTAAAAAATCAAAAAGCCAAATTCTAACAATAAAATAACTTTCTGTCAATTTAAACAATTTTTTCTGTTTTAAAAAATTATTTTTCTTCTAGGTAACCAGGAAAGTGAATTATTTAGAAGGCAAATTTAATAAATTAAAAATCAAAAAATCAAAAAGCCAAATTCCAACAAAAAACTAGTTTTCTGTCAATTTTAACTCTTTTTTCATTTTTAAAAAATGATTTTTCTACTAGGCAACCAGGAACGTGAATTATTTAGAATGTAAATTCAACAAATTAAAAATCAAAAAATCAAAATGCCAAATTCTAACAATGTAATTGATTCTGTCAATTCTATCAATTTTTTCAGTTTTAAAAATGATTTTTCTACTAAGCAACCAAGAAAGTGCATTATTTAGAAGGCAAATTTAATAAATTAAAAATCAAAAAATCAAAATGCCAAATTCCAACAAAAAACTAGTTTTTTGTCAATTTTATCACTTTTTTCAGTTTTAAAAAATGATTTTTCTACTAGGCAACCAGGAAAGTGAATTATTTAGAATGCAAATTTAATAAAATAAAAATTAAAAAATCGAAATGCCAAATTCTAACAATAAAATAACTTTCTGTCAATTTAAACAATTTTTTCTGTTTTAAAAAATTATTTTTCTACTAGGCAACCAGGAAAGCGAATTATTTAGAAGGCAAATTTAATAAATTAAAAATCAAAAAATCAAAAAGCCAAATTCCAACAAAAAACTAGTTTTCTGTCAATTTTAACTCTTTTTTCATTTTTAAAAAATGATTTTTCTACTAGGCAACCAGGATAGTGAATTATTTAGAATGCAAGTTCAATAAAATGAAAATCAAAAAATCAAAATGCCAAATTCTAACAATGTAATAGCTTTCTGTCAATTCTATCACTTTTTTCAGTTTTAAAAAATGATTTTTCTACAAGGTAACCAGGAAAGTGAATTATTTAGAATGCAAGTTCAATAAAATGAAAATCAAAAAATCAAAATGCCAAATTCTAACAATGTAATAGCTTTCTGTCAATTCTATCACTTTTTTCAGTTTTAAAAAATAATTTTTCTACTAGGCAACCAGAAAAGTGAATTATTTAGAATGCAAATTTAATAAATTAGAAAGTAAAAAATCAAAATGCCAAATTCCAATAATAAAACAGCTTTCTGTCAATTTTAACACTTTTTTCAGTTTTAACATATTATTTTTCTACTAGGCAACCAGGAAAGTGAATTATTTAGAAGGCAAATTTAATAAATTAGAAATTAAAAAATCAAAAAGCCAAATTCCAACAAAAAACTAGTTTTCTGTCAATTTTAAAACTTTTTTCAGTTTTAACAAATTATTTTTCTATTAGGCAACCAGGAAAGTGAATTATTTAGAAGGCAAATTTAATAAATTAAAAATCAAAAAATCAAAATGCCAAATTTTAACAATGTAATAGCTTTCTGTCAATTCTATCACTTTTTTCAGTTCTAAAAAATGATTTTTCTACTAGGCAACCAGGAAAGTGAATTATTGAGAATGCAAATTTAATAAATTAGAAAGTAAAAAATCAAAATGCCAAATTCCAATAATAAAACAGCTTTCTGTCAATTTTAACACTTTTTTCAGTTTTAAAAAATGATTTTTCTACTAGGCAACCAGGAAAGTGAATTATTTAGAAGGCAAATTTAATAAATTAGAAATTAAAAAATCAAAATGCCAAATTCCAACAATAAATTAGCTTTCTGTCATTTTTAACACTTTTTTCAGTTTCAAAAAATGATTTTTCTACTAGGAAACCAGGAAATTGAATTATTTAGAATGCAAATTTTATAAATTAAAAATCAAAATGCCAAATTCCAAAAAAAAAAATAGTTTTCTGTCAATTTTATCACTTTTTTCAGTTTTAAAAAATGATTTTTCTACTAGGCAACCAGGAAAGTGAATTATTTAGAAGGCAAATTTAATAAATTAAAAATCAAAAAATCAAAATGCCAAATTCCAACAATAAATTAGCTTTCTGTCAATTTTAACACTTTTTTCAGTTTTAAAAAATTATTTTTCTACTAGGCAACCAGGAAACTGAATTATAGCTATTTTATTGTTGGAATTTGGCATTTTGATTTTTTAATTTTTATTTTATTAAATTTGCCTTCTAAATAATTCACTTTCCTGGTTGCCTAGTAGAAAAGTCATTTTTTAAAACTGAAAAAAGTGTTAAAATTGACAGAAAACTAGTTTTTTGTTGGAATTTGGCTTTTTGATTTTTTAATTTCTAATTTATTAAATTTGCCTTCTTAATAATTCACTTTCCTGATTGCCTGGTAGAACAATCCTTTTTTAAAACCGAAAACAGTGATAAAATTGACAGAAAACTAGTTCTTTGTTGGATTGTGGCTTTTTTGATTTTTTGATTTTTAATTTATTAAATTTGCCTTCTAAATAATTCACTTTCCTGGTTACCTAGTAGAAAAATAATTTTTTAAAACTGAAAAAATTTGTTAAAATTGACCGAAAGCTATTTCATTGTTAGAATTTTGATTTTTTAATTTCTAATTTATTAAATTTGCCTTCTAAATAATTCACTTTCCTGGTTGCCTAGTAGAAAAATCATTTTTTAAACTTAAAAAATTGTTAAAATTGGCAGAAAGCTATTTTATTGTTGGAATTTGGCATTTAGATTTTTTGATTTTTAATTTATTAAATTTGCATTCTAAATAATTCACTTTCCTGGTTGCCTAGTAGAAAAATCATTTTTTAAAACTGAAAGAAGTGTTAAAATTGGCAGAAAACTACTTTATTGTTGGAATTTGGCATTTTGATTTTTTGATTTTTAATTTATTAAATTTGCCTTCTAAATAATTCACTTTCCTGGTTGCCTAGTAGAAAAATCATTTTTTAAAACTGAAAAAAATGCCGAAATTGACAGAAAACTAGTTTTTTGTTGAAATTTGGCATTTTGATTTTTTGATTTTTAATTTACAAAATTTGCCTTCTAAATAATTCACTTTCCTGGTTGCCTAGTAGAAAAATCATTTTTTAAAACTGGAAAAAGTGTTAAAATTGACAGAAAGCTATTTTATTGTTGGAATTTGGTATTTTGATATTTTTGATTTTTAATTTATTAATTTGCATTCTAAATAACTCACTTTCCTGGTTGCCTAGTAGAAAAATCATTTTTTAAAACTGAAAAAAGAGTTAAAATTGGCAGAAAGCTATTTTATTGTTGGAATTTGGCATTTTGATTTTTTGATTTTTAATTTATTAAATTTTCATTCTAAATAATTCACTTTCCTGGTTGCCTAGGAGAAAAATCATTTTTTAAAACTGAAAAAAGTGTTAAAATTGGCAGAAAGCTATTTTATTGTTGGAATTTGGCATTTTGATTTTTTTGATTTATAATTTATTAAATTTGCATTCTAAATAATTCACTTTCCTGGTTGCCTAGTAGAAAAATCATTTTTTAAAACTGAAAAAAGTGTTAAAATTGGCATAAAGCTATTTTATTATTGGAATTTGGCATTTTGATTTTTTGATTTTTAATTTATTAAATTTGCATTCTAAATAATTCACTTTCCTGGTTGCCTAGTAGAAAAATCATTTTTTAAAACTGAAAAAAGTGTTAAAATTGGCAGAAAGCTATTTTATTGTTGGAATTTGGCATTTTGATTTTTTGATTTTTAAGTTATTAAATTTGCATTCTAAATAATTCACTTTCCTGGTTGCCTAGTAGAAAAATCATTTTTTAAAACTGAAAAAAGTGTTAAAATTGGCAGAAAGCTATTTTATTGTTGGAATTTGGCATTTTGATTTTTTGATTTTTAATTTATTAAATTTGCATTCTAAATAATTCACTTTGCTGGTTGCCTAGTAGAAAAATCATTTTTTAAAACTGAAAAAAGTGTTGAAATTGGCAGAAAGCTATTTTATTTTTGGAATTTGGCATTTTGATTTTTTGATTTTTAATTTATTAAATTTGCATTCTAAATAATTCACTTTCCTTGTTGCCTAGTAGAAAAATCATTTTTTAAAACTGAAAAAAGTGTTAAAATTGGCAGAAAGCTATTTTATTGTTGGAATTTGGCATTTTGATTTTTTGATTTTTAAGTTATTAAATTTGCATTCTAAATAATTCACTTTCCTGGTTGCCTAGTAGAAAAATCATTTTTTAAAACTGAAAAAAGTGTTAAAATTGGCAGAAAGCTATTTTATTGTTGGAATTTGGCCTTTTGATTTTTTGATTTTTAATTTATTAAATTTGCATTCTAAATAATTCACTTTCCTGGTTGCCTAGTAGAAAAATCATTTTTTAAAACTGAAAAAAGTGTTAAAATTGACAGAAAGCTATTTTATTGTTGGAATTTGGCATTTTGATGTTTTGATTTTTAATTTATAGAATTTGCATTCTAAATAATTCACTTTCCTGGTTGCCTAGTAGAAAAATAATTTTTTAAAAGTGAAAAAAGTGTTAAAATTGGCAGAAAGCTATTTTATTGTTGGAATTTGGTATTTTTATTTCTTAATTTTTAATTTATTAAATTTGCATTCTAATTAATTCACTTTCCTGGTTGCCTAGTATTCATTTTTTAAAACTGAAAAAAGTGTTAAAATTGGCAGAAAGCTATTTTATTGTTGGAATTTGGCATTTTGATTTTTTAATTTTTAAGTTATTTAATTTGCATTCTAAATAATTCACTTTCCTGGTTGCCTAGTAGAAAAATCATTTTTTAAAACTGAAAAAAGTGTTAAAATTGGCAGGAAGCTATTTTATTGTTGGAATTTGGCATTTTGATTTTTTAATTTTTAATTTATTAAATTTGCATTCGAAATAATTCACTTTCCTGGTTACCTAGTAGAAAAATCATTTTTTAAAACTGAAAAAAGTGTTAAAATTGGCAGAAAGCTATTTTATTGTTTGAATTTGGCATTTTGATTCTTTGATTTTCAATTTATTAAATTTGCATTCTAAATAATTCACTTTCCTGGTTGCCTAGTAGAAAAATCATTTTTTAAAACTGAAAAAAGTGTTAAAATTGACAGAAAGCTATTTTATTGTTGGAATTTGGCATTTTGATTTTTTGATTTTTAATGTATTAAATTTGCATTCTAAATAATTCACTTTCCTGGTTGCCTAGTAGAAAAATCATTTTTTAAAACTAAAAAAAGTGTTCAAATTGGTAGAAAGCTACTTTATTGTTGGAATTTGGCATTTTGATTTTTTAATTTTTAATTTATTAAACTTGCATTCTAAATAATTCACTTTCCTGGTTGCCTAGTAGAAAAATCATTTTTTAAAACTGAAAAAAGTGTTAAAATTAACAGAAAGCTATTTTGTTGTTGGAATTTGGCATTTTGATTTTTTGATTTTTAATTTATTAAATTTGCATTCTAAATAATTCACTTTCCTGGTTGCCTAGTAGAAGAATCATTTTTTAAAACTGAAAAAAGTGTTAAAATTGGCAGAAAGCTATTTTATTGTTGGAATTTGGTATTTTGATTTTTTTGATTTTTAGTTTATTAAATTTGCATTCTAAATAATTCACTTTCCTGGTTGCCTAGTAGAAAAATCATTTTTCAAAACTGAAAAAAGTGTTAATATTGGCAGAAAGCTATTTTGTTGTTGGAATTTGGCATTTTGATTTTTTAATTTTTAAGTTATTTAATTTGCATTCTAAATAATTCACTTTCCTGGTTGCCTAGTAGAAAAATCATTTTTTAAAACTGAAAAAAGTGTTAAAATTAACAGAAAGCTATTTTATTGTTGGAATTTGGTATTTTGATTTTTTTGATTTTTAATTTATTAAATTTGCATTCTAAATAATTCACTTTCCTGGTTGCCTAGTAGAAAAATCATTTTTTAAAACTGAAAAAAAGTGTTCAAATTGGTAGAAAGCTACTTTATTGTTGGAATTTGGAATTTTGATTTTTTTGATTTTTAATTTATTAAATTTGCATTCTAAATAATTCACTTTCCTGGTTGCCTAGTAGAAAAATCATTTTTTAAAACTGAAGAAAGTGTTAATATTGGCAGAAAGCTATTTATTGTTGGAATTTGACAATTTTAATTTTTTGGATTTTTAATTTATTAAATTTGCATTCTAAATAATTCACTTTCCTGGTTGCCTAGTAGAAAAATCATTTTTTAAAACTGAAAAAAGTGTTAAAATTGGCAGAAAGCTATTTTATTGTTGGAATTTGGCATTTTGATTTTTTGATTTTTAATTTATTAAATTTGCATTCTAAATAATTCACTTTCCTGGTTGCCTAGTAGAAAAATCATTTTTTGAAAATAAAAAAAGTTTTAAAATTGGCAGAAAGCTATTTTATTGTTGGAATTTGACATTTTGATTTTTTGGATTTTTAATTTATTAAATTTGCATTCTAAATAATTCACTTTCCTGGTTGCCTAGAAGAGAAATAATTTTTTAAGACTGAAAAAAGTGTTAAAATTGACAGAAAGCTATTTTATTGTTGGAATTTGGTATTTTGATTCTTTGATTTTTAATTTATTAAATTTGCATTCTAAATAATTCACTTTCCTGGTTGCCTACTAGAAACATCATTTTTTAAAACTGAAAAAAGTGTTAAAGTTGGCAGAAAGCTACTTTATTGTTGGAATTTGGCATTTTGATTTTTTAATTTTTAATTTATTAAATTTGCATTCAAAATATTTCATTTTTCTGGTTGCCTAGTAGAAAAATCATTTTTTAAAACTGAAAAAAGTGTTAAAATTGGCAGAAAGCTATTTTATAGTTGGAATTTGGCATTTTGATTTTTTTGATTTATAATTTATTAAATTTGCATTCTAAATAATTCACTTTCCTGGTTGCCTAGTAGAAAAATCACTTTTTAAAACTGAAAAAAGCGTTAAAATTGACAGAAAGCTATTTTATTGTTGGAATTTGGCATTTTGATTTTTTGATTTTTAATTTATTAAATTTGCATTCTAAATATTTCACTTTCCTGGTTCCCTAGTAGAAAAATCATTTTTTAAAACTGAAAAAAATGTTAAAATTGACAGAAAGCTATTTTATTGTTGGATTTTGGTATTTTGCTTTTTTTGATTTTTAATTTATTAAATTTGCATTCTAAATAATTCACTTTCCTGGTTGCCTAGTAGAAAATTCATTTTTCAAAACTGAAAAAAGTGTTAAAATGGCAGAAAGCTATTTTATTGTTGGATTTGACATTTTGATTTTTTGATTTTTAATTTATTAAATTTGCATTCTAAATAATTCACTTTCCTGGTTGCCTAGTAGAAAAATCATTTTTTAAAACTGAAAAAAGCGTTAAAATTGACAGAAAGCTATTTTATTGTTGGAATTTGGCATTTTGATTTTTTTTGATTTTTAATTTATTAAATTTGCATTCTAAATAATTCACTTTCCTGGTTGCCTAGTAGAAAAATCATTTTTTAAAACTGTAAAAAGTGTTAAAATTGGCAGAAAGCTATATTATTGTTGTAATTTGGCATTTTGATTTTTTGATTTTTAATTTATTAAATTTGCATTCTAATTAATTCACTTTCCTGGTTGCCTAGTAGAAAAATCATTTTTTAAAAATGAAAAAAGTATTAAAATTCGCAGAAAGCTATTTGATTGTTGGAATTTGGCATTTTGATTTTTTTTGATTTTTAATTTATTAAATTTGCATTCCTAATAATTCACTTTCCTGGTTGCTTAGTAGAAAAATCATTTTTTAAAACTGAAAAAAGTGTTAAAATTGTCAGAAATCTATTTTATTGTTGGAATTTGGAATTTTGATTTTTGATTTTTAATTTATTAAATTTGCATTCTAAATAATTCACTTTCCTGGTTGCCTAGTAGAAAAATCATTTTTTAAAACTGAAAAAAGTGTTAATATTGGCAGAAAGCTATTTATTGTTGGAATTTGACATTTTGATTTTTTGGATTTTTAATTTATTAAATTTGCATTCTAAATAATTCACTTTCCTGGTTGCCTAGTAGAAAAATCATTTTTTAAAACTGAAAAAAAGTGTTAAAATTGACAGAAAGCTACTTTATTGTTGGAATTTGGAATTTTGATTTTTTTGATTTTTAATTTTTTTCTAAATTTGCATTCTAAATAATTCACTTTCCTGGTTGCCTAGTAGAAAAATCATTTTTTAAAACTGAAAAAAGTGTTAATATTGGCAGAAAGCTATTTATTGTTGGAATTTGACATTTTGATTTTTTGGATTTTTAATTTATTAAATTTGCATTCTAAATAATTCACTTTCCTGGTTGCCTAGTAGAAAAATCATTTTTTAAAACTGAAAAAAGTGTTAAAATTGGCAGAAAGCTATTTTATTGTTGGAATTTGGCATTTTGATTTTTTGATTTTTAATTTATTAAATTTGCATTCTAAATAATTCACTTTCCTGGTTGCCTAGTAGAAAAATCATTTTTTAAAACTGAAAAAAGTGTTAATATTGGCAGAAAGCTATTTATTGTTGGAATTTGACATTTTGATTTTTTGGATTTTTAATTTATTAAATTTGCATTCTAAATAATTCACTTTCCTGGTTGCCTAGTAGAAAAATCATTTTTTAAAACTGAAAAAAAGTGTTAAAATTGACTGAAAGCTACTTTATTGTTGGAATTTGGAATTTTGATTTTTTTGATTTTTAATTTATTAAATTTGCATTCTAAATAATTCACTTTCCTGGTTGCCTAGTAGAAAAATCATTTTTTAAAACTGAAAAAATTGTTAATATTGGCAGAAAGCTATTTATTAATGGAATTTGACATTTTGATTTTTTGGATTTTTAATTTATTAAATTTGCATTCTAAATAATTCACTTTCCTGGTTGCCTAGTAGAAAAATCATTTTTTAAAACTGAAAAAAGTGTTAAAATTGGCAGAAAGCTATTTTATTGTTGGAATTTGGCATTTTGATTTTTTGATTTTTAATTTATTAAATTTGCATTCTAAATAATTCACTTTCCTGGTTGCCTAGGAGAAAAATCATTTTTTGAAAATAAAAAAAGTGTTAAAATTGGCAGAAAGCTATTTTATTGTTGGAATTTGACATTTTGATTTTTTGGATTTTTAATTTATTAAATTTGCATTCTAAATAATTCACTTTCCTGGTTGCCTAGTAGAAAAATAATTTTTTAAAACTGAAAAAAGTGTTAAAATTGACAGAAAGCTATTTTATTGTTTGAATTTGGCGTTTTGATTCTTTGATTTTCAATTTATTAAATTTGCATTCTAAATAATTCACTTTCCTGGTTGCCTAGTAGAAAAATCATTTTTTAAAACTGAAAAAAGTGTTAAAATTGGCAGATAGCTATTTTATTGTTTGAATTTGGTATTTTGATTCTTTTATTTTTAATTTATTAAATTTGCATTCTAAATAATTCACTTTCCTGGTTGCCTAGTAGAAAAATCATTTTTTAAAACTGAAAAAAGTGTTAAAATTGACAGAAAGCTATTTTATTGTTGGAATTTGGTATTTCGATTTTTTTGATTTTTAATTTATTAAATTTGCATTCTAAATAATTCACTTTCCTGGTTGCCTAGTAGAAAAATCATTTTTTAAAACTGAAAAAATTGTTAATATTGGCAGAAAGCTATTTATTAATGGAATTTGACATTTTGATTTTTTGGATTTTTAATTTATTAAATTTGCATTCTAAATAATTCACTTTCCTGGTTGCCTAGTAGAAAAATCATTTTTTAAAACTGAAAAAAGTGTTAAAATTGGCAGAAAGCTATTTTATTGTTGGAATTTGGTATTTTGATTCTTTTATTTTTAATTTATTAAATTTGCATTCTAAATAGTTCACTTTCCTGGTTGCCTAGGAGAAAAATCATTTTTTGAAAATAAAAAAAGTGTTAAAATTGGCAGAAAGCTATTTTATTGTTGGAATTTGACATTTTGATTTTTTGGATTTTTAATTTATTAAATTTGCATTCTAAATAATTCACTTTCCTGGTTGCCTAGTAGAAAAATCATTTTTTAAAACTGAAAAAAGTGTTAAAATTGGCAGATAGCTATTTTATTGTTTGAATTTGGTATTTTGATTCTTTTATTTTTAATTTATTAAATTTGCATTCTAAATAATTCACTTTCCTGGTTGCCTAGGAGAAAAATCATTTTTTGAAAATAAAAAAAGTGTTAAAATTGGCAGAAAGCTATTTTATTGTTGGAATTTGACATTTTGATTTTTTTTGATTTTTAATTTATTAAATTTGCATTCTAAATAATTCACTTTCCTGGTTGCCTAGTAGAAAAATCATTTTTTAAAACTGAAAAAAGTGTTAAAATTGGCAGAAAGCTATTTTATTGTTGGAATTTGGCATTTTGATTTTTTGATTTTTAATTAATTAAATTTGCATTCTAAATAATTCACTTTCCTGGTTGCCTAGTAGAAAAATCATTTTTTGAAAATGAAAAAAGTGTTAAAATTGGCAGAAAGCTATTTTATTGTTGGAATTTGACATTTTGATTTTTTGGATTTTTAATTTATTAAATTTGTATTCTAAATAATTCACTTTCCTGGTTGCCTAGTAGAGAAATAATTTTTTAAGACTGAAAAAAGTGTTAAAATTGACAGAAAGCTATTTTATTGTTGGAATTTGGTATTTTGATTCTTTGATTTTTAATTTATTAAATTTGCATTCTAAATAATTCACTTTCCTGGTTGCCTACTAGAAACATCATTTTTTAAAACTGAAAAAAGTGTTAAAGTTGGCAGAAAGCTACTTTATTGTTGGAATTTGGCATTTTGATTTTTTAATTTTTAATTTATTAAATTTGCATTCAAAATAATTCATTTTTCTGGTTGCCTAGTAGAAAAATCATTTTTTAAAACTGAAAAAAGTGTTAAAATTGGCAGAAAGCTATTTTATAGTTGGAATTTGGCATTTTGATTTTTTTGATTTATAATTTATTAAATTTGCATTCTAAATAATTCACTTTCCTGGTTGCCTAGTAGAAAAATCACTTTTTAAAACTGAAAAAAGCGTTAAAATTGACAGAAAGCTATTTTATTGTTGGAATTTGGCATTTTGATTTTTTGATTTTTAATTTATTAAATTTGTATTCTAAATAATTCACTTTCCTGGTTCCCTAGTAGAAAAATCATTTTTTAAAACTGAAAAAAGTGTTAAAATTGACAGAAAGCTATTTTATTGTTGGATTTTGGTATTTTGCTTTTTTTGATTTTTAATTTATTAAATTTGCATTCTAAATAATTCACTTTCCTGGTTGCCTAGTAGAAAATTCATTTTTCAAAACTGAAAAAAGTGTTAAAATGGCAGAAAGCTATTTTATTGTTGGATTTGGCATTTTGATTTTTTAATTTTTAATTTATTAAATTTGCATTCTAAATAATTCACTTTCCTGGTTGCCTAGTAGAAAAATCATTTTTTCATCATTCAAAATCATTAAAACTGAAAAAAGCGTTAAAATTGACAGAAAGCTATTTTATTGTTGGAATTTGGCATTTTGATTTTTTTTGATTTTTAATTTATTAAATTTGCATTCTAAATAATTCACTTTCCTGGTTGCCTAGTAGAAAAATCATTTTTTAAAACTGTAAAAAGTGTTAAAATTGGCAGAAAGCTATATTATTGTTGGAATTTGGCATTTTGATTTTTTGATTTTTAATTTATTAAATTTGCATTCTAATTAATTCACTTTCCTGGTTGCCTAGTAGAAAAATCATTTTTTAAAACTGAAAAAAGTGTTAAAATTCGCAGAAAGCTATTTGATTGTTGGAATTTGGCATTTTGATTTTTTTTGATTTTTAATTTATTAAATTTGCATTCCTAATAATTCACTTTCCTGGTTGCCTAGTAGAAAAATCATTTTTTAAAACTGAAAAAAGTGTTAAAATTGGCAGAAAGCTATTTTATTGTTGGAATTTGGCATTTTGATTTTTGATTTTCAATTTATTAAATTTGCATTCTAAATAATTCACTTTCCTGGTTGCCTAGTAGAAAAATCATTTTTTAAAACTGAAAAAAGTGTTAATATTGGCAGAAAGCTATTTATTGTTGGAATTTGACATTTTGATTTTTTGGATTTTTAATTTATTAAATTTGCATTCTAAATAATTCACTTTCCTGGTTGCCTAGTAGAAAAATCATTTTTTAAAACTGAAAAAAAGTGTTAAAATTGACAGAAAGCTACTTTATTGTTGGAATTTGGAATTTTGATTTTTTTGATTTTTAATTTATTAAATTTGCATTCTAAATAATTCACTTTCCTGGTTGCCTAGTAGAAAAATCATTTTTTAAAACTGAAAAAAGTGTTAATATTGGCAGAAAGCTATTTATTGTTGGAATTTGACATTTTGATTTTTTGGATTTTTAATTTATTAAATTTGCATTCTAAATAATTCACTTTCCTGGTTGCCTAGTAGAAAAATCATTTTTTAAAACTGAAAAAAGTGTTAAAATTGGCAGAAAGCTATTTTATTGTTGGAATTTGGCATTTTGATTTTTTGATTTTTAATTTATTAAATTTGCATTCTAAATAATTCACTTTCCTGGTTGCCTAGTAGAAAAATCATTTTTTGAAAATGAAAAAAGTGTTAAAATTGGCAGAAAGCTATTTTATTGTTGGAATTTGACATTTTGATTTTTTGGATTTTTAATTTATTAAATTTGCATTCTAAATAATTCACTTTCCTGGTTGCCTAGTAGAAAAATCATTTTTTAAAACTGAAAAAAGTGTTAAAATTGACAGAAAGCTTTTTTATTGTTGGAATTTGGTATTTTGATTCTTTGATTTTTAATTTATTAAATTTGCATTCTAAATAATTCACTTTACTGGTTGCCTACTAGAAATATCATTTTTTAAAACTGAAAAAAGTGTTAAAGTTGGCAGAAAGCTACTTTATTGTTGGAATTTGGCATTTTGATTTTTTAATTTTTAATTTATTAAATTTGCATTCAAAATAATTCATTTTTCTGGTTGCCTAGTAGAAAAATCATTTTTTAAAACTGAAAAAAGTGTTAAAATTGGCAGAAAGCTATTTTATAGTTGGAATTTGGCATTTTGATTTTTTTGATTTATAATTTATTAAATTTGCATTCTAAATAATTCACTTTCCTGGTTGCCTAGTAGAAAAATCATTTTTTAAAACTGAAAAAAGCGTTAAAATTGACAGAAAGCTATTTTATTGTTGGAATTTGGCATTTTGATTTTTTAATTTTTAATTTATTAAATTTGCATTCTAAATAATTCACTTTCCTGGTTCCCTAGTAGAAAAATCATTTTCTAAAACTGAAAGTGTTAAAATTGACAGAAAGCTATTTTATTGTTGGATTTTGGTATTTTGCTTTTTTTGATTTTTAATTTATTAAATTTGCATTCTAAATAATTCACTTTCCTGGTTGCCTAGTAGGAAATTCATTTTTCAAAACTGAAAAAAGTGTTAAAATGGCAGAAAGCTATTTTATTGTTGGATTTGGCATTTTGATTTTTTGATTTTTAATTTATTAAATTTGCATTCTAAATAATTCACTTTCCTGGTTGCCTAGTAGAAAAATCATTTTTTAAAACTGTAAAAAGTGTTAAAATTGGCAGAAAGCTATTTTATTGTTGGAATTTGGCATTTTGATTTTTTGATTTTTAATTTATTAAATTTGCATTCTAATTAATTCACTTTCCTGGTTGCCTAGTAGAAAAATCATTTTTTAAAACTGAAAAAAGTGTTAAAATTCGCAGAAAGCTATTTTATTGTTGGAATTTGGCATTTTGATTTTTTTTGATTTTTAATTTATTAAATTTGCATTCCTAATAATTCACTTTCCTGGTTGCCTAGTAGAAAAATCATTTTTTAAAACTGAAAAAAGTGTTAAAATTGGCAGAAAGCTATTTTATTGTTGGAATTTGGCATTTTGATTTTTGATTTTTAATTTATTAAATTTGCATTCTAAATAATTCACTTTCCTGGTTGCCTAGTAGAAAAATCATTTTTTAAAACTGAAAAAAGTGTTAAAATTGACAGAAAGCTATTTTATTGTTGGAATTTGGTATTTTGATTCTTTGATTTTTAATTTATTAAATTTGCATTCTAAATAATTCACTTTCCTGGTTGCCTACTAGAAACATCATTTTTTAAAATTGAAAAAAGTGTTAAAATTGGCAGAAAGCTATTTTATTGTTGGAATTTGGCATTTTGATTTTTTGATTTTAAATTTATTAAATTTGCATTCTAAATAATTCACTTTCCTGGTTGCCTTGTAGAAAAATCATTTTTTAAAACTGAAAAAAGTGTTAAAATTGGCAGAAAGCTATTTTATAGTTGGAATTTGGCATTTTGATTTTTTTGATTTATAATTTATTAAATTTGCATTCTAAATAATTCACTTTCCTGGTTGCCTAGTAGAAAAATTATTTTTTAAAACTGAAAAAAGCGTTAAAATTGACAGAAAGCTATTTTATTGTTGGAATTTGGCATTTTGATTTTTTGATTTTTAATTTATTAAATTTGCATTCTACATATTTCACTTTCCTGGTTCCCTAGTAGAAAAATCATTTTCTAAAACTGAAAAAAGTGTTAAAATTGACAGAAAGCTATTTTATTGTTGGATTTTGGTATTTTGCTTTTTTTGATTTTTAATTTATTAAATTTGCATTCTAAATAATTCACTTTCCTGGTTGCCTAGTAGAAAATTCATTTTTCAAAACTGAAAAAAGTGTTAAAATGGCAGAAAGCTATTTTATTGTTGGATTTGGCATTCTGATTTTTTGATTTTTAATTTATTAAATTTGCATTCTAAATAATTCACTTTCCTGGTTGCCTAGTAGAAAAATCATTTTTTAAAACTGAAAAAAGCGTTAAAATTGACAGAAAGCTATTTTATTGTTGGAATTTGGCATTTTGATTTTTTTTGATTTTTAATTTATTAAATTTGCATTCTAAATAATTCACTTTCCTGGTTGCCTAGTAGAAAAATCATTTTTTAAAACTGAAAAAAGTGTTAAAATTGGCAGAAAACTATTTCATTGTTGGATTTGGCATTTTGATTTTTTGATTTTTAATTTATTAAATTTGCATTCTAAATAATTCACTTTCCTGGTTGCCTACTAGAAACATCATTTTTTAAAATTGAAAAAAGTGTTAAAATTGGCAGAAAGCTATTTTATTGTTGGAATTTGGCATTTTGATTTTTTGATTTTTAATTTATTAAATTTGCATTCTAAATAATTCACTTTCCTGGTTGCCTAGTAGAAAAATCATTTTTTAAAACTGAAAAAAGTGTTAAAATTGGCAGAAAGCTATTTTATTGTTGGAATTTGGCATTTTGATTATTTCTGATTTTTAATTTTATAAATTTGCATTCCTAATACTTCACTTTCCTGGTTGCCTAGTAGAAAAATCATTTTTTAAAACTGAAAAAAGTGTTAAAATTGGCAGAAAACTATTTTATTGTTGGAATTTGGCATTTTGATTTTTTGATTTTTAATTTATTAAATTTGCATTCTAAATAATTCACTTTCCTGGTTGCCTAGTAGAAAAATCATTTTTTAAAACTGAAAAAAGTGTTAAAATTGGCAGAAAGCTATTTTATTGTTGGAATTTGGCATTTTGATTTTTTGATTTTTAATTTATTAAATTTGCATTCTAAATAATTCACTTTCCTGGTTGCCTAGTAGAAAAATCATTTTTTAAAACTGAAAAAAGTGTTAAAATTGGCAGAAAGCTATTTTATTGTTGGAATTTGGCATTTTGATTTTTAATTTATTAAATTTGCATTCTAAATAATTCACTTTCCTGGTTGCCTAGTAGAAAAATCATTTTTTAAAACTGAAAAAAGTGTTAAAATTGGCAGAAAGCTATTTTATTTTTGGAATTTGGCATTTTGATTTTTAATTTATTAAATTTGCATTCCTAATAATTCACTTTCCTGGTTGCCTAGTCGAAAAATCATTTTTTAAAACTGAAAAAAGCGTTAAAATTGACAGAAAGCTATTTTATTGTTGGAATTTGGCATTTTGATTTTTTGATTTTTAATTTATTAAATTTGCATTCTAAATAATTCACTTTCCTGGTTGCCTAGTAGAAAAATCATTTTTTAAAACTGAAAAAAGTGTTAAAATTGGCAGAAAGCTATTTTATTGTTGTTATTTGGCATTTTGATTTTTTGATTTTTAATTTATTAAATTTGCATTCTAAATAATTCACTTTCCTGGTTGCCTAGTAGAAAAATCATTTTTTAAAACTGAAAAAAGTGGTAAAATTGGCAGAATGCTATTTTATTGTTGGAATTTGGCATTTTGATTTTTTTGATTTATAATTTATTAAATTTGCATTCTAAATAATTCACTTTCCTGGTTGCCTAGTAGAAAAATCATTTTTTAAAACTGAAAAAAGCGTTAAAATTGACAGAAAGCTATTTTATTGTTGGAATTTGGCATTTTGATTTTTTGATTTTTAATTTATTAAATTTGCATTCTAAATAATTCACTTTCCTGGTTGCCTAGTAGAAAAATCATTTTTTAAAACTGAAAAAAGTGTTAAAATTGGCAGAAAGCTATTTTATTGTTGTTATTTGGCATTTTGATTTTTTGATTTTTAATTTATTAAATTTGCATTCTAAATAATTCACTTTCCTGGTTGCCTAGTAGAAAAATCATTTTTGAAAACTGAAAAAAGCGTTAAAATTGACAGAAAGCTATTTTATTCTTGGAATTTGGCATTTTGATTTTTTGATTTTTAATTTATTAAATTTGCATTCTAAATAATTCACTTTCCTGGTTGCCTAGTAGAAAAATCATTTTTTAAAACTGAAAAAAGCGTTAAAATTGACAGAAAGCTATTTTATTGTTGGTTTTTGGCATTTTGATTTTTTGATTTTTAATTTATTAAATTTGCATTCTAAATAATTCACTTTACTGGTTGCCTAGTTGGAATTTGGCATTTTGATTTTTTGATTTTTAATTTATTAAATTTGCATTCTAAATAATTCACTTTCCTGGTTGCCTAGTAGAAAAATCATTTTTCAAAACTGAAAAAAGTGTTAAAATTGGCAGAATGCTATTTTATTGTTGGATTTGGCATTTTGATTTTTTGATTTTTAAATTATTAAATTTGCATTCTAAATAATTCACTTTCCTGGTTGCCTAGTAGAATAATCATTTTTTAAAACTGAAAAAAGCGTTAAAATTGACAGAAAGCTATTTTATTGTTGGAATTTGGCATTTTAATTTTTTGATTTTTAATTTATTAAATTTGCATTCTAAATAATTCACTTTCCTGGTTGCCTAGTAGAAAAATCATTTTTTAAAACTGAAAAAAGTGTTAAAATTGGCAGAAAGCTATTTTATTGTTGGAATTTGGTATTTTGATTTTTTTGATTTTTAATTTATTGAATTTGCATTCTAAATAATTCACTTTCCTGGTTGCCTAGTAGAAAAATCATTTTTTAAAACTGAAAAAAGTGTTAAAATTGGCAGAAAGCTATTTTATTGTTGGAATTTGGCATTTTAATTTTTTGATTTTTAATTTATTAAATTTGCATTCTAAATAATTCACTTTCCTGGTTGCCTAGTAGAAAAATCATTTTTTAAAACTGAAAAAAGTGTTAAAATTGGCAGAAAGCTATTTTATTGTTGGAATTTGGTATTTTGATTTTTTTGATTTTTAATTTATTGAATTTGCATTCTAAATAATTCACTTTCCTGGTTGCCTAGTAGAAAAATCATTTTTTAAAACTGAAAAAAGTGTTAAAATTGGCAGAAAGCTATTTTATTGTTGGAATTTGACATTTTGATTTTTTGATTTTTATTTTATTAAATTTGCATTCTAAATAATTCACTTTCCTGGTTGCCTAGTAGAAAAATCATTTTTTAAAACTGAAAAAAGTGTTAAAATTGGCAGAAAGCTATTTTATTGTTGGAATTTGGTATTTTGATTTTTTTGATTTTTAATTTATTGAATTTGCATTCTAAATAATTCACTTTCCTGGTTGCCTAGTAGAAAAATCATTTTTTAAAACTGAAAAAATCGTTAAAATTGACAGAAAGCTATATTATTGTTGGAATTTGGCATTTTAATTTTTTGATTTTTAATTTATTAAATTTGCATTCTAAATAATTCACTTTCCTGGTTGCCTAGTAGAAAAATCATTTTTTAAAACTGAAAAAAGTGTTAAAATTGGCAGAAAGCTATTTTATTGTTGGAATTTGGCATTTTGATTTTTTTTGATTTTTAATTTATTAAATTTGCATTCCTAATAATTCATTTTCCTGGTTGCCTAGTAGAAAAATCATTTTTTAAAACTGAAAAAAGTGTTAAAATTGGCAGAAAGCTATTTTATTGTTGGAATTTGACATTTTGATTTTTTGATTTTTATTTTATTAAATTTGCATTCTAAATAATTCACTTTCCTGGTTGCCTAGTAGAAAAATCATTTTTTAAAACTGAAAAAAGTGTTAAAATTGACAGAAAGCTATTTTATTGTTGGAATTTGGTATTTTGCTTTTTTTGATTTTTAATTTATTGAATTTGCATTCTAAATAATTCACTTTCCTGGTTGCCTAGTAGAAAAATCATTTTTCAAAACTGAAAAAAGTGTTAAAATTGGCAGAAAGCTATTTTATTGTTGGAATTTGACATTTTGATTTTTTGATTTTTATTTTATTAAATTTGCTATCTAAATAATTCACTTTCCTGGTTGCCTAGTAGAAAAATCATTTTTTAAAACTGAAAAAAGTGTTAAAATTGACAGAAAGATATTTTATTGTTGGAATTTGGTATTTTGATTTTTTTGATTTTTAATTTATTGAATTTGCATTCTAAATAATTCACTTTCCTGGTTGCCTAGTAGAAAAATCATTTTTCAAAACTGAAAAAAGTGTTAAAATTGGCAGAAAGCTATTTTATTGTTGGAATTTGGCAGTTTGATTTTTTAATTTCTAATATTTTAAATTTGCCTTCAACTAATTCACTTTCCTGGTTGCCTAGTAGAAAAATCATTTTTTAAAACTGAAAAAAGCGTTAAAATTGACAGAAAGCTATTTTATTGTTGGAATTTGGCATTTTGATTTTTTGATTTTTAATTTATTAAATTTGCATTCTAAATAATTCACTTTCCTGGTTGCCTAGTAGAAAAATCATTTTTCAAAACTGAAAAAAGTGTTAAAATTGGCAGAAAGCTATTTTATTGTTGGATTTGGCATTTTGATTTTTTGATTTTTAAATTATTAAATTTGCATTCTAAATAATTCACTTTCCTGGTTGCCTAGTAGAAAAATCATTTTTTAAAACTGAAAAAAGCGTTAAAATTGACAGAAAGCTGTTTTATTGTTGGAATTTGGCATTTTAATTTTTTGATTTTTAATTTATTAAATTTGCATTCTAAATAATTCACTTTCCTGGTAGTGGAATTTGGCATTTTGATTTTTTGATTTTTAATTTATTAATTTTGCATTCTAAATAATTCACTTTCCTGGTTGCCTAGTAGAAAAATCATTTTTTAAAACTGAAAAAAGTGTTAAAATTGGCAGAAAGCTATTTTATTGTTGGAATTTGGCATTTTGATTTTTAATTTATTAAATTTGCATTCTAAATAATTCACTTTCCTGGTTGCCTAGTAGAAAAATCATTTTTTAAAACTGAAAAAAGTGTTAAAATTGGCAGAAAGCTATTTTATTTTTGGAATTTGGCATTTTGATTTTTAATTTATTAAATTTGCATTCCTAATAATTCACTTTCCTGGTTGCCTAGTCGAAAAATCATTTTTTAAAACTGAAAAAAGCGTTAAAATTGACAGAAAGCTATTTTATTGTTGGAATTTGGCATTTTGATTTTTTGATTTTTAATTTATTAAATTTGCATTCTAAATAATTCACTTTCCTGGTTGCCTAGTAGAAAAATCATTTTTTAAAACTGAAAAAAGTGTTAAAATTGGCAGAAAGCTATTTTATTGTTGGAATTTGGCATTTTGATTTTTTGATTTTTAATTTATTAAATTTGCATTCTAAATAATTCACTTTCCTGGTTGCCTAGTAGAAAAATCATTTTTTAAAACTGAAAAAAGTGTTAAAATTGGCAGAAAGCTATTTTATTGTTGTTATTTGGCATTTTGATTTTTTGATTTTTAATTTATTAAATTTGCATTCCTAATAATTCACTTTCCTGGTTGCCTAGTAGAAAAATCATTTTTTAAAACTGAAAAAAGTGTTAAAATTGGCAGAAAGCTATTTTATTGTTGTTATTTGGCATTTTGATTTTTTGATTTTTAATTTATTAAATTTGCATTCTAAATAATTCACTTTCCTGGTTGCCTAGTAGAAAAATCATTTTTTAAAACTGAAAAAAGTGGTAAAATTGGCAGAATGCTATTTTATTGTTGGAATTTGGCATTTTGATTTTTTTGATTTATAATTTATTAAATTTGCATTCTAAATAATTCACTTTCCTGGTTGCCTAGTAGAAAAATCATTTTTGAAAACTGAAAAAAGCGTTAAAATTGACAGAAAGCTATTTTATTCTTGGAATTTGGCATTTTGATTTTTTGATTTTTAATTTATTAAATTTGCATTCTAAATAATTCACTTTCCTGGTTGCCTAGTAGAAAAATCATTTTTTAAAACTGAAAAAAGCGTTAAAATTGACAGAAAGCTATTTTATTGTTGGAATTTGGCATTTTGATTTTTAATTTATTAAATTTGCATTCCTAATAATTCACTTTCCTGGTTGCCTAGTCGAAAAATCATTTTTTAAAACTGAAAAAAGCGTTAAAATTGACAGAAAGCTATTTTATTGTTGGAATTTGGCATTTTGATTTTTTGATTTTTAATTTATTAAATTTGCATTCTAAATAATTCACTTTCCTGGTTGCCTAGTAGAAAAATCATTTTTTAAAACTGAAAAAAGTGTTAAAATTGGCAGAAAGCTATTTTATTGTTGGAATTTGGTATTTTGCTTTTTTTGATTTTTAATTTATTAAATTTGCATTCTAAATAATTCACTTTCCTGGTTGCCTAGTAGAAAAATCATTTTTTAAAACTGAAAAAAGTGTTAAAATTGGCAGAAAACTATTTCATTGTTGGAATTTGGCATTTTGATTTTTTTTGATTTTTAATTTATTAAATTTGCATTCTAAATAATTCACTTTCCTGGTTGCCTAGTAGAAAAATCATTTTTCAAAACTGAAAAAAGTGTTAAAATGGCAGAAAGCTATTTTATTGTTGGATTTGGCATTTTGATTTTTTTTGATTTTTAATTTATTAAATTTGCATTCTAAATAATTCACTTTCCTGGTTGCCTAGTAGAAAAATCATTTTTTAAAACTGAAAAAAGTGTTAAAATTGGCAGAAAACTATTTCATTGTTGGATTTGGCATTTTGATTTTTTGATTTTTAATTTATTAAATTTGCATTCTAAATAATTCACTTTCCTGGTTGCCTAGTAGAAAAATCATTTTTTAAAACTGAAAAAAGCGTTAAAATTGACAGAAAGCTATTTTATTGTTGGAATTTTGCATTTTGATTTTTTTTGATTTTTAATTTATTAAATTTGCATTCTAAATAATTCACTTTCCTGGTTGCCTAGTAGAAAAATCATTTTTTAAAACTGAAAAAAGTGTTAAAATTGGCAGAAAACTATTTCATTGTTGGATTTGGCATTTTGATTTTTTGATTTTTAATTTATTAAATTTGCATTCTAAATAATTCACTTTCCTGGTTGCCTACTAGAAACATCATTTTTTAAAATTGAAAAAAGTGTTAAAATTGGCAGAAAGCTATTTTATTGTTGGAATTTGTCATTTTGATTTTTTGATTTTTAATTTATTAAATTTGCATTCTAAATAATTCACTTTCCTGGTTGCCTAGTAGAAAAATCATTTTTTAAAACTGAAAAAAGTGTTAAAATTGGCAGAAAGCTATTTTATTGTTGGAATTTGGCATTTTGATTATTTCTGATTTTTAATTTTATAAATTTGCATTCCTAATACTTCACTTTCCTGGTTGCCTAGTAGAAAAATCATTTTTTAAAACTGAAAAAAGTGTTAAAATTGGCAGAAAACTATTTTATTGTTGGAATTTGGCATTTTGATTTTTTGATTTTTAATTTATTAAATTTGCATTCTAAATAATTCACTTTCCTGGTTGCCTAGTAGAAAAATCATTTTTTAAAACTGAAAAAAGTGTTAAAATTGGCAGAAAGCTATTTTATTGTTGGAATTTGGCATTTTGATTTTTTGATTTTTAATTTATTAAATTTGCATTCTAAATAATTCACTTTCCTGGTTGCCTAGTAGAAAAATCATTTTTTAAAACTGAAAAAAGTGTTAAAATTGGCAGAAAGCTATTTTATTGTTGGAATTTGGCATTTTGATTTTTAATTTATTAAATTTGCATTCTAAATAATTCACTTTCCTGGTTGCCTAGTAGAAAAATCATTTTTTAAAACTGAAAAAAGTGTTAAAATTGGCAGAAAGCTATTTTATTTTTGGAATTTGGCATTTTGATTTTTAATTTATTAAATTTGCATTCCTAATAATTCACTTTCCTGGTTGCCTAGTCGAAAAATCATTTTTTAAAACTGAAAAAAGCGTTAAAATTGACAGAAAGCTATTTTATTGTTGGAATTTGGCATTTTGATTTTTTGATTTTTAATTTATTAAATTTGCATTCTAAATAATTCACTTTCCTGGTTGCCTAGTAGAAAAATCATTTTTTAAAACTGAAAAAAGTGTTAAAATTGGCAGAAAGCTATTTTATTGTTGGAATTTGGCATTTTGATTTTTTGATTTTTAATTTATTAAATTTGCATTCTAAATAATTCACTTTCCTGGTTGCCTAGTAGAAAAATCATTTTTTAAAACTGAAAAAAGTGTTAAAATTGGCAGAAAGCTATTTTATTGTTGTTATTTGGCATTTTGATTTTTTGATTTTTAATTTATTAAATTTGCATTCCTAATAATTCACTTTCCTGGTTGCCTAGTAGAAAAATCATTTTTTAAAACTGAAAAAAGTGTTAAAATTGGCAGAAAGCTATTTTATTGTTGGATTTGGCATTTTGATTTTTTGATTTTTAAATTATTAAATTTGCATTCTAAATAATTCACTTTCCTGGTTGCCTAGTAGAAAAATCATTTTTTAAAACTGAAAAAAGCGTTAAAATTGACAGAAAGCTATTTTATTGTTGGAATTTGGCATTTTAATTTTTTGATTTTTAATTTATTAAATTTGCATTCTAAATAATTCACTTTCCTGGTAGTGGAATTTGGCATTTTGATTTTTTGATTTTTAATTTATTAATTTTGCATTCTAAATAGTTCACTTTCCTGGTTGCCTAGTAGTAAATCATTTTTTAAAACTGAAAAAAGTGTTAAAATTGGCAGAAAGCTATTTTATTGTTGGAATTTGGCATTTTGATTTTTAATTTATTAAATTTGCATTCTAAATAATTCACTTTCCTGGTTGCCTAGTAGAAAAATCATTTTTTAAAACTGAAAAAAGTGTTAAAATTGGCAGAAAGCTATTTTATTTTTGGAATTTGGCATTTTGATTTTTAATTTATTAAATTTGCATTCCTAATAATTCACTTTCCTGGTTGCCTAGTCGAAAAATCATTTTTTAAAACTGAAAAAAGCGTTAAAATTGACAGAAAGCTATTTTATTGTTGGAATTTGGCATTTTGATTTTTTGATTTTTAATTTATTAAATTTGCATTCTAAATAATTCACTTTCCTGGTTGCCTAGTAGAAAAATCATTTTTAAAAACTGAAAAAAGTGTTAAAATTGGCAGAAAGCTATTTTATTGTTGGAATTTGGCATTTTGATTTTTTGATTTTTAATTTATTAAATTTGCATTCTAAATAATTCACTTTCCTGGTTGCCTAGTAGAAAAATCATTTTTTAAAACTGAAAAAAGTGTTAAAATTGGCAGAAAGCTATTTTATTGTTGTTATTTGGCATTTTGATTTTTTGATTTTTAATTTATTAAATTTGCATTCCTAATAATTCACTTTCCTGGTTGCCTAGTAGAAAAATCATTTTTTAAAACTGAAAAAAGTGTTAAAATTGGCAGAAAGCTATTTTATTGTTGTTATTTGGCATTTTGATTTTTTGATTTTTAATTTATTAAATTTGCATTCTAAATAATTCACTTTCCTGGTTGCCTAGTAGAAAAATCATTTTTTAAAACTGAAAAAAGTGGTAAAATTGGCAGAATGCTATTTTATTGTTGGAATTTGGCATTTTGATTTTTAATTTATTAAATTTGCATTCCTAATAATTCACTTTCCTGGTTGCCTAGTCGAAAAATCATTTTTTAAAACTGAAAAAAGCGTTAAAATTGACAGAAAGCTATTTTATTGTTGGAATTTGGCATTTTGATTTTTTGATTTTTAATTTATTAAATTTGCATTCTAAATAATTCACTTTCCTGGTTGCCTAGTAGAAAAATCATTTTTTAAAACTGAAAAAAGTGTTAAAATTGGCAGAAAACTATTTCATTGTTGGATTTGGCATTTTGATTTTTTGATTTTTAATTTATTAAATTTGCATTCTAAATAATTCACTTTCCTGGTTGCCTAGTAGAAAAATCATTTTTTAAAACTGAAAAAAGCGTTAAAATTGACAGAAAGCTATTTTATTGTTGGAATTTGGCATTTTGATTTTTTTTGATTTTTAATTTATTAAATTTGCATTCTAAATAATTCACTTTCCTGGTTGCCTAGTAGAAAAATCATTTTTTAAAACTGAAAAAAGTGTTAAAATTGGCAGAAAACTATTTCATTGTTGGAATTTGGCATTTTGATTTTTTTTGATTTTTAATTTATTAAATTTGCATTCTAAATAATTCACTTTCCTGGTTGCCTAGTAGAAAAATCATTTTTCAAAACTGAAAAAAGTGTTAAAATGGCAGAAAGCTATTTTATTGTTGGATTTGGCATTTTGATTTTTTTTGATTTTTAATTTATTAAATTTGCATTCTAAATAATTCACTTTCCTGGTTGCCTAGTAGAAAAATCATTTTTTAAAACTGAAAAAAGTGTTAAAATTGGCAGAAAACTATTTCATTGTTGGATTTGGCATTTTGATTTTTTGATTTTTAATTTATTAAATTTGCATTCTAAATAATTCACTTTCCTGGTTGCCTAGTAGAAAAATCATTTTTTAAAACTGAAAAAAGCGTTAAAATTGACAGAAAGCTATTTTATTGTTGGAATTTGGCATTTTGATTTTTTTTGATTTTTAATTTATTAAATTTGCATTCTAAATAATTCACTTTCCTGGTTGCCTAGTAGAAAAATCATTTTTTAAAACTGAAAAAAGTGTTAAAATTGGCAGAAAACTATTTCATTGTTGGATTTGGCATTTTGATTTTTTGATTTTTAATTTATTAAATTTGCATTCTAAATAATTCACTTTCCTGGTTGCCTACTAGAAACATTATTTTTTAAAATTGAAAAAAGTGTTAAAATTGGCAGAAAGCTATTTTATTGTTGGAATTTGGCATTTTGATTTTTTGATTTTTAATTTAATAAATTTGCATTCTAAATAATTCACTTTCCTGGTTGCCTAGTAGAAAAATCATTTTTTAAAACTGAAAAAAGTGTTAAAATTGGCAGAAAGCTATTTTATTGTTGGAATTTGGCATTTTGATTATTTCTGATTTTTAATTTTATAAATTTGCATTCCTAATACTTCACTTTCCTGGTTGCCTAGTAGAAAAATCATTTTTTAAAACTGAAAAAAGTGTTAAAATTGGCAGAAAACTATTTTAGTGTTGGAATTTGGCATTTTGATTTTTTGATTTTTAATTTATTAAATTTGCATTCTAAATAATTCACTTTCCTGGTTGCCTAGTAGAAAAATCATTTTTTAAAACTGAAAAAAGTGTTAAAATTGGCAGAAAGCTATTTTATTGTTGGAATTTGGCATTTTGATTTTTTGATTTTTAATTTATTAAATTTGCATTCTAAATAATTCACTTTCCTGGTTGCCTAGTAGAAAAATCATTTTTTAAAACTGAAAAAAGTGTTAAAATTGGCAGAAAGCTATTTTATTGTTGGAATTTGGCATTTTGATTTTTAATTTATTAAATTTGCATTCTAAATAATTCACTTTCCTGGTTGCCTAGTAGAAAAATCATTTTTTAAAACTGAAAAAAGTGTTAAAATTGGCAGAAAGCTATTTTATTGTTGGAATTTGGCATTTTGATTTTTAATTTATTAAATTTGCATTCCTAATAATTCACTTTCCTGGTTGCCTAGTCGAAAAATCATTTTTTAAAACTGAAAAAAGCGTTAAAATTGACAGAAAGCTATTTTATTGTTGGAATTTGGCATTTTGATTTTTTGATTTTTAATTTATTAAATTTGCATTCTAAATAATTCACTTTCCTGGTTGCCTGGTAGAAAAATCATTTTTTAAAACTGAAAAAAGTGTTAAAATTGGCAGAAAGCTATTTTATTGTTGGAATTTGGCATTTTGATTTTTTGATTTTTAATTTATTAAATTTGCATTCTAAATAATTCACTTTCCTGGTTGCCTAGTAGAAAAATCATTTTTTAAAACTGAAAAAAGTGTTAAAATTGGCAGAAAGCTATTTTATTGTTGTTATTTGGCATTTTGATTTTTTGATTTTTAATTTATTAAATTTGCATTCCTAATAATTCACTTTCCTGGTTGCCTAGTAGAAAAATCATTTTTTAAAACTGAAAAAAGTGTTAAAATTGGCAGAAAGCTATTTTATTGTTGTTATTTGGCATTTTGATTTTTTGATTTTTAATTTATTAAATTTGCATTCTAAATAATTCACTTTCCTGGTTGCCTAGTAGAAAAATCATTTTTTAAAACTGAAAAAAGTGGTAAAATTGGCAGAATGCTATTTTATTGTTGGAATTTGGCATTTTGATTTTTTTGATTTATAATTTATTAAATTTGCATTCTAAATAATTCACTTTCCTGGTTGCCTAGTAGAAAAATCATTTTTGAAAACTGAAAAAAGCGTTAAAATTGACAGAAAGCTATTTTATTCTTGGAATTTGGCATTTTGATTTTTTGATTTTTAATTTATTAAATTTGCATTCTAAATAATTCACTTTCCTGGTTGCCTAGTAGAAAAATCATTTTTTAAAACTGAAAAAAGCGTTAAAATTGACAGAAAGCTATTTTATTGTTGGTTTTTGGCATTTTGATTTTTTGATTTTTAATTTATTAAATTTGCATTCTAAATAATTCACTTTACTGGTTGCCTAGTTGGAATTTGGCATTTTGATTTTTTGATTTTTAATTTATTAAATTTGCATTCTAAATAATTCACTTTCCTGGTTGCCTAGTAGAAAAATCATTTTTCAAAACTGAAAAAAGTGTTAAAATTGGCAGAATGCTATTTTATTGTTGGATTTGGCATTTTGATTTTTTGATTTTTAAATTATTAAATTTGCATTCTAAATAATTCACTTTCCTGGTTGCCTAGTAGAATAATCATTTTTTAAAACTGAAAAAAGCGTTAAAATTGACAGAAAGCTATTTTATTGTTGGAATTTGGCATTTTAATTTTTTGATTTTTAATTTATTAAATTTGCATTCTAAATAATTCACTTTCCTGGTTGCCTAGTAGAAAAATCATTTTTTAAAACTGAAAAAAGTGTTAAAATTGGCAGAAAGCTATTTTATTGTTGGAATTTGGTATTTTGATTTTTTTGATTTTTAATTTATTGAATTTGCATTCTAAATAATTCACTTTCCTGGTTGCCTAGTAGAAAAATCATTTTTTAAAACTGAAAAAAGTGTTAAAATTGGCAGAAAGCTATTTTATTGTTGGAATTTGGCATTTTAATTTTTTGATTTTTAATTTATTAAATTTGCATTCTAAATAATTCACTTTCCTGGTTGCCTAGTAGAAAAATCATTTTTTAAAACTGAAAAAAGTGTTAAAATTGGCAGAAAGCTATTTTATTGTTGGAATTTGGTATTTTGATTTTTTTGATTTTTAATTTATTGAATTTGCATTCTAAATAATTCACTTTCCTGGTTGCCTAGTAGAAAAATCATTTTTTAAAACTGAAAAAAGTGTTAAAATTGGCAGAAAGCTATTTTATTGTTGGAATTTGACATTTTGATTTTTTGATTTTTATTTTATTAAATTTGCATTCTAAATAATTCACTTTCCTGGTTGCCTAGTAGAAAAATCATTTTTTAAAACTGAAAAAAGTGTTAAAATTGGCAGAAAGCTATTTTATTGTTGGAATTTGGTATTTTGATTTTTTTGATTTTTAATTTATTGAATTTGCATTCTAAATAATTCACTTTCCTGGTTGCCTAGTAGAAAAATCATTTTTTAAAACTGAAAAAATCGTTAAAATTGACAGAAAGCTATATTATTGTTGGAATTTGGCATTTTAATTTTTTGATTTTTAATTTATTAAATTTGCGTTCTAAATAATTCACTTTCCTGGTTGCCTAGTAGAAAAATCATTTTTTAAAACTGAAAAAAGTGTTAAAATTGGCAGAAAGCTATTTTATTGTTGGAATTTGGCATTTTGATTTTTTTTGATTTTTAATTTATTAAATTTGCATTCCTAATAATTCATTTTCCTGGTTGCCTAGTAGAAAAATCATTTTTTAAAACTGAAAAAAGTGTTAAAATTGGCAGAAAGCTATTTTATTGTTGGAATTTGACATTTTGATTTTTTGATTTTTATTTTATTAAATTTGCATTCTAAATAATTCACTTTCCTGGTTGCCTAGTAGAAAAATCATTTTTTAAAACTGAAAAAAGTGTTAAAATTGACAGAAAGCTATTTTATTGTTGGAATTTGGTATTTTGCTTTTTTTGATTTTTAATTTATTGAATTTGCATTCTAAATAATTCACTTTCCTGGTTGCCTAGTAGAAAAATCATTTTTCAAAACTGAAAAAAGTGTTAAAATTGGCAGAAAGCTATTTTATTGTTGGAATTTGACATTTTGATTTTTTGATTTTTATTTTATTAAATTTGCTATCTAAATAATTCACTTTCCTGGTTGCCTAGTAGAAAAATCATTTTTTAAAACTGAAAAAAGTGTTAAAATTGACAGAAAGATATTTTATTGTTGGAATTTGGTATTTTGATTTTTTTGATTTTTAATTTATTGAATTTGCATTCTAAATAATTCACTTTCCTGGTTGCCTAGTAGAAAAATCATTTTTCAAAACTGAAAAAAGTGTTAAAATTGGCAGAAAGCTATTTTATTGTTGGAATTTGGCAGTTTGATTTTTTAATTTCTAATATTTTAAATTTGCCTTCAACTAATTCACTTTCCTGGTTGCCTAGTAGAAAAATCATTTTTTAAAACTGAAAAAAGCGTTAAAATTGACAGAAAGCTATTTTATTGTTGGAATTTGGCATTTTGATTTTTTGATTTTTAATTTATTAAATTTGCATTTTAAATAATTCACTTTCCTGGTTGCCTAGTAGAAAAATCATTTTTCAAAACTGAAAAAAGTGTTAAAATTGGCAGAAAGCTATTTTATTGTTGGATTTGGCATTTTGATTTTTTGATTTTTAAATTATTAAATTTGCATTCTAAATAATTCACTTTCCTGGTTGCCTAGTAGAAAAATCATTTTTTAAAACTGAAAAAAGCGTTAAAATTGGCAGAAAGCTATTTTATTGTTGTTATTTGGCATTTTGATTTTTTGATTTTTAATTTATTAAATTTGCATTCTAAATAATTCACTTTCCTGGTTGCCTAGTAGAAAAATCATTTTTTAAAACTGAAAAAAGTGGTAAAATTGGCAGAATGCTATTTTATTGTTGGAATTTGGCATTTTGATTTTTTTGATTTATAATTTATTAAATTTGCATTCTAAATAATTCACTTTCCTGGTTGCCTAGTAGAAAAATCATTTTTTAAAACTGAAAAAAGCGTTAAAATTGACAGAAAGCTATTTTATTGTTGGTTTTTGGCATTTTGATTTTTTGATTTTTAATTTATTAAATTTGCATTCTAAATAATTCACTTTACTGGTTGCCTAGTTGGAATTTGGCATTTTGATTTTTTGATTTTTAATTTATTAAATTTGCATTCTAAATAATTCACTTTCCTGGTTGCCTAGTAGAAAAATCATTTTTCAAAACTGAAAAAAGTGTTAAAATTGGCAGAATGCTATTTTATTGTTGGATTTGGCATTTTGATTTTTTGATTTTTAAATTATTAAATTTGCATTCTAAATAATTCACTTTCCTGGTTGCCTAGTAGAATAATCATTTTTTAAAACTGAAAAAAGCGTTAAAATTGACAGAAAGCTATTTTATTGTTGGAATTTGGCATTTTAATTTTTTGATTTTTAATTTATTAAATTTGCATTCTAAATAATTCACTTTCCTGGTTGCCTAGTAGAAAAATCATTTTTTAAAACTGAAAAAAGTGTTAAAATTGGCAGAAAGCTATTTTATTGTTGGAATTTGGTATTTTGATTTTTTTGATTTTTAATTTATTGAATTTGCATTCTAAATAATTCACTTTCCTGGTTGCCTAGTAGAAAAATCATTTTTTAAAACTGAAAAAAGTGTTAAAATTGGCAGAAAGCTATTTTATTGTTGGAATTTGGCATTTTAATTTTTTGATTTTTAATTTATTAAATTTGCATTCTAAATAATTCACTTTCCTGGTTGCCTAGTAGAAAAATCATTTTTTAAAACTGAAAAAAGTGTTAAAATTGGCAGAAAGCTATTTTATTGTTGGAATTTGGTATTTTGATTTTTTTGATTTTTAATTTATTGAATTTGCATTCTAAATAATTCACTTTCCTGGTTGCCTAGTAGAAAAATCATTTTTTAAAACTGAAAAAAGTGTTAAAATTGGCAGAAAGCTATTTTATTGTTGGAATTTGACATTTTGATTTTTTGATTTTTATTTTATTAAATTTGCATTCTAAATAATTCACTTTCCTGGTTGCCTAGTAGAAAAATCATTTTTTAAAACTGAAAAAAGTGTTAAAATTGGCAGAAAGCTATT
Source organism: Dolichopus griseipennis (assembly GCA_963082915.1). Taxonomy (NCBI): domain Eukaryota; kingdom Metazoa; phylum Arthropoda; class Insecta; order Diptera; family Dolichopodidae; genus Dolichopus; species Dolichopus griseipennis. The sequence goes on from OY720445.1 coordinate 71,066,615, forward strand.
TTATTGTTGGAATTTGGTATTTTGATTTTTTTGATTTTTAATTTATTGAATTTGCATTCTAAATAATTCACTTTCCTGGTTGCCTAGTAGAAAAATCATTTTTTAAAACTGAAAAAATCGTTAAAATTGACAGAAAGCTATATTATTGTTGGAATTTGGCATTTTAATTTTTTGATTTTTAATTTATTAAATTTGCGTTCTAAATAATTCACTTTCCTGGTTGCCTAGTAGAAAAATCATTTTTTAAAACTGAAAAAAGTGTTAAAATTGGCAGAAAGCTATTTTATTGTTGGAATTTGGCATTTTGATTTTTTTTGATTTTTAATTTATTAAATTTGCATTCCTAATAATTCATTTTCCTGGTTGCCTAGTAGAAAAATCATTTTTTAAAACTGAAAAAAGTGTTAAAATTGGCAGAAAGCTATTTTATTGTTGGAATTTGACATTTTGATTTTTTGATTTTTATTTTATTAAATTTGCATTCTAAATAATTCACTTTCCTGGTTGCCTAGTAGAAAAATCATTTTTTAAAACTGAAAAAAGTGTTAAAATTGACAGAAAGCTATTTTATTGTTGGAATTTGGTATTTTGCTTTTTTTGATTTTTAATTTATTGAATTTGCATTCTAAATAATTCACTTTCCTGGTTGCCTAGTAGAAAAATCATTTTTCAAAACTGAAAAAAGTGTTAAAATTGGCAGAAAGCTATTTTATTGTTGGAATTTGACATTTTGATTTTTTGATTTTTATTTTATTAAATTTGCTATCTAAATAATTCACTTTCCTGGTTGCCTAGTAGAAAAATCATTTTTTAAAACTGAAAAAAGTGTTAAAATTGACAGAAAGATATTTTATTGTTGGAATTTGGTATTTTGATTTTTTTGATTTTTAATTTATTGAATTTGCATTCTAAATAATTCACTTTCCTGGTTGCCTAGTAGAAAAATCATTTTTCAAAACTGAAAAAAGTGTTAAAATTGGCAGAAAGCTATTTTATTGTTGGAATTTGGCAGTTTGATTTTTTAATTTCTAATATTTTAAATTTGCCTTCAACTAATTCACTTTCCTGGTTGCCTAGTAGAAAAATCATTTTTTAAAACTGAAAAAAGCGTTAAAATTGACAGAAAGCTATTTTATTGTTGGAATTTGGCATTTTGATTTTTTGATTTTTAATTTATTAAATTTGCATTTTAAATAATTCACTTTCCTGGTTGCCTAGTAGAAAAATCATTTTTCAAAACTGAAAAAAGTGTTAAAATTGGCAGAAAGCTATTTTATTGTTGGATTTGGCATTTTGATTTTTTGATTTTTAAATTATTAAATTTGCATTCTAAATAATTCACTTTCCTGGTTGCCTAGTAGAAAAATCATTTTTTAAAACTGAAAAAAGCGTTAAAATTGACAGAAAGCTATTTTATTGTTGGAATTTGGCATTTTAATTTTTTGATTTTTAATTTATTAAATTTGCATTCTAAATAATTCACTTTCCTGGTAGTGGAATTTGGCATTTTGATTTTTTGATTTTTAATTTATTAATTTTGCATTCTAAATAATTCACTTTCCTGGTTGCCTAGTAGAAAAATCATTTTTTAAAACTGAAAAAAGTGTTAAAATTGGCAGAAAGCTATTTTATTGTTGGAATTTGGCATTTTGATTTTTAATTTATTAAATTTGCATTCTAAATAATTCACTTTCCTGGTTGCCTAGTAGAAAAATCATTTTTCAAAACTGAAAAAAGCGTTAAAATTGACAGAAAGCTATTTTATTGTTGGAATTTGGCATTTTGATTTTTTGATTTTTAATTTATTAAATTTGCATTCTAAATAATTCACTTTCCTGGTTGCCTAGTAGAAAAATCATTTTTTAAAACTGAAAAAAGTGTTAAAATTGGCAGAAAGCTATTTTATTGTTGGAATTTGGCATTTTGATTTTTGATTTTTAATTTATTAAATTTGCATTCTAAATAATTCACTTTCCTGGTTGCCTAGTAGAAAAATCATTTTTTAAAACTGAAAAAAGTGTTAAAATTGACAGAAAGCTATTTTATTGTTGGAATTTGGTATTTAGATTTTTTGATTTTTAATTTATTAAATTTGCATTCTAAATAATTCACTTTCCTGGTTGCCTAGTAGAAAAATCATTTTTTAAAACTGAAAAAAGTGTTAAAATTGACAGAAAGCTATTTTATTGTTGGAATTTGGTATTTTGATTTTTTTGATTTTTAATTTATTGAATTTGCATTCTAAATAATTCACTTTCCTGGTTGCCTAGTAGAAAAATCATTTTTTAAAACTGAAAAAAGTGTTAAAATTGACAGAAAGCTATTTTATTGTTGGAATTTGGTATTTTGATTTTTTGATTTTTAATTTATTAAATTTGCATTCTAAATAATTCATTTTCCTGGTTGCCTAGTAGAAAAATCATTTTTTAAAACTGAAAAAAGTGTTTAAATTGGCAGAAAGCTATTTTATTGTTGGAATTTGGCATTTTGATTTTTTGATTTTTAATTTATTAAATTTGCATTCTAAATAATTCACTTTCCTGGTTGCCTAGTAGAAAAATCATTTTTTAAAACTGAAAAAAGTGTTAAAATTGGCAGAAAGCTATTTTATTGTTGGAATTTGGCATTTTGATTTTTTGATTTTTAATTTATTAAATTTGCATTCTAAATAATTCACTTTCCTGGTTGCCTAGTAGAAAAATCATTTTTTAAAACTGAAAAAAGTGTTAAAATTGACAGAAAGCTATTTTATTGTTGGAATTTGGTATTTTGATTTTTTGATTTTTAATTTATTAAATTTGCATTCTAAATAATTCATTTTCCTGGTTGCCTAGTAGAAAAATCATTTTTTAAAACTGAAAAAAGTGTTTAAATTGGCAGAAAGCTATTTTATTGTTGGAATTTGGCATTTTGATTTTTTGATTTTTAATTTATTAAATTTGCATTCTAAATAATTCATTTTCCTGGTTGCCTAGTAGAAAAATCATTTTTTAAAACTGAAAAAAGTGTTTAAATTGGCAGAAAGCTATTTTATTGTTGGAATTTGGCATTTTGATTTTTTGATTTTTAATTTATTAAATTTGCATTCTAAATAATTCACTTTCCTGGTTGCCTAGTAGAAAAATCATTTTTTAAAACTGAAAAAAGTGTTAAAATTGGCAGAAAGCTATTTTATTGTTGGAATTTGGCATTTTGATTTTTTTGATTTATAATTTATTAAATTTGCATTCTAAAAAATTCACTTTCCTGGTTGCCTAGTAGAAAAATCATTTTTTAAAACTGAAAAAAGTGTTAAAATTGGCAGAAAGCTATTTTATTGTTGGATTTTGGTATTTTGCTTTTTTTGATTTTTAATTTATTAAATTTGCATTCTAAATAATTCACTTTCCTGGTTGCCTAGTAGAAAAATCATTTTTTAAAACTGAAAAAAGTGTTAAAATTGGCAGAAAGCTATTTTATTGTTGGAAATTGGCATTTTGATTTTTCGATTTTTAATTTATTAAATTTGCATTCTAAATAATTCACTTTCCTGGTTGCTTAGTAGAAAAATCATTTTTTAAAACTGAAAAAAGTGTTAAAATTGACACAAAGCTATTTTATTGTTGGAATTTGGTATTTTGATTTTTTGATTTTTAATTTATTAAATTTGCATTCTAAATAATTCACTTTCCTGGTTGCCTAGTAAAAAAATCATTTTTTAAAACTGAAAAAAGTGTTAAAATTGGCAGAAAGCTACTTTATTGTTGGAATTTGGCATTTTGTATTTTTAATTTTTAATTTATTAAATTTGCATTCTAAATAATTCACTTTCCTGGTTGCCTAGTAGAAAAATCATTTTTCAAAACTGAAAAAAGTGTTAAAATTGGCAGAAAGCTATTTTATTGTTGGAATTTGACATTTTGATTTTTTGATTTTTATTTTATTAAATTTGCATTCTAAATAATTCACTTTCCTATTTGCCTAGTAGAAAAATCATTTTTTAAAACTGAAAAAAGTGTTAAAATTGACAGAAAGCTATTTTATTGTTGGAATTTGGTATTTTGATTTTTTTGATTTCTAATTTATTGAATTTGCATTCTAAATAATTCACTTTCCTGGTTGCCTAGTAGAAGAATCATTTTTTAAAACTGAAAAAAGTGTTAAAATTGACAGAAAGCTATTTTATTGTTGGAATTTGGTATTTTGAATTTTTTGATTTTTAATTTATTAAATTTGCATTCTAAATAATTCACTTTCCTGGTTGCCTAGTAGAAAAATCATTTTTTGAAACTGAAAAAAGTGTTAAAATTGGCAGAAAGCTATTTTATTATTGGAATTTGGCATTTTGATTTTTTGATTTTTAATTTATTAAATTTGCATTCTAAATAATTCACTTTCCTGGTTGCCTAGTAGAAAAATAATTTTTTAAAACTGAAAAAAGTGTTAAAATTGACACAAAGCTATTTTATTGTTGGAATTTGGTATTTTGATTTTTTGATTTTTAATTTATTAAATTTGCATTCTAAATAATTCACTTTCCTGGTTGCCTAGTAGAAAAATCATTTTTTAAAACTGAAAAAAGTGTTAAAATTGGCAGAAAGCTACTTTATTGTTGGAATTTGGCATTTTGTATTTTTAATTTTTAATTTATTAAATTTGCATTCTAAATAATTCACTTTCCTGGTTGCCTAGTAGAAAAATAATTTTTTAAAACTGAAAAAAGTGTTAAAATTTGCAGAAAGCTATTTTATAGTTGGAATTTGGCATTTTGATTTTTTTGATTTATAATTTATTAAATTTGCATTCTAAATAATTCACTTTCCTGGTTGCCTAGTAGAAAAATCATTTTTTAAAACTGAAAAAAGCGTTAAAAATGACAGAAAGCTTTTTTATTGTTGGAATTTGGCATTTTGATTTTTTGATTTTTAATTTATTAAATTTGCATTCCAAATAATTCACTTTCCTGGTTGCCTAGTAGAAAAATCATTTTTTAAAACTGAAAAAAGTGTTAAAATTGACAGAAAGCTATTTTATTGTTGGATTTTGGTATTTTGCTTTTTTTGATTTTTAATTTATTAAATTTTCATTCTAAATAATTCACTTTCCTGGTTGCCTAGTAGAAAAATCATTTTTTAAAACTGAAAAAAGTGTTAAAATTGGCAGAAAGCTATTTTATTGTTGGAATTTGGCATTTTGATTTTTAATTTATTAAATTTGCATTCTAAATAATTCACTTTCCTGGTTGCCTAGTAGAAAAATCATTTTTTAAAACTGAAAAAAGCGTTAAAATTGACAGAAAGCTATTTTATTGTTGGAATTTGGCATTTTGATTTTTTGATTTTTAATTTATTAAATTTGCATTCTAAATAATTTACTTTCCTGGTTGCCTAGTAGAAAAATCATTTTTTAAAACTGAAAAAAGTGTTAAAATTGGCAGAAAGCTATTTTATTGTTGGAATTTGGCATTTTGATTTTTAATTTATTAAATTTGCATTCTAAATAATTCACTTTCCTGGTTGCCTAGTAGAAAAATCATTTTTCAAAACTGAAAAAATTGTTAAAATTGGCAGAAAGCTATTTTATTGTTGGATTTGGCATTTTGATTTTTTGATTTTTAATTTATTAAATTTGCATTCTAAATAATTCACTTTACTGGCTGCCTAGTAGAAAAATCATTTTTTAAAACTGAAAAAAGCGTTAAAATTGACAGAAAGCTATTTTATTGTTGGAATTTGGCATTTTGATTTTTTGATTTTTAATTTATTAAATTTGCATTCTAAATGATTCACTTTCCGGGTTGCCTAGTAGAAAAATCATTTTTTAAAACTGAAAAAAGTGTTAAAATTGGCAGAAAGCTATTTTATTGTTGGAATTTAGCATTTTGATTTTTTGATTTTTAATTTATTAAATTTGCATTCTAAATAATTCACTTTCCTGGTTGCCTAGTAGAAAAATCATTTTTTAAAACTGAAAAAAGTGTTAAAATTGACAGAAAGCTATTTTATTGTTGGAATTTGGTATTTTGATTTTATGATTTTTAATTTATTAAATTTGCATTCTAAATAATTCACTTTCCTGGTTGCCTAGTAGAAAAATAATTTTTTAAAACTGAAAAAAGTGTTCAAATTGACAGAAAGCTATTTTATTGTTGGAATTTGGTATTTAGATTTTTTGATTTTTAATTTATTAAATTTGCATTCTAAATAATTCATTTTCCTGGTTGCCTAGTAGAAAAATCATTTTTTAAAACTGAAAAAAGTGTTTAAATTGGCAGAAAGCTATTTTATTGTTGGAATTTGGCATTTTGATTTTTTGATTTTTAATTTATTAAATTTGCATTCTAAATAATTCACTTTCCTGGTTGCCTAGTAGAAAAATCATTTTTTAGAACTGAAAAAAGTGTTAAAATTGGCAGAAAGCTATTTTATAGTTAGAATTTGGCATTTTGATTTTTTTGATTTATAATTTATTAAATTTGCATTCTAAAAAATTCACTTTCCTGGTTGCCTAGTAGAAAAATCATTTTTTAAAACTGAAAAAAGTGTTAAAATTGGCAGAAAGCTATTTTATTGTTGGATTTTGGTATTTTGCTTTTTTTGATTTTTAATTTATTAAATTTGCATTCTAAATAATTCACTTTCCTGGTTGCCTAGTAGAAAAATCATTTTTTAAAACTGAAAAAAGTGTTAAAATTGGCAGAAAGCTATTTTATTGTTGGAAATTGGCATTTTGATTTTTCGATTTTTAATTTATTAAATTTGCATTCTAAATAATTCACTTTCCTGGTTGCTTAGTAGAAAAATAATTTTTTAAAACTGAAAAAAGTGTTAAAATTGACACAAAGCTATTTTATTGTTGGAATTTGGTATTTTGATTTTTTGATTTTTAATTTATTAAATTTGCATTCTAAATAATTCACTTTCCTGGTTGCCTAGTAGAAAAATCATTTTTTAAAACTGAAAAAAGTGTTAAAATTGGCAGAAAGCTACTTTATTGTTGGAATTTGGCATTTTGTATTTTTAATTTTTAATTTATTAAATTTGCATTCTAAATAATTCACTTTCCTGGTTGCCTAGTAGAAAAATCATTTTTCAAAACTGAAAAAAGTGTTAAAATTGGCAGAAAGCTATTTTATTGTTGGAATTTGACATTTTGATTTTTTGATTTTTATTTTATTAAATTTGCATTCTAAATAATTCACTTTCCTGGTTGCCTAGTAGAAAAATCATTTTTTAAAACTGAAAAAAGTGTTAAAATTGACAGAAAGCTATTTTATTGTTGGAATTTGGTATTTTGATTTTTTTGATTTTTAATTTATTGAATTTGCATTCTAAATAATTCACTTTCCTGGTTGCCTAGTAGAAGAATCATTTTTTAAAACTGAAAAAAGTGTTAAAATTGACAGAAAGCTATTTTATTGTTGGAATTTGGTATTTTGAATTTTTTGATTTTTAATTTATTAAATTTGCATTCTAAATAATTCACTTTCCTGGTTGCCTAGTAGAAAAATCATTTTTTGAAACTGAAAAAAGTGTTAAAATTGGCAGAAAGCTATTTTATTATTGGAATTTGGCATTTTGATTTTTTGATTTTTAATTTATTAAATTTGCATTCTAAATAATTCACTTTCCTGGTTGCCTAGTAGAAAAATAATTTTTTAAAACTGAAAAAAGTGTTAAAATTGACACAAAGCTATTTTATTGTTGGAATTTGGTATTTTGATTTTTTGATTTTTAATTTATTAAATTTGCATTCTAAATAATTCACTTTCCTGGTTGCCTAGTAGAAAAATCATTTTTTAAAACTGAAAAAAGTGTTAAAATTGGCAGAAAGCTACTTTATTGTTGGAATTTGGCATTTTGTATTTTTAATTTTTAATTTATTAAATTTGCATTCTAAATAATTCACTTTCCTGGTTGCCTAGTAGAAAAATAATTTTTTAAAACTGAAAAAAGTGTTAAAATTTGCAGAAAGCTATTTTATAGTTGGAATTTGGCATTTTGATTTTTTTGATTTATAATTTATTAAATTTGCATTCTAAATAATTCACTTTCCTGGTTGCCTAGTAGAAAAATCATTTTTTAAAACTGAAAAAAGCGTTAAAAATGACAGAAAGCTTTTTTATTGTTGGAATTTGGCATTTTGATTTTTTGATTTTTAATTTATTAAATTTGCATTCCAAATAATTCACTTTCCTGGTTGCCTAGTAGAAGAATCATTTTTTAAAACTGAAAAAAGTGTTAAAATTGACAGAAAGCTATTTTATTGTTGGAATTTGGTATTTTGAATTTTTTGATTTTTAATTTATTAAATTTGCATTCTAAATAATTCACTTTCCTGGTTGCCTAGTAGAAAAATCAATTTTTAAAACTGAAAAAAGTGTTAAAATTGACAGAAAGCTATTTTATTGTTGGAATTTGGTATTTTGATTTTTTTGATTTTTTATTTATTGAATTTGCATTCTAAATAATTCACTTTCCTGGTTGCCTAGTAGAAGAATCATTTTTTAAAACTGAAAAAAGTGTTAAAATTGACAGAAAGCTATTTTATTGTTGGAATTTGGTATTTTGAATTTTTTGATTTTTAATTTATTAAATTTGCATTCTAAATAATTCACTTTCCTGGTTGCCTAGTAGAAAAATCATTTTTTGAAACTGAAAAAAGTGTTAAAATTGGCAGAAAGCTATTTTATTATTGGAATTTGGCATTTTGATTTTTTGATTTTTAATTTATTAAATTTGCATTCTAAATAATTCACTTTCCTGGTTGCCTAGTAGAAAAATAATTTTTTAAAACTGAAAAAAGTGTTAAAATTGACACAAAGCTATTTTATTGTTGGAATTTGGTATTTTGATTTTTTGATTTTTAATTTATTAAATTTGCATTCTAAATAATTCACTTTCCTGGTTGCCTAGTAGAAAAATCATTTTTTAAAACTGAAAAAAGTGTTAAAATTGGCAGAAAGCTACTTTATTGTTGGAATTTGGCATTTTGTATTTTTAATTTTTAATTTATTAAATTTGCATTCTAAATAATTCACTTTCCTGGTTGCCTAGTAGAAAAATAATTTTTTAAAACTGAAAAAAGTGTTAAAATTTGCAGAAAGCTATTTTATAGTTGGAATTTGGCATTTTGATTTTTTTGATTTATAATTTATTAAATTTGCATTCTAAATAATTCACTTTCCTGGTTGCCTAGTAGAAAAATCATTTTTTAAAACTGAAAAAAGCGTTAAAAATGACAGAAAGCTTTTTTATTGTTGGAATTTGGCATTTTGATTTTTTGATTTTTAATTTATTAAATTTGCATTCCAAATAATTCACTTTCCTGGTTGCCTAGTAGAAAAATCATTTTTTAAAACTGAAAAAAGTGTTAAAATTGACAGAAAGCTATTTTATTGTTGGATTTTGGTATTTTGCTTTTTTGATTTTTAATTTATTAAATTTTCATTCTAAATAATTCACTTTCCTGGTTGCCTAGTAGAAAAATCATTTTTTAAAACTGAAAAAAGCGTTAAAATTGACAGAAAGCTATTTTATTGTTGGAATTTGGCATTTTGATTTTTTGATTTTTAATTTATTAAATTTGCATTCTAAATAATTTACTTTCCTGGTTGCCTAGTAGAAAAATCATTTTTTAAAACTGAAAAAAGTGTTAAAATTGGCAGAAAGCTATTTTATTGTTGGAATTTGGCATTTTGATTTTTAATTTATTAAATTTGCATTCTAAATAATTCACTTTCCTGGTTGCCTAGTAGAAAAATCATTTTTCAAAACTGAAAAAATTGTTAAAATTGGCAGAAAGCTATTTTATTGTTGGATTTGGCATTTTGATTTTTTGATTTTTTGATTTTTAATTTATTAAATTTGCATTCTTAAAAATTCACTTTACTGGCTGCCTAGTAGAAAAATCATTTTTTAAAACTGAAAAAAGTGTTAAAAATGACAGAAAGCTTTTTTATTGTTGGAATTTGGCATTTTGATTTTTTTGATTTATAATTTATTAAATTTGCATTCTAAATAATTCACTTTCCTGGTTGCCTAGTAGAAAAATCATTTTTTAAAACTGAAAAAAGTGTTAAAATTGGCAGAAAGCTATTTTATTGTTGGAATTTGGCATTTTGATTTTTAATTTATTAAATTTGCATTCTAAATAATTCACTTTCCTGGTTGCCTAGTAGAAAAATCATTTTTTAAAACTGAAAAAAGCGTTAAAATTGACAGAAAGCTATTTTATTGTTGGATTTTGGCATTTTGATTTTTTGATTTTTAATTTATTAAATTTGCATTCTAAATGATTCACTTTCCGGGTTGCCTAGTAGAAAAATCATTTTTTCAAACTGAAAAAAGTGTTAAAATTGGCAGAAAGCTATTTTATTGTTGGAATTTGGCATTTTGATTTTTTGATTTTTAATTTATTAAATTTGCATTCTAAATAATTCACTTTCCTGGTTGCCTAGTAGAAAAATCATTTTTTAAAACTGAAAAAAGTGTTTAAATTGGCAGAAAGCTATTTTATTGTTGGAATTTGGTATTTTGATTTTTTGATTTTTAATTTATTAAATTTGCATTCTAAATAATTCACTTTCCTGGTTGCCTAGTAGAAAAATCATTTTTTAAAACTGAAAAAAGTGTTAAAATTGACAGAAAGCTATTTTATTGTTGGAATTTGGTATTTAGATTTTTTGATTTTTAATTTATTAAATTTGCATTCTAAATAATTCACTTTCCTGGTTGCCTAGTAGAAAAATCATTTTTTAAAACTGAAAAAAGTGTTAAAATTGACAGAAAGCTATTTTATTGTTGGAATTTGGTATTTTGATTTTTTGATTTTTAATTTATTGAATTTGCATTCTAAATAATTCACTTTCCTGGTTGCCTAGTAGAAAAATCATTTTTTAAAACTGAAAAAAGTGTTAAAATTGACAGAAAGCTATTTTATTGTTGGAATTTGGTATTTTGATTTTTTGATTTTTAATTTATTAAATTTGCATTCTAAATAATTCACTTTCCTGGTTGCCTAGTAGAAAAATCATTTTTTAAAACTGAAAAAAGTGTTAAAATTGACAGAAAGCTATTTTATTGTTGGAATTTGGTATTTAGATTTTTTGATTTTTAATTTATTAAATTTGCATTCTAAATAATTCACTTTCCTGGTTGCCTAGTAGAAAAATCATTTTTTAAAACTGAAAAAAGTGTTTAAATTGGCAGAAAGCTATTTTATTGTTGGAGTTTGGCATTTTGATTATTTCTGATTTTTAATTTTATAAATTTGCATTCCTAATACTTCACTTTCCTGGTTGCCTAGTAGAAAAATCATTTTTTAAAACTGAAAAAAGTGTTAAAATTGGCAGAAAACTATTTTATTGTTGGAATTTGGCATTTTGATTTTTTGATTTTTAATTTATTAAATTTGCATTCTAAATAATTCACTTTCCTGGTTGCCTAGTAGAAAAATCATTTTTCAAAACTGAAAAAATTGTTAAAATTGGCAGAAAGCTATTTTATTGTTGGATTTGGCATTTTGATTTTTTGATTTTTAATTTATTAAATTTGCATTCTAAATAATTCACTTTACTGGCTGCCTAGTAGAAAAATCATTTTTTAAAACTGAAAAAAGCGTTAAAATTGACAGAAAGCTATTTTATTGTTGGAATTTGGCATTTTGATTTTTTGATTTTTAATTTATTAAATTTGCATTCTAAATGATTCACTTTCCGGGTTGCCTAGTAGAAAAATCATTTTTTAAAACTGAAAAAAGTGTTAAAATTGGCAGAAAGCTATTTTATTGTTGGAATTTGGCATTTTGATTTTTTGATTTTTAATTTATTAAATTTGCATTCTAAATAATTCACTTTCCTGGTTGCCTAGTAGAAAAATCATTTTTTAAAACTGAAAAAAGTGTTAAAATTGACAGAAAGCTATTTTATTGTTGGAATTTGGTATTTTGATTTTTTTGATTTTTAATTTATTGAATTTGCATTCTAAATAATTCACTTTCCTGGTTGCCTAGTAGAAAAATCATTTTTTAAAACTGAAAAAAGTGTTAAAATTGACAGAAAGCTATTTTATTGTTGGAATTTGGTATTTTGATTTTTTGATTTTTAATTTATTAAATTTGCATTCTAAATAATTCACTTTCCTGGTTGCCTAGTAGAAAAATCATTTTTTAAAACTGAAAAAAGTGTTAAAATTGACAGAAAGCTATTTTATTGTTGGAATTTGGTATTTAGATTTTTTGATTTTTAATTTATTAAATTTGCATTCTAAATAATTCACTTTCCTGGTTGCCTAGTAGAAAAATAATTTTTTAAAACTGAAAAAAGTGTTAAAATTGACTATTTTATTGTTGGAATTTGGTATTTTGATTTTTTGATTTTTAATTTATTAAATTTGCATTCTAAATAATTCACTTTCCTGGTTGCCTAGTAGAAAAATCATTTTTTAAAACTGAAAAAAGTGTTAAAATTGGCAGAAAGCTACTTTATTGTTGGAATTTGGCATTTTGTATTTTTAATTTTTAATTTATTAAATTTGCATTCTAAATAATTCACTTTCCTGGTTGCCTAGTAGAAAAATAATTTTTTAAAACTGAAAAAAGTGTTAAAATTTGCAGAAAGCTATTTTATAGTTGGTATTTGGCATTTTGATTTTTTTGATTTATAATTTATTAAATTTGCATTCTAAATAATTCACTTTCCTGGTTGCCTAGTAGAAAAATCATTTTTTAAAACTGAAAAAAGCGTTAAAAATGACAGAAAGCTTTTTTATTGTTGGAATTTGGCATTTTGATTTTTTGATTTTTAATTTATTAAATTTGCATTCCAAATAATTCACTTTCCTGGTTGCCTAGTAGAAAAATCATTTTTTAAAACTGAAAAAAGTGTTAAAATTGACAGAAAGCTATTTTATTGTTGGATTTTGGTATTTTGCTTTTTTTGATTTTTAATTTATTAAATTTTCATTCTAAATAATTCACTTTCCTGGTTGCCTAGTAGAAAAATCATTTTTTAAAACTGAAAAAAGTGTTAAAATTGGCAGAAAGCTATTTTATTGTTGGAATTTGGCATTTTGATTTTTAATTTATTAAATTTGCATTCTAAATAATTCACTTTCCTGGTTGCCTAGTAGAAAAATCATTTTTTAAAACTGAAAAAAGCGTTAAAATTGACAGAAAGCTATTTTATTGTTGGAATTTGGCATTTTGATTTTTTGATTTTTAATTTATTAAATTTGCATTCTAAATAATTTACTTTCCTGGTTGCCTAGTAGAAAAATCATTTTTTAAAACTGAAAAAAGTGTTAAACTTGGCAGAAAGCTATTTTATTGTTGGAATTTGGCATTTTGATTTTTAATTTATTAAATTTGCATTCTAAATAATTCACTTTCCTGGTTGCCTAGTAGAAAAATCATTTTTCAAAACTGAAAAAATTGTTAAAATTGGCAGAAAGCTATTTTATTGTTGGATTTGGCATTTTGATTTTTAATTTATTAAATTTGCATTCTAAATAATTCACTTTACTGGCTGCCTAGTAGAAAAATCATTTTTTAAAACTGAAAAAAGTGTTAAAATTGGCAGAAAGCTACTTTATTGTTGGAATTTGGCATTTTGTATTTTTAATTTTTAATTTATTAAATTTGCATTCTAAATAATTCACTTTCCTGGTTGCCTAGTAGAAAAATAATTTTTTAAAACTGAAAAAAGTGTTAAAATTTGCAGAAAGCTATTTTATAGTTGGTATTTGGCATTTTGATTTTTTTGATTTATAATTTATTAAATTTGCATTCTAAATAATTCACTTTCCTGGTTGCCTAGTAGAAAAATCATTTTTTAAAACTGAAAAAAGCGTTAAAAATGACAGAAAGCTTTTTTATTGTTGGAATTTGGCATTTTGATTTTTTGATTTTTAATTTATTAAATTTGCATTCTAAATGATTCACTTTCCGGGTTGCCTAGTAGAAAAATCATTTTTTAAAACTGAAAAAAGTGTTAAAATTGGCAGAAAGCTATTTTATTGTTGGATTTGGCATTTTGATTTTTAATTTATTAAATTTGCATTCTAAATAATTCACTTTACTGGCTGCCTAGTAGAAAAATCATTTTTTAAAACTGAAAAAAGTGTTAAAATTGGCAGAAAGCTACTTTATTGTTGGTATTTGGCATTTTGATTTTTTTGATTTATAATTTATTAAATTTGCATTCTAAATAATTCACTTTCCTGGTTGCCTAGTAGAAAAATCATTTTTCAAAACTGAAAAAATTGTTAAAATTGGCAGAAAGCTATTTTATTGTTGGATTTGGCATTTTGATTTTTAATTTATTAAATTTGCATTCTAAATAATTCACTTTACTGGCTGCCTAGTAGAAAAATCATTTTTTAAAACTGAAAAAAGCGTTAAAATTGACAGAAAGCTATTTTATTGTTGGAATTTGGCATTTTGATTTTTTGATTTTTAATTTATTAAATTTGCATTCTAAATGATTCACTTTCCGGGTTGCCTAGTAGAAAAATCATTTTTTAAAACTGAAAAAAGTGTTAAAATTGGCAGAAAGCTATTTTATTGTTGGAATTTGGCATTTTGATTTTTTGATTTTTAATTTATTAAATTTGCATTCTAAATAATTCACTTTCCTGGTTGCCTAGTAGAAAAATCATTTTTTAAAACTGAAAAAAGTGTTAAAATTGACAGAAAGCTATTTTATTGTTGGAATTTGGTATTTTGATTTTTTTGATTTTTAATTTATTGAATTTGCATTCTAAATAATTCACTTTCCTGGTTGCCTAGTAGAAAAATCATTTTTTAAAACTGAAAAAAGTGTTAAAATTGACAGAAAGCTATTTTATTGTTGGAATTTGGTATTTTGATTTTTTGATTTTTAATTTATTAAATTTGCATTCTAAATAATTCACTTTCCTGGTTGCCTAGTAGAAAAATCATTTTTTAAAACTGAAAAAAGTGTTAAAATTGACAGAAAGCTATTTTATTGTTGGAATTTGGTATTTAGATTTTTTGATTTTTAATTTATTAAATTTGCATTCTAAATAATTCACTTTCCTGGTTGCCTAGTAGAAAAATCATTTTTTAAAACTGAAAAAAATGTTAAAATTGACAGAAAGCTATTTTATTGTTGGAATTTGGTATTTTGATTTTTTGATTTTTAATTTATTGAATTTGCATTCTAAATAATTCACTTTCATGGTTGCCTAGTAGAAAAATCATTTTTTAAAACTGAAAAAAGTGTTAAAATTGACAGAAAGCTATTTTATTGTTGGAATTTGGTATTTTGATTTTTTTGATTTTTAATTTATTGAATTTGCATTCTAAATAATTCACTTTCCTGGTTGCCTAGTAGAAAAATCATTTTTTAAAACTGAAAAAAGTGTTAAAATTGACAGAAAGCTATTTTATTGTTGGAATTTGGTATTTTGATTTTTTGATTTTTAATTTATTAAATTTGCATTCTAAATAATTCACTTTCCTGGTTGCCTAGTAGAAAAATCATTTTTTAAAACTGAAAAAAGTGTTTAAATTGGCAGAAAGCTATTTTATTGTTGGAGTTTGGCATTTTGATTTTTTGATTTTTAATTTATTAAATTTGCATTCTAAATATTTCACTTTCCTGGTTGCCTAGTAGAAAAATCATTTTTTAAAACTGAAAAAAGTGTTAAAATTGGCAGAAAGCTATTTTATAGTTGGAATTTGGCATTATGATTTTTTTGATTTATAATTTATTAAATTTGCATTCTAAAAAATTCACTTTCCTGGTTGCCTAGTAGAAAAATCATTTTTTAAAACTGAAAAAAGTGTTAAAATTGGCAGAAAGCTATTTTATTGTTGGATTTTGGTATTTTGCTTTTTTTGATTTTTAATTTATTAAATTTGCATTCTAAATAATTCACTTTCCTTGTTGCCTAGTAGAAAAATCATTTTTTAAAACTGAAAAAAGTGTTAAAATTGGCAGAAAGCTATTTTATTGTTGGAATTTGGCATTTTGATTTTTCGATTTTTAATTTATTAAATTTGCATTCTAAATAATTCACTTTCCTGGTTGCCTAGTAGAAAAATCATTTTTTAAAACTGAAAAAAGCGTTAAAATTGACAGCAAGCTATTTTATTGTTGGAATTTGGCATTTTGATTTTTTGATTTTTAATTTATTAAATTTGCATTCTAAATAATTCACTTTCCTGGTTGCCTAGTAGAAAAATCATTTTTTTAAACTGAAAAAAGCGTTAAAATTGAAAGAAAGCTATTTTATTGTTGGTATTTGGCATTTTGATTTTTTCATTTTTAATTTATTAAATTTGCATTCTAAATAATTCACTTTCCTGGTTGCCTAGTAGAAAAATCATTTTTTAAAACTGAAAAAAGTGTTAAAATTGACAGAAAGCTATTTTATTGTTGGAATTTGGTATTTTGATTTTTTTGATTTTTAATTTATTGAATTTGCATTCTAAATAATTCACTTTCCTGGTTGCCTAGTAGAAGAATCATTTTTTAAAACTGAAAAAAGTGTTAAAATTGACAGAAAGCTATTTTATTGTTGGAATTTGGTATTTTGATTTTTTTGATTTTTAATTTATTTAATTTGCATTCTAAATAATTCACTTTCCTGGTTGCCTAGTAGAAAAATCATTTTTTAAAACTGAAAAAAGTGTTAAAATTGGCAGAAAGCTATTTTATTATTGGAATTTGGCATTTTAATTTTTTGATTTTTAATTTATTAAATTTGCATTCTAAATAATTCACTTTCCTGGTTGCCTAGTAGAAAAATCATTTTTTAAAACTGAAAAAAGTGTTAAAATTGACAGAAAGCTATTTTATTATTGGAATTTGGCATTTTGATTTTTTGATTTTTAATTTATTAAATTTGCATTCTAAATAATTCACTTTCCTGGTTGCCTAGTAGAAAAATAATTTTTTAAAACTGAAAAAAGTGTTAAAATTGACAGAAAGCTATTTTATTGTTGGAATTTGGTATTTTGATTTTTTGATTTTTAATTTATTAAATTTGCATTCTAAATAATTCACTTTCCTGGTTGCCTAGTAGAAAAATCATTTTTTGAAACTGAAAAAAGTGTTAAAATTGGCAGAAAGCTACTTTATTGTTGGAATTTGGCATTTTGATTTTTTAATTTTTAATTTATTAAATTTGCATTCTAAATAATTCACTTTCCTGGTTGCCTAGTAGAAAAATAATTTTTTAAAACTGAAAAAAGTATTAAAATTTGCAGAAAGCTATTTTATAGTTGGAATTTGGCATTTTGATTTTTTTGATTTATAATTTATTAAATTTGCATTCTAAATAATTCACTTTCCTGGTTGCCTAGTAGAAAAATCATTTTTTAAAACTGAAAAAAGTGTTAAAAATGACAGAAAGCTATTTTATTGTTGGAATTTGGTATTTTGCTTTTTTTGATTTTTAATTTATTAAATTTGCATTCTAAATAATTCACTTTCCTGGTTGCCTAGTAGAAAAATCATTTTTTAAAACTGAAAAAAGTTTTAAAATTGACAGAAAGCTATTTTATTGTTGGATTTTGGTATTTTGCTTTTTTTGATTTTTAATTTATTAAATTTGCATTCTAAATAATTCACTTTCCTGGTTGCCTAGTAGAAAAATCATTTTTTAAAACTGAAAAAAGTGTTAAAATTGGCAGAAAGCTATTTTATTGTTGGAATTTGGCATTTTGATTTTTAATTTATTAAATTTGCATTCTAAATAATTCACTTTCCTGGTTGCCTAGTAGAAAAATCATTTTTTAAAACTGAAAAAAGCGTTAAAGTTGATAGAAAGCTATTTTATTGTTGGAATTTGGCATTTTGATTTTTTAATTTTTAATTTATTAAATTTGCATTCTAAATAATTCACTTTGCTGGTTGCCTAGTAGAAAAATCATTTTTTAAAACTGAAAAAAGTGTTAAAATTGACAGAAAGCTATTTTATTGTTGGAATTTGGCATTATGATTTTTTAATTTTTAATTTATTAAATTTGCATTCTAAATAATTCACTTTCCTGGTTGCCTAGTGAAAATGTAAAACTGAGAAGATTGAGAAAATGCCAAAATAAACTAGAAATGAATATGGTTACTTGAATACTTTTATGTTGAAAAAATTGACGTTGTGTTTATTTCCTTTTTATAAAATTGGGTTGTTGTTTTTTAGTGGGAGCCGGGTAAATTATAAATATTTTCACGCTTTAGGCTATTTTGCTAAAGAAATTTAGGAATTTATGAATTTTAATTTAATTTAATTATGAAGTAATGGATGGCTGTAAATTTTTCCTGGAAATATATATATATATTGTTTTTTTAATAATAAAAAACATATTTTAATATTTATTATATTCAACATTTAAATTTATTTTAACAAAATTAGTTACAGTTTCTACAGTTTAGAATAATCAATGATCTTTAAACTAAATTGTTGAAAAATGTTGTTGAAAATTTTAAAATGATTTTAATTTTGTGGTATCACAGCTATGTTGCTCAGGAAATCCCTATTTGCAAAGGTTCCTAAAAAAAAGAATACGTATTAAGTTAAAAATTTTAGTGTACGAGTACAATTAAAAATTAAAATAAATCGAAAATATATAATATATCGAAATTTTTTTGATCTACATTCTCTTAATAATCAAATCTGTAATATAATTTCAAAAATAAATATATGTTATATATCTTTTTTAATTTAATCTAACAGGTATTATGTTTACATTCTAAAGATATTCTTTTAAGATTCTTTACCTTGTTTCTCCCTTACTTGTTTTTTTATTTTGATAAATGCCTATTTTTAAATAAAACCAGATTTGTTTTTTTTTTGTTGACCTTCAATATTTGTAATCAATATTTGTTGTTAATGTTAATGATGATGATGTTGATTATTCTTTCCCACTGATGATACAAATATAGAACAAAATACATAAGTAAATTATTTTTAAAGTGTTGAAGTTTATTAAAAACCAGTTTATATTCCTTTTGTTATTAAACTTAACTTACCCCTTTGTGAGCAGGTTGAAGTTCCAGTTATTGAATAAAATAAAAAGTTTATTCTTTGTTATGCGTAATTTTGTCATAATATAATGAATGATTAAGTAATTCAATTCTTTAATTTTGTTATTTTATAACTGTTAATGCTTTATATTATTTTTGAAGGGTTTTATATCTATATATTTTGGTAATAGATTTTAGTGGATTTAAGTTTAATCAAAATTTATTGAGCAAATTTCTTTTTTAGTAAGAAGTTGACGGAGTCGCAGTTGCTCAATGTTAATTATAGTTTGAATTCCTTTAAAGCTGTTTTCCTGAAATAGAAGAAAAGATTTATTTTTAAATTAAGCTTTAAAAAATAAATTTATTTTAATAAAATATTTAAAATATTAATTTGTTTTGAGGGGGCTTGGGTTCGGATTCCTAGTCATGTCATACAGTATTTAATTGAAAAATAATTTTTTTTTACAAATCTCCATGGTGACCAAATATACATAATAAAATATAATGATATAAACAAAATAAATAATATTACTTATAAATTAATATTGTTGGCCCAAAGAACAAGGGCCGGTCAATTTGTAAAAGTATTATATGCACTTAAATAATTTTATCATATGACAGTTAGGTACTAGTTATAGAAAGCATTTTACATATTCGTTTAAAAAAAAAAGGTTTAACAACTTATACAGAGAGAAAATCAATGGAAAGAGGTGAAATTTATGAAAAATTAACTTCTATACTTATGTAATCAGCTAAAAAAATGCAAAAGCCCGGTGTATTTAAGTTTAATCAAGTCTCAGTCAATTTGAAAGCGTATTGAACAGATTCCATAATTTAATTGAATTTATCTATTTATTAGGTACCATAGTGATACATGAATAGACTAGATGGCTGTAATCCCTTTTTCCAATTTGAAACATAGGGCGTTATTATGATATGGTCGGATTTAATTGAATGAAATTCGAGTTAAAAAAATTTTTCTATTTTTAAAACACCCATCCAAACAGCCTAATATTTTTGGCTTTTATTTACAATTATATTATTTATATAAATAAATATTTCTGAAATTTTTTCAAATTTTTACGGTATTGTATTATTATTAAGTTTAAAATTATGTATCTAAAGATAAAATCAAATAATTTATTTAATTCAACTGGATAGAACCAATTTGACTCACGAGTATTAAGAAAGGAAAAGATACTTGCAAAAACTGTCAGTTCACTTGACGATGGAACTAAAGAACAAGACCTATAATACCAATACACAATAGGATAATGAATAAATTTATATACTTTATAGTTTTCATACTGAATGTGAAAGATTAAGAATCTAACTGTGATGCTATTTTAAAATTGAATTAAAAAAAAATGACGGTTAGGCGTACGCCACCGCGAATATGAAAAAAGTTACCATGTAATGTGTTTTTTAAAGTTATGTTAATTTATATCGAATGTACGATCATAAAAAGTTAAAGAATTAAATTAAGATTCATTTCTATAATAACTCTCAAAATTTTTCCCTTTATCCAACTTAATTTATAATTTCCAAATCCTATTATAAATGTATTAAAAGCCCATTTTTATTCCAAGATACATAATATTTATTTAAGTTCGATTCCAAGCTTGGTTTTGAAAAAAAGTGGGTGGTTTTAATTGGTTAATGTTCAACACTATCCAGATGAACCCCGTACAGTGAAATTGAGTGGCTTTTGATACTTTCTTTAAACCCTCGAGAAAAAAAAATTAAAAATATAGGTAGGTACCTATTAAAAATCTTATTACCTAGGTAGGTACTCTAAAAAAAAAACAATGAAATAATCCACCATTTCCAATACATACTCTAAAAGTTCAAACTATATATAGGTACGTATGTATCATATCTTTTCAATTTTGATTAATTACAAATTTAATTAATTTATTATTTTATTTTCTTCAAATAAGAATTTATATATACATAAATAGTATAATAGTATATTATATATAAGTATATAAAATATACATATATATTTATCATTGTTCAATTCGACTTAAAAAAAAAATAACAATTTTAGCAAACTTTTATCATGGTATTCTGGGTATATAGGTAAGTATTTCATATACTTTCAATACCTGGAAACGTTTAAAACCTAGGTTAATGATCTGAATTGTTATTTTTTGTATAAAACAATACTTAAAAACTCTTTTATTTAATAATGTACATAAAAAAATTAAATTAAATCATGTATGTATGCATATTTTTTTTTTTTTTTTAATTTCAAATTCTTAAGATACAAAAAATTACTTTCTAAACATTTTTTTTTTAATTTTTAACCATTTTTTCCGAATAATTTACGTATTAAAGTGAGTACAATTTTTCATTCTTAAAAGAATTACAAATTTTCATACACAAGTAAATGTTAGTGCCTATGCATATAGTATAGTTTTGATCTGATTTTATTATATGGGTACTTGAAATTGTGTATATGCATTTGTTAATTTGCACAATTTACATACATACATACCTATTAAACTAATTTTTATCTCTTTCTTTTCCGCCCCAAATTTTTGTCAAGGCTTACTATATTGTACTTGGATATCAATTACTTATAATTTGAATCCCTTATCTTATGTACCTACTTATTACGTAATAATTAAAAACAATTTTTTTTTATACCTATAGATAAACCCCTAAATTCGTTTCAAAAATACCTATGTATATTAAAACATATGTACGTCCGTTATAACCAACTTATGGCTTTAAAAATGTACCGTTTTTATTTTTTTTTACAAGACCAAGGTTAAAAAACAAAAATATGTAAACAATTAATAGAAACCCAATACCCAATATAAACACAAAAATATGTATGTATATAGAAACTTCCGAATATCTAGAATATTCCATTTTAAAATGTTTTGGCGTTCTTTTCTCACATACCCTATTATATGATTTTCACGTGCAAAACTAATCATGGTCTCATGTTCATCAACTTCTTTCTGCTTCATATTTTCAAGTTTTTTTTTTCCCAACTCTGCACTGCAACAGTTTCAAATGTATGTATTTGTGTTAAATTATGTTGATGAAAATCTATTTACCTACCGCTACCATCTGATATCATTTATATGAATTTATGCATATTAGTATAGGTATACATATTTATATTAAAGTGACGCTACATTTTTTCACCAACGCTGATGTTTTTTTTAAATGTTGCATGAAAATCTTATAGAATTGAAAATTTAAAATTGCATGTAAACAAATGTATGTACCTACAAGTATGTACATAGTATCATCTCTACTCCACCAATGTAAAAAAAAAAAATCTTGGACGCTTATTATAGAAAATTGAAAAGAAACTTCTAGAACATTTTCATGAGATTAACGGGCATACATACATATATTTTACAATTCTATATTTTGAGCAGTGTAACGAGAAAACAAAAACTCTATATAAACTTCATAAGTTCATAATAATGAGGAAAGAGTTCATTTCATAATGAAAAACAATAATAAATAATAAAATATTAATCATATGTTTTTTTTTATGTATATGTGTTGTATGTAATCAAAAAACTGCCAAGTTCTTTTTCCAAGTGTGTGTTTGATTTGATAAATTAAGAGTGATCTACAATAGTTCCATTTCGTTGCGTACCGTTAACGTAAGCGTTATCATAACACTACATATTTCTGGGATGTATTTCTTGGTTTAAAACAACTTTACAAATGTTAAATACAAGTAAAAATTCGCTTGTAAAAAACAATTTGTTAAAATATTTTTCTACTTAGTGGACAAGGGTTAATATTCGGGGTCCAGTTATTGTTAATTTTGAAAACAATATAATAAATAGATAGGTAATGAATACGATTTCTTAAATTTGTTTTAATTAGGTTCCGATCCGAAAATTTACGTTTGATGGTTGCAGAACTGTAAGGTGAGGTAATGAGCACAGCCACAACATATAGTCTTAGTGAACTTACCAGTAGCAAATTTTCTTTTGTTTGAAAGTGTGTTTACAATTGTAAAATACTATGAACTTGGGCTAAAATAGACATTTTTTACAACGAGTTGCGATACATAAGATTTTTTTTATGGATCTACGAAAAATATTATCGCAACTCTTTGAATTCTTTTACAACAGTTAAATGTTGTGTTCCGTGGATTTTGTTTACTTTTTAGCGTATTATATGTGTTTGTATGTATTTTAGATGCAACATCTACATGAATTAAAAGGAATCGCGTATTTTTTAAATCTAAAAATTTTATAAATAAATTTTTAAAGTAAATAATTTATGGTAATAATTTTAGGTAGTATGATTATTCATGTACTTATACTATTAATTATTTGCTGCATGTTTACAACTAGGTAATACATATGTCTGCTGTAATCTGCATATAATCTGTCTGTATTCATATGTATGTATGGATTTTAGAGATTTCTTCATTCATTATGTTATGCATTTTACTTTAAATATTGTTTAGATTTCTTTAATTATAAAATTTATGGAGGGTATATTTAACCTGAATTAAAATTTATAATAAAGTAGGTATACCTATGTATACCTGGGTTTTTTATTTTTAAAACTTAAAAAGAGTTAAAGGGGTTGGATTTATTCATTAAATCCAATCCATAATTTTCCATAATTAAATTAAATCCATAAATTAAAAGAAACAACAGTTAAAATTGGGGAAGCATATGATTTTTAAAAACAAAAATTGTAAAAATTGTATTGCAGTATTGAGTAGGTAGTTGGTAAAATAAATTTTATCAATTTTATTAAAATTGATTGTCTTAAAGAAATTCATTTATAAAAAGAAACAACAGTTAAAATTGGGGAAGCATAGGTATGATTTTTAAAAACAAAAATTGTAAAAATTGTATTGCAGTATTGAGTAGGTAGTTGGTAAAATAAATTTTATCAATTTTATTAAAATTGATTGTCTTAAAGTGATTCGACTTTTACTCAGGATTTATAACATAGCATTGTAATCTATGTATATATTTGTAGATATAATGAAGGAATGTCATGCGATTTTTTTAGGACTCTTTAAGTGAGCATTTTACATGGTTTTCTTAGAGAAATGTATCTTAACACAAGATTTTCTTAATTTTATATGACTCCTTGTTTTGTAGTACAACATAAGAATTAAACAAAACAAGGCAAAGGATAATTTTAGGTACTTGCGTCTATTAATTTTTTAAATAATAATTTTAAATAATGTTTATAACTTTTTTTTTACAAACATACTTAACATACCCACTTAAATATATTGATAAAGATTAAATTTATTAATTAATAAATAACAGTTGACCAAAAAACAATTTTAAATTATTCTTAAAAATCAGAGCAGATTTTTTTAAAATTTCCATTTACTAAATACTAATAATACCACCAGCCTTTTAATGAGTCCATTAGTGTTGCAGAACTAAACACTTCTACAAACCTTAAGAACTCAAGTGATTTGTACCTATTTCTACCTATAATGTGCACCTTTTTACCCAAATATATTCCAAAACAAAATATCGTTAGGGTATTGTAACTGCAAAAATACAACAATAATACTAAGAAAACTATACATCACAAAGACCTTACAAGGATCTCCATATTTTCTTATTCTCTTAACAATTATAATCTAATTTACAAGTACATTATTATATACAGTTAGATTTATATATTATAAACACTTTCATTCAAATAAATTAGGTATATTAAATCAATCAAATATGTAGTTGTAATCTATTACAGAGTATCCTTCGTCTATTTCTATTTAATGTAAGTACATAGTATTGCAAACATAATTTTTAACTTATACATATAAACTTCAAATAGAGTTAAAATTTAAAAGAAGTACAAACCTACAAACTAAATACTGGGAAATAAATTCAAAATCAAAAACAGTGTTGTAAGATTTCATCAAAACAAAATTTGGCTACATAATATACTACAATATTGCGACAAAAGCGACATACCGCATACAACTTTAACGGTTTTTCGTTTTTCTTTTAAACATCTGTATTCAAATACAAATCCGTATACATACTGCATATATACTACATTTATGATTATAAAATGTATCTTTAATCAAATGCATTTTTTTTATTTATACAAATACAAATATAAAATAATTTCCAAAACATGTTTTGAAAATTTTCAAAACAGTTGATCTAATTAACTATAGAGTTAAAAAAAATTCTGAATTTAATATAAAAATCGCAAAAGTTAAAAAAATTTGCATTAGTACATTATAAACCGCAATCCTTCTAATAACTTCATTCAAAATTATATAATTAGAAAATATTAAACATTACTTTGGTCACGTATCCTTTCCTATGTATTTAAATTTATGTAATATATAATAATTGCGTAATAATTTAGTAGCGCATTAATTATTTAATGTACATATTTAAATATGTTGTAAGTACATTTTTGAATTTTTTAAAGGATTGTTTTTTTTCAATTAATATTGAATAAATACATTATAGATTTTAAGATGCATTTTACTTTAGTTGAAATGAATAAATAAGTTTTTTAGATAAATTGCTTACAACTGATGGTTGTAATGGATATTACACAATTAAATTTAAATAAAAAACTAAAAAATGTATTTAATAAATAAATAATATATATTAAGTAAAACAAAGATTTATTTGTTAAACAAAGGAATATTTAGGTTCTTTATTTTAAATATATCTTGTAATTAATTATCTTTATTAAATTCTCTTAATAGAAATCAAATCAAATACAATGCAAATTGTAAGTTTACAAAGTGTAAGTTGTTTAAATCAAAACTGTATATATTGTTCAAAGTATGTATATTATATAATAAAAATAACTATAAAAACTCTTTAATCTGAAGAACTAACTTATTAGTAGTTAACACTATTTAAAATGTGAAAAAATTCCTTTATTCAATTTCTAGGCAATTTAAAAAAAAAGATTCTTTCTAAAATATTTATTATTTTAGAATTAAAGATTCTTTTATAATATTAGTTCAAGAGACAGCTCTAAGTTAATGAGATTTTTATTTACAATGTATAAAACAATGACTTCAATTTATTAATTTTTAATTTAATTTGCAATATTTATTTATGCATGTGCTCTTACATTCGACATCGACTCAACTCTAGAATATTTATAAAGTATCTTTCAATTACTTTAAATTGATTTATAATTAAAGTGCTTTTAAAAATAATGGGATCATAGATGATTATTTATGGAAAAATTTTTATTTCAATTAAACCAAGTATTAGGGCGTTCTTTATACTAACCGTGTTGAATTAACATAATTAGAGAATACAAACTAAAGACATTTCTGGGCCACCTATTATAATTTTGTAAACCACGGAGTTACCTCTTAAGCTGAATTCAACTTAAGTAATAACTACAGCTCAATATACGAATATAACTATATTCATATACATACATATTTAATATTTATATCATACTAGATATTGTAAGGTTCAAGCGATTTTCATATTCAAATTATGATTTATATCTTTTAACAAATAACTGAGCCGCAACCGGCAAATTTTATAACCGATTAAGCCGAATAATGTAAAATAATTCTAGTGTCACAAAGTGCTCAAAATTCCAGCGAATTTCGTACACAAATTATTAAACTTATATTTATAAACAAATATTTGAGCCGCAACCGGCTGTTTTGTCACCGAATGAGCCGATTAATTTATATAATGATGCATTGGTCACTTATAAGCTTTATAGCCTATCTACAATAGACGCAGCTATGTTGCAGCCTTTGCGCAGTCACTACGTAATGAGAGCGAAACAGGAGTGAAACGAGAGCATCATTGTAGATAGGCTATTAGTCATATTTTCCTTTTAAATCTACCGTTGGACTGAAGACTGTTACAAATTAAATACCTGTTATAAATGAAATAACAATTTTGTTATACTCACCACTAACTTCAAAATTAAAACAAAAACAAAAAAAACAATAATATAAAATAAAGCAAAGATTCACCAACAAAATATTTTTAAAAGCCTCTGTTTTGTATATATATATATACATATATAAATTCTTTAAAAAAAATTTTGCTGTTGTTGAACTGATAGTAGTTTTGTGTTGTATTAGTCCCTTGTTTTTTTTTTTATTTTGTATTTTACTTCTTTTATTTTTATTTCTTTCTTCTTTTATTGTTTATTTTTATTATGTTTTTTTTTTTTCTGTTTTTATTATTATTCTTTATTTTTTCTGCTGTTTATTTTGTTTGGTTGTTATTTTCATTCTTCAGATATATTTTGGTTTTTTTTTGTAATATAGTCAAGTAACATTTTAAATAACAACAGCATTTATTGATCGAATGTGTGATCGAAAAGAGCGTTTTATTTTTTGAAAAATAAATAAAAAAAAAAGCAATTTTTAATTTTGAGAAAGAAGAAAGTTTTTTAACTTTTTGAGGTGAAATAAAAAAAACGATAATAATTAAATAAAATATTGAAAAACTATAAAATATAAAAGATACTTTTAATTAAAAAAAAAAAGCATTTAATAAACAATATTTCAAAAATAAACTATATTGCATTTGCAAAAATAAAAAAACAATCAATTATTTAAAAAAAAAAAAATAATTAAGTGAATGACTCTAAATAAAGTGCATATTTTTAATAAAATAAAAACAAAATGGCATTTTCTTTAGTACAAAGAAAACTTTTTGAAACGAGTGCAAAAATTTTTGAAAAAAATTTAGCAGGTTCATCATTTGGTGTTTTAAATATTTTACATGAATCTGTTGAAGTTAAAAAGGTATGTGTCACCTCTCAAAGTTAAATTAAATCAATTAAAAAACAAATAAAATTAAATTATTGTACTTAAGGTACAATATATAAATTTTATTTCATAAAAGTATGATGGACTCATTATTTTATAGCTATATAGGTATTTGGACTATAAAAAAATTATAAAATAAAACTCAAAATTTGAAAATTACTTTAAATTTTTCATATAAAATAAAAATAAAATCGTTCTTTTATATTTTTAAATTAAAATTAAATTTTGTTTTAGTGATTTTAGATTAATTATAGAACCTATTAGTTATAAAATAAGCCATGGATAAAAATTGGATCTTATTAAATATATTTCGGGATTATTAATCAAAAAATATTGAAAATAGGTATCTTTAGAAATTAGTTGTTGTATGTAAAATTAAATTATTTTACTAAAATCTCAATCTATATGATACAGGTGAAAGTAATTAGGTAATTAAAGTTTATCGAGTATTATGGAACTTTCAATTAAAATTTTTTATTTTGTTTTAATTTTTTTTGTATTTCTTTTCGAATTAAAACTAAATAATATTTAACATAATATAGTTTATAGATAGTTACAACATTTCTGCAAAACTATACCAAAGACATACGTATAGCTATTTACAACCTATTTCTCTTAAGATATTTATTACTTACCAATCTATTTGTTTTTATTTAGAAACATACCTTTATATACTTACTGTATCTTACCTCTTTTACCTAAATTTTACCTATATTTAATGGTATACAATAAATGTGCAACGTAGCATAATAATCTGTCAATATTTTAAATTAATTTCATTAAAAAAAAAATTATAGATACAAAACATAACAAAATGCATCTTTTTTTTTAATTCTTTTGTATCTAATAGATTTTTTTCATCCATTTATTTTTTTCTACATACAAATAGATTTTATGTGCATTTACATATAATTTACATTTAATGTGTTATATTTTTGTAGTTGTGGTAACATAAAATCAACAAAATTATGTATATTACATAGTTATATAGTAGATAGTAGGCTTTACTAAATAAATTTAAATAATTTTAAAATCAAAATTGTCTGTTAATATTTTTTAAATTTCATTTTATAATTTTGTTTTTTTATTTTTATTTTAAATTTTACAAATAAAAATGAAATCAAAATTTTCACCATATCTTTAGATACTTTTTATTGCTGAAACCAAAGCTTTCAATAAATCTTTATTGGGTAATCGCATAAAAAAAGAGGGCAAGAAACAAAAGGAATTAATTTTTAATTAAAAAAAAAATAAAATAAAAAAATTCTCAAATGTTTTTTTTTTTTTATTGCAAACTAAAAAAAAAGGTACTATATAACATTCTATATACAATTATTAATACATATAATAACGTATTAAAGTATGTAAGTATATAAGTCTATAACCATTTGGCATTTATGGTATATAATAATAAATTTAAAAAGAATTTGGTTTTAAAATACTAAGTATGCTTGACGGTAAATTTTTATTATTATTTTTTTTTTTTGTTGGAATTGAAAATGTTTCAGTAATTTACGGGCTGGTCGAATATAGGTTGGTATATAAATTTATCACCGGCACATACTTAAAACATCTGGTAATTTAAAATAGTATTAATAAATCTACTTACCTCAGGCAGAACCAAACTGGCAACACAGAATATTCAAATCTTAAATTCCTAGCTTTATTATTCTTATGGTCGTAAATGTAAATTTGCTGTCAATATGCATATTTTGAATTTACGACCAAAAATTATGTAAAACATCATTGCTAACTGAACCTGGTCGTAAATGTGAAATATGTGTGAAGTAAACGTCAACTATGCAAACTAAATTTTTTATTTACAATCAGTTTACCAAGTAGTAAGGTACAGTTTTTTGAGCGTTCAGCGTTGTTTTATTTTTATGATTAATAATGTAAGAAAATATTATGTCTTTTTTCGAATATTAATTTAAATTTAAATTAACAGGAGTGAAACTGAAAGTGAATCACAAAGTTTGTTGTGGGACACATCCACCTTTAAACTACTAATTTGTACAAGATTTGGGATGGAAACTCATTTCAAAAGTGGAAAACAAAAACAATCTGTTGATTTTATATCCATTGCAAAACTAAAAAATTTACTTTTACGACTACAAAAATTTATTTGTACATTGAATGTCTACTGATTGCAAATTGTTTGGTCTTAAAATCATAATAAATGTCAAATGGCATATTTTACGTCAAAAAGTTTACATTTACGACCACACCTTATATGCACAGTGATCTTATCTATTATACCCTTAAAGACCTCTAAATACTCCATAATGAATAAAACGTATAAGAAAAATATTTCCGAGTCCTAGACACACTTTATTCCTGTTATAAAAACCTCTAGGTTCCTCTTAATGAAAGAACAGAGTAAGAATAATATTCAGAAGTTAATTGTTTGAGTCCTAAGCCAATTAAACTCCAAAGGTTCGTAATTCTGAGTTTCAACAACATTATCAGTCTCCCTTATTTCCTTATATATAAAACCGCAAAACCCCTTCCCTGCTGCTCTGCTATTCTATAAGACCTATTTCTAATCCAATTTAATTTTTTTATAAATAGTATACCCTGTTCTTATCTTGTCTATAAAACCTTAGCCCTACAGGATCTTTCTCATTATACTCTTAAAAACCTCTAAGTTCAAACCTACCGTTTCGAGCCTAGAAACCTATTCGAATCAATTATATTTCTAAAATTAACGAATCCTAAATTCGCAATAATAAGAGTTTCCTTTATTTCCTCTAATCTTTAATTCAACTGCTTTCCAATATCGGCGAGATTCAAACTCTCACCTTTGTGACTTTAACGAGATTTGAAACTCCTTCGTTTAGTAATCACTTAACGTTTTCGATATCACAAGTTCCATTCATAATGCAATTTAATATTTTTACAATTGTAAACAGTGATTGAGTTCTTGCAATAGAAGTTTAAGAACGGGGTTTGAATCATTTAAATTTCATAAACAAAGTACATAATTGAAAGAGTATACGAGTACTTATACAATATATTTTCATATGTTTTTATATACCCTTTTTTTTTATTATACATGCATATTAACATTATTTTATTACCAATAGTTCCATCCAATTCCGCAATACTTAATTTAATACCATGTCGTAAATATTTAATCGCAAAAAAAAATTTGCATTAAAATATCAGTAGGTGCTGCTAAATAACAATTGACAAAATTACTCATAAATATTGTACTACGAAATATATATGTATATTAAAGTAAACTTATATTAAAAGACACTCAAAGTTCAAAAAAAAAACGAAGCGAATAAAATAATATGTAGAAATATAGGATATATTTGACAAATAACAACGAACCAAACACATTTAATAAATAAAAAAAAACAAAAAAAAAAAAAAACAAATGTAAACGAAGAAATAAAAATAACGAAAAAAAACAAACAAAAACAAAATTTCATGTGCAAAATAAATGTACTTATAATATAGATACTATAGATACATAAATAAACTGTAAGAAAGAATTAATTCGCTTATGTTTTTTAAAAGAATTTTTAGAATTTATATTTTAAATAATAACTGAAACTGAAAATAAACAATATTATTTAAATTTAAATGGGGGTTTAAAAAAATAACTAGGTACCATATTTTTTTTTTTAAATTAAAAATTATTTATTTATGAAAGTAATGGGTGTAAATGTTCCCAATAGCTTAAAGCCCTGCTTCCTTTTGGAAATATGGACTGCCGCCTTATAAGCTTGAAATATAATATTTCTTTAATACATAATTTGTAAACCCTAAATTTACTAATTAATAAATTAATTAACTAATTTAGTGTTACCGATAGCTTAAACGCCCTGCTTCCTTTTGGGAATATGGGCTGCCGCCTTATAGGTTTGAAATATATAATATTTCTTTAATACATAATTTGTAAACCCAAAATTACTAATTAATAAATTAATTTGCTAATCTAACTTAGTTTACGTACTTAGTTTAATATAGCTTACCACTGGGGTTAATTAATCCCTGAATTGCAACAACGGGTTAAATAATTCAGAAATTAATATAAATTATAAGAGTTAGATACTCTTTTAAAATAATATTAAATATTATTAATATAAAATGAGTTAGTTATTCTGGGTTTAAATTTTTGCATCCGAGGATTAGCTCTGAGTTCGATAATCTTGTATCTTTATACTTTAAAGCAAAACTTTAGGTAATTTGTTAATTTATTTTACAACATTAATAAATTGCTCTTGATATAGGTAACTCTGTAATAAATCGTTTCAATTCCATAATTTAAAATTCTGTTACCATTGGTTATGGCGACTAAATAGTTAGAAGGTAAATAGGATAGAAGAAGAGAGTTGGCTGGAAGGTTAAAAACGAACTTATTTAAGGGAGTTAAGGGGGGCATTATTGATTTTAATTCAATAGAGTAAGTGTCAATACCTACAAGATATCTATAAGCGGAGTTAAAGCTCCGATATTACGACGACTGCTTAAAGGAGTGAATTTAGCCTGGACGGAAGGGTTTTATAAAATTTAAAGAGTTGAAAGCGATGGGCTTAATTTATTAACATATAGGTTTATTTATACAGCTAAGAAAAACTCGTTAATTAAATTATAGAAACAAATAAATGTTCTTAAAATTAAACCATGTTTTAAAACACTAAACGGTTAAATGATTTATTCAAAGAATATTAATTATAGTTTTTAGTTTTTTACATAATGAATATTAATAAATTAGCAAGGGTTTGAAGCTCCCTCCTTTATGTAAATTGATGTAGATGGTCCTATTTTAATTCAATATATTATAATAGAGCTGTGATGTGGCCTATTATTCTTCAGTTTTGATACTTAATACACTAACGCTAAGGAGTTTCTATTGCTTCATCCGTATTAGAAGAAGAATGTACCCTGTGTTTTTACTGTACTTCTTAATATTTATACTTCCCTTTTTTAAAATAATTCCTAGGGTAGTTGTAGCCTTAATTCAATATTACAATTGAAATTTTATTTTAATCTAAATACATACATATATTATATAATTATATAAATATCATAATTATAAACCATAATCACGATTAAAATTTTATTTAATTTGTTGTTGGAAAAATTTGTTTGAACTAAAGCATGAACTGAATATAAAAATATTAAAATAATAATAATTTTTTTTTATTTTTAATAAATATCTATAAATTTTTTTTTTTTATAAACAATTTTTTTATTTATTTGTTTTAAATAGAACATTTCTATTCATAATTTTAATTATTCGTTTGATACAAAATAAACCAAAGGTTATCACTTATCACTTATCAAAATATAAAAAAAAAGCTTCTTTTTTATTTTTTAAATATTGATAAATATATAAAAAAATTAATAAATAATTAAGTTTTTTTTTTTTAAACATATTATATTCGGAATACATTTTATAATTTAAATATTTTTTTCTTAAATTGTTATTAAAAACATACGTTTTTTTTAATTTATTTGTATATTTTGAAAGATGAGATCTCAATAAAATATTTATTGTGCTCTTTTTCTTTAATAATCAAATTATATTATATAAATATAAATATTAAAAAAGTTATCAGAGTCACATTAGAATAAACTTATCGCGTTTAAAAATAAAAATTTTAAAAACAAAACTTTGTAAAAACAATCACATCATATGTTTTGGAATAGGATATGAAAGGTAACTTTCAAATTAAATAATATGAGTATTATTAAAAAGAAAACCATTCCTTCAAAAAACAAGTATCTTATGACATCAAATCAACTGTAATTGTTGTTCAATTATTTTAAATTTTGTAGGCGATGCAGGACCTCCAAAAAAGCCCTTAGTCATTTATTATTTATTATTAGAGTTGAGTAGTACTCGAAATAAAGTATTAAAATCAAGTACTGGAAGTATTTGATTTTATTTTTTCAAATACAAATGAAGTACTCTTTTGTAAAAATTATCTCAGTTTCTATTCCCTTAGGGTATAGGCGATATACGATTTGCAAAAATTACCTTAGTCATTTATTATTTATTACTAGAGTTGAGTAGTACTCGAAATAAAGTATTAAAAATAAGTACAGCAAGTATTTGATTGCAATTTTTCAAATACAAATGAAGTACTTATTTTGTAAAAATTAACTTAGTTTTTTATTGTCCTATCTAGGGTCTAGGCGATATAGGACTTCCAAAATAATTGCAATCCATTGTTATTGGATTGTTATTATATATCACCAGAATTCGGTAGTACTCGGGTTAAAGTATTCAAAATATCCAACGAGCAAGTATTTGATATCATTTCCTCAAATACGAATGAATTATTTTAAAACATTACCTAAGTACTGTAAATAAATAATAGTATTAGACATCATTTCATCACTGAAATAAATTTATATTAAGTACTTTAAAATTCATTGTAATTAACAAATACTTTTTATAGTACTCAGTAGTTTGAGCGCCATTGAGTACAATAACTGTAATTAATATTTAATTTATTATTTTAATTTTACTTACAATTTGTTTGTTCAGTGTAATTTACAATCAGAGTCAAAAGAAGTTTGTTCTCAACAGTATTATTCACTTGCAAAACACCCTGTATATTTATTTACAAACCACTTTAATTTGTTTTGAACGATTTCAATATTTGTTTAAATTAACTTTTTAATTTGATTTTTTTTTATTCAATCGAGTATTTAAATAGTTTTATTCGAAATCCGAAACTGGTCCTACTTAATATACTTATACTTTTGTTTTTAATGGAAATGAGAAGCAAAATATAGGTGTGTAAGGAAGGTCAAAATAAATTAAATATTCAAAAATAGATTAGAAAGTGGAGATGGTAGATTGTTCTACACTATTTCCAAAAAAAAATTTAAAGTACCTTATCACTTTTATACCCTATATTATTAACTGAGAAATAACATTGAAGTTAATATATAATATACAAAGCACCTTTTGAAAAACTTTTCATTCTAAGGCTGCACAAATAAATATATATATATATTAATTCACTTAATTTTAATTGCGAGTTTTTTTTTTTGTAATTAAAAAAAAATATAAAATTTTAATGATTAATATTTGTGAAGGAAACATGTGTTTTAATAAAAAACTTTGACCTCATTGATGAGAATTTTTATTTTGTAGATAACGTAATATCAACTTTCAGTTAATTATTTTTTTTTGGTAAAAGAATAACAGTTTTTATACAGTAATTACTTCTCTTACTTATTAACTTTCAATTAAAAAAATTAATTCTGTACTTTGAACCTTTTTATCAATAATAGGTACTTGCTTATTTTATCAAAATTCAATACTACAAGTTTAATTACAATCACAACAGAATCCAACTCAATCTTTCTATTAAACATTTAAGAAAAAAAGCCATCAATTTTTATTGAATTTCTTATCATAAGTACTTAAATTCTGTAATTTTGTTGGACTTATACAGTAGTTCTTTGAAAATTTCTAAAATTGAAAAGTTTCTAAATTTTTATAGCCGGTAGATTTTATACAATAATCAATTACCCAAAATTATAGCTTAAAAATGAACATATGATCAAATAATTTTTAGAAGTAAAGTATTTCGACTTTTTGATATAGAACCGAATAATAATTAAAAATTTTCTAAAAAAATAAGTTTGATATCAATATTTTGCCAAAGAGATGTTGTATAGTCGTAAGATAAGAATAATTAAACGAATCATTGAACAAATTAATACGTCTCAATTTTTTTTTTTTATTAATCACTTATCAATATAACGTCAATTAAAATTTTCGTATAACATTGATAGAATATTGAAAATAAATATTGACGTATAACTGTTACATTTATTGTGATTACTGATTACATTTAAAATTATATTTAGAGTTCTGAGTACATGTATCCAAATGAACCTTTTAAATATCATTTATAATAGGTACATTATCGCGCCACCGGTCATTAAAGAGTTAAATTATAAATCCATTTAAAAATTCTAAATTTTAATATTTAAGAACCGGCTAATTATTAATAAACAAATAATAATCACTCAATAGTTTTTGATTTTAGCTTTTATTTATTTACATACTAAGTATATATTTTTAATTATTCTACTTTTGATAAGCTTATCTTATTATTTTTAATTATTTTACAATTATGTACATAAAATTATAATTATAATTTTTTGAATAAAATCAAATATAAATTTAAATAATTAATATATACATGTTATTATGTCTGTCTATTTATGAATTAATTAATTTATGTAAACAAAAAGAAAAACAAAATGAAGGTTAAATTGGTGTTTTTATTTTGACAAAAAATTTTTTCATGAATATAATTTACAATTGTAAAATACAATTTAATTTACTTATCATTTATATTTTTGGGGTTTTTCTCTCATTTTCGCGTGTTTTTAAAACTTTAAGCATGCACTAGAGTAGTCGCATTGCCAATAATTATCATACAAAATAGGTCAATAAAATTTATTTAACTTAAAATACAAAATAATAAAAAAGAAAAAGTTAATTTTCGAAAAGAAATGTTTAAAATAAAACAATAATAATAATGGAGGTATATGGGTACGTGCTTTTTAACAAGTAACAATTATTTATAAATTTTAATGAAATGAAATTTTGTTTACAAATTAATTTTCATTGTCAACTACCAGATAAAATGATAACTGAAAAATACAAAATCTACTTTTTAATAAAAGAATACGGAAATTAAATCCTGATTTGAAATGAAATTCTGGAACAACATCATTTCAGGAAATAAAATTTTAAGATCAAAACAACTTTAAATTAATTCAAAATAATTAATCAATATCTGTTTGTAAGTTTTAATTCAATCAGGAAATAAATCAAAATAACCAGCTTTTTAAAAATATTCTGGAATTAGTTTAAGAGCTGTGGTTTTATTTAAAAAATACAATTCAAGGTTTCGATAATAGGGTATATTTAGGTTTCGAGTTTCGATAATATCTGATCCTTGAATTATTGAAATGGTGGTTCATAGATAAAAGTTAAAAAAATAATAATTCAAGGTTTCGATAATAGGGATCTAATCCTTGAATTACTGAAGGTGATTCATTGATAAAAGTAAAAAAAAAAAATAATTCAAAGTTTCGATAATAGGGATTTGATCCTTGGATTATTGAAGGTGATTCATTAATAAATGGTAAAAAAAAATTAAAGGCTTTTCAATATAAATAAAAATATTAAAGGATTTATTATTTGGTCCTTGAATAGTTCAGGAAATTTCGTTAATTTATATTATGCAAGTGCTTCGAATTCTTCCATTACGTAATAACACAAATGTAATTATTAAAATAATTCAAATTCAATTCAACGGTTCCATTTATAACCGTTATATCATAAAATCAAAGTTTATTGACCTTTTTATACTTTTTAAAAGCATATGATTTTCTTTATTATATGTGTTATGCCACTTTTTTTTTATTTTTCAAAGCTTTTTTTTTTTTTTTTTTTTTTTTTTTGAGAAAATGATAAAAAAACAATTGCAGCAAGCAGCAACGTTTTTTTTAACACGAAAATAA
Source organism: Dolichopus griseipennis (assembly GCA_963082915.1). NCBI lineage: Eukaryota > Metazoa > Arthropoda > Insecta > Diptera > Dolichopodidae > Dolichopus > Dolichopus griseipennis. Next base: position 71,103,868 of record OY720445.1, read on the forward strand.
ATACAAAAAAAGCTGTTAAAAACATGCTAAGCATTATGCGCAAGTTTTTAAATTGAAAATATTATGCGCAAGTACTTTAAATTGAAATTTTTTCAACTTAATATTTTTTTAAGTTAAAAAAATGTGTTTTTGTTGGCTAACAAATAAACATGTTTTTTTTTATTTTTAGGGCAACTGCGCAATTTATTTAAATACCTATAAATATATATATTTAATATATGTATATATATTTATAGGTATTTAAATATTTTTATGGAAATTTTAGGTACAGATACGCCGGATGAACATAAACTATTTTTAATTATAGCCAATATGTATGTTGACTTTTTAAATATTTTTATCGATAGTTTATCAATTTTATTGTGAATTTTTTTTACTCCCTTTGAGAACATTTGGGTTAGGATTTCTACAAAATCTTTTCCATGTTTTTCTATTTAAAGTAATCATATTTGTAACCATGACTTTTTTAATTGTAGTTGTAGTTATTTTTGAGTTCTAAGCCATGTATTCTTAGGTATTTATCAATATTTCACTTTTTTTGAGTTCTATTCCAGGACCTGTCTGATTATGTAGTTTGAAGGTTTTCTAAAAATGTAATCAATCTTTTTGGAAATGTTTTAGTTACCTAGGTCTAAGACAAAAATGTTAAACAAAAGCTTGAGAATCTCAATAGTGTAATTAAAAGACCTAACAATTTGATAATAGTATTTTAGTTAAACTAAAACTCAAAAATATCTTAGGTAAAATTTATTAATATTTATATGTACCTATATAAGGACAACCTATGAAAAATTATTAGAAAAAAAAATGATCGACAATTTTTTAAACACACTGTACTTTATTGTTTTTTACTATATTCCATACTAAATCCAATTGTATATTTATTATTAAAATACGGGTTATGAATAATGTACAATACCATAGGTATTAATAGTTATTTATATTATAGATAAATATTTAAAGCTTTAACATACCTACATACCTGTATAAATATTTTTTTATGTATAGACAATCCACCCATATTTATACATACATACATTGTTTACAATGAAATTCAGTTATCAAAAAAGTGAATGGTATAAATAAATAAACAATTAATTTATCATGTTATGTTATTTATTAGATAATATCAAATTAAAGCTTTTGGAAAATGTTTGGCCCAATTATTTTTTTACCTTGTGTATAGATAACTGTATTTAAGTAGGTACAAGGAGTTTTTTTTTAAATTGATTAAATATCCTAATTATACACGTGCGAATATGAAGGTTTTTATTTAAATTGAACCTTCACTTGTGCATTTAAAGGAATGCAAGCATAAATTTGAATATACGTATAAAATATATTTTATTACATACATATATTTAGGAAGTTACAAATTTCTAACCTTAAGTTTAATTTAAGCAAAAGCAGTACTCCAGAGTATTGTTTATTTTATTTTTCAATAGAAACGTTCCTTGTGATATCATTGTATTATGTAACTATTGAAACGTAATAGCTAGAACCTAATTTCGTCCAAATGTGTTCCCTAAAGTTGGTAGTTCGTATGTGTACGATTTAATTAAATTAAGAAGAATATTAACATCTTTCTCCTTAATATCCGTCCAACTTTTCTCCATCTCCCATAATCCAAAAATTCCAAACATCTCCATAATCCCAAAATCCTTCCATATCCCCATCCCTGTAACCAAAACTGTACATTTGTATCACAGGTTTCTTCCTAAAGTTTGGTTCAAAAAGGGTGTAGTTTTGGTGTGTTAAAGTCACACACTACCCAAAGAAACAATGCACAGTTTCAATGGATTGCTTTCGAGCGTTCCATTCCCTCGTAAAAAAAAAAAAAAAAAAATAGAAAAGTGACTAGATTATTAAAAAGGAAGTTTTAAATATCATTCGTTAAATTTTGGAAAATATGTTATAATTTCCGTATGATATTTCAAACGTAGAGGTTAATGGGTTAAATAATAAAACTACTTAATAGCAATAGTAATAATATTCTATTTATGTTTAATGTATCTTATTATTATTATTTTATGAATACAAAACAAAATAATAAGTTGTATTTATATATTTGGGTATTTACATAGATACATACCTACATAATATGTCCAAATCATTGTCTACTGAACTAATTTATTTAAACCAGTTTTTTATTTTTTTATTTAATATTTTTAAAAATATTTAACGTTCTTTTAATTAATTCTGACAATTTAAGATTAAATATTATAAAGATATCTACTTAATATATAATTAAAATGGTCCATTTTTTTATAGTATTTTTGAATTTTAAATTAATTAAATTTTGATAAATAACTTTAAAATTTAAATTTTGCCGATAATTACCGGTATTTTTTTTTATATTTTTTTTTTTTAAAAAAAAAAGAAAAACGAAAAAAATTCTCAAAAATAATGAAACGTAATAAAAATTAAAAAAATAAATTTATATATTTTATATATTTTATTTTATTATTATGTTTTATAATTTTTAAATGTATTTTTTTCTGTTTTTCTATACGTATAGGTCCATACAATAACGGTATCTGCATCAAGGACAATATCAAATAATTCAACAAAATCATTTACACAAATTGCACCAACTCATATTTCAACAACAAAATCAATTGCAAAACATGTTAAAACAATACCAAGTGTATGTAATGGTAACTTTTGTTTAATTAATAAACAACAAGCCAGGCACATAAGTTCAAGTGAATATTCATCATCAAAGAAATCATCTAAAGAAAAAGTTGAACATGAATATGACAGTGATACAGATTCGGAATGTGATGAAATTTATGAGAAAAAACATCCAAAAGGAAAAGAGAGAGTAAGTAAAAAAAAAAAAATTTAACAATAACTATTATGCAATAAATTAATGTAGGATTCAAATTATTTATATAGATTAATTAAAACTTTGATTACAAATTCTAAAGAATTGTTCAAAAGAATTGTTTTTTACCTAAGGACCTGTAAAGTAATGATTAAAATGGTACTTAAATACTGTGTTAAGTACCATTACCGGATTAGAGTTACTTCATAATTACATTTACAGAATTTTTGTAATTATACTTTGAAAATACAATTACCAGTCAAAAGAATTAAATATTTACTTAATACTTCTTAGAAAGTAATTCAATTTAGATTTCAATTACTTTTGTAATTATTTTTGAAATATACATAATTACTTTTTTAATTATTTTAGAAATATAATTACTTTTGTAATTATTTTTGAAATATAACTACTTTTGTAATTATTTTTGAAATAAAATTACTTTTGTAATTATTTTTGATACTTAAATTACTTTTGTAGTTATTAATAATTAATTACTCAGAAATACTTATTGTTTATTCTTATGATAATTTTTATTTTTTTTTGTATTTAATTATTTTAAAATAAATAAGTAATTAATTAATTATTAAAAATAATTACAAAAGTATTTTAAGATTACAAATGTAATTGAAATTCGAAATTAGATACTTCTTAGGAATTATCAAGTAATTTGGTATTTAATTATTTTAAAATAAGAAATTAAATAATTATTAAAAATAATTACAAAAGTTGTTTAAGATTACAAGTGTAATTGAAATTCGAATTTAGATACTTTTTAAGAATCATCAAGTAATTACTCAATTCTATTTACTGGTAATTGCATTTAGTACCTAATTACCATTGCAAAAATTTTTAAATGCTAATTAGCAAATAATGATTACTAAGTAATCATGCAGGTAATTGTACTAGTACTTTAATTTAACAGTTCAAGTAACAAAAATTCTTTTAAATAAATAATTGTACTATCTGCAGAATGTATATTGATTACTATAATTACGTCACCACTGTTCTTGATAAATATAATGGAAAATCACTTAACTCAACTCTTAGATAGTTCCATTAACTTAAGAACCTTTTATACATACATAATAATTACTAATAAACAATTTCATGAAAAAATAATTTTAATAATAAATAAAATTTTAAATAACTAATTATATTTATTTTTTATTATAGGGTGATTCAGAATTTTGGCGTCGTAAAATGCGTACATTACATGGTATATTAGATATCAATAATGATGGTGTAATATCTTTTGATGATTTTATGCTATTATCGAGAAAATTTACAGACTTAGGACATTTACGTCCAGAAACCTCAACAGAATTCATTGATGTTATGAAGGTAACATAACAATTAAACTGAAACCTAAGTCGAATTGAATTCTAATTAAAAATTATATTTAAATTTTTTTATTATAGAAAACATGGGAAGAACAATGGGGTGAAATAACACCATATAATTTAATTACAGCTGAACAATTTTTAACAGATATGCATCATGTATTAAATGATAAAGATTTGGTTAAGAAAATGGGAAAATTCTTACCATATCTATTTAAAGTAAGTAAAAATATAAAATATACTTAATTATATTCAATATTTGTACTTAAGATACATCGAATTAATTTAATAATTTTTTTTTTAAATTATTATTTTAGGCCGTCGATACAGATCATTCAGGTTATTTAGATTTGAATCAATTTAAATTATTTTTTAATTGTTTGGGTTTAACTGATGAAGATGCTGCGGTTTCATTTGCTGTGATAGATAAAAACGGTGATGGTAAATTAACTCTTAAAGAGTTTTGTAAATTGGGTAGAGAATTTTTCTTAACTGAAGATGAAAGACGTGTTTCAAAAATGTTTTGGGGACCATTAATCAATCATTAAATTAATAAAACACGAAATGAATAAGAGAAAAACAATAAGAAAACAATAAACACATAAATAAAAAAATAAATTTAATATAATATATATATTTATTATGTGAATGCAAATTGCATTAAATAAAAATTTTTTTACAAAAAAAAAATATATGTATGTTTTCATATAAATCTCGTTATTGAAGATTTTTTTTTTATATATATATTATATATTTGTAAAAAATAATGTATTATTAATTAAAATAAAAAAAAAAAAAAAAGATAAGTTTTTTCGTTGATGACATAACGAATTTTTTCGAAATCATTTTATATAATATATTGCACATTTATTTTATAATTTTATATATTTATAAAACAAATTTTTTTTATTAATAAAATAAAAATTTATATAAAATAAATGCAAATGTTTTATTTTATTAATTAGATTTTTATAAAACAGGTTCCCTATTATACTTTTTGTATTTATTTATGTTTTGGTAATAAATAATATAATAATAAACTAATGTAATACTTACAAATCATAGATTTAAAATATAGATATTCAGAAAGGTGTATAAATATCTTTTATCTTTATATAACACCTTCTTCCTTTTTTTTTATTGTTTTTTTTTAAGCGCTAACTGTTCAACTGTTAGGCTAATAAGCCTGTCTATACCATAGGTACATATTGGAACATGGGATCAAATAATATTCGTGTTATTAGAATTGGTCTTATTGAATTCTACATACAATTTAAACATGAGATAGTACTAGACCTTATAACATATAGAAACGTCTTAGATTTTCAATAGTTACAATTCTATTTTTTGTTTATATTGTAATAATTTGGAATTTGAGTTATATGGTATTCTATATCTGCGAGTTATATTATTCAATTAAATTATTTCTTTATATTTTGCATTTTTTTTTTTTTTTTTTTAATAAATTTTTTATTAGAGATATATAATTATTAATTATTGATTATGTCATTAATTACACCCCAATGGCTAGTGGTAGTTGAGTCGAGCTCAAAACCAGAAAAGTTTTTTTTACTTTTACTAGGATTCGAACTCGGGCCTTTCGCATGAAAGGTCGGCACTCAACCACGTAAAACCTTTTATATAACTTTAATAATTAGTATTGATTTTTAAAGTGATTATTAAAGTGATTACCTGATTATTTGATTAGTGATAAGTTATTGATGCATTACGACTCTGTTGATCTTTAAGATATTTAGGAACACTTGTTTTATTAACATAATTAATTAATACATAAATTATAATTACAATGTCCTTCTAATTTTTCTAGTTTTTATTTTGTTTAACCAACCCGCTAATGCGCCCAAGCATTACCATTAAACAATCTACAAGTTTCTTCATAAGTCAGTGTTTATTACTATAATAAAAACTTGACATTGGGTAAAAATGATTATTTAATTTGTGATATTAATTATTTAAAAGGTAAATAATAAGTTGGAGCCACAGGGCCCTGGTTTACTTCGACAAAAAGCACAAAAAATCCTCTTGTATAGTATACTAATTTTATAAGTAAGTATAGAATTAAATAAGTTTGTACATATATGTAAGAATAAAACGTTAGAAGAAGTTCTAAGGAACTGGGATGTTTGAGTTTAATACTCCAAAACTTTTTGTTTATATATTTTTAATAAGTTGCAAAAAAGAAAACAGGTTTTTAAAAAGTATTATCCTAAGTTTCTAATATCAAAAGTGATCCTTCCCACTTCTACATACACAAAGGAGTGTAGAGACTGTACATAAAATCAAATCAAATACAAATATTGCAGAACTAATTTCCCACCTCTAAACTTATATACACTCTAGATTATTATATATAAATCCTCAGTTCTAGTAATAAGAATATAATTATAATAAGTATAATTCTATAAAAAGTATTATTAAATTTTATGCTTAGATCAGTTTAAAGTCTCTGATTCGATTCAATAAAATATTAGTTATGGATTTATTATAAATGTTTACTTAAAATTATGTTTACAATTTAAAATTGAGCTTAAAATAGAAATAGTAATAAACTCAAAACGAATTGATTACTACGTAATTTTTTTTTTTAAAAAAACTTCTTAAGAATCATATTAAAAAATTAAATTATATTTATTTATAACATAAGTAAGTCTATCAACCCTCAAAAATTAAATTACCTTTCATATAAGATTAAAGTCTAAAACTTTCAAAATTATTAAATATGCGATAACATATTTATTTATTTGTTTATTTCTTTCGAAATGTAATAATTAGTTACATACACGATTTGTTTGTCACGAAATTTTATTTTTAAGTTTTTTTTATTATATATATATATATACATATATATAAATATAGTAAATAAGATAAAACAGAAATATATAGTAAATATAATAAAGAGTATATCAAAAGTGAAAATTGTAACACTTTTTTATATTATTTTGTACATAAGTAACATATAAAGTATGAAATTATTTTTTTGATTAATTAAAATTAGAAATTATGTCACTCTAAATTACCATGTCCTTCATGTGATAAGCACTTGTGCAAAATATGATTGATTAGAAATTAAAAAAAAAAAACAATTAAAAATTATATATAAAAATTATATTATTCATTTACGTAGACGATTCCAAATTCGATCACTCTAATTTCCGACTCCAAAAAAAGATGTTTAGAGATATAATTAAGTTATTTAATTAAAAATATTAAAAATTGTTTAATTTTCTCAACAGGTTGATGTAAGCATGAAATTTATAATACCATAAAAATTGTTGTATTACATTACAAGAGATTATGAATTCGAAATAAGGTATTAAAATACAAGTAAATAAAATAACATACTCTATATTGACTATAATTAGTTTCTACTGTAGAATAATTTGAAATTCATATATTATTTTATATTCTTTTATTATACAAAATTTTTAAATAATTTCTAGTAAACTACTATAAATCCAGAAATAGGTACCTATAAATATTTTGAAAAGTGAGATTCAAATTACAATATTTTAATATGTTTAGATATGCAATCATGATTTACTTTAACAACTTCAACTTACTTTTATATAAAACAGAATTGCATATATTTAGGATGTTCAAACAAATTGTTTAAAATCTTCTGAATTTGAAAATTTAATACAAAATAATAATTATGTTATGTTATTTATATATATATATAAATAAATATAGCAAATCATTTTTATTAAAGCACTTATTAAAATTTTTCCAACTAAAACTGTTAACTCTAATATAAATAAAAAATCATTTAAAAAGTTTAAATTTTCTTAAAATTACATTTAATAAATGTTAATAAAAAAAATTTGTTTTTATTTTTGTTTTTAAAATCCTTTTACCACATTTATTTCCATTTTAATTAAAAACCTACCGAAAATTTTTGTAAGCTTTAATAGTTTAATTATTTTCATTGTTTGTGTCTCTACTAAAAATATTTTATTCGTTTAGAACTGATAAAAATTTAGTAGTTCTAAACAATGGTTATGTTCTCAACTAATCTGATTTATTTTTAGTTTAATTTTTTTTAGAACAGTTGTCTTTACTATTGAAATGTTCTATAATTTTAGTACTAATATAAAATGATAAAATTTTGAAATTAGGTTTTGTTCTGTACTAATATTATTTAATTGTTCATTTTTTAGCAGAGACTTTTTAGATATTTTTAAAAATTATTATAATTATATAATTATAATTAATTATATTTATTTAAAAATGTTTTAGAACATTTTATTATTGTTTTTGTTTTTTTAATTTTTACAGTTAAATGTCTTATTCCATTTTGAAAATACCTACTCTTTATTATTATTATTATTTACTATATTTTTCTGTTATATCTTATTTAATATATATATATATTATATATGTATATATATAATAAAACTAAACTTTTTTTTTTAATTGATTAAAATTTTGAAATTGTGCCGAGGTGTCCTTCAAATATGGACAAATGGTGCAAATGGTAATTATTAACTAATATAAATATTAGAAAAACAAAAAAATTGTAGAAAATTTAGATCATTTATTTATATAAAGGATTCCGACTCTGATCACACCGAGGTTTTTGTAATAGAAAAATATTAAGAAATTTAAATAAGTAGTTAGTAAATTAAAAAAAAGGTCTCTTTTATATAATTTGAAATAAGTGGGTATAAATGGTCGGATGATGTTGTTTAAAAGTCAGAGTTGATGAACAGTAAAATATGTAAGTTTATTTAAATTTTATAACACAACAAATAACTTTTCAAAAAATAATTCAATTACTAAGTCTATTAGACCGACATAAGGAATTAAATAAATGTAAATACAGTATCTTTATACCCGTATGACTATATAGTCAAAGGGTATAATAAATTTGCCATTACGTTTGTGACGCAGAGAAGGAAGGGGGGTAGATATAGACTCAAGTGTATGGATCGGATCAGAATCGAAAAAAAAATCGATTTAGCTATGTATGTCCGTCCGTCCGTCCGTCCGTCCGTCTGTCCGTCTGTCCGTCTGTCCGTCCGTCCGCACGATAACTCAAAAACTAAAGGAGCTAGGATCTTGAAATTTTCGCAAATTCGTTTTTTTGCAATAGCCGTCATCGCTATTTAAATCCAGCCATTTTGGTCCATGGGTTCGGGTGGCTGCCATACAACTTCTTTTTTTATATGAGTATTTCTCTGTACCTATCACAGCTACGTGTCTGAAATTTTGGCAAAAGTAGTTTAGTTTTATGGCCAAAGTTTCTGCAAAATTTCGTCAATCTGTTGCAGTGAGTTCGAGTAGCTGCCATACAACTCCTTCTTTTATATGAGCATTACTCTATACCTATTAAAGCTGGGTGTCTGAAATTTTGCCAAAAATAGATTAGTGTAATGGCCAAAGTTACTGCAAAATTTAGTTGGTCTACTGCAAAGGATTCGAGTAGCTGCCATACAACTCCTTCTTTTATATGAGCATTATATTTCACCTAATAAAGCTGGTATGTTTGAAATTTTGCCAAAAGTAATTAATGTTTGTAATAATAATGATATAATGTTTATATAACGGTCATACGGGTATCCCAGAGTTGACACAGTCTACTCTACTACACTCTTCCTCGTTTTTATTTTAAAACCTATCGAAAATACTTGTAAACATTTTTTAGAAATATTATATGTGTCTTTACTAAAAATTCTATTCCAATTTCTTTAAAAACAATAACTGCTAGTTCTAAGAAATGGTTATGTTCTCAACTAATTTGATTTACAGTGGAAACTCTCTATAGCGAAATCGTAATTGCCATTAAGTTTTATTCGTTATAGAGGGTTTTCGCTATATAGGAGTCGAAAAATTTTCATCTTTCCAAAACTTAAATTATATAGTACTGTTTACAAATGTTTATTTTCTTCAATCCTTAATCAACTTCAGATAATATTTCAAGTTTCTTATTGAAAGATATTGCCTGACGCTTTTTGTTTTCTGCAACTTATAATAGTTTAATTTTTACATAATATAAAATTTTTAAATTCTTACCCATTGTAATATAATGATTAAAATTTTTTTATTTTAAAATCCAAAATCGTTATTACTTCACACAAAAAATTTTAATTTGACAGAAAATAAATTGATACGTACCAATGTTTTTTTATTGTACAAATTTATGTAGGTATTAAAAAAAAAATTCAAATTTGACAGAAAAAAATTCATACGTACCAATATTGTTTTAATTGTATGAATAAACATACGTAATTCGAAAATCAGTGCAATTTTCGCTATAAAGAGTTAAAAATGAGAGAAATTTTAGTTTTTATGCCAACTATTTTAGTTCGTTATAAAGAAGTTTTCGTTATATAGGAGTTCGCTAAGAGAGGTTATTTAATTAGAATTTTTTTAACTAAAGCTATTGTTAACATTTTTTTTCGCTATAGAGAGTATTTCGTAATATAGAGGTTCGTTATAGAGAGTTTCCACTGTATTTGATTTTTACAGATTTTTAGCAGTTTTTATTTAGTTTATATTTTTTGATATAAAATGTCTTTGATATAAAAATGTATTGTTTTTAGAACACTGTACTAATAAACTATTTTTCTATTTCAAAAACAAGGTTTTGTTCTCAACTAATATTTTTTATTTTTAGCTTTCAGCAGATATTTAGGAATTAGATTTTATTTTATACATTCTTAGAACAATTTGTCTTTACTAGAAAAATATTTTATGATCTTAGTACTAAATATTTGGTAATTTTCTAGCGGTTTTTTACTTAACTAATTTTATTTATTTCTTTGTTTTTAGCAGAGACTTTGTAGCTATTTTAAATTTATTAAAAATATTTAGGATCAATTTATTAATTTAGTGTTTTCTAATTTTGAACGTTAGATGTCTTCAAATTTTAAGATGTACTGTTACAAAAAAAATATTTTAAAAAATTTAAATTTAAATTTTTAAAAATAACTAGAAAACAAGTTAAAAAAAATTTAATAAAAATTTTTAATTTAATATCATCAAAAACTACTTAACTAATTTTTAACGCTTTAATTAATTATGACAAAAAAAGGCCTATCATGTTCAATTCAAACATTACTTTTAATTGTGTACTATTTATATATAAATATAATATATAAATGTAAGTAATAGTATATTATATATATATACATATATAATATTATTATATAAAATACCTTTATAATATATAATCTACTTTTCAATTCTGAGCTGTTTACATTTATTTAGTTAGTTGAAAAAATAGAAATACGGATCAAGGGGCCTCGCAGGGCTAGTGCTTAAGCATTTGACTTACTAACCGAGAAGATGAGAGTTTGATTTCTGTACGCATTTTGAATTTTTTTTAATTGAAAAATAATTTCTCTTTTCAAATCCCCATCGTGACCAAATGTATATAGTAAAATATAAAATATACGATATAAATAAAATAAACATAAATAAATTGAAAGTATTTAAATATTCCACATTTCTCTTAGGATTGCAAGATTTATATTTCAGATACCAGCAAATAAATTAATAAATAAATGAGGGTCAGTTAATGAAGGGCATTAACACTTTCTTGAGTACATTATTCAGAGATTTCGCTTACATAAAATGAGGTCTATTTTTCTGAGTCAAACATATTTTATGTGGACAATGTTTGATAAACTTTTTAAAACTCGACGGTTTCATAAATGACCAATTCAACAGTTAAATTCTCTAATCGATGGAACATTAGTTACCTACTTAAAATTATAAAAAGTAAATAATAAGTTAATGTAGTTGTTTAGTAAATCTAATCTTAAATTACTATAATTCATGGAAAAATCATCTTAAAATATAAGTAAGTTTAATATACATTAGTAGTCGGAAATACCAATTACAAAATTATATATTTAGTTAATTATATCACTTCAAAAACCATTACTATCTTAATACAGATTGGTTTTACATTGAATAAACTAACAAGAAAATTTTCTTAACAATTTGATGTCTTAGAGTACTTAAAAATTAATTTAAATTTTAATCAATGAAATTCCTTCCTTCGTGATGCATTCAAGTTTTTTTAAAGGTTTAAATATCATATCATCATATCTATACAGCCTTTTCATAGTTCAATTTACTTAACATAATGTGATAACTTGTCTTATTGTTTATTGTTTTAATAATTCTTCTTCTGACAAAAACCAGTAAATATATTTGTCACATTATCTTCTAGCTGCAATATTGATTCCTTATTTTTCTATTTAACATTTACTTATCGTAAAACTATTATTCTATTTAGATTATTTTTAGTTCCCTTTAACTTTCTTGCAAAGAACCAATTTTCCTTATAAAACAATATTTAAATTAAGTCAACATATTGTAAATATTAAAGTTTTAACAGGTTTTAACATAATGACAAGAATAATGCAAATTCTCTTGTACCGTCGTTTATATACAAAAATATAAACTTTTTTATATTATATTCAAATGGTTGGGTACGAATGTTCTAATGTCAAAATATTGTTTTAATTTCATTTTTGAAATATGCTTTTTTTAAAATATCATTTTACAAAAATCTCGTTTTTTTTTAATTATTTTTTTATTTTAGGACGTCGGCTCGGTTTCAAACCCTAGTCAATTTAGATTTAAAAAAGAAATCTTACTAATTCAAAACCCTAGATTATACACAAACTTAATACGAGTATAAGTATTCTGCAAAAGCCGTGATTTTCAATCCAACTCTAAAATCCTCAGTAATTAATAATTTCACATACATACATATATATATATAAATATTCTGGAAAAAGCTTAAAACGTCTACGATATCATGGGTTAGGTGGGTCTGAAATTTCGGTTTAATAAATTTAAATCTCGTATTAGAAATTTTCATATTTATAAATTTCTTATTTTACAAAATCGCTTTTTTGAAAATCCGTTTTTTTAATTCTTAAAAAATAAGATTTTTTAATAAAAAATGAAATTTTCAAAAAACGAGATTTTCTAAAGGAGATTTCTTAAAAAAGCGAGAATTAAAAAAAAGATTTACTAAACTGATATCATAGAATGTTTCCTACACATCCATATATAAAAAATCTGGAATATACTTATAGCTCTAATTAAGCATTTTTAGAGTAATAGTTATAAACGAATATTGCGAATGCAATTCAGATAAAAACCATTTAAAAAGAAATTTTTGAAAATTTATAGAAAATCAGATAAATTACAACTTTATTTTAAATTACAATTTTAATATTTTATTTTCAAAAAAAAACAAGATTTTAAAAAATGAGATTTTAAAAAAAACGATATTATGATAAAACGAGATTATGATAAAACAAGATTATGACAAAAACGAAATTAAAACGAAAAAAACGAGATTTTTAAAAACTAGATTTTGATAAAAGGCGATTTGTAAAATATTAGATTTTGATAAAAGGCGATTTTTAAAAAAACGAAATTTAAAAAAAAAAGAAATTAAAAAAAAAACTAGATTTTCAAAAAAAAATTATATTTTGATAAAACGAGATTTTATGATACGAACATTGATATCACACCCATATTCAAAGTTTATTGAAAATGTTCACTGTATTTTATGGAAAATTTTAAATATCGTTTATATTGTTTTAGAGAAACGACGACACTTTTACAGACCAACACTTGATAATGTTCATATAAAGCCTCAAATATTTTAAAGTAAGTAGAAATTTTCTATAATATTCTATGTGTAATGGATGAGTTCATATGAAGGTGGGTTTATATCCTTATAAAAACAATAAAAAAACAAAAACTAAAACAACAATATAAGAAATAAATATATTAAATATTTTCTCTATAATGTTTTTGGATATTTGAGGCGCGATTTAATACTTTATAATATAAAAGTCAATTCTAATAAACAGTTACGATACCGATAAACTGAATCAGTCATTAATATCTATATATACTAACATTATGTTATTTGTTTGTTTGTTGGTTAATGTTGGTTTATGTATATATATATATTGCGGTTATAAAATATTTAAAATGAAACAACACAAAGAAATATTATTAGAAAGTATGAGATATTTATATATAAGCATGGTATTTATATGTACTTTATATAGAAAAGTCTCTAAGTATCTATAGATTTCATGGAATGTAACATATTTGCATATTGGTAAAATGTTTCAAACCAAATTTGTGTACAATATATTATATATATATACATATATATATATTTAAAATTAGGGTTAATTGTATTTAAAGTGCAGTTTTAAGTTGAAAGAGAAGAAGATTAAATGTTGTTCAAAAAAAAAAAGTAAACATGGGGATTTCAGATCACATGGTAAAAGATTATAAGATTATGTAGAAAATACATATTTAGTAGTGCATATTACATGTTACTTTGGGGGCTTGATATAAAAGGGGGTTGAAGTTAATTCTATTTGTGAATTGATAAAAGGTGTAATTGAAGGAATAACTGGCGTGTGTGGGTTTTTTTGGATTTAATATTTGGTTTATGGTAAGGACAATTTTTACAATTGAAAATTCTCAAAAGAATGCATTCCAGATATTTATATTTTTGTTTATTTCTAATTGATTTGAGAACAAAGTTTTAGAAATAAAAATATATATATATACATATATTTATGTAACGAGTATTTCCTTTTCTAGTATAATTTTTTGAAAGTGTTTTGTATTGTGCAATAATTCAATGTTAAATGCATATGTTTCAAAAAAAGGACAAAAATCAAATAAATAATCCAAAATTTTACATAGTTAAAAATCAAATATCGCAATATTGCAATGCATTTCTGAAAATTTTTTTTTTTATTTGATAAATTCTAAAAGAAACAGGTCATATGATAAAAAACAAAAGTTTTTAGGGTAACATTATGTTAAGGGTTTAAGTATAGTACTACAGTATACTTTAGATACAAATTTTAAAATTTAACTGTTATTTCGCTCTTTGTTTTTTAATTTTTAAAAATTGATTGATTAATTGTTGCATAGAAAGACTGCATGCAATATCCAATATATACATATTTTTAAATAAATTTAAAAGAGATATATATAAGGTGTTACCTTTTAGGTAGAAGGTTTTACGAAAGAGTCAAAGCCGAGTCGAAAACCAGAAAAGTTTTTTCACTTTCAATAGGATTCGAACCCGGGCTTTTCGCTTTAACTTTTGATTTTTTCAGAAATAAAGCCCAGCCAGCCTAAAAATTTGAAGATTGAATTAAAAGAGTAATGAAAGTCCAGAAGTCCTATTCTAATTCGATATTGTATTCCCCTTTTTCTGATTATTTATATTAAACTTATTTAGGGGGATTCTGAATTAGAGAAATTTTTAAGTTCCATTAAAATTTCTGAAATACGGAAATAGCTATACCCTGTTTTTAAATCTAGACCTAAGATCTCTCTAGAATATCATTCGGAATTAACACTCCGGGTCTTTATTTCTCAAGAACTCGAAGTTTAATTTGAAGAGTTAGCTCATAGTTATATACACACTATATACATAAGCTCAAATATTCAGCTAAGTCAGTGTTTGAGCTATACACATAAGCTCACAATTTAAGTTAGCTCAATTTTGAGTTAGCTCATAGTTTGAGCTATACATTTAAGCTCACACGTTGAACTATCTCACAGGTTGAGCCTGAATTGAAATTTGAGTGAGCTCAACATGTGAGCTTATGTGTATAGTTCAAAAAAATTTGAGTGAGCTCAAATGTGAGCTTATGTGTATAGTTCAAAAATAATTGCTAACTCAACTTTTGAGCTAGTTCAACTTTGAGTCACCTAACATTTGAGGTAATTCAAGTTTGAATCACCTCAACATTGCGTATAGCTCAAAATATGAGCAACTCAACATTTGAGTTGAGCTTTGTATTTGAGTTCGCTCTTTTACAACCCAATTTTTAACTTTCTGAATACTTACGCGTCTTAATTAGCTTCGGATAATAAAGCTCAATTATTTAAAAAAATATTTTGCTCATTAAATTTCTCAATCACTTCTCCTTTATATTTTCCATTTTAACCGGAACACCTTATATAACAAAGAATATATTATTATTAGTAAGGAAAACATATGGAGAAAAATAATGATTAAAAACGCTATATATATATATATATATAGTTAAAGTTTTTGAAATGGCAAAATGTTTTTCTTTAAAGATTTATGAATTGAAATATTGGTTCACTAGTCATTGTAAGTTTTTGTTTGTTAGATTGTATTAAAATTGAATTTGACAAATTCAACAGACAAAGAACTATAAAATTATTGAAAAGACAAACCAAATAAAATAAAATTGATGAAGAAATATTGTCTTTTTAAATTTATTTCATATTAAATACTTAAGTTAAATTTCAAATGTAAATTATTGTTATATACCAATTTTGAGGTTAGATTATATTCAATATCGTATTTAGATTTTTCAATAAGTTATATTCTAGTACTTAAAGTCTGTAAATAAACTCTGAAGTAAAGTATGTATATTAAACATTATATGCATAAATTATACATTACTTTAAAATGTCAAATGGAGAAATAATGATTCCTGGACAGTGAAATTCTGTGGTATTCTGTATTAATCATTTTCTATAAAATATTTTTTTTAATTTTAAGGAAGTGGGAAAACAATCGCGTGTCAAGACTTATGTTTTGTAATATTTTAATAAAATAAAACAGCAAAATATGAACCATAGTCCATAATATTGATAATAATTTTTTTTTAAAGGCCTACAGTACCATAAAAGAAAAAATTTCAAATTACTGATTTATTTTTATTGTTTTTTTTTTTTTTTTTTTGTTGTATATTGTTGAGAAATTATTAGTTCTCAAAGTAAAAGTTGGTTTTCTTAAAAATGTCTTACAAATTCTTATTTTTTTTTTGTTTCTTTTTGTTTTTTACTTGCCTTTTACTCTCTTTTAAAAAGAAATTTATTACAAACGGACGGGACAAAGCGAATCATTTTGTGTTTTTTTTTTGTTTAATGATTTTATTTCTTTTTTATAATTTATGATTTTTACTTAGTGTCTATATTGTCATAATCAATAGGTAAGTAATTTATTTTTTTTTGTAAAGCTCTGCAAGCCACCCTTTGAAACTGCACAGAGTTTCTGTACAAACCTTTGCATAAACATTGATTTTTTAAAATCAGGGATAATGGGAAATACTAAAAGTCACCCTTTGAAACTGCATAGAGTTCTTAAGGTAGTGCCAGATATTAAATACCTAAAACCACGCCCCCTTTGAATTAAACTTTAAAGTGGAGTCAGTGATACAGAGTACAGTTTGTTTTCGAAGATGAGAATACAAAAGGATTATAGGAAATTGGATTTGTAAATTTTGAGGACATAAAAGAAAAGGGTAAGATAAGACAGCATCCATATTTCGAAATGAAATCGTTGGCAAGAATGCTTAGGAAATATTATGGAAATGACGGGTTCCAGGTCTGGAAAAAAAATGAATGAAAAGAAAAATAAAAATGTTGAATTAATGTCCAAAAAAAAAAAAAATGAAGTTGTATGGCAACTAGTCGAACCCTATGCACTACCCCTACTAAATTTTGCAACAAACATTGGCCATAAAACTAAATTACAATTTTGGGGAAAATTTGAAATATCCAGCTTTACCAAGAGTTATTTCCATATAAAAAGAGAAATTATACGGCAGCTACCCATGGAAAAAACTGGCTGGTTTTGAATTGTGGTGACGGCGATTGCCTAAAAACGATTTTTTGAAAGTTTCATAATCTTAGCTCCTTTATTTCTTGGGTTATTGTGTGGGCGGTCCGTCGAACGATTTACTTTTCGATTCTGATGCAAAACATTCCTTTGGGTCTGTATCTATCCCCCTACCCCTCTCCTTTTCTGCGTCCAAATGTAATTGCAAATTTGATATACCCTTTTCACCTATAGTCGTACAGGTATAAAAACTGATTATGTGTGAACATTATGTAAAAATATTTTTTAAAAATTTTAAAATTTTTTTTTTATTTAAAAAAAAAGTTTATTTTTTTTCTTGATTGTCTTTTTCTGTTTTTTTTTTTTTTGTCCATTTTGTAATGTTATCCTGAATATATTTAAAAAAAATTTCCCCACTCTTCTTTCTAGAATCGAACAAAAAACAATAAAAAAAAAAACCAGTGAAAACGAAAACATTAAAAACGGAAATAAAGAAAAGTAAGGAAAAAAAAAAAGTGGTGGCTTTTTTTTTTATTCTTCTTTCATTTGTTTTAGGTGGGACAATTGTAAGGTATATTTAATATTGGTTAATACTTGCTTGATGGGTTTGGTGGTGATGATGGAGAAATTATTCAGCTAAATAAGGATTTGGTAATCGCCTTTTAAAGTTCGAATATATTCCATTTTTATAAATTTTTTTTTTTTAATTTTTTTTTGAAGAAAAAATAAAAAAAAAAAAAACAAAAAAAAAAAGTTAGAAAAAATTCCTACAGATTTATAGCTCGCAGCGATAACATTAAATTATCTTCAAAGTAAGATTTTATTTTTTTACGTTTTGTTTTTTTTTTTAAATTTTTCATTTAATTTTTTTTTTTTTTTTTTTCTTTTTTAACTGTGATCATTTTTAGCCGGACTCTTCTTCTTCTGTATTTGGTTTTTTTTTTTTTAAATATGGGATAAATATACATATAGGGTCCTAGAAAAAAAAGGGAGAACAAAATATAAAAAAAAATATAGAATCAAGAACTAAGTTTTCCGGTCGAGAATCGCATCCGTTTTGTTTTCTATTTCGTTTCATTTTTAAATTTTTTTTTTCATTTCAGTTTTTCCTTTCATTTTTGGTTCAGTTGGTGTTTTTTTTTTCTGATATTCTGTTATATTTTTTTATATGTATGTATGTTTATGTATTGAGTAATAATATATATCTATTTTTTTTTTGTGTTATATATGAAAGAATGAAAAAGAATCTATAAGGGTTGAAGCAATAAATAACAAATAAAAAATTAAAGAAAAAATAAAAAATAAAAAAAAAAAATATATAATTTTTTTTTTAAATTTTAGTTTGAAAAAAAAAATTTGCTGTTTTTTTATATTTAAAAAAAAAGAGAGGAAAAAACTTCAATTAGTAAATGTGAAATTTATAAAAATATAAAAAAAAGGAAAATAAAAAAAAAAATATAAAAAAGTTTTATATATACTTACGCGAAATAACTAATGAATTTTGTATTTTATTTTAAATTAATATTTTTGAAAATGGTCGAAATATAAAATTTAAAAAAATAATTAATAAATACTTTTACTTTATAATAATTAACCGAGCAAGTTTTTTCATTTTTCCTTTTCTTCTATCTTGGGAATCATATAGAGTTTGCACAGAGCATACCACCTTTTTTGCTACCACCTTAATTTTTTCCTGCTCCTCTGATTTCTTTATCTACAGTAGTTTCCATGGAGTTTTAAGCGTTCCCACTATCTTTTTAGCATAAGGGCTTCGAATCCACCGCTTCTTTGATCAAGTTGCCTTTTCTAAGCACATGTACAATCCAATATTTATATTCTTTTTCACTAAATTTTAGTGCTTCCTACTTTTATTGTACCTTAAGGTGAAAACGCAAAGAACGCTTTGCTTGCTTGGAATGCTTAGTTTTGCAGAAGCAGAATTGCAAAGCAAAGCAACTAAGACCCAATGAAAACTTCAAAACAGACATTTTGTTAGAGGGTCTAGTTATATATGAAATAATGTATTTTATTGCAGGCGTCAAAGCGATAAAAGCAAGCGATGCATAACAAGCGTTCATTGGGCCTTCGCATTTAGGCATTCAAATCACGGGCTTTTTTTATGATCTAGTTGATCTTTCTTAGCATATGTTCTATCCAGATTCAATTTTCGTATTCTGATGATTTGCTTCATATGTTGTTGTCTTGTGTATTCTACTGATCTTAGTTTAATATTCTATGTGATAGGAATAGCGTCAGTCACCAAATTATAAGTAACATATTTTTCAATAATTATTTTTAAAAAATTCTGTATTTTTAATTTATTATAAATATACCCCAGGACCTTGTATTAATTTAACTTTATCTATAAATAAAACTAAAGCTTTCTCATTAAAAAAAAATTAATGAACATTACTTTTTTGTTTTTTTTGGGCAATCTTAATATTGAATTTTTATAAAATGATATTCACAATATCTACATATGCTTTTTAAAATACATTCTCAATAAGAAATACATTAAAATAGAAAAAGCATGTTTGAAGTTTAATTAGAGTCCTTATAAAATTAAAATAGTCCTTATCAAGCGACGCTCCAATACAAACACGTCTATTTAAATTAATCAATCAGGCAATCTTCATATTAAATTTTTATAAAATGATATTCACAATATCTACATATGCTTTTTAAAATACATTCTAAATAAGAAATACATTAAAATAGAAAAAGCATGTTTGAAGTTTAATTAGAGTCCTTATAAAATTAAAATAGTCCTTATCAAGCGACGCTCCAATACAAACACGTCTATTTAAATTATGTTTATAATTTTCTACGATCTTATCACAGCTCTTAAGCAACGCTCTTATCACTTATCGCAGCTCCAACTTAAACACACTCTAATACGAAAAGTTATTGCAAATTAAATTAATCTTTAGCTAAACTCTGTCAACTTACGACAGCCTGAATATGAATCCAAGTGAATTTATAAATAGCCTTATTTTTACCCTGGATGTAGTCAAAGCCTTTTACTAATTTTTTTGCTTTTAAGGTAGAAGTAAATCTTTTAAGGACACCCAGAAAACTGAACCCCCTGACCAAAGTAGTAGAGACTTTTACTCACAAAAAAATACCACTCTTCGGAGGCAAAATAATGGAATAAGAATCTGAATTGCTATTTTATAATAATACGCATATAACAACCGAGAAGTAAAGATGGAAAAAGGATAGACAGTAATCCTTAAGCTTCTTTATGAAATTTATGGAAAGAGTTACTATATTTCAGAGCTCGAGCTCAAAAAGGTTCTTCTATATATTCTCTTATAGAAGAAGCTCTAATATATATTTATGGAATAGACAAGCACTCCTACATTTATTACGTCTCTTTTAGTTTTAGTATCAAATCATTGTTCGATAAGTTGAGGAATCACTCCGATGGGTTTCTAATCAAATTTACAATATTTCTTGAGATTTTTCCCACAATTTTTCAAAATATTTCTTTTTTAAACTTTTAATCAGAAAATAAATGGTTTTTCTTAAATTTAAGGACCCCCTTCGGATCTGAAAGAATGAAAATTAAAATTTTTTATGTTTCAAGTACTAAGTACTAATCATAATATTAGATAAGATTTTTTAGGATTACCTATGATTTATATATAAAATATAATTTATTTTTTTATTTTTATGTAAATTTGAAATATATATGAGAAGAACTTAATTAATTTCTGAGTTTTTCATCATATTTTTTTTTGTTGTTTTTATCTTAGATTTTTTTTTTGTAATTTTGCATTTGAGTATCTATCTATTTTCTTATCCCTCTCTCTTTTTCTTTTCCTATTTTTTTTCCTTTTCAAATTCACTTTGTTGTTATTTTAAATTTTTTTTTTATCACTATGAAAGGATATTCAAAGATTTTTTTTTTTTTTTTTATTTGATTTTAGGATTTTGATAAACGCGTAAATTAATTATTATTTTTTTATATTTTTTGGATTTTAAATTGCTTCAAAAGGAAAACCACATTTCTTTTACAAGATTTTTCAATTTTTCTTTTTGTTCCTTTGGTTTTTTTTTTCTACTTGTTTTTGCTTTTCTTTTATTTTTCTTTTGGTTATCTTAGGAATTTTTTTTTTATTTTTAATTTCTACAAAAAAACTTGATAAAATCCGGATGTATGCGAGTGTCATGTTTAAAAAAAAAAAACCAAAATAGAAAAAAACGAAAGGACTTAAATACTAGTAATGGAAAATGGAAGGTTTTTAAAAAGGAACATTTAAAAAATAAAAGAATTTTCAAATAAGTTTTGTCTATCGGGGATACATCCGAAAAAATAAGGAGCCTATTTATAATATAAAGATCTGGCGTTTCGTAAACTTTACTAAGTCACCTGGACAAAAACCCAAAATTGCGCCTTACGCATAATTGACAAGTCCTTTGTTAAGGGTTCTTTCCCTCCTTTTAACTCTCGCGGAAATATTGAAGTATTAACTATTTTATATAGATATCTTGTAGATATTAAAGCTTGTTCTATAAAATTGGAATCAATAATGTACTCACTTCAAACAATTCTACACCGTCGGAATTCTTACGGCTTTCAAAAATGCTTATGGAAACCATTTATTGTGAGAACTGCTGGAATATATGGAAATATACCATTATACAATTTGCAACATTTCAAAAAGAACGTATATAAGTTCGTTTCTTAACTATCCCTCAACTCTCCTCTTCTATCCTATTTTCCTTCTAATTCCTTTCGTCTCGTCGTCAAATCTGCATATCTATTAACATATTTATATTTATATCGTTTAATCACATGTTGTTCGGCGTTTCCAGATTGAAAAAATATATACCTTATAGAACTTCTGTTATAACAATTTAAAAGGTATTTTTTAAGCTTTGTGGGAACGCAGCTCCATTACTGGTGGGGTTGCAAAAACAGATATTCCATGAAATTAAATTTTTACAACAAAACCAACCCTAAGTTAAAAATTCATTGCAGAACACTCATCGTACCAGTTCTAACATGTGATGCAGAATCGTCGACCATATCCAACTACGATGAAAATCTGACAGGATAATTTGAAAGGAAGATCAATGGAGTGTGAGCTGTATGACGACACTGATCACATTATCTGGATTAAAATCGAACGCTTACGCTGGTTAGGTAGAAAGAGCAGTTTCAGATTCTAATTCGGAGGATATACGCAGAAGAGGTCGACCACATCTTCGATGGAAAGACGGTGTTCATTCAGATGTTAGAATGCTGAATACTGTTGGATGTTGGAGAGAATCTGAGCAAAACAGATGCTGCGCAGGAGGAAGGCTTTGGGCTTTGCTCAAAAATAATAATTTGTTATGCGCATAAAGTAAAGTGAAGTTTAGTACAATCCTTGTTGACAACCACATGGATAGACGGAGATAGTAAAACTAAATAGGCACAGTTTTTAGAAAATTTAAATGAGGACAATTTTTCTATTTTAAATTTATACAGAAATGTGCGTATATGTATTTATTAATTTGTGAGGCATTTTTCTTTTAACTAATATTAAATAATTTTTGACCATGAAGGGTATTTAATTTTTTTTTCACATCTTTTGCTTGTGGTTTTTTTTTCGATTTGAAAAAAAACAAAATAATAAATTAAAAAAATTTCTGGTTGAAATATTAGAATTTATCATTAAAATTAACACCCCATTTTTTTTTGGTTTTTGCTTGTTGTTTTTTAAGATCATCATTTTCAATGAAAAAAAAATCGAGTAGAACAGAAGGAATATAGAAATAAGAATAAAAAAACCGTAATTTATTAAAAGTTATCATAGCTTAATAAATTATTTAAAAAACTTAAAATTTATTGTTAAATTTCATCAGTACCAATTCACCTCCTTCCAACTCTCTAAAATATAACTCTGATAACATAATATGGCAAAAAAAAATTTTACTAATGGACTTTTGGTTTATGTATAATCGCAAATTATCAAACTAGGTTTGTCATTTTTCTATATAGATAATACAAACATGGGCAATTAAATTAAATATATTTTTTTTGGTGCATAATTTTATGTAATAAATTATTTTTTTTATATATTTTTTTTAAGAAATAAATAATTATTGAAAAATACGAGCACATATAATTTCTTTTAGGTATTTTTAAAAAATATTGGAGGGAAAATTTGAATATTTTCTGCTTTTTCTCGATGTCAAACGAACGGAAACTCACTTTTTACAGAGAAATTTAAAATGTCATGTACTTTATGTTCTGGTACTTGTCTCATACTGGGATTCGTTTTAGATTTAAAAATAAAATAGTTCATATGTTTAAATTAATTAAATATTTTAGTTTATATAATGGCAGTTACCAATTACTACATTTAAATAAGGAAATAATTTTAAGTAAACTTAGAATGTCTTTCATAATAAGGCTTTTGTCATATTTTAACGAGGATTTAAAAAGTTTCAACTTGGTAGGATCCCTGCCATCAGAAGTAAAGCTGACCAAAACATTGAAAACCGCCAGAATGGCTTTTGGTAGGCTTTAGATAATGTGGAGATCTTCACAGATAACCAAGACATATGTTGATGTTTTTTCAGTAAGGTAGTAAAACATAGCTATTCAAAAACTCTTCAACAAATAAGTTATATAATATTTGAAAATAAGTGAAAATACAAGATGGTCTAGTCCGCCAGACGCTTGATTAAAATCAGCCGATAAAATGAAGAGTTGAATTAAGGCTGAATTAAAATAAAATGGAGAAAGTCAGTATCGTAAAAAGTTAGGAGTAGCGGCAGAACATACATGGAAATCAAACAACTAGGAAAAAATAGAGTGATTCCCCAAGAGGTTAAATATGATTAAAAAAAAGCTTATACATTACGAAATTAAAGCTAGTTGACTATAAATAGAATGGAAAAAAATTTGTACTGAAGAAATTGTTTGTAATTATTATTTAACTTGTGTGAGATATGAAGTACATAAATAAAATTCTGTAATTTTAAAAAAAATCTAAAGTTAATTCTATGTATTTTATGTAAAAAATTAATTAAATAATTAACCATTTATTTGTAACAGGGCTTAAACTTAAAATAAAACGGCTGGGTGGCACAGTGATTAGAGTGCCGACCTTTCATGCGAATGATCCGGGTTCGAATCCCAGTGAAAGTGAAAAAATTTTTTTAGTTTTCGACCGAACCATTACCATTAGCAATTGGGTTCAAATTAATGGCTTAATAAATAATTAATAATAATATATCTTTAATACAAAAACACATTAGTATAACAATATAAACAAATACAAAATATAAACAAATAATTTAACTGAATAATATAACTCACAGATATAGAATACCCTATAACTCAAATACAAAATATTACAATATAAACAAAAAATAGAATTATAACTATTGAATATTTAAGATATTTCTACGTGTTATCATGTTTAAATTGTAAGTGGAATTCATTAAGATCAAATCTAATAAAACGAATATAATATGAGCCCCTGTTCCAACATGTACCTATGGTATAGTCAGTTTAATTGGCCTAACAGTTGAACAGTTAGCGCTTAAACTAAAAAAAAAAGCCTTGATAAAATAAATATTGTAACATTAAAGATACGCGTAAAGGATCTCTTAAATTATATAAGTCTTCATTCAGGACTATTTAATAACAAAAAAGAAAATTTAATACATAACTATACATAGTTTTATAAATTTATTAGTAAAAA
Source organism: Dolichopus griseipennis (assembly GCA_963082915.1). Lineage (NCBI taxonomy): Eukaryota > Metazoa > Arthropoda > Insecta > Diptera > Dolichopodidae > Dolichopus > Dolichopus griseipennis. The sequence continues at coordinate 71,129,380 of OY720445.1, forward strand.
CTGCATACAATGATTTTATATTTTCCCAAAACATTGAAAAATTTTACCCCTTGGATAAAATTCTAATATACTAATATTAATTTAATAAAATATAATTATATTATTTATTTGAATACTTATATCCTGACCGGTGTTTGAACCCAAACACTTTTAACTTAAATTTCTTTATAAAATTTATTTACACGTTATACTCCTTCAAAGGGTTTATTAAAGATATATTATTTGAATATTATATTAAATCAAAGCTATAATTTGTAAATTAAATAGAAAATAAAAAAAACAAACTTTAACTCCCCATTTTTTACTATTAAATTATATAATAGGATATAAAAAAACACCATAACAGAAAAGTAATAAAAAAAAAAAACAAATCTATTCATTTGTATCTGCTTTTTTTTTTAAATTTTATTTCCTTTATATTAAAAATATTCAAGAAAATCGAAATCGTGTTATAAACAGTTAAAAAAATAAATTTTTTTTTTTTTTTTTTATTATTTTTCTTGGTTTTTTCATTTGAAAAGCTATAAAAAATCATCAAAATCATATTATATCATTTTATTTTATTTTATGTTCAAATTAACTTATTTTTCTTGCCTTTTGAAAAAGAAAGGATTATCACAGGATATAAAATTTATTGCCTTGAAAAAAAAAAAAAAAAAAAAAAATAATAAAAAAAACTTGTTATAAAATACTATAAGATACAAAAAAATGTGAAATTTATGATGTCGCCACTTAATAATAATCGGAGCAGAACATAATATATACTACTCCTGTTTAGTTTTCAAAATATATAAATTTATATAAAACTAAGTATATTACATATGTATATATACGAAGGCCTATAGATGCATGCATATCTGAAGATATTTATATAATATATATATATATATATATTAAAATTTATTTTTTGAAAGGGATATTTTATATAAAATCCCCCAATGAAGTAACTCTTCAAATACCAAAAACAAGTATTTAATATAAATTTTAAAAAGGGTATATAATCCATACATGAAATAATTACAGGGAGTTTAAAAAATCTTCGAATAGAAATATTTGAATTGAAATGAGCTACCCTTTGGAATTTGTACAATTGTTAATTTGTTTAAAATGTTATTTTAGGAGTACAGTAATAGTTAAGTTTAAATGAATCTTATTTTTATATTATTTAGTTATAGTAACAACATGAAAGATCAAATAATGAATAGCTAGTTTCTATATGTATAATTTCTTGAGGCCGAATTTTTATTTTAAGATAGTGCGAAAACTATAAGTTCTATTTTCATAAGTGATACTTTAATTTATAGATTGAGATGGTCCAGGGTCGGGAATATTATAACCGTTTTGGAGACATATCTATTTAGAACTTTAATAGTGTGGAAACTATAAGTCCAATTTTTATAAGTAATACTTTATTTACAATATTAAGATTGTCCAGGGTCGGGAAAATTTGAGCTGTTCTGGAGATATACCGATATTTAGCTTTAATAGTGTGGAAACTATAAGCCCAATTTTTATAAAATATACCTTAGTAAATATATTGAGATGGTGTGGGGTCAGGAAAATTAAAACCGTTTTTGGAGATATATCAATATACAACTTCAATAATGATTACATAGTTAATTATGCGATTAAGAGATTAATTACGCGATTCTTTTCCCTTTTGGCTGCTAATCTTTAATTTTGTGGTATTCTTATTATGTGCACCTGCCAAATATATTTTTACCTCCTTCTTAATCCAAATAGTAGCTTCACAGTTGGCTATTAGATATTTTATTTAGCCAGATTATATGTTAGATTATTTTTAATATCCAATTACCCGTACTGTAGGGTCCTTGTTAGTTAAATTGTGGTTAACCAGAATTTATTTCCATATAGCAGAACAAACTTTAGATCCTTAAGCATCAAAATACCTGAACTTGTGTTTCTTGAAATCTAAATACCAACTATAGCTAAAAGATTTAAAATTTGTTTTTTAAACTAATTAAACAATGAAATATCTAACAGATTTTAGTCTAGTATTATTCAATAGTTTATTTAATAATTTTGTAACACTCTGTTTGTTTATTTGTTTTTGTACGAAAGAAAACTTAAACATAATGTGGGACAGTAAGTATCTATATAGTGGAGAATAAGAAAAGAACAATTTATAGAAAAAAAGTATTGACAAAAAATGGATAGAAAAATGTTGTAAGTAAATGAATGACTCAGTCAATAAAATATTTTGTAAAATAGATAAATAGTATGTAATATAATATATATACGTATTTATATTAATAAGAATGTATACATATTTAGGATGAAAAAATTCAAACTAAATTAAAGGAACCAAAAAAAAAGGACTAAAATGATAATATTGAAAAAAAAATGTAAGAATAGAGAAACCATACGACAATTTGACTGCGGAAAGCAATAAAATAGGCAGAAAATAAAAAAAATAAATTGTTGAAATTTTTATTATCAATTTTCATATAATTTTTGTTGTTTTATTTTTTTTTTATTAATAAAAATAAAAATGTGGATAAAAAAAAACCAATAAGAAACTCAAGAAAACAATATGTTTTTCATTTAGTTTTTTTCGAAATATTTTTGTCAATATAAATGTCACAGTAGAATTATTTTAGGAATTTTCTAATATAACTATTATATAGTAATATAGTACATCATATTATATTGTATTTTACCGCCCAAATATTTAAAATTTGATGGGAGTGAATGGAGGAAATATATATTTTTGCAAATTTCTTGTGAAATAATATTGATGTTTAGGAAAGTGGGGAAATTGCTGTTTATGAATTGATATTTTACAAAGTTTTTTAATTCAATCTTTTATTAAACAGTCAATTAAGATATTTTGTTTTAAATGGTTTTTGAAACTTTACAGAAAACATAAATAGGTAATAGTATGAGTTATTAGTTATTATTAGTACTTGTAGGTAACAAAATTAATTATATAATTATTTAAAATTTACATAAACATTGGGATTCTGTAATTGCGAAATTGTTATAATTAATTTAATCATCATCATATTATATCATCAATCGCCTTATTCTTATAAGCCGATTTATAATTGCAAGTCGCAGCTCAATAATTCTTTTCTATAAATTGAACGGCTTATTCGGTCACAAAGGTCGCGGCTCAAAAATTCTTTGGTATATATTAATTGGTTTATTCGGTCACCAAATTACCGGCGGCGGCTAAATTTTTTGATAATTTATATATAAATAATAATTTAACGCGAATATATTAATCGGCTTATTCGGTCACAAAATTACAGGTGGCCGCTCAATTATTTTATTATTTACATAATAACTTAAACGCGAATATCTCTAAAATTTTATGCATTTCACGACACTAGTATATATTAATCGGCTTATTCGGTAAAAAAAATAGCTGGTCACTGCTCAATTTTATGTTTATAAATACAAAAAATAATTTAAGTGCCTCGTTACACTACTTAGTCAGTATATAGGTTTTGTATTTAAGTAAGCCTAAAAAATTTAATGGTACTTTAGTTATTAATAAAATAATATTGAATTAAGACAATACCATTTTTTAATATTATTAATAATAACATTAATTAAGGTAATTTTTTTATGATTAAGGCAAATTTAAAGTTGCTTAATCATAAGCTCATCATATTTATATTATTTTAAACGTTTTGGTAACAGCTTTACTATATCACTATATAACTATATAACTTTAGATTTATCAAAGTTAAACTGATTAAAATACAAACTAAAAAAATGTTAATTAAATTATTAAGAACCCTTAATTATAAAATACACAAAACATGGAATGGAATCGTATTCCAGCTAATGTTTTCTATTAAGTTGAAAATACATGTGAGTAAAATTTAACTATATTTAAGGTTCTTCTTATATCCTTCTTCGAAATATCCTACAATTTTCACTAATCCGAATTTCCAATTACTCCTTAATTTACTTAATAACTAACTAATTCATTAGTATCAAAGGATCTAGTTATCCCAAAGTTGGATTTATAAAAAATGTGGTGTTTAAAAAGTGAAGCGTGTTTAAGAATGGTTTAAATAAAAAAGACAGCTGGATAAGCATTCATTTTTAAAGATGTGCGCCTTTATGACAAATTTGGAAACTAAATTTTGAGACATTTGTGTGGACATATTTGTTATTTTTTTAGTAAATGCTATGTTTTGAATATTATCTTTCATATTTTGTCCATTCAAATAAATCTGAAGATATTTTTTGGAAGACAAGATAAAAAAGTTTTATGAGACTAAATAACCGTTTAGTACTTTTATATAAATATTATAGGGATTTTTTCTTTACAACACTTACATTAATATTTACTATTTAATTTTTCACTTTGTTTGCAATTTACAAGCTGAGTAATGAATTTCTAATATTTTATATTATTATACAAATATTTTATTAATATTTAAACCCTTTCATCTAACTATTTTTTTTATTGTTTATTAATCTAATATAAATTCTAAAACATGAATTTAATGATTTAAAATTTTTAGTTGCAAAAAAAAAGGTTAAAAAATAATTGCAAAAACTAAATAAAAAATAAAAAGCGAATTTTCAATTTAGAAAATACTTATATGTACCTGAGAATAGAATATTTATTTTTATTTATTTAAAAAAAAAAATACATATAGTTGTTATATTATATGGATATTTGTATATATATATAAATGAAAATTTAGTTTTTCTTTTTATCCTTCGGAAAATAGAAAAACAAATATCAATTTAGAAAAAAAAAAGAATCTGTATTCATATATTTGTTTTTAATTTACAAGAGTTTATTGCAAATTGCACAATGCTTTAACTTTTTTATTTTTTTTTTTGAATTTTTTTATTATTGCTAGAAAACAAATACATAAACATATTAAAAAAAAATATTTTATTTATATATATATGTATATAATATATATACATATATACTAATATAAGAATAGTAAAAATAAAAAAAAAATAAAAATCGAGGAAACAAAAAAACTTTACTTTTCGATGTTTCGCTTTTGTATTTTTTTTTTATCATATAAGAAAAGTTTACTTTTCAAAATAATAAAAAAAATGGTGGGCAAATAGTAAAAAATTTATTTTACCAATTCATTTTTTTTTAACTAGAGATTTTTTGTTTTTTTTACGAAAGACTTTCTCGGTCAATTCCGAAATTGCAATTCTATTTTTTTTTTTTTTTTAATTTTTTAGTTTTATAATAAATATATATGTGTATATGTATAATATATTCTACTATATATATGCTTCCACCAAGTGAATTGGTTTTTTTCATTAATCCCATTTTTTTAAAGTTTTGTGTTTTTTTCTTTGTATGTTATATAATAAACTTTACAGACTTTGTTGGAAGTTCTATAAAAATGGCGAGTGCTACAAATGAAAATTGGTAAAATTAAAAAAAAAAGTTTAGTTTTTTTTAGATTGGAAAAAAATAAAAAAAAGAATGTGAATATAACCATATAAGATTTTTTTTTTACTAAAAGGCCAAGCTTTTCAAAAGTTGAAACTATTATTTTTTTTTTATTTAATTTTTTTTCTATTAACTAACCAAAATAAACTTTAAACTCAGATAAAAAAATAACGAATTTGCGAAAAAGATATTTTGACAAACTTTGTATTAACAAAAAAAAAATAATAATAAAAAAGAAGCTTAAGCCTTTATTTTTTAAAATTGTAATTTTGATTTCCCTTTTTTTCAATGGGTTTGTGAAATCTGATTAAAGTCAAAAATAAATCTAATAGTATGTATTATTTTAAGTTCAAACTAGAATGCGTTACAGTCTTTTTGCAATTATTGGTATTTGGAAAGTTTTAATTTGTACTTTAATCTATATTTAATTAAAAATTATTAATCTTTAAGAACTTTTTGAATTAATTTCACTTTCTATTAGTACTCTGTAACATATATATTAGTATCGTTTATTAAATTTCCTTAAAGTATGCAAACTTAATTAATTGCTGAAGTTCGTACAAAATTTGGTACTATAAATGTTAAACGATTTATTGTAAGTTATAAAATATGTTAAATTGTAAAGAGTGCAGTGACATTAATTAATGTACTACTAAAATGCTTTAGGTATAAAATTGATAATTTTATTTACTTAAAAAGAAAATTATTAAATAATTTAATTAAATAGTTTGATTCATACATTCAAATTGGCGTGAATTTTATGATTGCAATGTTAGGTTTAGTTACTACTGTAAAACTGCCTAACACCTTGCCCATTTATTTATTTGTATAATTAATATTACAAATCCACTGTGCAATGGATGGTTCGAGAAATTTTAACATATTATTAGGCGAAATCAAAAATTTAATTTGAACTTTGAATACTTTTAGTATTAATCGATTAGTTATTGCGCCTAAAAATATGTAGATATTTTTTTTTATTTTATCTTTATAGATACACCTTTAGACGTAGACCTTTTACTGATTACATATATAAAATTTTTACGGAAGAGATCTTTTTAAATTTAATTGTTAATAATACGAATTTTGCATATTTCAAGGCGAATTTTTATTTTTTTTTAAAAATTAAAATTTATTTTGTTTGTTTTTTTTTGTAAATAAATCTTCGATGAATAAATGCTACATATATTTAAAGAATACTTTACTTTGCTAGCAATAAGAGAAAGTATTTATTTTAATTTAATTAATTTAATCTGAATTTAAAAAGATAATTTTAAATTTTATTTGTTTAACTTTTAAGTAATATTTAATATTCTTTTTAATATAAAGCATTTTTATTTTTTATATTCTTTTTTTATAAAATAGGAGCTTGCGCAAAATTACAAACCAATGAAAATTATTTATTTGCTTTTTTTTTTAATCTTTTCTCTATACTAAATATATTGGTTTGAATTGAATTGAATGTGTTATATTTTTATTTAAAGGATATATATACATATACATTTATAAATATTTGATGATATTGAAAAGGCTCAATACAAAATCGAAGATTTTTTTTTTTAGATAAATCGAAGTATTGGTAAATTATTAACGAATATATTGGTGTTTTTTTTTTGTGAATAGGGTAATAAAATATTGAAAAAGGAGTATCTTTATATGGGAGGTTCTTAAAATTTCGACACATGGGTAGTATAGAAATTTAAAAGAAATATTTTATAATTTATTCTAGAATCGTGCGTAGTCAATCTTAAATATTGACATAATGATGCAGTACTTAAAATTTTTTATATTTCTTAGTGGGGAAGTATGTAAACGGTCTATAAGTAAATAATTCGAAAACGGAGCTTTCATTTTTTTATTTTATGAATATATTAGTTCAAATAAAATTAGCGCATCACATAAAACTTATGTTAAACTCCAATGCAGAATTAATAGACAGAAAATAAAATAAAATATAGAGTCTTAATAACGGTAATTGCATTTAAAAATCATTGCAATTAATACTTCAACGGTTAAAATTAATAAGATATTTAAAATATGTATATCTATATACTATAGTATAGACTAGCAAATCTGACCAATGGTGTAGTGGTAAGGACAACCGCCTTTTATGCAAAATATCGTGTAATTGTATAATTATATCGAAATATAAAATAAGATTTAATAAAAAAATATATAAATCGCTTTTGTGTAAGAAAATAGATGGCGCATAAAATTAACATTTGTGTATACAATAGCTATAGCCGAGTAATCATTAAAGAAATTGAAGCCTATGCCCAATACTTCTTAAAGAAGTCGAAATGGAAAACAAAAAAAAATATAGACTAGAAGAGATCATTTTTAAATTTATTTATATATTAAGCATTGGAAATCCTTACGAATACTCATTTTTAAAACTAAATTATTAGGTATTTCTCTATTTAATATTTAATTAATTATTTTTACTCTAAATATTAAAAAAAAACTAAAATAATATTTTAACATTCCTTACCTAAGTTGCATTTTAAAAATATAATTATATACATGAATCGTATAAATTTTTCCAAATAGAAATATATATAATATTATATTTGAACAAAATTATAGTATTTTATGTACCCTTGAGTCTGCGGATTAAGGAAATTATTAAAATGGAAAAAATGAAATATATTATTTTAATATAGAACATTAATTTTTATATATTCTATTTCTATATATAATATATATATAATAAATATGTGTATCCATATTTTTAACTTTAAAAATTCTATACTTAATATTACATATAAATATTTAAAGTAAAAAATAATAAAATGAAATTAAAATAACTCTCAAGAGAAATTCACAAAATAAAATATTTTCTAAACGAATACATACATATATATATTACATATTTATAATAATAAATATAAAATTCTTTAATTTTTTTTTTGTTGCATCTAACTTAACATGTCGATTCGGTATCTGTAAGATAAATAACTAACAAAATATACATTCATATGGAAATATAAAAATCAAATCTCTGATATATAGGTAAAAAACAACAACAAAATATTAACAAAATATGAGACTTTTTTATTTTCAAATCTTAAAAAAAAAATCAAGTAAAAATTTTATAAAATCTAAAAGTTAAAAATATTTTCATACATTAGTATGTACATATATTTTTTACTCATTACTTCACTGTTCTTTGGATTAACCATGAGGAACTCTTATTTTTTCACATTCTTTGACCCCCGTAAATCAAAAACAAAACATATATATGTATGTGAATATATATGTATATGTATATATACATAAAATTAAAGGAGGAGATATGGAGTGCAAAACATAAATAAAACAACAAAAGAAAATATACCAGGAAATCATAGAATTTATTCTATAGATAAATATGTATATAAATATCAGATAGGTATATATATATATATTCATTATTATTATATGTATTCCATACACCTCCTCCACTTACTCTTTCTAACACTTTATCAAAAAACATGAGAATAAAACGCACGTATTGTGTTACCATTTCTCACTTTTATCTTAAGTACTTAAAAAAAGTATGAGTACTACAAGAATATCTATGAGTTTTTTTAAACTTTCATTTTTTTTTATTTTTTTTTTTTTTTATATTTTGTTGTTTTGATAAGAAATCACAGTTAGATAGATAGATAGATGGATGGATAGATACAATACTTAAAAAAAAAACAAGATAGATGATGAATTATATAACAAATGAATTGATGTGTGGTGGTGGTGAATTGTAATAATAGGTTTGATGGGTAGAGGTGGTATATGTAATATGGTTGGATGAACATATAAATTGTCAAATGTGTTTTATTTTTTATACATACGTGCACATTACATCACATCAATTGTGTTTCTGTCTTTTTTTTTTTTAATTCAGGGTTGATCTTAGAAATAGGTAAAATGAAACGAAATTATAAAAAAAAAAAAAAAAAAAAAAAAAAAAACAAGTAAAATATTTTCACTTGAAATCTCATCTGAATTCCTCGAACAAACAGTAAATATTAAAAAAAAAAAAAAAAAAAAACAAAAAAAAAATTTACAGGCTGTTTCAATTTAATTCAATTCTTTTAAAGTATCTATTAGTATGGTAGTTGAAAAGATACTTTTGCACGTAAACTTTTTTCAGTTTAAAATCTAATTTTAACTTTAGTAGAATTTAAAGTTGTGGAGCTAAGTAAGATTTTTTTTTTAATTCTAACTTATTTAACTTAAATATATTCAATGCTGTATGATTGATACTTTAAATTTTTAAGTTAAACATCTTGTAATGAAATTTTCCATTTAATTTTGTGTGTTTTTTATAGTGATTATTTATTTTAATCAGTTTTTCCTTGATAGTTTTTTATTTTTAAAATATTTTCAAAAAATTTTTGACAAACATGTGCCCACTATGTTTTACTCTGTCCTTCGGTCTGGCAGCATGTTTGATCGGGAGTTTAAAAAAGTTATACAAGATTTGTAGTAAATCAATGATTTTTTTAAATGGGGGTAGACATTGTAAAAAAGTTATTTTTATAAAAACGATTTTTTCTGCATCCCCACCCGTTACGAAGTACAGTTTCTAAAGTTCTAAAAAGCCCTTTTCTAAATTATTAAAACGAGTTCGGAGTATCCGAAATTTTGTCAAAAGTAGGTAGCCTAAATGGCCAATGTTTGAATAAAATATAGTTGGTGTAGTGCAAGATGTTCGAATAGCTGCCATAGAACCTATATTTTCTTTTGTACATAGCCCAAGGTCTAATAAGTGCCAAAACTAATTAAGCGGATAATATAATGCCTATAGTACGTTGATGCGAGTAACCTCGAGTTCGCACAGTCTACTCCACACTCGTCTTTGTTATTAAATATGATATAAACGGAATTTGAAGCAAAGACTCACCACTTAGGGCAGCGTTTTAACAACATTTCATTACCTCTATTACTATCACTATTAAATAGAACACTATTTATTTTTTGAAGTGTTCTTTTTTAAAAACCATAGATTTTTTTCCACCCTTGCTTTGCTTTACTTATTCTAGTAAGTTACAGAACTCTTAATGAAATCTGTTTTTCTTTTTTGTTTTTTTAAATATTTTTCCTTGACAAATTCAAAATGAAGGAAAAAATCACAAAAAAAAAATGATGAAAATAAATATACATTGACATAAGATACGTATAGAATGAGAAATAAAAAGTATCAAATATGCAGTAATATATGTGATAAGGTTATTCGGTTTAAGTTATTAACAAAAATCTTAAAAAAAAATTAAAACAAATACAAAAAATAAATAATAAAAAATTGAAAGAAAAATAACGTCTTCCTTTTTTTTCCGCATATGTGTACATGTGTGTTTTTATATATTTTTTTTTTTTGTATTCCCTGAGACTTATGTTAAAATTCACCTCATTGTCACTTTTTAGATATATAATTTTTATGTATTCGATAAAACGCTTTTCTTTTTCCTTAATGATGGAAAAACAAAAAAATCGTTGTTTTTTTTCCAGGTGTAAAATGTAAGAAAAGAAAAATAAAAAAAGAGACAACGATAAATGACAAAAAAAAAAACGTATTGGAACGAATATTTACCAAGAATCCATTAATTTGAAAGACGAATAAGAATTATTTCTTTTAAAATTATATATAGATACATGTACATATATGGTTACACAAATTAATATAAGGATTTGTTTAAAGTTTTAAAAAAAAATTAGATATATACATTGGAGTGCAAAAATAAATGGAGATGGTGCGAAAAGGCTTTTATAAAATTGCTTGAATTTTTGTATATGGGTAAAAATCTTATATATAAATAACTCCGCCAAGAATAGTCCCAAGCCCGGCTGAAACAAGAGGAGGGAAACAATAGAAGGAGGCCATCTAGGCGGGTGTGAATAGTTTCTGCACTTGAAACTGAAAAAACAAAACTCGAGAGTGGTCAAAGATTTCATTGCAGCATGGAGGGAAGTGGTGCCATCAATTAACCATAAACCCCTACGGTCCTCCAAAATGGGGGTTGAAGTAAGACTGACTACTTTGCCCATAAAAATTTGTAAAAAATGAAGTTATCGAAGATGTAAAAGGAAATGCCTCGGATAAAAGGATTGGATTTAATGGAGAAAAACCTCAGAAAATTTTAATGGACCATGATTTTAAAAATTTGTACCTGGGAATACGAGAACTTTCTACGATGCCTAGGTGCATCTAACAATTTGTAAAATTTTCTAGAAAAGTATTAGCTGGACATCATTTCTATACCAGAAATACGTTGGAAAGGCAATGGTGTAATAAAAAAAAGGAAAAGCGATATTTATTATAGCTGCCATGGAAAAACTACATACTAGGTTGCGCATTAATAGTTGAAGGTAAGCTCAGACTTGTCACGAAAGCCAAAATCAGACGCCTTCATTGGCTCGGTCACGTCGGGCGAATGTCAACCGATGCTCCAGTCAAGAGGATATTTGAAGCCGGATCTCAAGGAAAGCGACGTCGAGGACGACTGAACCTCCGTTGTGGAGATGAGACATCAGGAGGCAGACATTAAAAAAATGCACATCGCCAATTGGAGAAGATCTGAGCAAAATCGAGAGGAGTGGAAAGAGATATTACATCAGGCCCAGAACCTTCATGATTTGTAGTGCCTAACGAGAGGAAGAAAAATATTGAATTCTAGTTTTAAAGTTTTATTTTTTTTTCTTTATTCCTTTGGGAGCACAGAGCGTTTACTGCACATTTTTATCGAAATCTGTTCGGCGCAGTTGTTTTTGCCGACCATGTCTTCTGGAGTCGTCTTCTGGTATCTTTGGTGTTTTTGAAGTGGGTATTCATCTCCATTTCTTTCTCTTATTTGATGCGCTATTGGTTACTCTACAATTATGTTCCACAAAGCTCTATTTGAGATTGTTATAAGCTAGAATATTCTACATATGATTATAAGGCATTTATTTATGAATGCTGGTAGCCTACTGTTTGCAGTATTGAAAGTTAGCCAGGTTCCACTACAACTCAATGGGATGCTTTTTACGCATCCAGTTTGGTGTTTCTGCAGATTTGTGAGTTTCCCCATACAGGCTGAAATCTGTCAAAAGCTGCTCCAGCTTTCTTGAGTGGGTTATTCATGGCTTCTTGCGTCGGTTGTTCATGTCCTTCTTGCGCATATGTCATCGGTGTAATCAACGTCTTTTAGCTTTTATTTGACGAACAGACCTCTTTTTATATGTCATCCAGAACTGTTGTAAATAGTAAGAGTGAAAGCGGAGAGCCTTGCTTCAATTCTACTTTTGATTGAAATGTACTGTTTGATTGCGTAAAAAGCAACTTGTGCATTACGCTGTATACGCTATAGAGATTTGATGATAACATTAAAGTTTTAAATTACACTTGCTATCATTTTTCTATTCATGGGGGTTTTCTATTCCAACTATCGTATGTTGGATATGAATGTTACTATGGCTTTATATGTAATACACCGTTTACTACGCTTCAATGAGTTAATGTTTGCCAAGCCGTTTTCCTAACAAAGTTGTTTATCGTCTTCATTTTTGACTTATTTACATTCCTGAAAACGAGTTCTAATGATAGGATCCCATGAGAAGAATTTTTGTCTATCTCTACAGGTCTATAGTGTTTTCATTATTATGATTATAACTACTTACAATTATATATTTAGAACAAAATTCTTTTTCTTTTCTTTTGCAATATATATTACATTACAAAAATTTATATATAGCAATGTAACTTTCAAATAATATTGACGTTAGTGCTCTTGTTACAATTTTTTTTATAACGATAATTTTCTTTTTTTTTTTTAACTAAATTCATCGTGATTTTATATTAACGTAAAATAACAGTAAAATAAATAAAAAATTAAAAAAAAAAAAGAAGAAATAAAAAAGTAAAGTATAGAAAAAAAAAGGATGTTAGTATAAAAATTGATGCTATGTGTGCACTTTGTTTTAATTAACGCGTCACACCAACAGAAAACGTTTTTTTTTTTGCAAAAAGAAAATATAATTTTTCTTTTTTCGATATTTTAAGTATTTTGTAACACTCAGAAAAAGTTTGGATTTCATAAATAAAAACCTGTGGACCTTAGTAGTAATAGGGTTAGCCCTCAACTGCTTAGGCCATTATGGGCTTAAAGGCAAACTATTTGGAAATGCTTAATATTTACTTCCTATAAATCATTGCATGCTTATAGGTTGTGATGGATGAATCCTATAAATCATTGCATACTTATAGGCTGTGATGGATGAATCCTTTAAATCATTGCATACATATAGGTTGTGATGAATGGATGATGGGGTATTTGTTATTTATAATTGTATATAAAATAAGTAAATAATGCAAATATAAAATATATAAAAAATAAATAAAAAATAATAATTATAATTAAAAAATATTATTACTATTTTGCATTGCCTTGTCCAACAAGAAAAAGTATGCTATTACATCTGCATATAAAAAAATTAAATACTGCTCCATAAAGTATGCAAATTTTATATTTTAAAATATTGACGCTTTCCTTAAAGCACGTGCTTAATTTTATAATAATTAGTTAATTTTAAGAAAATACTTAAACATAATATGGTACTTTTGTCCCTACTCCGAAAGTATCACATATTAATTCATACATAAATTCTTATACTTAATTTTCACAAAACTTTTTTTTTAAGTGTATATTTGAATAAATAACGGTTTACTTATAAGAAGATAGATACACATGAAATACAAGATTTTAATTATTTCGATGAGAAGCAAAAGTATTTGTAGATATTGACATATGCATACAGATACATAAGTTTAATATATGATTTTTACATATATATGTACATATTATCTTATTGAGAAAAATCATATCACCTGTACACCTGTATAGCCTTTTTATATATATATATTTTTTAATTTTTTTTTTTTTTTTTAGAAATTATTTGTGCCAAATCCTGTTTTATATTAATGAAGGTATTTCATCAGCTAAACAAAAATAATAATCATAATAATAATAATAATAAATAAAAATGTAAAATAACGCCTTAAAATTGTGTTTGTTGTGAAGTATGGCCAAAAAAAAAACAAAAAAAAAGGTTCTTAAGGGAACTCATAACGGGTTTTTCTTCTTTTTTGTTATTTATTTTTGTTTCTTTTTTTTTGTATCTTTTATTTCACTTTGCATATCCTTTTACACAGTTTACATATATGGATGTACTATGTAAAAGGAATATTTTGTATTAGTGCGATTGTATTGTTTAAGTTAGAATTTATATTTTAAATTATTATTACTTTTAATTTATTTTTTTAAATTATTATTTTTTTATATTTTTCTGATGTTGTGTCAATTCTATTGTATTTATTATATGTATGTGAAAAAAAACAACGTTTTTATTTAAAATATATATGTATATCTATAAGATATTTACTTTGTATTATTTCATGGAAAACAAAAAAAAAAAGATATATATATAAAGTAAAAGAAAAAATTCTTAATGGAATAAATAAATGTTAAAGCATTCTTGTATATATATATATTTTTTATATCTTATAATAATAGTATAAAATTCTTATGTATAAAATTATAAATTAATAATTGTATATATACATGTATGTAAATTTATGTTATATATGAATATATATATATAAAATATAAGTGAAGTTTGGAATTTTATTAACAAAAAAAAAAAAATGTTCTTATTCTTTTATAAAAACAAAAATTATTCATAATTAAATATGACCATTGTTAGTTGTAAGTAACTATACTTATAAATACACTCTTTAATAAAAAGTTTACAAGAATTTTTCTTTCGTTTATAATTTCAATGGATATATATTCCTTTAAACTTAAATTTTATAACAATTTTCTTAGAATACTTCTTTTTTCGATATCTTTAATACAAAAATAAAAAGAATTAAAGTGACTTTAAGAACATTTAAGCTGTATCTTGAGATGCTTAAAGAATATATTTATTGAAATAATTCAGCTCTTCATTTATAATTAACGTGACACAAGACAAGGAATTAGGGCATTAAACAACTTCTTATTACAATTGATTCAAATTTAAATTTTTAAAAAACCTTATTGATTCTACTTTTTTTTTTTAATTAATTTTCTCTAATAATAAGTAAGAAAAATAATAAATAATAAAAATAACACAAATTATTTTTCTTACTTATTATTAGAGAAAATTAATTAAAAAAAAAAAGTAGAATCAATAAGGTTTTTTAAAAATTTAAATTTGAATTAAGATCGATTCTACAAGGATTAATTTTATATCTTATTACAATTGGTTTACAAAATTTTAATAGAATGCATACATCAATAAATATTGTACAATATCAGTTCAAAAATAATATACAAGACACGTTTAAAGCCCATATGAATGAGGCAGTATTAAAAACATACAAAAAAAGCAGATCATATTCAAAGAAATATGAAGCTATGAAAATCAAAAGTAGTTTGGAAATGAAAATCTGTAATGAAAGATTCTGTAGCCTGTATACTTCTGTTGTAGTGATTTTTTAAAGAAGCTACGGTATAATAAATAATTTTTGAACAATTGAATGGGATTTTTTTTTTTTTTTTAAGGAGGTGAAAGTCTTCAAAACGCATCTCAAAAACTAAACTCCTTAATAGTGTGAGACCCTTACTCACAAAAAACACCTCCCCCCGCAGTCAAACTAGTACGATAAACGTCTAACCTTCTTGTGCAGTATAATGGCCCAGAGGTACAAAAAGGCAAAAAAATAGGAAAGCACACACTATGTTACTTGAGGGTTTAGTGGAAGGGTGCGAAAACTTTGACTTATTTCTTGAACTTTTTCAAAACATAAGAATTGGGAAACACATATGATGACAATGTGAGGTGTGAGCAGTAATTCGAAAAGTAATTTCCGGTATAGAATTCATATTAAGTTTCTAAGCAAGTATTATGATGTAAGAGATTAATTAATCAAACATTCAAAATTCAAGAATTTGTAGCTCACTAAAGAAAGTCAAACCTCCAAAATTATCTTAAAGTTATCTTGAATTATAAAAAAAATCTTATAGTTAAATCTTCAACTCTTTTTTAATTTGTTACTTTTATCTGATTAATATAAATACTATATAACGCTATTGTTTTAAATATTTTAGAAAGAAAGAAACATACATACATAAATACATATGAAGAGTGCAGGCAAATAACAATCAATGTCAATTTTTTTCGAAAATGCAATATGGGTATCATTGGAAAGGCAAAAATGAGATCTTTCGTTCTATCAACAATAAATAATGTAAAACCAAACGAGATCAAAGTTTTAGCCTGTTCAAAGAACAATCAATGTCACAGTTTTAATGGAAAAAACAATCAATGTCAGTTTTTTTTAATATGGCAAATTTTGAATTGTTTTTATTGACTTGACTTGACTATGAAAAAAAATAACATTTCGCGTTCGAGGCCATAGTTACATGGAATGTGACAAAAATATGGGATTAATAAAACAAAATCTTAAAATAGAATTGCCTGATGAATGGAACGATCATGTTAAATCTTCACGGGTCAAACCCTCGCCCTTTGTCATTATTAAAAGTAAACAAGATATTTTCAAAAACTGGGGCAGTTATTTGGAAAATAATCATTATAAAAAAAAATCTCCATTTGCAACGAGGCCAATTTCTGAAATCTACATAACAAAGGAACACTGTCGGACACTTCAATTAAGAAACACATATAACGGCCCATGGAATTCGTACATAATCAGATATAAAAATACTGGTAACAGTTCACAAAATTTAAAGCCTTCTTACACTAGCCTAATTCCACTTTCATCTGGAAAATATAATGATTTAATGGTACTTAAAGAATTTTGCAGAGACGAAGCGCAGCGGTTTTTTGAAGCACTGCCGCATTCGAATCAAGTTTCGGACACAGACGATAATAATTAAGCAAATCCATACGTTTTAACGTTATAAAAATTTAAACTTAATGAATTACTTAATTTGAACTATTTATGTTTTTATTTTTTGTTAAATTATTTTTTGTTATTTTATTTAATTACTTAATTTGAACTATTTATGTTTTTATTTTTTATTAAATTATTTTTTGTTTGATTATTTTTTCCTAAATTTTTAATATTTGATTGTTTTTTCGTACAAAACTGAATTTTTTTGAAACTAAGTTTTTTTTTTTGTAAATAAAATAAGAAAATATTTGTATTGTATTTCTTTAAGAATAGGATAAACATTAATTATGAAGCTTGTTTACAGACACTTTCAGAACATTTTTATACGCAAGAAGTCTTTGAAAATATTAATTGAATTTTCTCAATTTCTAAAAAAAGTGACGTTGATTGTTATTTGCCTGCACTCTTCATATGTATATATGTAACAAAGAAAAATTATTTATGAAAGGACATAAATATGATGAAATATGAAAATAGGCAAAAAATAATTCGAAACAATACAACTATAAAAAAAAAACAAAAAAAAAATAAACCAAAAAATTTGTTTTATTATTATATTTTATTTTTAAAATTTTTTAAGAATATGTTTTTTTTGTTGTTTTTATA
This sequence comes from Dolichopus griseipennis, assembly GCA_963082915.1. Classification (NCBI taxonomy): domain Eukaryota; kingdom Metazoa; phylum Arthropoda; class Insecta; order Diptera; family Dolichopodidae; genus Dolichopus; species Dolichopus griseipennis. The sequence goes on from OY720445.1 coordinate 71,147,319, forward strand.
TCTCTTAAAAGTAAAATTTATATATAAAATATTATTATTTCTTGTAAATTTGGTAAAAATTGGTTTGAAAAAAAAAAAAAAAAAAAAAAAAATGCAATAATAATAAAATAAAAAAAAAAAAGTTTATTTTTGGTGCTATTATGCATGTAAAAAGTTATCACGTAAAGTTATAAAAGTCTTTTTAAAACATAATAATATGCGGTTATCCTTTCACATATCCTTACAAAAAAAAAATAAACAAAAATATAAAATCTAAGTACTTTATATACTTATTATTTTATACATATAAACATGTATCTCATATAAAAATTAAAAAAAAAAAACTTCAACTTTTGCTTCTCTATAATCATAATAATCATAAAAAGTTATAACAATAATAATAATTTGAAAAATTGAATTAGAAAATTTTTGGTTTTTAAAAAAAAAAAAAAAATTATCATTTTATCTTGTCTTGTTCTGATTTTTTGGTTTTCTTTTAAAAATTACCAAAAAAAAGTAGTTAAAAAAAAAAAAAAACTCAACATATACAATAAAAACTACCACGCAATTTATTCAACACATTTCTATAATTATTGGATAACAACAAAAATTTTATAAAAAAAGTTGGAAAAAAAAAAAAACAAAAAAAAAATATTGCACAAAAAAACAAAAGTTACTTTTTTTTAAAATTTAACTGCCATAATAATAATATACATCAAATAAAACAAAAAAAGTAGTTATATATGAACATTGGTAGAAAATTAACAAAAAAACAAAAGGGTGATTTGATATTATAAAGAAAAGAATTGTATTACATATATATATTACGTATAATTTCTATATTGTAGTGTATAGATAAGCACCCTCACTATACTTACTTCTTACTCCTTGGGTGTAAATGGTAATCATTTGTGTTTCTTTGTAAAAAATAAAAAAATGTATATAAATATAACAAGTATACCAGAGTACCTTTTATGGTTTAATTTGAAAAATGTTTTTTAAAAATTACAAATAATACTAAACATTATTTTAAATAAGTACCTAAATACTTAAAATGTTAAAAGTATATAAAAATATAAATATATAAAATAATATTAGAAATAAAAATATAATTTTGTATGCCACAAACCAGTAGGTACTTATATGTACCGGTATTTTAAAAGAGTTATTTTAAATTTAATTAAAAATAAAAATTTTGAATTGGAAAAGTTAGTTTATAAAAGAGTTTATATTCGACCAAAATATGTTTACTTTTATTATAAGGTATACAGATATATTATGCTACTTTTTTTTCTATTTAATGAATTTTAATTTCTGATAAAAATTTTGATGCCACTGACAAGTTTGATGTTTTAAATATTTTTTTTCTCTTACTCCACTTGGGAGCATAGGACTTTATTTCTATTCGTAGCTTTTTCTACTATTTCGTTCCAGGATATTTTGCGTCTCCTTAATTAATCTAGCACCGTTCTTCTCCATTTTGTTCTCCATCTTTTGAACTGGATCCGCGATCTGTTTCATATGAGGCAAAGTCGAATGAAGGCTGTTGTAATTTTATCGAATCTCTTTTGTACATTTCTTTTGTACTCTTAAATAAAAGAAACATCTAATCATCTAATTTGATTGGGTTGTTATTTGAAAGCTGTACATACATACATAATTTTAATTTTATTTATGTCAATGTTTCATGGTCTAGAAATTTTAACGGCAATCGTAGGCATAGATAAAATTTACTTAGATTATTCTGATTAAGTAGTTGTCATGGCACAAACACAAGAAGTGGTCTGAAAGAAGTGTACCAATACTTGAACGCAAATCGGAAACGACATATTAATTAACGCAATTAAAACTAAAATCATGATCTTACTAAGCAAATCTTATAAAAAAGCAGTTAAATTATTTAGGAAGTATGGTGACATGAAATGGAGGAACGGAAGTTGAAGTTGACAATAGAATAAATATAGCTAAAGCTACTTTCGGATCACACGAAGCTAAAAATATTTGAAACAAACGTCATATCAGTGTTTCTTTCTGTAGAGGTGCGGAAAATGGAAAGTAACCTCCAATATCACCAAAAAATTGCAGACGCATATAAACCGTTGTCTACGCCGCATCTTAAGAGTTTGTTAGTCGCAAATCATTGCCAATACCGTGGCAATAAAACGAACCAGAAGATGATAGAAGCCGATACCCGAGAAAGAAAATAACAATGGATCGGAGATAACTTAAGGAAACCAGAAGAAAATATTGCTACACGTTTTGAGAGGAATCCGTAAGCCAGACGACGAGTAGGTAGAAAAAATAAGACATGGAGAAGTACTGCATTGAAAGAAGCAGAAACGCAATGCAAAACATGATTACAACTAAAAGGAAATGCTAAGGATCGTGAAAGGGGGACGCCCTATGTCCTGACAGAGGTTCTGGGATCGAGTAAGTTAGAAATTTCTAGGCCAATTTCACGGGATGTCAGCTGTAGGTGGTTTAATTTATATTGCGCATCTTTTTGGTTGTTCGACAGAAGAAATGCATCGTCTGCGAAGTCTTCTGGATATTTGTTATCTGACCAATAGATACCTCTTTCAATAGTACCAGTTTCCATCAGGATATCGTCTAATATGAAAATGAAAAATACCGACGAGAGGACATCCACACTCACGTTAGTTGTGCATGCCTGACTGACATTCCCATTGTGTAATAATGAAAGTTCTACGTTGCCATATATGTTCTGTTCCTTGAAACATCTATTCTCAAGAGCTCTCCATATAAAATCTGTGGGAATAGAGTTACAGGCTTTCTTGAATTCAACAAATATTAAAAAAAGAAGTGATCTCCAAATTCTGCCTGTTCGTCCCTAAGTATACTTTGCATTGCGTCTTGGAATTGACTTTGTACTTCCCGGTTAAGATTTTATTGATGGTATTGAGTAATGTGATACCCATCCAATTTCTGCAGCGCGATAATTCCCTTTTCTTAGGAATCTTGATAATTATGACTTTTTTCCATACTCTGGGAATATAATGCCCTTTCATACTCTCAATAGTTTCAGTGTGAATAGGTTTGATTTCAGCTGAATGAGTCCCACAGCGACTTGTGTATCTAGCCTTAGCATTTCGTTTGCTAACCTGAAGTGTCCGGCAGGTCCGTTGTTTTTCAGCCTTAGTATGGCGTCTCTAATTTCAGTTGTAGTTGAAGTGAAACTTTATAATTTTACTAAAATTATTTGAGCAATATCTTTTAGAACATAATCAATTGTTTTTTTAAAACAGTTAAAAAAAAAGAAATTTTTCTTATTACTAACGTAAATATAAGTTTATAATGCCATTCTATAATATTTCTTCAATATTAATTATATATAGGTTTTAAAAACACGTAAAAACTTTGTTAAACTATTATTGGTTGTATTTATACTTTTTTTTTTTAAATAAATGACTTTTTAAATAATTATTTTAATTATTATTACTTATAACTATTGAAATTATTTTTCAAAATCAGTCATAAAAATTAACTATTATTGTAAAAGTAAAAACAAAAATTATCATAATAAACGTGTACATGTAATTAATATGTAAGATACATTATTGTCAATTTTGAAAAAAGCAAAAACTGACTTTGGATTCAAGGTGAAATTTTGTACGTGCAAATTTAAGGTGTAAAAATATTTTTATATTAGATTATCAATATTAATAAAAAATAATTATGGCTATTGTGATAAGATGTTTTTCAATAATTATATGGTAACCTATATATTTTAAAGTATTCATTAAAACTAATCATTAGGACATTGTTAATCCTTTTTTTTTTAAATTGAGGATTGTAATTAACATATACATGTTATTAAAATTTTAGAAGCCTAAATAAGAATTTATATGGTTTGCTTTTCTTATACCTTAAAATTAACGTGTATAATCAATATATAATCTAAATATATATAACAAACATTTGTCTAAAAAAAAAGGTTTAAATTTAAAAGAATATTGAATATTATTAAATTTTATACTGTATTTAAATATAAATAAATATGCTAAAAAAAGATGTTTTCAAACATAAATTGTTATGTATTAGAATTGAGTAATTTTCCCCAAATTTACACGATCCCAAATTTAAATATGGTAAATAAGAGCTTTTCCATTTTTACTTTAAAGTGATATAATAGCCTTTCTTTTACTTATTGTTGATTAAAAATGATCCAATCACAATAATCCTTCTTCCCCTAATCCTTATAATAGGCACAGAAGCAAAAGCTCTGATGTCATTTATTTAATCAAAAAATTTAATTAATTAAAGTAATTTAAAGAATAATTTAAGGTTATATTTTGTTCATTATTTAGAAACTTTCCTTTGACTATGCAAAAATTCCTAAACCAGTTCCCCAAAACTTTCCAAATTATTATTTTCGAAAAACTGTATATTAGTTCCAACCTAAGGTTTGATATTAGTTCCACCCTAAGGTCCACCTCAAGGGTTTCAGCGTGTCAATAAAATAACTCCGCACAGTTCTCTTGGAGTTCATTAAAAGCTTCCTTTAGTAATAGTTAAAATTTTTATTGTCTTTCTTTCCGAAAGGTCCATCATGTTCGTACTTTCCCATGCGGTCCATTCGGGAAGTTATTGTTATTACTTACAAATTTTTTTGTAAGAAAAGCCTTAATATGTTAGTACCTATGCGCCTCGTTGGTGTAGTGAGCAAGCATTTAGTTTATTGGCATTTGGTAGCCGATGATGTAAGCATAATTCGAAAATTTAAAAGAACAAGTGCTTAGTGCTAGAAAACAAGTAAAGCAACAGTCAGTCGGTGCAACCGACTTAGAAATACCCTACACCTATTTGGTTCAAATTTAAGGACATATCCATAAGTCATTTTAACACCATAAAAGCTGTTATTAATTTGATCGTAAGACATAGCTAACCAAATTAACTTTATAATACTAAAAACATTTTCTAATTACACTATCTATTAAAAAATATTACAAATTCTTGCTAATTTATCTATTTAAAAATATTAAAAAACAAACTAACTTGAAATAAATGAAAATATATTTATTCCAAATGAAAAAATTCTAATTATTAAATTTTGTGATAAAAAGATAATCAAAGCTCCAAATTTTTAAAAATTGCAATTATTTTGAATGGTTAGTTTATATACCTAATAGAAAAGCTTATAAACGCAAAATATGCAATAAGTGTATTTCTAAAATACAATTACAAATTTACACCTTTTCATAAAATTCATTTAAATATAAAATTAATTTTACATAAATGCAGCAAGTACCTTTGTACATAACTGAACCACTACAATTAAGTCTAAATATCGGGGACACATAGGAAATAGGAAATATATTCTTTGGCTTCGAAATTAAACTCGACCAGAACCAATTCCCATGGTACTTTCATTACTAGTAACCTAGTGTTAAATTTCATCAAAATACCGGCATTATTTTTTGAGTTATGGTGTTTTTAAGATATATGTTTGCTAGTCCTTGAACTTTTCAAGGGTTCCAGAACCCGAAACCATGGTACGATTTCGCCCATATGCAGTCCCGTCATACTTTCAATACTAGTTAACCCTTGTACACAATTGGAACGTTCTAGCTTAATTTTAAGTTAATGGTTTTAATAATTTCGATGATAAGCTTTTACACAATGGGGGGGGGGGGGGGTTCTAAGAGAGGTTCTGAACCACCACTCCAATTGATCCCAAATTAGGGGGGCACGCAAGAAATAGTAAAGAACACCCTGGGCCAAATTTGAAGCTTCTACATTTGTTTCAAGTTACTATCTTTATTAATTTCGAAAATATGCTTTAAGGTCCTCGGAACTGAGTGCCTGGTCCCCGACCCACTACTCCAATGGGGCCCAAATTTCAAAGACACTTACGAAATAGGAAGGGACACCCTGATACCAAATTTGGAGTTTCTATCTTTATTGGTTTCGGAATTATGGTCGTTTGGCCTCAATTCGATCAAAAAGTTCGTAGGTTCCGAACCCATTGTCCAATCCTCACCGTACGTAATCACCGCCGTAGATTCATTACCAATACCCTACAGCACAAATTTCATGAAGATAGCCTCATTAGTTGTTGAGTTATCGTGATTTTTTATATATGTTCATTAGCCCTGACATCGATTAAAAGGTCCGGAATCCGAACTGTTGGGCTGATTTCGCCCTTATATAGTCCGCGCTGTACTTATAGTACTAGTTAACCCTCGTACACAATTTGAACGGTCTATCTTAATTTTAAGTAACTATTTTTAGTAATTTCGATTATAAGCCTTTAAAACTTGGGAGGTCTGAGAGGGGTACAGAACCACCACTCCAATTTATCCCAAATTAGGGGAACACGCAAGAGATAGTAAAGAACACCCTTGTGGCAAACTGGAAGCTTCTACATTTTTTCAAGTTTTTATCTTTATTAATTTTAAAAATATGCTTTAAGGTCTTCGGAAATGTGTGGCTGGTCCCTGACCCACAACTCCAATGGGGTCCAAATTCACAAGACACTTAGGAAATAGGAAGGGACACCCTGATACCAAATTTGGAGGTTCTATCTTCATTGGTTTCGGAATTATGCTCGTTTGGCCTAAATTCGATCAAAAAGTTCTAGGTTCCGAACCCATGGTCCAATCCCGACCTTACGCAATTCCCGAAGTAGTTTCATTACTAGTAACCTACAGCACAAATTTGATGAAGATTGCGTCATTGGTTGTTGAGTTATCGTGATTTTTTATATTTGTTCGTTAGCCCTGAAACCGATTAAAAGGTCCAGAATCCGAACCCATGGGCCGATTTCGCCCATATGCAATCCCCGCCGTACTTTCAGTCCTAGTAACCTACAGTTAAAATTTCATCAAGATAGCTCCATTATTTTTTGAGTTATCGTGCCTACGGACGGACGGACGGACGGACGGACGGACGGACGGACGGACATGGCTATATCGACTAAGGCGGTCACGCTGATCACAAATATATATACTTTTCCATATCTAGCTCGCTTCCTTTAGGTGGTTACAAACACCATACCAAAGTTAATATACCCCTTTACCTATTCTATAGGTGTAGGGTATAATAATATATTATATTTTAACTCAAAAAATTGTTTGAATTATTTTCACAATTTAAAAAAAAAAACAATCTATAAAAGAAAAATGAAATTAAACATTCCAATTTTCTTTAATTTATTTTAAAATAAGAAAAAAGTTAAAAATTTTTATATCCCCTCTTAAACCATTTTCTCTGCTTGGGTTTTATTTTTATGCTGTGTATTACATTAAATTATATAATCTTACCACAAATAATACATGATGATAACAATACTCTTTACAATATTTAATCTAAGTCAAAATACAATATAATCCCTTAAAGACAACTTTTATAAGAAACAGATATATTTTTGTTCTTTTTCTTGTTTTTATTTTATTTTTTTATTTCATTTTTATTCCTTTGATTCATAATTTAATAAATCTTTTCCCATAATTTTTTTTTTTTTTTCTTACTAAAAATTTACGTTGATATATTTGAGGCAATCAGTATATCTCTAAAACAAACTCTTAAACAGTTATCATGAATAACATATACCAGGAAAAACCTAATACCTATAATCTACATCAGTTAAGTGCAAAATACCTTGATGGGAAAAACTAACCAAAAAAAAAGTACTAAGAAAAAAGAAAAATAAAAAAAAAGAAAAACTAAAAAATCAAAATAAAAAATCTTACTTGATAAATCTTTTAATCTACACACAACTCTCTCTAAAGAGATTAAGATTTATAAAAATCTTTGGTTTCTTTTCACGTAAAATATACTTCTTATACCATCATATAAATAAGTTTTATTTTTTTCTAAGGAAAATACAACAAAAAAAAAAAAATTTTTTTTGCAAAACTCCCATATGACTTCTCTTATAAGATTCTTTTCTTGTTTTTTTTTCTGTTTTTTTACTCAACTTTTACAAAGAGAGAATTTTTTCAAGAAAAACTTTCGTAAATAAAATAGAAAACAAAATAAAAAAAAAACAGAACTTAAGAATAAAGGTAGGAAATTGTTTTGTTGAACAATTTCCAGGTGAAAATCATCTTAAACATTATATTGTAAAATCACTATACACAGTTAAGTTTAAAAAAAACCACCATCGTCAAAGTAAGGTTTGGGTTCAGTTTTTTCCAGCTTGTTTTGTACCTTGCATTAATTCTATGTAAGAATTGTATTAGGATTGCCAGTTGCAGAGGATTTGTTGTTGTTTTGGAAGTAAGATATGGTGATATTTTTCATATATTTTGATCATTACCGTCTGAAAGGAATACGATGCTATTGATATCTAAATCCAAAGGAATGAGATGCAATAAATTAAGTCTTCTCAAATTTACTGGGAGATTTTGGAGTTTTGCAAAAATAAAAAAAGAATATTTAAAGGTTCTAGTTGATCATGTTAGAACCTCCATCCGGATCTAAGAGAAATATTACCATTCGCTTGATTTGCAACTTTCTTTATGGGCAATTTTTTTTCTGAAAAATCGCTTGCACAAAATATGTTCGTTCTCTGTCTGTGTGTCCGAGCCTAAGAAATAGAAAAAGTTTCAAAGGGGTTCCAAACGAGTTAGCATATAGGGTTTCAATTTGGCATATTCATCTCACGCTGTTTCCTGCAGCTGTTTTCCCATTCTCCCATGCGAGGTTGCATTGGTTCAGTCTCCGACTAAAGTTGTTGTGAGCTTTTCTTAGCGAAAAAGTTCGTCTGCTGTAATTTTCCAATGATCTTTGTTGCTCATTCCGGCAGGCAACAATATTCTGCACATGAAACGTAGACATTTGTTAATGAATACTTGCTGTTTCTCGTTGATAAAATTAAATATCAGCAATGCTTCGTTGTCATACGTATGCTTTTTTTTCACTAGCATTTAAGATCCTAAACTTCGTTTTTCTGGAGATGGGTGTTTCTCAATACTTGGTGCAATCGTTCGAAAGCTGTCTGGCGTTTTTGATTCTGCTGATGATAAACTGTCGTCGCACCTCCATCAGTGATCAATATACTATACCGGTAACGGCATCAACATGATGTGTTGGTTGCTGGAGATTTTCATCGCCTTGATTAATCTATATTGATTTCAAGTCCTGCGTCACCGGTTGTTCTAGTTTGAACTGCATTTCACTGCCCCTGTGTGCTAGAAGTACTATATGATACCTCTTTTCCTTTTACAGACTTCCCACATTATATTGTCTAGGAAGATTATAAATAGGAGAGGCGGAAGAGCATTCAATCTATTGCTCAATGATGATTTTCGTTTATGAAACGATAAAAATTTATAATGATATCCACAGGATTCACATTATTAACTTGTAAATTGTAACAAAACTTCTAAACTTTTATTCTACTAATTTTCAGAATTGGTAACCTTCATGTTTTCAACATCATACAAAATTATCTTTTTAATGCATAAGGTGTTCTACTAAAATTTGAAATAAAAATTTGCTTTACAACAAAATGTGTTGCGTTTTTTTGTTTTGATAATTTTTTTCGATGTTAAATAAATTTTAAAAATGAAAAAAAAAAATCAAAAAAAACTTTTCTTTAAATTTTGAAAGGCAAGTAAAGGAAAATTTTTACAATGATTTTTTTTTTAAGTATTGATGAACACACAAAACCGAAACAGAAACAGAAAGGTAAAGTTTTTGAACTTTTACGTGACTTTTGCTTAATTTTGTTGATTTTATTTATTGTGGTTCAAATTATTGTTGTTGTTGTTATTATGTTTACATTCACTTTAGTTAAATTCAATCATATAATCATTATCCATTTCCCATATTTTATAAGTAAAAAACCTTTGATTTTTTTAAATTTGATTTTTCTTTTTTGGAAAAATCTTTGGAAAATATCTTTTTAGTATCTATTGAATATAAGATACCCCTTCTCACACTTTATTTTTATTTTGTACATTCAAAAGAAAAAAAAAACGCTTAAAAACTTCGATAATATTTAAAGCAAAAACAAGAATATTAATAGGATGAAGTTTAATATTTTTTTGAACTTTAGATAATTTTATTTGTGGTTCAATGTTAAGAGATTAAATATTTTACATAAATAATGATTAAACTTATGTTTATTATGTTTATGTACTTTACATAAGCGTATGTTTCTAGTTTGTATGTTTGTGTTTATGCAAACCTACCACTTACTTTAAAAATATAATAATAATATAAAAAAAAATAATGTAATGAATTTTCAACAGAGTTTCCAATTTAAATTTTTTGCTAAAATAATTCGTTTATTTTAAGGATAAGGAAGGGTTTCACTTTTAATTTAACATATAGTATAGATAAGACTTTTGATAATCAAAGATCTAGGAATATTTTAAAGTAAGTGGTAGGTTTGCATAGGTTTGTTTCGCATAGTTGAGTAATTAAAAAATTAATAATGAGAACTATTTAAGTTTTACAAATAAATAAAAATGAGATATTGGCAAATTTTTTTAGTTGAAAGGCTGTAAGTCACAAAAAGATTCACAGCTCCCAAGACTCAAATGCTTATATTCAAAATAAATAAAAACATTAACTTTATATTTAATACATGGGTGCTGTGTACTGGATTTTTATATATATATCCTTAAGATTTAGTATGATTTGGAGTGATGGTTTAGGTGCGCGAGGCTCCTTCGCACCTATTTATGTGTATTTAATACATGGGTGTTCTGTGCTGCTTGTATTATATCCTTAAGATTTGGGATGATTTGGAGCAATGGTTTAGGTTCGCGATGTTCTTTCGCGAGGTTAATATGCATATATAATAATATAAGAAAAGCAGATCTTTGAAATGAATAGAGATTTAGTTATATTCCCGACATTTTGGATGAATTAGACTGGTGGTTTTCGTACCTCCCACACACCTCTTGCAATCGAACAAGCATATCTTAAAAATTTATAAAGATCTTCAAGAAACTTCAAGTTTTGAACAAAAGAGTTCGGTTCTGCTTCATTATGTCCTAATATAGGGGGATTAATTGGACTGAGTGTGCCCATACACCTCTCAAGATTTAAGAAGCATATCTCCGAAGTCAATAGAGATAGAAACTTGAAATTTGGTAGAAAGTATACCTTGCCTAAAGACTTAGGAAGAATTCGAGTGGTTCAGGTACCTCTCAAGCACTTGCCAAGATCTAACAAGTATATCTTCGAAATTAAAAATTTAAGAAATTTGAAATTTGGCGCAAGAGTGTTCCGTACTGTTTCTCTTTTGCCTCTAAAATTAAAGAAGAAGTAAAGGAGTGGTTCGGGTAGCTGTCCTACGTCTACCTAAACTAATAGTTGCTGGATATATATCTTCGAAATTAATAAAGTTAGAAAAATTAGATTTGGTACAAAGTCAGTTGCATTGACTTAATATTGTTTCATTACTTTTTTTAAATTGGTTATTAGTTAACTAGTTGTAAAATAAATATGACTATCTAGATTCTTGAAATAATTTAGATAGACTATATAGTATTATGGCAGCACTGAAATTTATTTTGATAATAAACGATTGCTGAATTATATCTCTAAGTATCAATAATTTCGCCAAAATTAGTTTTTTAATTAATCGACGTTTTTCATTAATTTTAGCTTATAAGCAGCCTAAATTGAAATTGAAATTGACGTGATGGCTTTTCATATTTTTTTTTTTTTTTTTTTTTTATTCCTTTTCCACTCCTTTAAGGAGTATAGGGCATTCACCAAGTTTAAATTTTAAACTAGGCTTCAGTTTCTTTAATCATAATATTCACTAAGCCGTTGATTAGTCGGCTGTAGCTATTGTATAAGGTTATGAAATATGAATGCACAAATGTCAACTTTGTGCGCCATCTATAATCTTACACAAGAATTATTTATATATTTTTATTAAATGTTATTTTATATTACGATATAAACTTTTACGATATAATTAAATAATTTTACGATATTTTTTTATTAGATATGATCTGACCGGGGTTTGAACCCGAGACCTTCCACATGAAAGACGGCGTCTTTACCACTACGCCATTGGTCAGATGATGGCTTTTCATATATATAATTTATAAAACAAAAATTAATTTCCTCTCATGAAATAATATTTTAATTATATTAATTAAATTATTTTTAATGAAATAAAATTCCAAATTTTGATTAAATCATATTTTGAATTTAATGTAATTGTACGAAGGAAAATATATTAATTACCTGTCAAATTTTAATGATCAAAAATAAGTTTTCGTGTTCTATTAATGTTTTATTTTTTTTTTTTTATTTTTTTTGAGGGTTTATTTCTTCAATAATTATATAATACTGGATAATGTCATTATTTATTTTCTTATATTATTTTAAATATACATGCATGCTCGTACATATATGTACATATATAACTTTACATAAAAAATTTGTTTAAGTTTATTAATGTCATGCTAAGCAATATTTTTCGCATTAAAAAAAAATTCAGTCACTAATATTACACACATATATATATACCTAATTTTTTTAATAAATGTTTAAGTTCAGTTAATTATTAAAAAAAACAAAAAATATTTAAAAAAGCATTAGGGGGTGGTAAAAAATAAAAAAAAAATTCAAATTGAAGATGAAACATTTTTACCAATGATAATAGTATAGATATATAAGTAAAAATTGTTGGGTTGTTAAGTACTTTAGATAAATAAAATTTGATTTTACTTTTGTTTTTTTTTTTTGTATTTGTTTTGGTTATACTTGAAATATATTTTAATATCCTATAATATAAAATTAACGCACGTAAAAATAAATAAAGGTGTAACTAATTTTTTTTGTATTTTGCTGTTTTTTTTTTTTTTTTGTAAAATAATTGGACTTTTTAATGTTTTTGATTCATTAAAATTATATTGTTATTTACATGAAAGATTTAGGTTTGACCATCAAAATAAAAAAAAAAATTAAATTAAACCAATCAAAATAAAAAAAAATTAAATATATATATATATATATATTAAACTAAAATGAATGACTGAATGCATGCAAAAGATTTCATTTATTATTGTTATTATTAAAAATTTTGGTAATTTTTTTTAAAAAACAGAAAAAAAAGAAAAACATCAAACAAATAACACTAAACACGTACTTAGAATCATAAAAAAAAAATGCCAACTGATTACAGGGTTGGAGTTGAAAATTAAATATTTGCTTTCTAAATTATTTAATTTCCAAAAGATCCATTTGTCCAAGAAATATATTCCAAAGATCCACAAAAACCCAATATTTTAAAATCTAAAAAATTGGTATTCAAAAACTTTTAGGAGGGGTCAAAACCAGTTAAGAGAGGTTTTAGAGTTGGATACAAAATCAGAGTTGCAATAATTCTCCTTCGTTTTATTAAATGCTTCAGGAAGAAGTTTTAAAGTTTTAAAGGATTAAAATCAGGGTTCGAATAATTTATTTAGTGAAGGTTTGGGAGCAGCTTAGAAATGTAGAATACTGTAAAAAAAGCTGGAACTTATAATATAAATCCATTTATATGGGGTTTGGATTTTGAGATATTGGGATTTTGAGTTTTTGGGTTTTGTGATTTCTCCTGTGATGGTGGATGAACTGAAAGAGTTCTCCTGTGACCAATTGGTGCCGTGAAAGTGTTGGTCCTACGATGTCGTCCTATGATGCCGTCCCGATGATACCGTCAAAAAATTAAGTGTTTGTTTGTATACAATAAAATCATTTCAACAAAATAAAGAAATAATTGAAGGAATAGGAAATGAAATGAATTGATTTCCAATCCATTGAATTGAAACGCGTATGGGTATGGCCAGGTTAGTGGAAACTATTACAGGACAGTAGAAAACCACGCAGCTAAAATGGGAATCCTATACAACATCTTCTGCAGGAGCTATAACGAAACAAAAGAAAGAGAAATTTCGAGCACTTTCTTAGCATATGTATGTCCAATCCAATGAACTGAATCACGTGTGGGTATCGCCAGGTTAGTGGAAACTCTAACAGGACAGTAGGCAGCCATGCAGCCAAAATGGGAATCCTTAACAACATCTTCTGCAGGAGCTATAACGAAGTAAACATAAGTTGAAAATGTCGAGCACTTTCTTTGAAAATGTCTAGATCAAAGCCAGACTTGCCTGATTTGGGTAGCCGTTTCTCAATAACCGTTCCTAACGAGCTTTCTTAGCACAAAATCGGAGAGCTGATTGCATATCTGAACTCTTGGGGTTGGATTCAAACTGAAACCAAAAACACAGGACATATGAGTGCTGTAGCATCAAAATCACGCAACCTGACGCTAATTGAGATCTTAGCAATGGATGGTTTAGGTCATCAACTACTTACCTAAATAAACAATTTAAAGTATTTCTTTCCACACAAAAAATAGAAGACCGTAACACGGGATCGAGAAAGTTACAAACTATCGTACCTACCTAAAAAAACAATTTAAAGACTGACTTGTTCCCATTCATTCTCACAAAATCCGAACCTGTTGTTTGAGTATATGTAAAAACTAACATATTACGAATTATTATTGAGACTATAAAAAAAAATATTCTAATATGTTGTTTTTTGGTTATTTTATTAAATTTTATAACTAATGTAGTTAAATTTTGTTTGCCGTACCCAATTTCGCGTTTTTTTTTTTATTCTGATCTACTGATTACACAAAAACGTGAATATTTTTTTTTTAATTCTTTATTTTTATAACATAAGCATAATATTGTACAATATATTATATGCATATTAGAATTAACATGAGATTGGTGTAAATTTTGATTTGATATGAATATGAGAGAATGTTGTGATTTTTTTTTTTTTTTTTTTGCGTAATTTTTATTATTATTATCATTTATTTTTTTTTTTGTTGGGTTTTAATTAATTAATTAATTAATAAAAATTTACAAACAAAAAGGAATTTAATATATAAAAAAAAAAATGTTAATGTATTAAATTTGTTTCATGTTATTATAATATTTATTTGAATAATTATACAATAAAGGTGTAAACAATATTTGTTTATATCTTTTAAGGTTAATCTTTAAAATAAAAAAGAAAAATCAACATACAACAAAACTAAATTTTTATAAAAATTAGTGCAGGGTTGTTTATCATTCTAAATAATGGGCATGTTACAGGATAATTGGCTTGGGAAAACTTTATTTTTAAATCTAACGGAAGTAAACACAACATGGTGCCGAAATGTAATTTTTTAAAAATATAGAAAGCGAGATTTTATCAATACTTTTTTTTAATTTTTGGACAATAGTGATAAACTAATACAAAAGAAATACAGATGAATAGGACACATAGCAAGAAGAGACTCCATTGCCGGGCATTAGATAAAAAAAACCTCAAGGGAAAAAGGGCACTTTGAATCAGAAACACTTGGAGAAGAAGCGTAGAAAAAGCGAAAGGGTAGAAAGGATTTAGAAATGGAAAAAAAACTCTAATTTTAGAAACATAATAACCAGTTCGAAAATTTGGTTGACTAACTTGTGTATCACTGCAACGCACTATTAGTTCCTTGCGGGAGCATAGGGCTTCCACAAAGCTTCTGTATAGCACTTTATTGTGAACTAGTTCGTTCACTTCTGCCCACATTCTACCGCTATTCTCAATTTCCTTAGCGAGGTCTACCCACACTTCTTTTTCCCTGTGGATTCCAGTTAAGTGACTGGCGGGCGATGTTTTCGAGCTCTTTCCGAACTGTATGAGCAATACATCTACATTTGCTTCCCATCTCAATAATTTCTCATTTGAAATTCTCCTGGCCATCTTATATTTTGAATTATTCGGAGGCATTTATTCTCAAATACTTGGAGCCGTCATCTTAAGTATAGAAGTTTATTAGTTTTGTATTGTTTTTTTGATGCAATTTTATTTTTGAATTACTGTTTCTCCCAAGTCAAGTTCTGATGGCCTTGATGCATTTTGTACACTAGTTTGCTAATTATGAGAGAAATGTGGACATTCCGATGAGGTAAAATGGAAAAATTGGTTCGAGTTCTAGAAGATTCCAATGAAGCTCAAGTACTAATTAGGACATCTTCAAAACTAAAGTAAAGCTAAAAACTTAACATATTGTCGAAAACATTTGGTGAGACGACCCAGCAAGTTGCCCATTCCTCCTAATGTTCAATAAGCATAGCTGTGAAACTTATAATAATGGCTTAAAGTTTA
This sequence comes from Dolichopus griseipennis, assembly GCA_963082915.1. Lineage (NCBI taxonomy): Eukaryota > Metazoa > Arthropoda > Insecta > Diptera > Dolichopodidae > Dolichopus > Dolichopus griseipennis. Next base: position 71,163,435 of record OY720445.1, read on the forward strand.
GTATTGGTGTCTTTTGCTGTAAGTTTTTTTTTTTTTGGAGTGATGATTTTGAAACCCAGGTATTACCTTTTTTTTTGACTTTTTTGTCTAAGTTTCTTCTTCAGATAGTTTTGGTCCTCATTATAACTTCACTCTATGGATTGTTGCTTCGGGAATTTCATATCGACAAATTGCCGATTCGGCATATTTTCATAGATCTTAGTTTGATATTCTCTGTAGCCAGAATATCTAACAAATAACGAACAGACATTAGTTTAGCAGTACGTGTGATTTCTGTAAACAACTATGCTTCACCAAATAGTAAATCTGATTTGACGACTCCATCGAAAATGTTCAGTTGAGTTGATTTCGGATGATTGCCATAACTTCCACCGTTTTGAAAATAATGCTCTGGCCTACATGAACTTATAGTCAGCGTCTTTTAATGTTCCGCCTCTAGTTATCACTATGCAGCTCATGGGTTTGTGCTTCGGTACTTCTTTAAGTAGAGTATCATTTACATTTATTGGCGTCGTGTTAGTGGTAGTTAATAATAGTATGATTAAGTTTTAGAAAATACAGCAATTCATTAATTGTTTTTAAATTAAACATTTTTTTGTTTCTTTGATAATGTTAACACAATTTTTCACTATATTTTTGGAAAATTTTTATTTTCTAGTTTTATTTTTTCGAAACGTTTGATATATATTTATTAAACAATCTTATCTTGTATATATATGTATAAATTTTCTATTTAAATCAAATAATATTTTTTTTTAGTGATTTCATTTTCTCTTGTTTTAATTATATAATAAACAATAAATTTTTATAATATGTATATAAAGGATATTTAAGGGATAAAAAATGTGTATATATATATATATGTATTAAAAATATATATAAACAAAAGAAAAACAAATTTTAGTCAATGATGTAAAAGGAAAGCGAAACCACATATAAATTTAATGTTTCATTTTGCTTTGTTTTCTATAAAATTTAGAAAATAAGATAAAAACTAAATAGTAGTAATTTAATATTTTTGTTTTTTTATATTTCAAATAAAAATCAACAAATTGTTTCCAATTTGTTTAACAATTAAAAAAAAAAAACAAATAAAATTATAAAGATTTTCCTTTTTGATCATATTGTTTTTTTTTTTTTTTTTGTTCTGATCTCATTTTTATTTTTAACCTTAAAAAAAAAACAACACGCACATATTTATTCACATAAAATTTATATATTTTAAATTTATCTAAATGAAAGATTAAAAATATGTATATATCTTTATGGATTTTTTCAAATTTATTTTGGATGGACATAATATTAATATTATGATGTTTACAGTAGAAGTTAGATATATTGTACATTAGTTATTAAAAAATCAAAAGTTGTAAAGCTTGCCAAAATCTTTTCATGGCTTGATGATATTAGGCATACAAAGAAGATATTTCCGCATATATAACTTACGAAACCTAAAAGAACTTCTCGGAACCAGACAAAATTTAGGTCATTGTTTAATTGATAATTGATGAACTAAGAACCATTTAGTTAGGCTCTAAAACAATAGGTTTGTTCCTTCAAAAATAATCTCTTGCAATAATTCAGTTTTCTAGGTTATGCCTTTTAACTTCTAGGGTGCATACAAAGAAAGATCCAGTCTAAGAAACAATATTTTGAAGTATTTTTGAAAAGCTGTATGTATCTTCAGAACAGCTGAACTACAAAAAAAAAGTATGTAGAATTTTCCTCAAAGCCTTTACTATATATATTGTTTAATAATTGTAGCTAACCTGCAGTTAGTTATATAATAAATAAACCATTTAAATAAAGGAATATTGTAGCAACTACTTATGTAGCAAAGCTATTTCGCGTTTAAGAATGATTAATATTTTATTAGTCTTCAAATTTTCTTGGGCTGTAGGATGAAAATGTGGGATATTTTAGAATGAGTGATAAGTGATTACAATAATTTAAATTTATCTAAGAATTTTGTTTTAAATATTTTTAAAACTAGGTTAGAATTAATAACGAATCACTATAATAAAAGAGTTATAAAAAAAGAGCTATAGTTTGTATAGTGGCTAAAACATTAAAACATAATTTTTTTTTTACAAAGGAATGGAAAACTCGGAAGACGCCCATTGGTACTGTGCGGTGTTTCTTTGTGTAGTGTGCGATTTTAAAACACCAAAACCACACCCTTTTCGAACCAAACTTTAAAAAGGAACGTGTGATACAAATGTACAGTTTAATTACAACATTGAGAATATAGGAGGAGCTAGGGATTATGGGGGATAGGGAAAATTTGGAGGGATATTAAGGAGAAAGATTTTAATATTATTTTTAAATTTATTTAAGTCATACACATACGAATTACCAACTTTACTGAAGAAATTCGACGGAATATGGCATAACAAACAAATTTTTATAAGCTGTGGTTTTTAAAGAACTTATTAGAAGTTTAGTTTTACTCAGATTTTTTTTTTAAAACTACATTCGACTGTATTTTTTTAAAAAAAACTACATATTTGTAAATAACTATTAAAATTACCCAAAAAAAAAAATTAATGATTTTCTTTTATTTTCATTTTTCTATTTTGCCTTTTTTAATTGCTTAAAGGTTAATAAGGGATAGACGGGGATAGATTTTTAATTGAAAAAACTAATAGAAAACAATTAAAAGTGTAATAGTCATATATGGTATTCAAACCCATTCATTTATTCAAAATAAAAATAAAAACTATTTATACGTATAAATCTAAAAAAAAAAAACACAATAATTAAATAAAAACCAAGAGTCAAAAAGTCAAAAAAAAAAAAAAAAAAATAAAACAAAAATCAAAAATACAAATGAAAAGAAAAAAAAATAATAATAGTATAATAAAATACATAAATGTATATAATAAAAATGAAAAATAAATAACAAAAAAAAAAAAAACTGAAAACTAAAAATATATAAATAAAAGTTTATCCCAAAAATTTATCTAAAATGGATTCGTTTTTTTTTTTCTTTTTTATTTTTTTGCTCCTGAAATTTTTTTTCTAATTTAACATAAAACTGTTTTCATATATATATTATTTCATCAGGATATTTTATATTCTTATTCTATACTTTATCCTTTTTTTTTTGTATTTTTGTATTTTTTTTTAACAATTTAATCATACCCATTCATTTATTAATGTTAGAGGTGGAGGTATACATACATATGAGTATTAGATACATATTATAATATAGAAGGTGGTTTTTACAAGTTAGTTTAGTTAGTGGTGAATAATAATATTTCAACATATAAATTCAATATTATATATGAGTATATATGTATATATAAAAACAATAATGTATAAATATATATGTCATATGTGAATGGGTTTGGTCAAAACTAATCGAGATTAAACCATAAAAAAAACCCATGGTCCAATATAATAGTAAAATCGTATATACATATATAGAAAAATTGTTTTTATTTTTAATTTTTTTTGATTGTTTGACTTTTAGTTATATTTTAAAATAAATAACGGTAAAGGATAAAACTAAAAATTTTTATATTTTTTTTTTCTTGTATTCAATGAAAAGAAAATGATTTGAAGGTTTTATATAATATTACATACAAATATGTACAATAGTAATTTGTAACACTAAAATATTGTATTATAAAATAAGTTTTGCCTTTGTTTAAAAAAAAAAACAAAATATAAAAAAAAATTAAAAGTGATTTGTCAGTAAAACAAATACAGAAAATAGGTTAAAGGACTAATGAATATAATTTAGAATTAAAAAGAATCGTATGAAATGTTTTTTTTTTATTTTTTACATATTTATAATAACTTTTTTTTTTTTAATACATATATGTGTAGGAAAATATAATTAAATTTCATATATATATAAATAAAAATATTATTATTGTTAAAAATATATACCAAAGTTAAATGTAAATCATTAATAAAAATTAATTTCGAAGAAAACAATCCCCATTTATAATTAAAATAAATAAAAATGAAATTTTTGAACAAATTATTTAATTACTTAAATGGGACGAAGAAGGAGGTGGTGAGGAGGGAGGAAGAGGAAGGAGGAGGTAATATAGAAATATCATATCACTCTGAAAGGTTAGTAAACACTAATGAAAATATAAAATGACTATACAATAATAGGAGTCATCAATTAGTTAAAGAGGTAATCATCGACGAAACCCGTGCGAAAAGAAAATATTAAGTCACTGACTTTTGAATGTAATTGATGGAGTGAAGGAATATAAACTCAAACTCTTGGAATTATTAGACATGTTCACCCACTAAACCAGCAATACACCTATCTATCTATATTATTTTTACATATTTAAGTAATTTTTCTATCGGAACCATAAGAGAGCTTCACTAGACATTTCCACCGAACTCTGTTAGGTGCAGTAATTTTAGCTTTCTTCCAAGTTGTATCTATTGAGTTTTTTGTTTTTTCCTTACTCCTCTTGGGAGTGTAGGACTTCCATTTGACACCTGCATTTCACGCGATTTCGCGCTGATATTTTAATATCATCCCAGGAGATGTTACATTTAGCCGTTTCTTGATAAATTGTCTTGCGCCATATGATGTTGGGACGGCCGCGTATGCTACTCCCTTGAGGGTTCCACTCTAATGTTATACGTGTTATGTTTTCACTAAGCTTTCTAAGCGTGTGGTATATCCACCTCCATTTCTTACGCCGATTTGTTTGTCTATGGGTTCTTCGCCTATTGGTATTCAGAGGCCTTCGTTGGAAATTATGTTCGGCTAGAGTATGCGGCATATTATCCTAAGACACTTATTTATGAAAACCTGCAGCTTGTGGGTTAGGTTGCTGGTTACAAACCAGATTTCGTTGCCATATGTCAGGACTGTTTTCAGACATTCCCGGAATATTCTTGATTTTGATCTGGGAGTTCCTCTATAACGGTTGTAGACGGCCAAATACCGGTCTTTGGAAACCAACTATTTTATATGATGTGCCTCTGTCTCTTAATGCCTTCCAACTTACACCTCTTCTTATTGTATCGAAGACCTTCTTGAAGTCGATCAAGATTATGTACATAATGATGATTTATATTCAATCGGCTGCTTGACTTTAATTCGGAGGGTGCTAGCTTGATCAACGCAACTCCTGTGCGGACGAAAGCCGGCTTTCATTATGCCTTGTATTATTCCAGCTAGGATCTTGTATATTAGGTTGAAGAGTGTGATTCTTCTCCAGTTGCCGTAGTGGGTTAGGTCACCTTTCTTTGAAAATTTGACAATTAAGCCCTTTTTCCATGCCATTGATGTTCTTTCTTCTAGCCAGAATGATGTAATGTGCGACTGAAGTAGTTAAGCCATTGTTTGGGTATCAGCTTGTATCAATTCGGCTGGTATACCATCAATACCTGCAACATCTATTGAGTTTAGCTCCATAATTATTGTTCTGCCTCAGGCATTACTTTGTTGACCATGTCTCCTGGAGCCTTGCGTGTTCCATTCAAGGACCATTCTTCCCACATTTACAAAAAGGCATACAAAGAATCTGGATTGAAGAATATAAGGAAAAAAATTAAACCACGATTAGTTTATGTAATACAAAAACAAGTCTTAAACCTTTTAAATCCAATTTTTGCTTTTTGATCTTTTTATAAAACGTAAAAAAAAATTGAATGACAGCATCATTATTTATTTATATTAAATAAATTCAAAATGGAGATTTATTAAAAAAAAAAAATAGAACAAAATACAAAAATAAAAATTAGATTAAAATTGAAAACCCAAAATTCTTTAAATATTAGTTGTAAAAATTTTTATATAATGTAAAAAAATCAAATTTTTAGAAAAAAAAATTCAGGAGAAAAACCAAACAGAGGAAAGGCGAAAACAAAAACAACAAAAAATAACAAATTAATAATAAACAATCACATATTCCAAATGATAATAAATGTTTTGTCCTTTTTTTTTTTGTTGTATTATTTGTTGTTATTTTGATGTGTGTGTAACACATATTTGACAGAAAGCAAAGAACCAAAAAAAAAAACAAAATAAAAATACAATAATAATAATAATTTTATTCCTGATGGTTTGAATATTTGCACAATATCCGATTTGAAAATGAAAAATGATTTTTCCTTATTTTTTTTTTGTTTTTTTAATTTTAATTTTTTTTTTTATTTTATTATTATTTTTTTTTTCTTTAAGAGTGATATGCTTTTGTGACATTTTTTCATTTGAATATAAATTTAATAAATATATAAAAATTTTAAAACAGGATGTCCACATTTAGAATGTATCAGTATTGGGCATATTTAAATGTGTTTACAATGGTGGAATGGGCCTATTTCTTATGTCTAAAAAAAGAAGATTTAAACTAGAGAATTTTTAACAATATTAAGAAATTGAAATTGTTGAAAGTTAAACCTTTAGATATATATTTTCCCGCCTTCAAAATTTTAAACATTTTTTTGCAGGTTTCGAAGGAATGGTAAGCTTCGAAAGCCACCCATTGATACTGCCGGTTGTTTCTTTCGGTAGTGTGCAACTTTAACGAACCAAA